>OX463236.1:65155824-66355824 GCA_949820135.1 Sylvilagus floridanus | reverse complement strand
AAAACAGCAGAAGATGGCCCAAGTACTTGGGCCCCTGCCACCCATGTGGGAGACTGGCATGCAAGTCCTGGCTCCTGGCTTTCACCTGGCCCAACCTGGCCATTTCAGCCATCTTGGGAGTGAACCAGTGGGTGGAAGATCTCTCTCTCTCTCTCTCTTTCTCTCTCTCTCTCTCTCTCTGTGTGTGTGCGTGTGTATGTCTTTCTCTATCTCTCTGTAACTCTGATTTTCACATAAATAAATGTTTTTAGAAAGTAAATACAGAAGACTCTGGTAGAAATGACAGTTTTTGATAGATAATGGCTTGGTAGGAAGTCCTTGTCTATCTTGCTGTCTCATTTCTGGTGAGTCACAACTGAAATATTTCTTTTTATTTCTTATATTTAAGAGACAAAGAGAAAGACCCAATACTGATGAGTTCACTCTAAATACCCAAGATCTAGGAATTTAATCTGGGTTTCCCACATGGGTGGCAGGGGTCCAATGACTTGGGTCATCACTTGCTGCCTCTCAGTGTGTACACTAACAAGGACGGACAATCAGGAGTGGAGCTGGCACTTGAACAACTTGGGGATAATGAGTCAAGTCCAGGGGTGAGGACCAGTTCCCAGGGGATGGGCTGGACCTTGGCAGAATCTCTTTGCAGAAGGCTAGACTGCCATGTGTGCACAGGCGTGCATGTGATTTGGTGTGTTGCGTGTGCAATTGTGTGTGTGTGTGCACACATGTGTCTGGGCGCATTTGTTTTGTGGAAGGACGGTCAGATCTTCCTGGCTCTGGAGAACTGGCTGGGTCCCTCGGTTATTCTCTGTCTCATTTCTGGGAGGATTCTTACTAGTATAAGCAAGGTGAAGTCAGTGGGCTTGGAAGACCTGGTAAAAGCAGTATTTCTAATCTCACAGGAAAAAAATCGGAGACAGGGAAATCAGGAGGGAGAAATGAGCAGGCCCAGGGGACATCTCCAGGAGCTCTGGCTTATGGAGAGCAAGAGATTCTAGGAGAAGAGGAAGCAAAGCGGGAAAGGCAGTGGTGGAACAAATGCTGGAGGGAATGTCCAAGGCTGGGCTCCAGGCCACATGGATGCTCCTCTGGGTCGATTTCTGAAGTCCACGGGTATGAGGGAATTTACGTGCATTCAGACAGAAAGAACAGTTTAGGAATAAGGGGAAATCCAAGTGATCTGGGGCAACTTATGTATTTTTTTTTCTCATCTGCAACATGGGAAACTAAAAGTGGAAGAAACTCAATAGGTCACAAGAGGTTAAAAAAAAAAGTCCAAAACCTGAAAGCGTGCATGCAGGTTGAACTAACAGCCTCCACCCCAGGTAAGAAGAAAGAAGATTGTTGATGCTCAAAGGTTCAAAGGAGAGATAAAACAGCAAGTACTCAGGCTGGTGCTGTGGTGTAGTGGACTAAGCCTCCACCTGCAGTGCCAACTTGTGGCATCCTGTATGGGTACCAGTTTGAGTCCCAGCTGCTCTACTTCTTTTTTTTTTTTTGACAGGCAGAGTTAGACAGTGAAAGAGAAAGAGACAGAGAGAAAGGTCTTCCTTTTGCCATTGGTTCACCCCCCAAGTTGCTGCTATGGCCGGTGCGTTGCGGCCGGCGTGCTGTGCCGATCCAAAACCAGGAGCCAGGTGCTTCCTTCCGGTCTCCCATGCAGGTGCAGGGCCGAAAGACCTGGGCCATCCTCCACTGTCTTCCCGGCCACAGCAGAGAGCTGGCCTGGAAGAGGAGCAACCGGGCCAGAACCCGTTGCCCCAACCAGGACTAGAACCTGGGGTGCTGGTACCGCAGGCGGAGAATTAGCCTAGTGAGCCGCGGCACCAGCTTAGCTGCTCTACTTCTATTTCAGCTCTCTGCTAGCGCACCTAGGAAAGCAGTGGAGGATGACCCAAGTGCTTGAGCCCCTGTACCCATGTGGGAGACTTGGAGGAAGCTCCTGGCTCCTGGCTCCTGGCTTCGGGTCGGTGTAGCTCCAGTCTCTATGGACATTTGGGGAGTGAACCAGCGCATGGAAGACCTCTCTTTCCATCTCTTGCTCTCTCTCTCTCTCTGTGACTCTGCATCTCAGATAAATAAATCCTACCAAAAAAATACAGAAAGTACCAAACACAGTCACGCCTCAGGATCTGAGTGGTATTGGTTCCAGGAGCTCTTTGAATACCAAGATCCACAGAGGCCCATGTTCCCTGTGCGAAATGGCAGTGGATCTGCAGATAACCTGCACGACCCTGTGTGCTTCAGATCGTCTCGGCATCACTTACAGTATCTAACACCAGGCAGCGCTCTAGAACTTTTTCTGCTGTATTGTTTAGGGAATGATGACAAGGAGAAACGTCTGTACATGCTTCCTACAGATGCACTTGCACAAACATTTTCAATCTGTGATCCGCTGATTCCCTGGTTGCAAGACTCACGGATGCAGAAGGCTGATAGTTTTGTTCGATTTGAAGAGCTTTTAGAAATTTTTGGGGGGCAAGCGTTGCTGGCAAACAGATGCTCTTAGCTCATGTTTGCCTGAAAATATCTTCATTTCTATTGTAAGTTTGAAGAATAGTTTCACGATAGGTGAGAAGTCCAGAAGTTTCACTTTGCTTTCGACACTCTGAAGATGCCATTTCTTGGTGGTTTCCATCATTGGTGTTGTCACCCCACTTGAAATTCCCATTGTTATTCACGTTTAGGTACCATTTCTTCTTGTGGGGGAGGGAGGAGGAGAGCATCGCTTTTAAGCTTTTATTTTTATTTTTAGTGTCCCGGCTATACTGTGCCTGGCTGTGTTTCTCTTATTACTATTCTGCTCGAACCAGTTGGCTGTTATCTTGTATCTCTTTGAGAAAACTCTCAGTCGTTATCTCCTTAAATAATACCTCTCTTCTTCCCTCTCTCGGCCCTCCATGCCTCTCATACCCTGATACTTTATTTTATTTGTTCTCTTTTGGGCTTCAGTTTGAAAAATCCCTACTGTGTTGTCTTCTGGTTCACTAAGTCTTTCTGTCTATCCTTTGCTAAATCCAGTTAATGACTGATTACTTTGACATGGAGTCCGAGACGTCCTTTTTGCTTTAGAATTCCATGTCTACACTGAAATGCTCTATTTTCATTAGTTAGTTCCATGTTCTGTTCCCAGTTTGGGAACTGTGCTCTAAACCTCCCAACCCGTGAGCCAGATCGACCTTCTCTCTGTAAGCAGCGCATCTCAGCTGTTTCCTTGTGCTCATGGAAAGCTGACTCGCAGGGTTACACATCCAGTGTTAGTTCCCTCTGCTTAAATTTCTTGAAAGTGGGATCTGGCCTGTGTGTGACACAGGTCCCTCCCTGTACTGGGCCTGGGGTACCCGAGAATCCCAATAATTTCCACTCTCCCGCCAGGGCTGTATCTCTAGCTCCCCACTCCAGGGCTACCACATCATACTTGGCAAATGTTGTTTTGGGGGAAAAGCAGGTAGAAGGGGAATCTTACTCTGCACGCTGGCTTCTATGGAGTCCGATTTCTTTAACCAAGCCAAATTCTCTGCTCACCTGCACAGCAACTTAGCACTCTCTGAGGAGCCGAGACCCTTAGGCTTCTTGTGTTGTCCTGGTGGGGAGCCTCAAATCATGTCGTGGGATCAAGAACATTTCCTGGGCCAGAGAGACTTGTGGCTAGATTTTGTCTAGGTTCTTGTCTTCCTGCGTATAAGAATACAACCAGGAGACTTAGCAGTGAAGAGAAGACAGAAATTATTTACTGAAAGGCAAAAGGATGGGACCCGGTTCTGTGGCAGAGTGAGTAAAGCCATCACCTGCAGGGCTGGCATCCCGTATGGACACCAGTTCTAGTCCCGGCTGCTCTACTTCCAATCCAGCTCTCTGCTATGGCCTGGGAAAGCAGTAGAAGATGGACCAAGTACTTGGGACCCTGCACCCATGTGGGAGACCCAGAGGAAATTCCTGGCTCCTGACTTCAGATTGCTCCAGCTCCAGCTGTTATGGTCAATTGGGCAGTGAACCAGTGGATGGAAGACCTCTCTTTTTCTCTCTTCCTCTCCTCTCTCTGTGTAACTCTTTCAACTAAAAATAAATAAATGTTTAAAAAAACAAAAGGCAAAGGAGGGGCCAGCCCTATGTCATAGCAGGTTAACCTCCACTGGCAGTGCTGGCATTTCATATAGGTGCCGGTTCAAGCCCTGACTGCTCCATCTCTGATCCTGCTCCCTGCTAATGCACCTGGGAAAGTAGCAGAAGATGGCCCAAGTCCTGGCTCCTGGCTTCAGCCTGGCCCAGCCCCAGCCATTGTGGCCCAAATGTCCATAGAGACTGGAGCTGCGCCGACCCGAAGCCAGGAGCCAGGAGCCAGGAGCTTCCTCCAAGTCTCCCACATGGGTACAGGGGCTCAAGCACTTGGGTCATCCTCCAGCAAATGGAAAATCTCTTTTTCTCTCTTTTTCTGTCTGTATCTCTGCCTTTCAAATAAACAAACAAACAAATAAAGGCAGAAGGACAGTGCACACTCAGGACTGAACTGCTCAGGCTGGATAGGGGTGGTAGTGTAGGGTGGTGCTGGGGCAGCACCTGACTGAAGATCCAATGGACACAGGATTTTGGGGTGGGGCTGCAGCCCACGTGGTGGTCCCCAGGAAGGCGTTGTGGTGGAAAGCAAGGCTGAGCTGCAAGAGGGGGAGTGGGTGCGCCGAATCTTCAGCCAGGCTGAACAGCATGGATGAGGATGGGCTGTGGGCGGCACCCACGGCCGGGGAGTTGCCAGTGGGTAGCTCCTCACCCCTTCTCGACTCCCTTCCTTGCCTGCATCACTTGCATCCAGACTTCTCCCGTGTATGTTTAAAATATACGAAGTTTTAGTTTAGCCGTGGTTCTCCTAGTTGTTACCATGGCGAGATTGATCTGTTTGGGCCTTATGTGCATTTCAGCCACGATTGAAAGTCTTTCTCGTGGTACTGTTTGGAGGGATAATTCCTCACGCCTCACATAAACGCTGTTTGGGGAAATACTTTTGCCTGACGGTGGAACAACATGGGGAGTGTGGAGGAGGAAGCGGGGGGAAGCAGATCAATAAAGTGATAGAAAGTTATCCCGATTGGTAGGGTTTGTTTTGATTCAGCTGGAGCCACGGAGTGCCCCACTCTGCCCCTAGAAAGCCTCCTGGCACCCCTAAGAGGTGGGGTCAGAGCAGCCAGTGCCCGAGCTGCCCATGCACAGGATGAACTCTGTGGGCTCAGAGCCCTCGGGCAACCCCTGCACACATGGTCCTGCAGACTGATCGAGAGAAAGATGCCAGCAACGGGAAACACCTCTACGGAAAAGAGAAATACTGGTTTTTAAAACTGATAATGAAAAATAAGAATGATTGCTTGATGTGGCAGCAGGAAATTCACATCTGATTAGCACGCATGACCTGCGAGCTGATTAGTGTGCGGGGTGCCAGTGTCTTCCCTGCAGGGCAGTACTGTGGCTCTGCCGCTGTCAAGTCTTCCAGTGATCCTACTGCTCCTTATTGGATTTGCATAAATGTGTGAAGAATTCAGTCCACTGTCGGAGTCAAGACAAAGCCTCAGAGGCCGGCAGGGGCTTCCTAATACTATACTGCAAACATGTGGCAAAGCCAGTATTTGGCATTGTGTTGCAGCTGCTGCCTGTTATGCCGGGTATCCCATGCGGGCTCCAGTTCGAGTCCCGGCTGCTCCACTTCTGATCCAGCTCCCTGCTAATGCACCTAGGAATAGCAGTGGAAAATGGCCCAAGTGTTTGGGCCCCCAGCACTCACATAGGAGACCTGGGTGAAGCTCCTGGCTCTGGGCTTCGGCCTGGCCTAGCACTGGCTGTTGCAGACATCTGGGAAGTGAAGCAGCAGATGGAATCTCTCTCTCTCTCTCTTTCATTCTCTCTCTGTAACTCTCTCTTTCCAAATACATAAATAAACCTTTCACTTTAAAGAATCATTTATTTATTTCAAAGACAGAGTTACACAGGGAGAGAAGGAGAGGCAGAGAGAGAGAGTGGTCTTCTATCCACTGGTTAACTCCCCAACGGCTGCAATGGCCGGAGCTGCACCAATCCAAAGCCAGGAGCTTGGAGCTTCCTCTGGGTCTTCCCATGTGGGTGCAGGGGCCCAAGGACTTGGGCCATCTTCTACTGCTTTCCAGGCCATAGCAGAGAACTCGATCGGAAGTGGAGCAGCTGGGACTATAATCAGCACCCGTATGGGATGCTGGCACTGCAGGCGGTTGCTTAACCCGCCACGCCACAGCGCCAGCTCCTACATAAATAAATCTTTTTTAAAAAGCCTGGGCCTCTGTAATCCCACCCCTAGGCCCTCAGAAACAGAAGTACATGTTTATTCTCTTATGTTACCTGTTACCCAGAACCCTTGTACCAGCAGCTCTTGACTGCAGTGTGTCCCATTAGGGTTAGGTCCTGGTGAGTGAACTTTCCCCATCTGTATCTGACATATGCTACGGGCTCATTATGACCTTCCCCCCACTTCCATGATGAAGTGAAGATGAAGTTCCCAGCAACTCAGAACATAGCCTTATTCAGAACCGGGGTCATTGCAGGCGCAATTGGCAACCGCCGTAATGACTAGAAGTGATGCTGCTCAGGTGCCCATAGTCGCACGTGGGTTCCTGAAGGAAGGCCCTAATGCGGTGTGGCTGGAGTGGTTGTAAGGAGGGAGATTAGGGCAGACAGGTGCCGGGGGGGAGGGTGTGGAGACCTGGGGGGAGGTGGCCTTCTGCCAACCAAGTCACAGACGCAGAGCACACCCCTCCCTTGGAGCCGGCAGGAGACCTTGGAGGGAAGCAGCCAGCCGGCACGTGGACCTGGGACCTCCTGCCTCCCGAACTGTGAGCTGACACCTTTCTCTGTGCAGGCCAACAAGAAACTCGGGCGGGGACTTGAAAAGGTTTGGGAACTGCAGGATAAAAAATAAGTTTATCTTGAGGCAAAAATAATGAAATCTGGGCATAATTTTTCCATACTCTGCAGTTTCCATGAACTTTTTGAAGACCCCTCAAGTTTAAGTGTATGTGTGTGAATGTATGTGTGTGAGTGTATGTGTGTGTGCATATGTGTGTGTCAGTGTGTGTCTCAGTATATGTGTGTGAGTGTATGTATGTGTATGTGTGAGTGCATGTGTGTGTGTGAGTATATGTGTGACTATATGTGTCAATGTTTGTGTGTCTCAGTATATGTGTGAGTATATGTGTTGAGTATATGTGTGTTGAATGTATGTGTGTGTGTGTGAGTATATGTGTGTGCCAGTGTATGTGTGTGTCTCAGTATATGTGTATGTGAGTATATGTGTGTGTTTGTATGTGTGTGAGTGTGTGTGTGAGTATATGTGTGTGAGCGTATGTGTGTGTGTGAGTATATGTGTGTGTGTCAGCCTGTGTGTTTCAGTATATGTGTGAGAGTGTATTGTGCATGTGTGTGTGCGTATGTGTGTGTCAGTGTATGTGTGTGAGTATATGTGTGTGAGTATATGTGTGAGTGTGTGAGTGTACATGTGTGAGCATTGTGTGTGGGTGTATGTATGTGTGAGAATGTGTTACTATACATTTGTATGTAGATGAGTGTGTATGTGTGTGAGTATATGTGTGTGAATGTGTGTGAGTGGATGTGTGTGACTATGAGTGTGTGTGTGAATGTGAATGTGTGTGAGTGTGTGACAAGGTGGAAACTTTTTCTACTCTCTACTTCAGCCAATGACACCTTTATCTCCTAAAGGTCAGGTTTAAGGGCAACTTAAAAGTGAGAGACTGTGTCCATTTTCTTACAGAAACCTCAAGGTTCTGAGTTGGTCTGTCCTGTCTTCCCATCTCACCGCAATAAGAGTTTATTAAGCATACAATCTGTGACAGGCACTATGCCGACACAGGATCAAGAGAAGCAAAGAAGCAACCACACTCCAGTGCAAGACGCACATGAGGTGCTGTTGGCACCCAGCAGACAGCTGTCAGGGGAGACTTTCCTGGAGAAGACTCCTGGGCTGAGGTTCTCAGCTAGAGAAGGAATGAACCAGAAGGGAAGAATGATACACAGGCTACAACAGTGAGAAGCGAAGCAGTGATGGGCAGGTGCTGACATGAACACACACACACACACAAGACTAACCCCTACCTTCATCCTCCCTGCACCCCAACACAGCCTCAGCCTCAGGGCTCCAGCCCTCCAAGCGGGCCTTCCCCACCACGTGACAGACACAGAGGCATGGCCCGTCACAGGAGCACCTGGAGCTAGTCTGGGGGAGATCTGCGTCTGTGCTTAAATAGTGCAGGGGCAGGTGCATTTTCTACTTGAATTCAGTCTTGCATTACATGAGAGACAGAGTGGAGAGAGAGGGAGGCATTTAAACAGGGATGGGGAGGGAAGTCCTTGGCTGCCCTGGAGGCTGAGCGGGGAGGGCAGGTGGGGAGCAGCAGGTGAGTGTGTTGGAGGCAGCACCTGGGCCCTTGCAGGGTGCTCATGCTGAGTGTTGGTGCCGTCTGCCTGGGAGCAGAGGGTGCTGGCGGCTTGAGCAGCCATGAGAGTTAGGGTTCCTTAGAATGAACCGCGCTAACAGTTCCCCGAGCAATGGAAACAGTGAGGCTGTTATGGAGCTGACGGTGGCGCAGCTCGGGGCCTGCACGGAAGGACCCTCCCGTCTTCCCTACCTGCCTGAGAACCACAGGCCCTCAGTGTTCCCTCCCTCCAAGGTCTCTAACCTTGAGGCCCAGCTCATTCAGAGAATAGGGTTTTCCAGGCCCTCTTTTCATTCACAGATCGGGCGAACGCAGGGCAAGGCTCTGGATGACTATGACTCCGTGCAGGCTGCTTGTCTGGTTCCGTGCTGCGCAGAAGGGAGACAAAACTCCAGCTCCCATGAGCGTACTTCTTGCTGTCATCACTAAAGGACAGACCAGGGATTAACGTTCAGGGAAAAAAAGGCTTATTTTGTTTTTAAAAACATGAAGCAACCCCTAATACTCAAAGAGGGAAATAGGTAAATGACACGAATATGGTATTTCACAAGACTTCAATATCATTACATGATTACAAGTACAATTGGATTTTATTAACCATGAATCCCCTGTCCACAGATTCTGAATTTACAGACTCAACCAAGCATGGTTTGAATATCTTCAAAAAATAAATCGAGGCCAATGTTGTGCCATAGCTGGTAAAGCTGCTGCCTGCGATACCAGCATCCTGTATGGGTGCTGGTTCATGTCCTGGCTGCTCCACTTCCAATCCAGTTCCCTGCTAATGCACCTGGGAAAGCAGCAGAGGATGGCCCAAGTACCTGGGTCCCTGCCACACATGTGGGAGACCCAGAAGAAACTCCCTGCCCCTGGCTTCAGACCATCCTGGCTCTGGCTGTTACAGCTGTTTGGGAAGTGAGCCAGCAGATGGAAGACCTCTCTCTGTAAGCTCTACCTTTTAAATAAAGAAATAAACCTTTTAAAATAAGAAAAAAGAAAAGAAATCATGTATTGCAGATTTTCTTGTCACTATTCCTTAAATAAAGCAGTTTAACAACTGTTTACATAGTTATTTGTATCAGGTGTTACAATTAAGCTAGAGGTGACTCAAAGTATAGAGGAAGCCATGTGAAGACGACATGCAAAACAGCTCCATTTGTGTAAGGGACTTGAACTTCTGCAGATTTTGGTATCCACAGGGGGTCCTAGAACCAACCCCCATGGATACCAAGGGAAGATTATTGGTTTAAAATCATTTTAGGGGCTGGTGCCTTGGCACAGCTGGTAAATATTCACTCGCAGGGGCCTGTGCTGTAGCACAGTGAGTTAAAGCCCTGGTCTGCAGCACCTGCATCCCATATGGGCACCGGTTTGAATCCTGGCTGCTCTACTTCCGATCCAGCTCTCTGCTATGGCCTGGGAAAGCAGCAGAAGATAGCCCAAGTCTTTGGGGCCCTGCACATAAGCAGGAGACCTGCAAGAAGCTCCTGGCTCCTGGCTTTGGATCAGCTCAGATCCAGCTATTGTGACCATTTGGGGAGTGAACCAGCGGATAGAAGACTCTCTCTCTCTCTCTCTCTCTCTCTCTCTCTCTCTCTCTCTCTCTCTTTCTCTCTGCCTCTGCCTCTGCCTCTCTGTAACTCTGCCTTCCAAATAAATAAGTAAATGTTTACAAAATGATTATAGGGGGCTAGCACTGTGGCATAGCAGGTAAAGCTGCCACCTGCAGTGCCAGCATACCATAGGAGTGCATATTTGATCATTGCTACTGAAATGGCTACCCCTCTTGAATACAGCTCTTTGTTACGGCCTGAGAAAGCAGTAAAAGATGGCCCAAGTCCTTGGGTCCTTGGGCCCCTGCACCCACATTGTAGACCCGAGAGAAGCTCCTGGCTCCTGGCTTCTGATTGGCACAGCTCTGGCCAATGCAGCCATCTGGGGAGTGAACCAGCGGATGGAAGACCTCTCTCTCTCTCTCTCTCTCTCTGCTTCTGCCTTTCTGTGACTCTGCCTTTCAAATAAATAAATCTTTAAAATGATTACAAATATATTGGGAGCTTTTGTGAAACAATTTGGGGTAAAACATTTGGGATACAAAATTGTTCATGCCACAGTTTTTCAGACTCCAGATAACAACATGGTAATAGTTCTTGCAGTCAGAGTAGGAGATTACCAAGGATTTCAAAAAAAATAAAAAACAAAAAAACAATAGAATAGAAGCTATCAAAATTTGCTGTAAGTGGTAAGAGTAAGTATCATTTTATGACTTTTTTGAATAATGTAAAACCTAAACGATATTGGGTCTTATTCAAAGAAGTAGGAGAAACTTAAGAATCTATAATATGTTTTAACTTTGTTGAAATAAATGTATGACAAGGCTGAAAAGGAATCTGTTGCTGTCAATCTTTTTTTAAAAATATTTTATTTATTTATTTGAGAAGTAGTTATAGAGACAGGGAGGGATAGAGAGAGATCTTCCATCTGCTGGTTCACTTCTCAGATGGCTGCTACTGCTGGAGCTGTACCTATCTGAAGCCAGGAAACACAAGCTTCTTCCGGGTCTCCCACATGGGTGCAGGGACCCAACCATTTGGGCCATCTTCTACTGCTTTCCCAGGCCATAACAGATTGGAAGTGGGGCAGCTGGGACTCGAACCCATGCCCATATGGGATGCCAGTGCCATAGGTGGAGGCTTAGGCTACCACTCCACAGCGCCGGCCTCAGTCTATTAACAGATATCACTTCTGAATGTGGAATTACTGATGATTTCTATTTTCTTCTTTCTGCTTTTCTGAGGCTTTGCACATTTCCTGTAAGTGCCAATTTCATTCCCAGAAAGTCACCTGTGAGAACTCTCTTTTTAAAAAAATATTTTAAAGGTTTATTTTATTTATTTGAAAGACAGAGTTACACACACACACACACACACACACACACAGGTAAGGCAGAGGTCTTCCATCTGCTGGTTCACTCCCCAGTTGGCCACGATGGCCGGAGCTTTGCCAATCTGAAGCCAGGAGCCAGGAGCTTCTTCTGGGTCTCCCACGTGGGTGCAGGGACCCAGAGACTTGGGCCATCTTCTACTCCTTTCCAAGGTCATAGCAGAGAGCTGGATCAGAAGTGGAGCAGCCAGGACTCTAACCAGCACCCATATGGGATGCCGGCGCTGCAGGCAGCAGCCTCACTGCTCTGTCACAGCGCCGCCCCGAGCAGAGCACTCTCTTCCAGCAGTGTGAAGTCTTGTTCTGATCTTGGCAACCCGAGGGAAGGCCAGCGTGCTGCGGTGGTGTTGCCCTGAGCCTCACTGCGGCCCCTTCCTGGCAAAGCGTTAAAGGAAAATCATCTGCGCATAGGCGTCTTTCTAGTTTATGGCAGCCTGAAGATGGGAACACTCTTAAAGCTCGAGAAAGTAAGTAAGTTTGACC
The DNA here is from genome assembly GCA_949820135.1 of Sylvilagus floridanus. Classification (NCBI taxonomy): domain Eukaryota; kingdom Metazoa; phylum Chordata; class Mammalia; order Lagomorpha; family Leporidae; genus Sylvilagus; species Sylvilagus floridanus. Next base: position 66,343,936 of record OX463236.1, on the reverse strand, counting down.
ACAGAAAGGCAAGTGTGCATTGGTTGTGCCTGGCAAATGACCACACTCTCCGGGGCACAGCACAGGCCTCTCGTCTCAGTCTTGTGAGAAGGGTGTCAGCAGAGCTATGTGGCATTCTTTTCCAATCTCAGTGGTTGCGGCAAAAGTCAATCAATCCTTGGGGCACTCACTCTCTCTCCCCAGCTATCTCGCTAGCTGGCTGCTGGGAATTATCCTGAGCCCCCAGCAGCCCCTCTCTTCTGCAAGAAACAGTCCACCACCCAGCATTTAGGGACTCAGGCGATTAGGCGAGTCCCACTAAGGGTACTATCCCTTTCTTAGTCAGCTAGTTTGGGGACTTAGTCATATCTGCAAAATCTCATTGCAGCCTCTGTCTAGGGTTTCATTGAGCAGCAGGGGAATGGCCCGTAGGAACTTGTGAATTAGGGTTGGGTTCTGTCTTCCACCCTGGTAACGGAATCGGGTACTCTGAATCGGGCTACTCTGAAGGAAGCAATGTGGTCTTGCCCACTGACTGCCATGTTCGTAGGTGATGTGCCCCAACCCCAGGCAGATCAAAGGAACAGGCGCCGACAGTGCAGGATTCTGTGTGCTGAGTACTCTCTGTGCTCCATGTACCCCATGCATTTGCTGACCCATTGTTGAATTCACACGCTTTCAACACATTTTTACTGGGCTCTCCCATGTACCAGTGCATTCTGGGTATAGTATTCTCACCCATGGAGCAGGATCATTATTTTCCAGAAGCAAGTGAGACAGAGAGATTAAGCGTGCTGCGCATGATCACTTAAGATGGTGCGAGGCATGGAGTTGGAACCCATGCCCGATCTCCTTTGCCTCTCTTTCTTTGCCTCCCAAGGCACCAGCCCACGGATGGTTTCAGGTTGACGGATCAGGCCAAAAGTTGAGATGCTACATTATTTTCCAGCTTCCAGCAGTGTGAAAGGCTGGCTGCAGTTGTGGCAAAGCCGCGGGTCACGTGTCCCATCATCCTGGCAGGTGCCCATGGGGGACATCTTTACTGGTGACAATACTCTTGCTCCTTCTAACGTCTCTGAGTGTGAGCCAGGCAAGTCATTCACCAGGGATGATTTCAGCACATCAGATGAAAACCAGGGCCAGAACCAGGGCTGGACAAATGAAAATGAAACAGATATATTGCCCAAGGCCTGGCTTTAATCAGCATTTTAAAAAGCCGTACTCCTTACAATATGCATATGGCTTTTGGCAATGAATATATTCCTTTACCACGCTCTATTCGCTCTATCATTCTCATCGATTTATTCATTCACTCAGCCAATAAATGAGTATGTAAAAATGAATCCGCTAAGTGGCAGACACCAAAGTGAGACCTGGCCTCTGCCCCGCCTGAGCTTGTTAAAGGACACCCCTAAAACTGATTGGAGTCATTGCTATATAAACACCCCCTCCACACACACACACTGGTCTCTTGCAGCTCTGAATAACTGAATAACTGACACGAGGGAGGTGAAAGACAGTAAGCATTTACTGCAAAGCATAGGGCGAGCAGCGGGGAAGCCAGTGCTTCATTCCTGGGCTCCCCGAGGGGTGAGAGGGAAAGGTTCTTTACAGACTGAAGTCAAAGCTGACAGGTGCAACTTTAGCGCACGTCCAAGCTCTTGGCTAGTTGGCAGCACTCCGAGCTCTGCTGTGGTCAGTGATGCTATGTCCTTTGGGGGAATTTAAGTGATGGCAAAGTGGGATCCAGTCAGTCCAGGGAATGCATGCTGGTGGTGGTAGCTCACTGCTTGGGGCCTGGGGTTCCTGGAAAAGATCCCCATCCCCCTATAAGACAAGATGGAACATTCAGATATTATGTCCACTGGAGAGAAACAACATTGTGGATCTCATGTTCCAGGATTCTGTTGGGTCAGCTGCACCATGCACTCAATTCAGCCACTTGATTTTGGTTGGTTCCCAATCATAAATGGAGGGTAAAGAAACAGTCAAGGGAGTGAGGCTGCAAGACCGCGGGACCTGGGGGTATCTAGCGCCTGCCTCCAAGGCACTGCGCCAGGGCTCCCTTGCAAGCTCACAGCTAACGCAAGTCGTATTCTTTGCCTTTATTTTCACATCTCCCCTCTCAGCGGCAACCTTTGCTGGCTCTTTCGACATCACATACATACCGAGATCTGCCGATGCATCAGTCTGAACAGAATTCTAGGGCTTCTCAGTGCTTGGAGTAAGGGGCCATTTGGAATAAATTGAAAGAAAATCAGCTTGGGCGTCTAACTTGATGGTGTTTCCCGTTTGACTCACTCACACGTGCCTGTAACATATTTCCAGCGTGCTCCTTTGTGTGTTAGTTATTACAGTTCCCTTCTGGGGACATCGGCAGTGCAAGGGAGTGGTGATGATCGTTGTGAGTGGAATAACACCTAACAGGGAAACGTGAACAGTCTCGTGAAACGGCCCTTCCCTGGTGCACACCCCAGGTTTCTGGCTCCCGTGCCCCCTTCCTCTGCACACTCCCCTGGCCCCCTCCAGCCTCCACCAGCTCTGCCCCCAGTCAGCTTCCATTCAGCCCGTGCCTGTCTCCTGCAGGTCCCTGTTCTCAGCCACCTTTCCATGGAGCTCCTCAGTGTGCACTGAGAGTGACCCCAAAGCACATAGACCATGGCGGAATACGTCCCAAGGCCTCTGGCTGATGCTTCAAATTGTGGACAGCAGCATGGATCTTGGTATCCACAGGGTCCTAGATAGCATCCTCCACGGATACCGATGGAAGAGGTCCCTTTGACTCCAGCTGTCATCTGCTCATAGGCTCCCTAATCAGCCAATCAGAAGGTTTACGGAGCACCCGAGTGGGGTACTGTACCATGTTCTGGTACTGTTCAAAGCTCCTCATGCTTCAAGAAGCTTACATATGCTCCATAAAGATAGATTCCCGTAAATATTTACAGACAAGCTATGACCTGAGAACAGGGTCCAGGGAAGATAGTGTTGAATAACCGAGGAGCTCAGAGAAAGTGGCAGGTGCACAAGGCAGGTGCTGAGGCTCTAATTCACACCCTTTCCTTTGAACGTAGATAGAAAAACAGAGATGTTGAAACCTACGTTTTGGGTCAGATGTTCAGCTCACCGGTTAAGGTGGTTGAGTCCCACATCAGAGTAACTGAGTTTGATTCCTGGCTCTGGACCCTGACTGCAAATTCCCGTTTTTTTTTTAATATTTATTTATTTATTTGAAAGTCAGAGTTACACAGAGAGAGGAGAGGCAGAGAGAAAGAGAGAGAGAGAGAGAGAGAGAGAGAGAGGTCTTTCATCCACTGGTTCACTCCCCAGATGGTCACAATGGCCAGAGCTGAGCTGGTCCAAAGCCAGGAGCTAGGAGCTTTCTCCAGGTCTCCCATGCAGGTGCAGGGTCCCAAGCACTTGGGCCATCTCCTACTGCTTTCCCAGGCCATAACAGAGAGCTGGATGGGAAGTGGAGCAGCTGGGTCTCGAACCGGCACCCATATGGGATGCTGGCACTACAGGCCAGGGCGTTAACCTGCTGCGCCACAGCATCAGCCCTGTAACATCCTGTTAATGGAGGTCCTGGGTAAGAGCAGTTATGGCTCAAGTAATTGGATTCCTGCCTCCCATAAGGGAGACCTGGATTGAACTCCCAGCTCCTGGCCACAGCCCCTGCCCAGCTCCAGCCATTGCAGGCATTTTGGGGAGTGAATCAGGGGATGGGAAATCTATCGATCTATCTCTCTGCCTCTCCAAAAAGCTTCCTGCATTTCCTAGTGCTTTCTTAGTGAGAATATCATAGTTGACAGTAGGAAGGAGACTTCAAAGATCAAATTTGCTTTTAAGCTTCGGTGCCTGGAGCCTGGGTGGTGAGAGGAAGGTCTGTACAGTCAGAAACAGGACAGGTCCCCTGATGCATGCTAAAATGTACCCCCCACCGCGTGGGGCCAGCCTGGGGCCAGCCTGGGGCCTGCAGATCGGGCCAAGAGAGCACCTTGCTGATCAAGGGTTAGTGTTGCAGGGGGGGGGGTGCTATGGAGGGTTGGGTGCAAACATGTGAGTGTTTACTGCATGTTGCAAGTGCAATTTCATGGGTACGAGGCGGAGTCTCCAGGGGCACAGCACAGGTGTGCCCAGCCCAGCTTGCAAGGGTCAGGGTACATGGAGAGTACGGATGTGATATGATTTAACTGTGTCTCTACAATATTCTCACATTGAAGCCTCAAATCCAGTGCTCCAGAATGGGACTGATTTGGAACTGGGACTTTTAAGAGGTAATTAGGGTAAAAAGAAGTTATTGCTGTGGGCTGTAATCCATTTTAATAAGAGGAGATTAGAATCCAGGCACAGAGAAAAGACCATGTTGTTTGCAAGAACGTGGGGTTCAGGCTAAAGGGACACAGGAACAGGGCCAGAGAATCTGAACTGGTTTACTCGCCAGAGGCTGCTCCAGGAAAGCTTGTCTTGCGACACTGTGCTGAGAGAGCACCAGACCACCCCAGCCAAGGAGAGCTGCAAGAGACCAGGCTGAGCCAGGGTGCTGAACACACAGTGTATGAAGATGTGCGTTGTTCCTCTAATCCTTGCTGTAAAACCTCTGGCAAACAGTTTCTCCGGGAATCCGTTTCTCTAGGCAGCTCTACCTTTCCACAGTCCCCCATGCTTGCCACAAGCAAATCAATCTTCCCTCTGTGCAACTCCCACTTGAGGCTGGTTATGTTGCCACCCCAATATATGGAGCTTTATGTTCCCTAACAATGTAAGCCCCAACCCTCACCCCCCAAAGGAGAAGAGTATCTGCAATGCAGGGAAAGAGGCCCCTCCGGAGAAACCAGAGAAACCAAACCTGCCCACAGCCTGCTCCCAGACTTGCAGCTTTCTGATCCGTGGCTAAGCAGACTTGTGTTGCAGAAGGCACCCGGTCTCTGGTATCTGTCATCGCAGCCCCAGCTCATACCTGGGCTATCACAAGGTTGACTGCTGATGCAGTGGGGCAGTGACCAGAGTGGCATTTTTAGCAGACACCCATACATTTTGTTAGGTAGGAAGTCAGAAATTGAGCCTATGTGTGTGTGAGACAGGTGTGAGGACCAGCACCCACTGCGGAAGCTCCAGAAGCCCGGCATCTTGCACTTCAAAGTCCTGCCCAGACCCTGAGGACCTCCCAGGTGGCCCCAGCCCTTCCCTGAAGGAAAGCTCCCAGGAGAATTCTCTCTCTTCAGGACCAAAGGGGTTACCTGACCTGATAACATGGGGCAATAAAACCTTCACTTGACTCCCTAAGGGAAGTTCCCCTACTCTGCCCAGGCTCCAGCAAATCTGGGGAGAAATTTGCTAATTTTCACCCAAAAAACCCTTCTGCCAGGACTCCCCATCCTTTGTCCTGGAGGAGACGGGGAGGTGGGTAAACAGACTCCCTTAAAAACCTGGGGAGTCCAAACAGATTAAGGTCTCAGCTCTCTGCTGGCTGCTGAGCCGCCCGCCTGGCCTGCCCAGGTGTATCCTCTCCACTCAACTACGTAACCTCGTTCTCCCCAGTCCAAGCGGCTGGGCGCTGTCCCTTACCTCCTGACGGATGCCCTGTCCCCATTAAAGCCTTATCACTCCGCTCTGTCTCATGCCTGAATTCTTCCTTTCATGAGGACAAGAAGTCCATGGCTTCCACAGCCTTCCCTCCAGTGACAACTTCAGAACCTGAAGAGTTTCCTGGGTTACAGCAAAAGTGGTTTGGGCTCCTAGAGATGAGGAAGCTGAGCTTAGTGGGCAAAATAAGCAATCACAGTGGACTTCTGCACAGGACCCGCTGCGGAGCCCATTCTTGTGGCTTGGACCCTGGGCCCCGCCACAAGGGGGCACACTTCTGAAAGTCTCCTGCATCTCTCTCTCTGTCTCTCTCTTTCTCTCTCTTTTCTCTGTTTTAGATTTAAAAGCAAGATTTATGAGAGTCAGAGACCTCCATCCAGAGTGGCATGGATCGGGGCTTCCAAAAGACAAATAAAACCTGAAGGAGTTCATGGTATTGGGGTTTTTAAGCAAGATTTTGGGGAAGAAAAAAACGTATCAGCTTGACATTCAGTCACAAGGCAGGGACAAAGCCCATCAAAAGGCCTGATTTGCAATCCTTTATCCTGTCTGGCTTGCTCATGATAAAAAAGAGCCATCCAGAATGGTGGGACAGATAACTTGTTTTCACAATAAGCTGTGAGCCCAGGAGGGTGGAACTGCCACTCTCTTGCTTCCAAGGAGTGGGCAGGCAGGCACTTTTGACCTTGCTAAAGACAACCCTTGGGTGAAGGCATGCACTCTGCACCCCAAATTCCACTGGGACCATTCTGACTGTCTATTGACCGATCTGACTCCTCACATCCCTGCCTCCCCAAGAAGAAGAGACCCTAACTTCTGTTAGGAGAACTGGGTCATGATGGCGCTGGCTGCTTCATACTGAAAAGGGGCATCATTGGGAATGGCAGTTAAGACAGGGTCCCAGCAGGAGGTGGCTTCTCAAGCGGATGTCCATGCCAGCTTGCAGAAACTACTTCCATCCGAGGTTTCATGTACATGGCCACCTAGAATTTCACTGTTTCAAGCCTGGAGAAAATGAATCCAACAAGCAGGTTAAACTCACAGGGTCTAAAACAAAGGACAGAGTCATTACTAGAGGACCTAAAAAAAGGTGCTGTCTAAACCACTAGCAAGTTTTCACATTGAGAGGCAAATAGAAACTGACAGGAGGGTCTTGATAATAGTCAGGTGGGCTTTAAGGTCTGACCAGGTATCTATGAGGTCCAGACCTATCTCTTCACATGGGGTACTAGAAGAGACAAGGGAGGTGTGGACCTCCTTGGGGAAGGCACCCTGTCGACTTCCATCACCTAGCTGGCCTGCAAGGAGAGCTGGCCAGATAAAGGCAGGTGGCATCTCTAACAGGAAATTTACAGTTCTGCTTGCAATGTTGCTGACCCTACTTGGCTGTCCTCTCAACAGCGGTGGTCGCTTTGGAAGCTGGGCTGAGTGAAGGGCTTTTCAGCTTAGAGCCAGCAAGGTCTGTGGCTCTGACCTGAGTGTCCTTCTGACACAGGCAGGCAAATAGGATTAAATTGGATAGATTTGTGAGCTGGAGACCATGCCTTCATTCTGCCCCCTTTTGTGATCTCACACCCCTACCTGACCTCACCTGTACACCCACCTGCCAATCAGACGATGTAGCCACTCCCCTTTGGAAGTAAATAAAAAGGCTTGGAGTACCTGGGCCCCTTCCCTTGTTGTCCAGTGCCTCTGGGGGTATGGCCTTATGGCCACCCACTCTCTGCTTTCCTGCCCGAGCTACACTACCTGAGGCTGCTCCTAACTGCATGCTTGCGCCACGTGACTCCCGGCCTGCTCTGCCTGGTATGGACCCAGCTTACATTTCTATACTTCTTTCTCCCCTAAGTAAAGTCCTCACTTTCCTGTGTATTTCTCTCACTGAATAAATGCTAAAAATCTTACCATGTTGCCTGCTTCATTTATAAGCAGCTGATATTTAGAATTCTTATCTATGGCAAGAACCCTCAGATATTAACCTTAAAATTTTGAGTAAAGGGCCCTGATTTCATTTCAGTTTCAAGGCAGCTCCATTCCTAGTGACCCAACTCTTGCTGGCAGAGCTGCTGGGGCTCTCCAAAAGTTGACTTCTATGTCTGTCTGAAGCCCTGGATTTCCACATGGAAAACCAAAGCCATTTGTGGTAGACTGGCCTGTTGGGTCTCCCTGATGGCTGATCACTGTGTAAAGCAGCATCGATTGGCCCGCCACCTATCTTTACATTGCTAGCACAGCGTAGCTTGCTTCTCTTCCTCATGGTCTTCATTCAAGTAGACCTGAGGAAACCTTTAAGAGGATGCAAGTCAAGGAGGTGCTCAGTCCCATCTCTAATCTTAGGTGGCCAAAGCTAGAAGTCTGTAGTCACAGGCATGTCCTGATAGTGGATTTTCTGTGAGATAGACAATGCCCACGAGGAAAGCTATGCACTCACTTTAACACCAAACATGATGACCACCTTATTTATAAAATTTGAAGTCATTAGTAAAACTTTCTCTTCCTTCATTTGATTTGAAAAGGGAGGTTTTGCCTGTTTATTGTGCCCATGGCAAAGTAAATCTAGCTGTGAAATCATATTTTAAACTTTCATTTTGGTTATGCTATTGTTACAGAAAAATGTTAGCCATTCCTTTTATAAGGTCTAAAGATCAAATGGTTCATCCCAATACAGAGTCCTTCAGAAGAGAATCGGTTTCTCATCTTGAAGAGAATAGAAGAAATGAGGGAACAAGTCAGCCTTCCGAGATCGCTTACTGGCAATAACCAATATGAGATGAAAATTTAGTAAGCAATTTTAACTGTCACATAATAACTTATGAAAGCACTTACCAGAAGGTCCATTGCCCTCTGTAAATTTTAAGACAAGAACGCATGTATTTGGAAACATCTCTTAAATATCTAATAAATAGTGTAACTTGTTTGACCAGCAAAACCCAAACACAAGTATGTCAATGGCTTAAACATTTTAGTTTCTTTCTATCAACAAATTTAAAACATCTGATACAGAGATTTATTTAGGTCACATGAACCAAAAAAGTGTCTTCAGTTAGTTTAGCAGTTTACAAGATAGAACAATAAAGCAGTTTCAGTAATGGCTTCTTAAAATCTTTAGCTGTTTTTTTTTTTTTTTCAAATTAGCATCAATCAATTAGAATGACTTCCTGCCCTTAGTAACCTGAATTAGCCATATGTTTTCTCAGTTGGAACCTGTAGTCCATTACTGGCTTTATCTGCTTATCAAACTTCCAAAGTAGTGAATACAGTAGGGGTCAGGGAAAAGAAGAAGACCTTTAGAACCTAAAAAAAGACACAGTTAAACACAGGGCCAATAATGTTTTAAATTCCATGAGCAGTCATTTGACTTTTAGCGTTTGGATGACAAAAGGCTTCAAATAGCAATGATTAAAATTATAAACTCATTAACCAATAAGAAGAGCCACTTGCTTACTCCACAGAGTATTTTTGTAAGCAGCTGTAGAATTTATAAGACATCCTTTTTAGGCTTCTAGACCTTTCTTTTTAAGGTAACCATCATGTCTGGTAACAATACAAGATCATTTTACTTTTTAACTTTTGGACATTTGTATCAGTAGCTTTTTATTTTATCATAACTTAAAATTTAGCACCACTTCACATCTTGACAGTACCTTTAATATAATCTAAATAGCCTGATTAGTTGGTACTCTACAAGATGAGAGATATATCCTTTGATATTTCCAGGGGCCCAGCTGGAAATATCAAAGTCCAAAGAATTTGGAACTTTGACTTTTTTAGTGCCTGTAAAGGAAGCCAAGAAGCCTGAAGACATCTTGGTGAAATGTGATCCATTAACATCATGACATAATGGAGACCATATTTGATCAGTATTAGAAAGTGATTACTCAAATGCTTTAGAATGAATATATATTCAAACATGCCATAACTCTTAATAAAAAAGCCAGATGTTTTTAAACAGTCAGAACTTAACAGAGACATTAAGAACACGACAGATTACTTCAACAGAACACAGAATCTGTCTGTCTCTTTGGTCATCCCAAGAATTGCAAATAAAGCCTTAAATATAAGAGTTAGCACATGGAATCATCCCATGACCTGGAAGAATGTTAACAGAGTCAGAACTAGGAAACAGAAAACAGCTTACTGGAGCTGGCTAAAAAACTGACAGTCACCAATTAAACAAAATCTATTAAAAGGAGATGCTGCAGTTTTTAAACATATTTTTAAGATTATTTAAAAATATTTACTAACATATATACATTGTAAAAACCCCATTGTTTTTCTTGATTTACATTTTGAAATAACCCTTTGGAAATCTCCAAATTAAGACAACATTTTCTAAATAAGAAAACACATCAAATTTCAACCTTAGTTACTTTCAAGCAGTGTTGAACTATTTTCTTATGAACAGCTTATGAAAATGTATCTTAGCAAACTCAAATAGTTTTTCCATAGAATATAAGGTACTAAGAGTACCATAAGTTACATTTAGACACATTTACCTCATTTGCCTTTACTCAATTTACATTTAGCAATTACTCCTGGATGACTGAAGATGCTGATATTATATCATACCTCTATCTGAATTAAGGTCAAAAATATAGTTATATAGAATTCTACTCATTTTTATAACACTCTAGCTATAAATCAGCGACGTTAAATCAGAGGTTGCAAAATCCACCTTGGAGGGGCTATAACAAGCACTGATTACCCATTGTGATTTCTTCAGAAACCTGTTAAACCAAGTTGCACAACAAGTTTGGCAAGTTACAAAGCAATATTTTTGGAGGCAGCAATCTTCCTAGATCCAAAAGAGAGGAATTCCTTGAAACCAATGTCCAGTTACAGTTGAACCAAATTCTCACGAATGAGATTGTTATTTACCAAAGCTGTATTTTTAGATTCTAATAGAATTTGAGTCTTTTTACCCAAAAGAAGAGCACCTTGGCCAGCGATGCCTAGTCAGCAGTCAGCTACTTGGGACTGCCTCTGGAACAAAAGCTTCAGACAGGTCCCAAGGGTGACTGTGGGCAGGGGCCGATGTCCCAGGGACAAGAAGTGCTCTGTCACAGCCTTCCATGTCTGTAGCCTAGGGTCTATATTTGACAGAATAGCACATGCATGGAGTGATCAGTTCCCTTTATCAGTGTGTGCTGGACTGGGCCTCTGCCTGGTCAAATATATACTGTCCCCTTGTTCTTATACATGAGGAAAAATGGGTGTTCTATGCCTCTTAACCTTGAGTCTTATCTACTAGGCCTGATTTTGACGATGAGCCTTCACGGTGAGATCCTTAGCAAAGGTGTTTTGAGCTAGAGTTTGGAGAGAGGGTACCAGTCCTGGTGACCACTTAGGTGGGTAACTAGGCAAGTAAAAGGGATAAAGAAGCTGAATGGGCCAGCGCCGTGACTCAATAGGCTAATCCTCTGCCTGCGGCGCCAGTACCCTGGGTTCTAATCCCAGTCAGGGTGCTGGATTCTATCCCAGTTGCTCCTCTTCCAGGCCAGCTCTCTGCTGTGGCCCGGGAGTGCAGTGGAGGATGGCCCAAGTGCTTGGGCCCTGCACCTGCATGGGAGACCAGGAGAAGCACCTGGCTCCTGCCTTCAGATCAGCATGATGTGCTGGCCGCAGCACGCCAGCCACGGAGGCCATTGGAGGGTGAACCAACGGAAAAGGAAGACCTCTCTCTCTGTCTCTCTCTCTCACTGTCCACTCTGCCTGTCAAAAAAAAAAAAAAAAGCAGAATGAGGGACAAAAATTCCCCCCAGAAACTTCCCTGAAGTAGATACTATGTAGGAAGGACCAGACGGCAGTGATCCAACAGAGGGTACTTGAGACACCAGAGACATGCTGAGACTGTCCACACAAGTTCAGGCCACCCAGGGACTGCATCTAATGGGAGCCTAGATTGAAAAGCTACCTGTCTGCAAAAAGGAATAATTAAACTGTAACCCAGAACTAATGAATGAAATATCTAGGAAATACTTGCTAATGGGACCAGGAATTCGAGTTTGTAGGAACTGAGGAGACGCAGTGAGCTACAGAAAACATTTAGAGGAGCAGAGAGAGATGGAGATCTTGGCGGGATCTTGAGCAAAGGGAAAACTCATTGAGCCATGGAGCCCAGAGCCCATGGCCTCATGCCAAGCTGTGCTCAGTCTCACCAGCAAATTAATACCCAAGGAAGGAAGAACAGAATGCAGTTTTTGGCTGACACCCTAATGGACCATCAGGATCTGTTGCCCAGTCAGGTAGTTATTGAAAAATGCCAGAGTGGCCCTGGCCTGAATTTCAAAATTCCTCCAAGCCCTTCTCCCATTCTGTAGGTCGGGCTATGCCCACTAAAGGAAGCTGAGTTGGAGCAGACCAGCATTCTCAGGGCTGAGATGAGAAGGATGAGGAGTGAACCTCTGGCCTACAGCTCCTGGGGGCTCCAAAAGGGCAGGGGCTTTGCTCCAGCAGGAAGGTGCACTTCCTAGCCCAGTACCATTTTGGCTGTTGGGTCTGGTGCCCAGCTTGACACCTGGAACCACCGGAGTATGGCCCTAGCCAGGACCCATCAGTTGTATCAAGGGCTTCTTCCAGTCCCACATGAAGGGCTGGTACACAACAGAGGGAGGGGAAGTGTTTCATAGCCCAATGCCCACACAGGCTTGTCAGGGATGGGATCCGGCCAAGAGATTTTCAGAACACACCAGGGAGTACCCCGGCCAGAGTCCTTCAGTCATCTAAGAGCCCTTTCCCAGTCCCACGTGAAGGGCTGATCCCCACTGGAGAAGAGAGGGCTTAGCATGGAGTCTCAGCTCCAGGGGATTGCTCTGGCCTTAATCAGCGAGACTGACCCCTGAGTCTTGAGACCAGCAGCTGGGCTAATCGCTTTTAACTGACTGACAGGGACCCAGTGTTTTTGAGAAGATCAAAGCATTGCTATGAAGGAGAGTAAGACTCTCCAAAAAAAAAAGCAAAAAGCAGGAGCCGTCTACATGCTCACCAGTCCAGTGGGCTGATCTGATGCTGGCTGGAGTTGAACTTGAGCAGGATCCGTGTCACGTTGGAGTTGCTACCTGAGTCACTGCATCAAAATGTTAAGGGTGAAGTGGTGGTGGAGACAATAATATTATATTGGTTCTTTGTCTCACACGGAAGAAGAATTTCCCAGTGGACAAGCAGGGTGATTTAAAAGCAAGAGTTATTAGAGTCAAAGACCTCCAGCCAGAGAGGCATGGAGGGGGGCTTCCAAGAGAGGAATACACCCTGAATTTCTTTTCAGCATTTGCTGAGTTTTTGCTCTGCAGAGTCCTGGAAGGGGGTGAGGGACCTATGTTCAGTGCTGCACTTTGAACAGAATTTGTCTCCCCAAACCCATGCACACACCTGTACCCCTATGTTTTATGTTAGCAGTGAATGGGCAAATGTGAATGGTTGGTGGATTAAGGTGACATTTGATCCAGCAGTGGTGTCTGAAGGCAAGGCCTTGGAAATAATGGGATCAGGTTGCTGGGGTGGAGACCCACTATCAGACTGGGCTGGCTACATGAGGAGAGACCACCAGGAGGATAGAGGAAGGTTTTCTCCCCATGTCTACTCCCTGGTTCTCCATGAGATTGTTCCTCCACACACACTCAACCCTTGGCAGCATTTCACCCAACGCCAGACCAGCGGGACCATCCAATCTTGAACTGTGAACCCCCAAAACTGTAGGCCAAACTAAGCCCTCTTCCTTCCTTTCTTTTTTAAAAAAATCACTAATTTTTTAAATTTATTTTTAAGGAATACAAATTTCATAAGTACAACTTTAGGAATATAGTGATTTTTCCCATCATACGCACCCTCCCGCCCCCACTCCCACCCCCCTCCCATTCCCAGTCCCATTCTCCATTAACTTTCGTTTTCAATTAACGTATACAGAAGACCAACTCTGTACTAAGTAAAGATTTCAACAACTTGCACCCCCATACACGTGAAAACTGAGAACTAGTTTTACAGTTAACTCTCACAATACAACTCATTGAGAACAGAGGTCCTGCATAGGGAGTAAGTGCACAGTGACTCCTGTTGTTAACTAAACAAGCCTTCTTCATTTCTAAGAAGATTCTAGCTTACGTTTTAAAAGTAGAAAAACTAATACAATCAGCATGTGGGCTGAGAACTGCTAAGGCAGCCACAAGGAAAAAAATCTGAGCTCTTCCAGTTTAGATCTCCTGAGAGTGGGGAGGCTGTGGCCTGCAGAGAGGGACCGGGGCAACTGAGGCACAGAGACCCCGAGAAGCAAGGTGCAGGGGGGACTGGGGATTCCTCAGTGAGGAGCAGGTGCTGCCACGGGGCAGATCCAATGGGGTCTGCCTTAGTTAGAACTCTGCAGGGGCGGGGCATGTCATTGCTGTGGCAACAGGGCCAGGTAACCGGTTCTCAGAGGGCAGCCGTCTGCCTGGAGTCATGGTTTTTTTCCCGCTGAGCGATTTTATAAAGGGCAGCGCGAGGTGACGGTGTTACATATGCATCATAGACTCCGATTCACATTCCGAGTGGCCCTGCATGCCCGCCTTGGGAGCCAGTACTCAGCACCATGTGCATTGTGCACAGCAGCACACACGTCTGTGGGTCCTCAGATCCTTGAGCTGTCGGCCCTGACCCAGGACTCGCTGATACAGAGGTGCCTCCTTTGTGAAGCTAGACTTGAGGTTAGGGCTGATGTCTGGTTTTCTTAACACACTTCTTTTAAAAAATGTACTCCAGAGAGAAAGAGAAAGATGAAGAGGAAGAGAGGAGAAAGCGAGCTCCCAGGGGCTGGCGCTGTGGTATAGTGGGTTAAGCCACTGCCTGCAGTGCCGGCATCCCATATGGACGCCAATTCGAGTCCCGGCTGCTCCACTTTCTATCCAGCTCTCTGCTATGGCCTGGGAAAGCAGCAGAAGATGGCCCAAGTCCTTGGGGCCCCTGCACCTGCATGGGAGACCTGGAAGAAGCTCCTGGCTTCGTATCATCGCAGCTCTGGCCATTGTGGCCAATTGGGAGTGAACCAGCAGATGGAAGACCTCTCTCTCTCTCTCTCTCTCTCTGTCTGTCTCTCCTTCTCTCTCTGTCTAACTCCTTCAAATAAATAAATAAATCTTTAAAAAGAAAAGAAAGTGAGCTCCCATCCATTGGTTCATTCCCCAATGCCCACAGTGAGGCTGAGGACTCAATCTGGCTCTCGCGTGTGGGTGGCCCTTGAGACATCACTGCTGCCTCCCAGGGTCTGTGTTAGCTGGGAGGTGGGGTCAGGAGTGGAGGCGGGTATTGAACCCGGGTACTCTGACATGGGACACAGGCACCTTAAGCACTGGGCCAAGTACCTGCCGCTGATTTCTGAGCTTCTGTGTCCCACTTGAATGCCTCTCCTCCCTGAGCTCACCGGGTCCCTGAGACTGGGAAGCCCAAGTCTTCTCTGCCCCATCGATGCCAGGCGGCTTCCTTGTGCGGTATTGAGGTTTCCGGCACGTGAGGTGCGGAGCACGTGGGCTCTGCTTTCCTGGGTTTCAGGAAGGGGAGCACGCTCATTCACTGAGGGTTCCCGTGAGAGCGGAGCCTCACACCCGTGTTCAGAGGCAGTGCCCTGGGAGGGAGGGCAGCGTTTGCACGCCGTGCCCGCTGCGGACCAGCTGGAAGCCTCGACACAGGTTGTTAGACTTCACTTCCCTTACCTGTGAAATGGATGTGATCGTGAGAATGAAGGGGGGGGGGACAACTGGGCAGTGGTCAGTATCGGGGAGCAGTGGGGAGTCCAGGGCTAAGGCTTTCCCCAGAAAAGAGCAAATTTGCGATCTGTCCACCTGTGTCTACTTCTCCAGCGATGGCATGTCTCCTTGTCTCCTGTCCCCTTCTCAGCCAAGCCCTTCTGTCCTCACTCCTCTTCTGTTGGTGGAGATGCGTGGGGTGGGCTCTGGCTTCACGCAGGAAAGATCTCAGACGTGAGACAGGGAACAGTGGTAAGCCAGGCAGCAAGGTTTTTTGTGGCGGGGTTTCCATCAGAATGGACGGGACAGAACCCGAGAGAGAGACTGGTCACTCAGACAGGGGAAGGCAAGGTTACATGGCTTACTGGAGAGAATACACCCGGCAGGCCAGGCGGGTGGCTCAGCAGAGAGCAGAGAGCTGAGCGCACAGTTTGGGGCTTGTAAAGGAAAGGGGTCCAGCTCCTCCCTGTTTCTCCTTCCCCTCCTCCTCCTCCTCCAGGACAAAGGGTTGCTGAGTGTGAATTAGGAAAAATCCTTCTGATGGTTTCACTGCTCAGCGCTATCAGACTGGGCGGCCCACCTGCCATGGGCAGAGGAGCTGCCCCTAGGGTGCCTGCCTTGCAGGAAAGATGTGGAGGTTGTCTTGCTCCCTGTTATCGGGCCTGGTAACCCACTTGAGGAGAGAGGGTTCCCCCTGGGGAGCTTTCCCTGGGGAGAAGGCTGAGAACCCCTGGAAAGTCATGGAGGTCTGGGCAGGACTTTGAAGTGTAAAATACCGGGCTGCTTCCAGGATGAGCTTCTGTAGACTCGAACACACACAGGCTAATCTCTAACTTCCTACCTAACACTTCTCAAGTTACAAAATATACAGGGGCTGGTGCCACAGGTGAATCTTCCACCTGCAGTGCTGGCATCCTGTATGGGCGCAGGTTCAAGTCCCGGCTGCTCCTCTTCCAATCCAGCTCTCTGCTGTGGACTGGGAAAGCAGTAGAAGATGGTCCAACTGCATGGCCCTTGCACCCATGTGGGAGACCCAGAAGAAGCTCCTGGCTTCAGATCAGTGCAGCTCCGGCCGTAGTGGCCATTTGGGGAGTGAACCAATGGAAGGAAGACCTTTATCTCCGTCTCTTCCTCTCACTGTCTGTAACTCTACCTCTCAAATAAATAAATAAAATCTTTAAAAAATACATACAAAGTGTGAAAAAGGTATATCTTGCTAATTGTGGGCATTTGGCCCTATTTTTCATATGGCATAACTTTTCAGGTATACAGTTGAATCTGTGTATTTTTTCCTCTCCTTGTTATGTAGCAGGCATTGAACGTTTTCATGCATGTTTTGAAACTTTTATGGCATGTTATGAATGTCTACTAAATGGTGTGTGTGTATACTGTACATATATGTACAATATAGGTTATGGTCATACCCTGGATACCATGGTGTTTTTATTTTGTTAAAGACATCTAAGGTGTTTCCAAATTTTTGTTATCAACAAAATTATGATACACACGTATATATATATATTTATGTATATATATGTATATATATTTATGTATATATATGAGGATGTGTGATGAGAGCCTTGGGGCCTTTTATTTTTTTTTTTAATTTATTTATTTGGAGGTCAGAGTTACAGAGAGAGAGAGAGAGAGAGAGAGAGAGAGCGCTTCCATCAGCTGGTTTACTCCTCAAATGGTTGTAACAACCAGGGCTGGGCCAGGCCAAAGCCAGGAGCCAGGAGCTTCCTCTGGGCCTCTCACATGGGTACAGGGGCCCAAGCACTGCTGCTTTCCCAGGACATTAGCAGAGAGCTGGATTGGAAGTAGAGCAGCTGAGATTCAAACTGGCGCCCATATGGGCTGCCAGCATGGCAGGCAGCGGGTTAGCCCACAACGCCACAGCACCAGCCCCTACAATGTCTTTCAAAGCTTTAAATACTGAGGTTTAACCTACTGGTGGGTCCTGTAATCAAATGGTGAACATTATAAAGAAAGCAACATGATAGAGTGAAAAGGAACAGTGCACCAAGTGGTAAGGACAAGTCTTTCTCTCACACACACCTACATCGTACACACACTCATGTCACACACATATCTGTGTCTCAGTGTATTTATTAGTTGATGGTGCAGAATGGATTTCCCAAAAGGAGCCAGGGAGGAAGAATTTGGAAGTGATGGTTCCAGTTGCATACCCGAGAGGGACCTGCTGGGCACATGGTGGCCCCACAATCTAATCTGCTGGACATCTGCAGAGTCATTTGCAAAGTGCTCATGTCAATGTTTATGCTGCCTCACAGCTGTTTTGGTCCAATCTTTGTTAGGATTTTGATTTTTTCATTCGTGGGTTATTGGCACCAGTCCAGCATTTTCTATATATAGTACCTGTTCAGGTTGTTGTTATTCATGTACAATTCCCATTTGCTTAGCATTATTTGCTTTTTTATTAATGGTTTCTTTTTTAAAGATTTATTTATTTATTTGAAAGTCAGAGTTAAAGAGATAGAGAAAGAGGTCTTCCACCCGCTGGTTCACTCCCTAAATGACTGCAATGGGCAGTGCTGGGTCAGGTTGAAACCAGGAGCCAGGAGTTCCATCCAGGTCTCCCACATGGGTGCAGGAGCCCAAGGACTTGGGCCATCCTCCACAGCTTTCCCAGGCCATTGCAGAGAGCTGGATCAGAAGTGGAGCAGCCAGGACTCGAACTGGTGCCTACCTGGGATGCTGGCACTGCAGGCAGTGATAATACCAGCCCTATGTATAATTTCTTAGGCATATTTAACCCAAATCCTTTTTCTGTTACACGGTTGGCTAAAATGCTACCTGTCTCTCTTATCTTTTTACTTTATTATATATTTTGTGTAAGTTTTTATTTTAATGTGTCAAAAATGATCAACCTATCAATCTTCTCCTTTACATGTTGTCTTTTTAAGTTTTATTTTTATTTATGACAGAGAGAGAGAGGGAGAGAGAGAGAGAGAGAGAATCTTCCATCCCCTGTTTCAATCCCACATACTTGCAACTGTTGGGGTGGTGTCAGGCCTAATCCAAGAGCCCAGAACACAGTCTTTGTCTCTGAATGGATGGCGGGGACCCAACAACTGGAGCCATAACCTTTGTTTCCCGGAGCCACATCAACTGGATCAGAAGTGGAGCTGGGACTCAAACCCAGGTGCTCCAAGTTGGGATGCAGGCATCCCAGATGCTGCCTTAACTGCTGTGCGTGATGCTTCCTCCTAGTTTGTCCATTTTCAAAGCCTTCAATCTGAGGTCAGAAAAATATGTCCCCATTTTCTACTGAAACCTTTAAAGTGCTGGTGACCTTACGTCCATCTACAGCACAGGCCATGTCCTCCCACCCTGGTGTGTTAGGACCTCTGTGTACATGATCATACACCTGGGCTTTCTGCTCTCCACGAGTCTGCACCTATGGCCCCAGGTCAGCACCACGCTGATTCCACTACTGCCTGCCCTTGTAGGCTCAGATACCCACATTCTGCAAAACATTCCTCATTGGTTCTCTCTCTTTGGCTCCTGTACAGGATTATAGGATCTGTTTAAATTTCAGAATATATTTATGGGATTTTTAATTGAGTTACATTGAATCTGATAATTTTGAAAATCAACATTTTACAATATTGAAGCAGCAAAGTCATGGACATGTTGCATCTCTCCATACACCCAGCTCCTCTTTAATTGCTTAACATTTCCTATACTCGCTTTCATGCATTTACTCCTGTGGATTCTACAGATTTTTAGCCACTTTGAAAGTGATATTTTGCATTATATATTCCAATTTGTAGTTATTGATGTACACAAGTATAGTTTGTTTTTGAATGTCAACCTTATATCTGGTCAGCATGTTAATTTTCTCTGGCTTTAATTTCATTAGCAGCTCCCTTTTGTGTTTGTTTTCTTTTTTTTTTTAATGATTTACTTATTTATTTGAAAGTCAGAGTTACTCAGAGAGAGAAGAGAGGCACTGAAAGAGAGAGAGAGAGAGAGAGAGAGAGAGAGGTCTTCCATCCACTGGTTCACTCCCCAATTAGCTGCAAGGGCTGGTGCTGCGCCGATCCAAAGCCTGGAGCCAGGAGCTTCTTCCAGGTCTCCCACATGGGTTCAGAGGCCCAAGCACTTGGGCCATCTTCTACTGCTTTCCCAGGCCATAGCAGAGAGCTGGATCGGAAGTGGAGCAGCCGGGACTAGAATTGGCGCCCATATGGGATGCCGGCACTGCAGGCCGTGGCTTTACTATGCCACAGTGCTGGACCCCCTTTTGTTTTTCTATGTAAACCATCATTATCTCAAGATAAGGATGGTGTGACCACTTCCTTTCCAATCATGATAACTTTTTTCTTTTAATTTTTAATTTTTCTTTTAATTTTAATTTTTACAGCCATTTGTTTACTAACTTTTTTTCAAAAATGTAAATATCATGTGTGCTTCTGCCATTTTTAAACTACAAAGAGTAGAATGAAGGACACAAAGCCCTGTAATAGAATAAATCATTATCCAATTCTTATTTTTACTTTTTAAATTTTTTAAAAAAATGAATATGGTAGAAGTCACTGCTTTTGAAGTATACTTTTGTGAATTTTGACAAAGGTAGAGAGTCTTGAAATCAGGACTGCAAATCACAATGCTAGAAACTTCTCCCATCCCATAATGCTCCCCCATGCTGCCCTGCACCTCTCATCTCTGACAGCCCCTGATGTATTCTCTGTCCTTAGGCTTTGACTTTTTCAGAATGCCATAGAAATGAAAATCATGTAGTACTGTAAGCTCTTGTGTCTGGGTTATTCAAATTACAATAATAAGATTTACCTGGGACCAGTGCTGTGGTATAGTGGATAAAGCCACCACCTGCAGTGCCAGCATCCCGTACGGGGTCCGGTTTGAGTCCTGGCTGCTCCACTTCTGAGCCAGCTCTCTTCTATGACCTGGGAAAGTAGTGGAAGATGGTCCAGGTGCTTGGGCCCCTGCACCCATGTGAGAGACCCGGATGAAGCTCCTGGCTCCTGGTTTCAGCCTGGCTCAGCCCTGGCTGTTGCAGTCATCTGGGGAGTGAACCAGTGGATGGAAGACTTTTGTCTCTGTTTCTCCCACTCTGTAACTGATTTTCAAATAAATAAATCTTGAAAACAAAAACAAACCCACCATGATCCAAGGTCAAGTGTGCTCATTGCTATGAGTGTTTTGTTACCAATAATCCCTCTCAGGTGATGGAGCAAAACACCTGTGTGTATACAAATCTGTGTATTTACACATATCCACAAGTACTATCTGAATGTATGTGGAGCTTCCCATGAGTCTGTAGTGATGCTTCTAACTCAAGGCCATTACCACATGGATCATGAGGAGCCTGGCTCCCAGCATCAGGAGCCCTCGTATTCAATTACTGAATCCCGGTGTGCATGTAATGGTACCATGATGTTAGTGTCTACTCTGCCAGAGTCAGGTGATCAGGGAAGACATCACTCATGACTTCTGCTGAAATGGAGGTGGGAGGGCTTCTGAGTGCCAGGGGGAGCTAGTGGCAAGGTGCTGGAGGAAGTTGAGGGCATGGTCGGTCCCTGGAATGTGGTGACCCCAAGTTTGCACTTGTTCTTCTCTCTGATTAGGCCTTCTGTGGTTGACAACAGGCACCCGTCAAAGCGAAGCTCCTCCCATCCCATAGACAGGAGGAGATGCAGGTGTTCTACCTCTTGATGGTTATGCTTCAAAGGGTCAACGGGTTCCCATGTACTTGGAAAGACTTGGATTGTGGAACTTAGCAGGAGTCTGGGAGAAGGTGTAAGCATGTTTCGAAAGGTGCACATACAGAGAAAGAACTCAAACCTAGGCGTTGTCTAAAGTGAATGTTCTAAGGAAATGGAGGCTGGAGCTTCGAGGAGAAAGAAACCAAGAGTTTGCTCAGGCTCAAGAAAGCATGCAGACTGCCTGGTCACACCCGTGGACAACTCTTATGAGTCTGAAAGCAAGGCTAATACACAAGATCTTCTGCCATCGCAGGCACCCCTTGTCCAGAATCACTTGGACCACAACTTTTCCCCACTCCTTGCCATGAGATTGTTCGATGAGTTTGCAGCATCTTAGATTGCTAGGACTGCCGTAGTAAAACACCACAGAGCAGTAGACAGACTTGCTCACAGATCAGAGTCTGGAAGTTTGAGATCAAGGCACTAGCAGGTGCTTTGAGGCCCCTCCCTGTGGTGTGTAGATGTCATCTTCTCCCTGCAGCCTTGCGTGGTCTTCCCTCTGTCCATGTTGTCTTTATCTCCCTTTCTCCTATGTACACCAGTGACATTGGATCAGGACTTACTCTAACAGCTTCGTCTGGACTTAACCACTTACTTGACTCAAAAAACAGGTGCTGCCTAAGGTCCTGGAAGTTAGGACTTCAAGGTATGAATTCGCAGAGGGGTTGCAATTCAGTCCATAGCATCTATCATTATAGTATCATACACAGTCATTACTTTGCCCTAAAAAAACGTTTCTATGCTTCCAACACTGCACCTGCTCTCCCAGTCCAAGCTCTTGGCAACCACTGACTTTTTATGATCTCTGTGATTTGCCTTTTCTGGAATGACTATAATGGAATCACACCATGTGTAATCTTTCCATCCCCGCTTCTTTCACTTAACAAAGTATATTTAAGAGTCATCTGTGTCTTTTTGTGGCTTGATGGCTCCTTTCTTTTTATTTCTGATTCCTTTTATCTATTTGATGAATGCACCACAGTGCATTTACCAACTCACTCCCTGCATTACATCGTGGTTGCCTATAGTTTTGGATTTTTTTGCGATTATGAATAACACTGCTATGAAGATTTGTGTACAGGTTTGTATGGGGACATACGTTTTCAAATCAGTGGAGTAAGTCCCTGGACTAGGATGATTGGACTGTGGTTAAAGCTAAGCATGACTTTGTAAGAAGTTGCAAAACTGTCTTCCAAAGTAGCTGAATCATGCTTTGTTCTTACCACTAATGAAAGAGAGAGGTGTTTTCTCCACATCCTTAATGACATTTGGTATTGGTAGTTTTTGAATTTCAATGATGTTATTTAATATTGGAATGAAATTTCCTAATATTATGAGGTGTTTGTTCACACCATTTGTCTATTTAAAAAATTTTTATTGTTGAGCTTTGAGATATTTTGTGTATTTTCGATGCAAGTCTTATATTATACACGTGTTTTACACATACTCTCTCCCAGTTAAGACTTGTTGCTTCATGCCCTTTTCATTATTGTTTTCAGAGAGAACCTTAATTTTCATAAAGTTACACTTCTTTTTTTAAAAGATTTATTTATTTACTTGAGAGGAAGAGTTACAGACAGAGAGGGAGAGACAGAGAGAAAGGTTTTCCATCTACTGTTTCACTCTCCAAATGGTCACAACTGCCAGCCCCTATAACTTAGTTTTATAACTGAGCTCTTACATTTAAGTGTCTGATCTACTTGAATTGTTTTTTGTATATGGTGTTAAATAGGAGTCCAACTCACCACAGTGATTGTGGACATCTACCTTTCCCAGCAATATTTGTTCAAGAGAATAGTCCTTTCCTATTGGATAGTCTTAGCATACTTGTTGAAAATTAGCTGACCACTAATAGAAGGTTCCTGTACTCGCCATTTAAGTTTGTGGACCTGTTGTGGCAGTACCAAATTGTTTAGATCCCTATAGCATAGTAGTATGATTTAAAACTAGGAAGTTAGTCCTTCAACTTTATACATTTTTTCAAGGTTACTTAGACTATTTGGGGTCCTTCAAATTCTATATGCAAGCAAAATTTTGGTACCTAATCACAATCAAGTATTAAATTATGTATGGGAAGGCAAAAGACAGAATAATTAACACAATACTGAAAAACACTGTTGAAGAATTCAAGTATCTAATTTTGAGAACTAATTCAAAAGCTAAACTAATCAACACGGTATGGAATTGATGAATAAAGATGCATATAGATTAATGGATTAAAATAGAAAGCTCAGGGGCTGGTGCTGTGGCGTAGTGGGTAAAGCCACTGCCTGAGGTGCTGACTTCCCATATGGGTGCCGGTTCGAGTCCTGGCTGCTCCACTTCCAATCCAGCTCTCTGCTGTAGCCTGGAAAAACAGTAGAAGATGGCCCAAGTCCTTGGGCCCCTGCATCCGCCAGGAAGAAGCTCCTGGCTCCTGGCCTTTGTGTGAACGCAACTTTTTATTTCTCCTGGATAAGTACCTAAAAGTAGGATTGTGGGTCATATGGTAAGTGTATTTTTTTAAAGATTTATTTGAAAGTCAAAGTTAGAGAGAGAGAGAGAGAGAGATCTTCCATGAGCTTCCCCAAAGGGTCTCAATGGCTAGGGTTGGGCCAGGCTGAATCCAGGAAACCAGAACTCCGTCTTTGTCTCCCACCTGGGTGACAGATACTCAACCATTTGGGCCCTCTTCCGTTGCCTTCCCATGGAGTTAGGTCAGAAGTGGAGCCGTGTGTGGTCTCTGGTGCGGACGAAGGGCTCCGCCAGCCAGGGTCACCGCCGTGGGCAAGAACGCAATAGTGAACATGGTGGCAGGTGATGGGAGGAACAGAAGCCCAGCCCCCCGAAGACAGGTCTCAGCAGCCAGGGGCCGAGGCTGGGACAGGGCTTGCATTGCTCCAAGGAGCGGGAGGACCCTGCCATCGTGGGAACAGTGCCGGAGGGTCACTGCCAGGCTTCTGCTCTGCCCACCCAGGGACCCCTGCCCACTCCCCGGGACGGGGTCTATCCAGAGCTGCAGCCACCCAGGAGGTAGACTTCCCATGTTTGCTATGCCGTTCAGGTGCCATCGCACAAGCTAAGCAAAGTCATCATCCAGTTCATCTCTGGAGAACACACTGGTTGGTCAGTGCCACTGCACGGGAGAGCTCTGGCCTTGGCTACAGGCGCCTGGCCCCATGGCTGCAGGCCTGGCGGCTGCCTGCGCTCCCCATGAGGCTGGGCTTTTTTTGGGAGGGCTCCACCGTGGCATCGTGCTCACCTTGCTCCAGGTCACCTCCTAATTCCTTTGCTGTGGCCTCGCCAGTGAAGCAGAGAATGGCCCTTGTGCTGCTGCTGTTTCTGGGTGGCATTGACCCTCACATTTATTTTTGCCAGCCAAGGGTGCACCTGCCATAATCAATCAACGACTTCAGGACCTTCAAAGGAAACGGGGTCGGCTCTGTAAGTCCAGGTCTCTCCTCACTGTTGTTATTATTGTCACAAAAATGCATTGTTAGAGTGTACTCACACGCTAACTGAGCCCTTTATTTTCTTTGTTCTCCTTTTATTTATTTTCAAAACCGTTTCTGTAACTACCTATTTTTATTTTTTGAAAGGCAGAGGGACAGACTGAGATTTCTCATAAGAGACTGGTGCATCCTCAAATGCTTGCAACAATCAGGGCTGGGCTCAATAGGCTAATCCTCTGCCTGCGGCGCCGGCACACTGGGTTCTAGTCCCAGTTGGGGCGCCGGATTCTGTCCGAGTTGCCCCTCTTCCAGGCCAGCTCTCTGCTGTGGCCCGGGAGTGCAGTGAAGGATGGCTCAAGTGCTTGGGCCCTGCACCCCATGGGAGACCAGGAGAAGCACCTGGCTCCTGCCTTCGTATCGGCACGGTGCGCCGGCCGCAGCGTGCCGGCCACGGCGCCCATTGGAGGGTGAACCAATGGAAAAGGAAGACCTTTCTCTCTGTCTCTCTCTCTCAATGTCCACTCTGCCTGTCCAAAAAAAAAAAAAAAAAAAAGCAGAAGAAAAGAAAAACAATCAGAGCTGGGCTGGGCTGGGCTGGGCTGAAGCCAAGAACTAGTAAGTAGGTCAAGGTCTCCCATGTGGATGGCAAGGACCCACCTTCCCTGGCACTCATCTGCTGCCTGGCACGGTCTGTTTCATCAGGAATCAGGAGCGAAGCCGGGCCTTGAACCTAGGCACTCCAACTTGGGGTGTGGGCATCCCAACCAGCATTTTAATTGCTGAGCCAAATGCCTACCCCTCTGCCATTTTAACTGTATGGAAAAAAAGGAAGTGCCAATCACAGATGCAGTAATGTCGTCTCTATGTTTACTATGTTGTCATCTTTTCCAGTGTTCCTGATCAGGCCTTATGATGTTGAGTTGATGTCCTGACATCTCAGCCTGAGTGTGTCTTTTGAAGATCTAGGAACAAGCTCTTCGCTCCGTGTTTGTTTACCCAGGAATACGCCAATTTTCCATTTTGAAGGATGGCTTTATCATATGCAGAACTGGTTAGCAGGCATTTTGTTGGCTTGTTTAGCAGTTTCAGCCCCTCTTTCCCGGCTTTCTTGCCTCCAGGAGAGGCTAATCTAAGTAAGGATCTATTGTCTGTAATGAGTCGTTTCGCTTTTGCTTGCTTTCCAAATTCTCTGTCTTTTGATAGTGTGACTAAAATAGGCCCTCATTTGCTCTCTGAGTTCATCCTGCTTGGCATTTCGTGTTTCTTGGATGTGTAGCCACTGTTTCTTCAAGTATTCTTTGTGGGCTCTTGTTTATTCTGCATTTATTTATTTATTTGAGACGTAGAGTTACAGACAGAGAGAAGGAGAGACACAGAGAGAGGTCTTCCATCCGCTGGTTCACTCCCCAAATGGCTGCAATGACTGGAACTGGGCTGATCCAAAGCTGAGAACCAGGAGCTTCTTCCCGGTCTCCCACGTGGTGCAGGGGCCTAGGCAATTGGGCCACCTTCTACTGCTTTCCCTCGCATAACAGAGAGCTGGATTGGAAGTGGAGCAGCTGGGACACGAACTGTGCCCATATGAGTTGCCGGCACTGGAGGTGGAGGATTAACCTACTATGCATAGTGCCTCTATGCCACAGTGCCGGCCCATGCCTCCACTCCTCCACTCCCTTCCTTTAGAGATTTCTGTTATGTGTATGTTTGCACACAGAGCTGCTGTGAACATGGTGGAGTGGTATCTCTTTGATACAATGATTTCACGTGTTTTGGATATAAACCCAGCAGTGTGATTCTGGATCACAAGGCAGCTCTGTTTCCAGTTTTTAAAGGAATCTCCTTTCCGTTCTCCATAGTGACTGTGTTAATTTACATTCCCAAAGCCAGCACTCTCTCAACTTTCTCACCAAAAGGTCAAATTTGCACACAGAGAGAAGAAGCTGAGAGAGAGAGAGAGAGAGAGAGAGAGAGAGAGGTCTTCTATCCTCTGGTTTACTCCTAATTGGTCGCAGCGGCTGGAGCTGTGCTGATCCGAAGCCAGGAGCCTGGAGCTTCTTCTGGGTCTCCCAACCAGCTACAGGGGCCCAAGGACTTGAGCCATCTTCTACCGCTTTCCCAGGCCACAGCAGAGAGCTGGATGGGAAGTGGAGCAGCCGGGACTTGAATGGGATGCCGGCACTGCAGGCTGTGGCTTTACCCGTTACACCACAGCGCTGGCCCCATACTTTCCATCATTTTGATAATAGCCACTCTATCATGTGTGAAGTGATATCTCTTGTGATTTTGATTTGCATTTCCCTGATGCCTGGTGATATTGAGCATTTTTCATGTTTGTTAACCATTTGTAGTTCTTTTGATAAATGTCTATTCAGATGTTTGTCTGTTTCTTAGCAGAGTTTTTGAGCTTCTGCTATATTCTGGATATTAATTCTTTTTAGATAAGTGGCTGCAATTTTTTTTCCTTCTTGTCAGATCTCTCTTCATTGTAGTCTCCTTTGTTATGCTGAAGCTTCTGAGTTTGCTATACTCCCACTATTTTCTTACGTAACAATTTCACAGTATCATGTTCACACGTTGATCCATTTTGAGTTGATTTTTTTTTTATATGGTGAGAGGTAGGGGTCTAGTTTCATTTTTCTACATATGCATGTTCAGTTTTGACAGCACTATTTATTGAATACCTAGCCTTTCTTCAGTGTATGATCTTGGCAACTTTGTCAAAAATCAGCTGACCGTATATATGTGAATTAATTTCCGAGTACTTTGGTCTCTGAGTTTTTTTTTTTTTTTTAATGCCGGTACCGTGCTGTTTTGATTGCAATAGCTCCATGGTATGCCTTGAAATCTGCTATTGTGATACTCCTGGCTTTGCTATTATAGTTCAAAATTGTTTTGCTATTTAGGGTCTTTTGTGTTTCCATATGAATTGTAGGACTACTTTTTCTAGTTCTGTGAAAAATGCTATTGGTATTTTCAGGAGAATTGCATTGAATCTGTAAATCACTTTGGGTAATGTAAGCATTTTAACAATATTAATTCTTCTAATCCATGAACATGAGAGAACTTTCCACTTTTTTAGTGCCCTATTCAATGTTTTTCATAAGTATTTTATAATTTCCATGTAAAGATATTGGTTAAATTTATTCCAATGTATTTTATATATTTTTGTGGTTACTGTGATTGCAGTTGTTCTTTTGATTTTTTCTTGGTTAGTTTGTTATTCGTGTATAAAAATACTACTGAATTTTGAGTGTTGATTTGTATCTTTCAACTTAACTGAATTTGTCTATCTGTTTCAATAGTCCGTTGGGTAGAGTTTTATATCTTTACGAACAGAATCATGTCACATGCAAACAAGGGGTTAGTTTGATTTCTTTCTTTCTTGTCTTTATGTTTTTTATTGCTTTCTCGTACATTATGGCTCTGGCTAAGACTGCAGTACTATGCTGTGTAAGAACAGTGAGCATGGACACCCTCAGCTTTTTCTCCATTTACTATGATGTTGACTGTGGGTTTTTCCATACATCCCCTTTATGAAGTTGGGGTGTGTTTCTTCGGTACCAGGTTTGTGGAGGAGTTTGTCATGCATGGATGTTGAATTTAACTGATGCTTTTTCTGCATCCATTGAGATGCTCATGTGCCTTTTACCCTTTCTTCTGTTGATGTCCTGTATTGCAATGATTGATCTGTGAGTTGTTTTTCCCAACTTTTTTTTTCTTTTGTATTTTTTTTTCTTCTCTTGTGGCAGGGACTTATCACTTACATTTCAACTTTTATTTATCTATTTTTTGTAATATAGTTTTTAAAAAAAATTTTGTTAGTACAAAGAAGACAGATTTCATGTATTTCATAGACACAATGCTCAGAAGATAACCATACTTGCCAACCTTCCTTCCTCCCTCATCCCCCCTTCATTCCTTTCTTTTGCTTCTTTACTTTTTGCAATACTTTCTTTTTGTATTTCATATATACAGTTTTAAGAGCATAATGATATTCCCTCCATCACTCTGTCCCACCCTCCCTCCTTCCATCATCTACATAGCTGCTTCTACACTTTGAGGGAGTTTTGAGTTGGGAAAAGAAAATCAGTCCCTTGCATAAAACTTCGGGAGAATCCCAGAGAGGTCAAAACAGACCATTGCAGGGCCTTGCGGACAAGGCTTGCTCTGCTCTCCTGGAGCCATACAAGCATGCCAGGGAGACGGGGTGGCATCTTCAGGACCACTGCTGGATCAGAGTGTGGCATGGAGGAGGGCCAATGAAATGCCTCAAAGTTCTCCCAGCATCATAGAGTAGACTGTATCCTGGTTAAGAATTCACCTGGAGGACAGATGTTTGCACAATGGTTAGTTTAGCACTTGGGATAACTGCTTATCATACCAGAGTCCCCAGATTAGGGCCCCAGATCCACTTCCAATACAGCTTCCCGCTAACGTGCACCCTAGGAGGCAGTAGGTGATGGCTCAAGTACTTGCATCTCTGCTGTCCATATGGGAGAACCAGAGGGAGTTTCTGACTTCTGGCTTTGGTCTGGTCCATTCATGGTTGTTTTAGGAATCTGGGAGAGTGAACCAGTGTATGAAAGATCTGTGTGTGTGCGTGTATGTGTGTGCATGCATGAGGTGGGGGCACATGTGTATATCTGTCTCTCTGTGCTTCAAACAAGTAGAAATAATTCACTTGGATGCTGTGTACTTTTGACTGTCTTTCACAGTTGTGATAAGGTTAATTTTGGCATTGTGTTGGGTCAGATTTTGTGTTCTTTCCGGGGAGAAGTGATTATCCAAATTCTCTACTTGGCCATATAGCTGATGTCACTCCCTCCTTTGCATCTGAAGGATGACTTTACTGAATATAGAATCTTAAGCTTATGTGTTTTTTTGTTTAATCTTATAAATATTTTATTCCACTATCTTCTTCCTTGCATGATCTCTGAAGCAAATTCTGCTATAATTCTTACCCTTATTTCTCTAGAGAAAATGTTCCTCCCTCACTTGGCTTTTTGCAAAATTTCTCTTGTTCTTATTTTTCTGCAGTTTGAAATGTGTTAGCACTGTTTATTAATATTTATTCTGCTTCGTGTTTTTGGAATTCCTTGGATGTGTTGTTTGGTGTCTGCCATTTATTTTAATCCCTTCGCAGTCATTACTCCTTCAATTTTTTTTTCTGCTCCATTTTCTCTTTTTCCATCTCCTGCTCTTACAATGATTTGTATGTTACACCTGTCAAAATGATCCTGTGTTTTTGTATGTTTTTTCCTCCTCTTCCTCTTCCTGTTCTCCCTCCCCTCCTTTTTATCTGCCCTTCTTTCTGCTGCTGCTGCTTCTCTCTCTTCTCTCTCCCCTCATTCTTTCTTTCTTTCTTTATTTTTTTGACAGGCAGAGTGGACAGTGAGAGAGAGAGAGAGACAGAGAGAAAGGTCTTCCTTTTGCCGTTGGTTCACCCTCCAATGGCCGCCGTGGCCGGTGCACTGCGCTGATCCGAAGGCAGGAGCCAGGTGCTTCTCCTGGTCTCCCATGGGGTGCAGGGCCCAAGCACTTGGGCCATCCTCCACTGCACTCCCAGGCCACAGCAGAGAGCTGGCCTGGAAGAGGGGCAACCGGGACAGAATCTGGCGCCCTGACCGGGACTAGAACTTGGTGTGCTGGCGCCGCTAGGCAGAGGATTAGCCTAGTGAGCCGTGGTGCTGGCTTTCCCTCATTCTTAAGGATTTGCCTTGGTTTGGGGAAGCTTTTGTTGTCCTCAAACTCAATCATTCATTCCTCTGTTCTGTCTCATTGATTATATTCTCAAAGGTATTGTTTATTGATGCCATAGTGTTTTTGGTTTCTAACATTTCCATTTTGTTCTTTCTTCATCCTCTTTCTGTTTAAATAGCACATCTCTGCCTGTTTTCAAGCTTTTAACATAGTAATCATAGCTCTTTTAAAGGTATTGCCTGATAATTCTAATTTTATTGTTTTCTGAATATGGATCTGATGATTGCTTTCTCTGCCCTCTGGCCCCCAATTCCTGCTGGTTTGCTGTGCAGAGAAGTTAGCTTAGCAGACCTAGGTGTGTTGAACTCTACACATTCCCAGGCCAGGCTGGTGTTTACAAATGACAACTCCTAAATGGCCAACTCCTAGGAGATGAGCTTATGAAAGAAACATTTTACCTGATACGATATTCTGATATGCCAGAGGCCTTGGGCTGTGTGGTGTCCATCTGATCAGACAGTTTATGCCAGAAGTGCTGTTTTAGGATGAACACTTGTTTTTGTTCTGGGAGACTGGGTTCTGAGTAGCTGAGGTCCATCACAAGGAGCTGTGCATCTACATGTATGTCTCCCAACAAGCTATTGGGCCAACCATGCTGAGGTGAGCCTCCAGCTTTGACTAAACTTTACCCACGCTGCCAGACCTCATGGCTGGGAGAAGTAAGCTTATCCATATAAATCTTGTACTTTACTCATGTCCTGTTTCATTGTTGACTATCAACTGTATCAAGACACAGGGATGAACCACAGCCACGGTGCAAAAGCTTAGCTGAGCCCAGTGGTCCTGCCAGCACACACCGAGCCCATGGGTAGCTGCAGGAACCCCTGCCCCACTTGCTTTTTCACATCCTTGTAATTTTTTTTAAAGTGACCAGATTGTATATAGTTTGTGGAAATGGTCTCTGAATAATAGTAAGGATTTAAGTGTATAGACTTTGATTGACCATTTTGTTTTCTCTGTGTGTTGAAAAATATTCATGTTCTTCTGGAAGGATTCTGTTGTTACTGCTGGTACGGCTTCCATCTGTCTAATTATGATTTCTGAGCCTGTATTGAAATTGGTTTTGACAGATTATCTGTCATGGCTATGTGCCTGAAGCAGACAGAGGAGCAGAGGGAAGACTGATGTGTCAGTCCATGGCCCTATCTGACCAGGTTTGGATTTATTTTCCCTCTCTTACATTTACTTTTCACTTCCATTGTTTTCTCTTTTCTTCTCTAATATCATCTTCCTCTGAATTCATGGGTCATAGCAAGATGTTTTCCTTCCCCACTGTTTGAATCTCTTTTTTCTCCATTTGAGACACATGCTTGCATTTCCTGTCATCTGTATTCCTTCTTGCTTGCTGTAGCTACCACTGTGTCTTTAATAGTCACACTTGACCTAAAAAATTCTATCATTAATTAATAATCTGTAACATTTCCTAAATAATGCAGGGACTTATATATTTAATGATGATCCTTTCTTTTCATCCAAACACAGTACATTATTTTCATCTCATTTTCTGTGTCTCAAGTAAGGTGTCTTTGTTATTATTATTCTTTCATAAAATTAATCATTCGGATTTACTCAGCTATCCACCAATTTCTTTACTCATTTTTCTTCTTCCACTTATGTTCTTTCCTTTACTGTAAATTTTCTTCTGGGCTGGGAATTTGGCATAGTGTTTAAGATGCCACTCGGGATGCATACCTCCCCTATCCGAGTATCTGGGTCTGAGTCTTGGCTCTGCTCCCAGTTCTAGCTTCTTGCCAATGCGAACTCTGGGAAGCAGCAGATGATGGCTCGAGTAGCTGAGCTGCTGCCACCCATGTGGGAGACTCAGATGGAGTTCCTGTCTCCCAGCTTAAGTCGTGGCTGTTGTGGGCATTTGAGGAGTAGAACTGAACCAGTAGTTGGAAGATGTGTGCCTCTCTCAGTCTCTCTGCCTTCCAAATAAATAAAGTAACAAAAAAATTCAGTCCTTCTTACTGAATTGCATTGTTTAAGTAGTTATTTGGACTAAAGTTTGTGAGTGGTAAACAGGATATTTGTCCACAAATATATTCATTTGGCCTATTTTCTTGACTAATAAATGTATGTATAGATTGACTATTATATTTTCTCTGTGCATTGAAGAAGGTTAGAATCTGTTGTTACTATTGTTACTATTACTATTACTATTGTCTGCTATGAGTATAGTTATACTTCCTCTGCAGGGAGTGAGTTTTCAATAGACTACTTTTAACATCCCAATGCCTCGGTTATGTTTCAATTAAGCTAGAACAGAATACACTGCATTTCTTGAATGTGAGAAAGTATATTTTAATAAAATTTGAAAAATATAAGCCATTTGCTCTTGAAACCAGCCCTTTATCTTTCTAGAACTCATGTAAGAAATAAACTGGCTCCTCTAAATCTATCTTCAAATCTCTTAATTTCTCTTTTTATTTCTGCAACTCTTCCACTTTCTGTTGTTTTCTTTTGAGTTGCTTTTTTCATAATGTTCTCTTTCTGTGGTTTTGATTTGTTGCTTTATGTGTTTAATCATTTTCAACATGTAATTTCATATTAGTCTAACATCTGAAATTAAAGGAGTCTTAATATGCTCCTTACTTTGATTCTCACTAAAGATTATGCATGAGTTTTTTTCCCATCCGTTTCACACTTTTAGGATTGTGAACTTTGTGGAAATCCTTCCTGGCCTGCCCTGAGGAAGTTTCCAATGAAGAGCTTTGGAATTGGCTTTGCCAATTAATTAATTAATTATTAATTAATAATTAATACTTTGTATTAATACTTGTATTAATACTTATGATCATGTGCTCTCCAGAGAAATGGAAAACATATACATAGTTCACTACAGTGTCAGCTGTAGGGTCACATGGTAATGCAGGCTGTCTTGTAAAAGATACACAGAGCCAATGTCCCAGTTTGAACCTAAAGGCTGGTAGCTACTGTTGAACCAGGAAGAGTTGATGCATCCCTTTCAAGACTATTAGGTAGAAACAGCCAGTGTCCCAGTTCAAAAGCCAAGAGTCAGGAAAATTGCTTCTTACTGTAAGAAATATTAACCTTTTACTCTATGCAGCCCTTCAACTGATTGTATAAGATGCACCCAAACTATTCAAGGTAATCCGGGTTACTCCATCTACCAATATGAATACTCATCTGACCCTAACAAACCTTCACAGAAACTCTCAGAATAATGCCTGGTTAGATATCTAGGTACCCCATAGTCCAGTCAAGTTGTGCATAAAAATCAACCATACGAAAGCATCATGTTGGTAGCAGAAATGAACATCAAATTTCAATTTGAAACAGTGTTTATTATATATTCTTCTGGAAAATTTTTTCTAGCTTCTATTTTCCTGCTCTGAGCACTAGATTGGGAAGGAGGGATCTTAACCTATTTTTGCTGGAGAGTGAGTTATTTCAAATTCAATGATTCACTAAAGACTGAAACATATTTAGATAATAGTCCTAGATCCAATTCCCTCTCTCATGCTGCTCCATCGGTCTACTGTCTCCAAGAAGGGATTTTACGCAGACAAGTGATCCTCTCACCCTCTACCTGCCCAAGGCCAGTTGCTGTGTTAGCTCTGTGTTTATTGTTGTTGCTTCATTTCCCTTTAAGCCTTCTCAGGATTTCTTCATCACTAACATTCTTTTGTGCAAGTTAAATCCTGTATTTGATATAAGTTTTATGAAAGCCATTGTCTAGCATTTCTAGGTGCCTGGGGCAATAAGTTTTCGGAATGTTTAGTGTTCTCTTATGCTAATACTCCCAAATCCAAATCAATGATTGTGGTAATTTGGGGAGCAATTTCAATAACTAGTCTCTGCACAAATACCATATTACTGTATTCTAAAGTTAGTGGAGTAGAAACAGCACTTCCTAAAAATACATGAACCAAGTCATAATTTCTTCCAGTTTATTTACTTTCTTTAATGTAGCATTTCAGAATTCAGTCTTTCAAAATTAGCACAGTTTAACTGTTAAAATTTTTTTCCTTAGTTCATTTGTAAAGCAGAGATAGAAGTGGGGATTAAGATCCTAACTTATGGTTCACTCCCAGAGTGGTCCCTGGCTGGGGTGGAAACTGAGAGCTGGATGCCTAAGTGAAGTCTCCAATGTGGCAGAAACTCAGTTGTCTCAGTCATGTGGGCCGTCACCACTGCCTTCCAGAGATCACACTAGCAGAAGGCTTGGGTCAGGAGCTGGAGCTGAAACACATCCAAGCGCTCCAAAAGCTTTAGGTGTTCCCACGGACAACTTAACCATTAGGCAAAACAGCCACCCCCGGTTTAATGCAACTGCATATGAATATTCAGGAATATTTTCCTTTGTTTATTGCCAAATATATGACTATGATTTAAAAAGCAAGTTGTTTTTAATCCATTCCAAAAGAATCCATGTTTAATGTTTTTATAGTATTTATTGGAAAACAAAATCACAAGCTTTAACCTTTTGATACATTCTTGATGTACAGCAAGCTATGTTTAAAGAGAAGAAATGAGCACTTTTTTTTGTAAAGATCAGGTGTTATCCCCTGATGATCACCCTGGACCAGAATGATAAAATACTCCTTACCTCGATTCCTGCTGAGTCCCCTGAATGGAGACTTTTAATTAGATTCTGGGGCTAGTTTGATCTTTCATAGGGAGGAAAGATTGCTGAATGCAGAAATTCATTGCAGAAATAAAGCTCACTGCACCTGCGGGATCCAACTGGAAAGCTGTAGAATTGTGGTTTCTAACGTGCTATTCTCAGAGAAGACAATTATCCCAGACCTAAGAGGAATTGTTCAGTTTCCTGGGATGTTCAGAAGATTAAAATGGGGCTAATGTTCTCTTGATTATTATGTCAACTATTTTGTAATTGATTTTTTATTTCTAGAGAAGTTACAGGACCAAGCAGAGAATTTGCATATATCCTAGACCTAGCTTCCCCTGTTATTACTACTTACATTATTATGATAATTTTTCATATGATGGATCAATTTTGATACATCCTTATAAACTAACATCCATGCATGTCCAGAATTCCTTGGTTTTACCTTATTGTTCCAGGATCGCATGCAGGCCCATGTACCACACAGAGTCATTGGCCATCTCAGGCTCCTTCTGGCTCTGCAAGGTTTTCAGACTTTCCTTTTTATTTTTTAAGTGACAATAGTATTGAGAGATTTTAAGAGGACTGGTCATGTGTTGGGCAACTGGGATTTGTCTGTTTTTCCTACACGTAGACTGGTGTTATGGACTTTTAGGAGAAAGTCCACAGATGTAAAGCACAATTTTCAACACATCACATCAAATGTACACGCTATCAACATGACACCGCTATTGAAACTCCATCACCTGGCTAAAGTTCAGCCATGAAGTTACCCTTTCTTCCCCTTCCAATGGATTCCTTGGAAAGAAGTTGTTATGCCCCATCTGCGACTGACAGATGGGAAAATATGCTCTGTGCAACTGAAGGTTTTGTTATGTTTGCATTTTTGTTTTTAGAATTCTTCTGCTTGAAAGATTTGTCTAGGCTCTCATTTTATTTATCAATTCAATCATCCTTGTTAGTATGGATGCATGGGTATATATGTCATGCTCTGAGTGATAGTACAATAATACTTCATCTTGATTACTCAACTTGTTCCAGCTTTGGCTGTCGGAAAGTCTCTTTTGTGCCCTATGTCCCTTTACCTAGCCCTATCATGATTTCTTAATTTGATCATTTTCTTACTTTCTGACTGATCTGGACTCAGATACATATTCTTTGCCACAGTCTTAGCATCAGTCCTCGTTGTGGTGGGGAGTTACAGAATTGTAGGGTGGCAAGGAGGCTGGAATGACCCATGTGATAACAAATAGGAGCTAGAATTGGAGTTACTGTTATGAACTAGTGTTTATTTCCATACAGACATGATGGTGAAAGCAGAGGTATTTAGATATGTGTGCACACATGGTTGCACACAACCTTGCTTGCTCTGTCAGCCCAGAATGCCTAACAGCAAAGATGCTCCAAGAGCAATAACCATACCAAGTGCACAGATCTTGTTTTCTAATAAAATTCCCTAGGGCTGGCGCTGTGACATAGCAGGTAAAACCTCCGCCTGCAGTACGAGCATCCCATATGGGCATCAGTTCTAGTCCCAGCTGCTTCACTTCTGATCCAGCTCTCTGCTATGGGAAGGCAGTGGAAGATGGCCCAAGTGCTTGGCACCTGCACCCACTTGGGAGAGCCAGAAGAAGCTCCTGGCTCCTGGCTTTGGATTGGCCCAGCTCCAGCAGTTGCATCTGGGGAGTAAACCAATGGATGGAAGACCTCTCTCTCTCTCTCTCTCTCTCTCTCTCTCTCTCTCTCTCTCTCCACCTCTGCCTTTCTCCACCTCTGCCTTTCAAATAAATAAATAAATCCTTATAAAAAATAATTCTCAATAAAAGAAACCATGGGTTTTTCTAAGGATTTATATAAAAGGAAAAACGATTAATCACGTGTTCCAGAGAGAAGCAGGGGTCGTCCCAGCCTCCTGTTGCCATAAAGGCTGCTTCCCTGCTCACCCCCGTTTGAGGAACAATGTCTTCTTCAGTGTCCTTTACTGGATGCTGAGAATTTATATCACTGACAAACTCATATCAGTCCATTCTGTCTAGTGCCAAGTGTCTTGGATTCGGCATTCCCACAACTCTAGTGTGAGAATTCTTTTCTTACCAATTGGGTTTAAGAGGTCATCAAACTCATATGGTACCATATTGTTCCAATACCATTTGCTGATAACGATTATCCTTTGTCCACTGGATTGATTTCATACCTTATCAAAAAACCCTGTAAGTATATGTGCATCTATCTATGAATTTTCTATTCTGATCCACTGATTTTCTTATCTAAGATTTCTTTCTTTTTTTTTTTGGTTTATGAAATCACAATTTTATATCCATCATAATATAAATCACAATATTGTATATGTCATCACAGTGGTTTTCACTGCAGCACAATTGATTATGATATCACAATAATGATTTATGATGTCACAATGTGACATCATAGGTTTGTGATGTAACAATGGTGTTTATGACTTCACAATTGATTATGATATCAAAATGGTTGGTTTGTGACTTTATCTATTTCACCAATACTATGCTCTCTTGACTTCTGTATCTTTTTAGTAAATCTTGAAATTGTGTAGTGTGAGTCCTCCATTTTTGTTCTTCTACTTTAGAGAGGCATTTTACTTTATATATTTTAGAATCAGTTTGTCAAGATCTACAAATTAGTTTGCTGAGTCTTTGAATTATACTGCATTAAATCCATCAGTCTGGGAAGATGTGACATCTTAACAATTTAATTTTTCAATACATGAACTTGGAGAAATCTCTTCATTGATTTAGAACTTTGACTTCTTTCCTAAAGTTTTTGTAACTTTCTGGATACAGATCTTGTACATATTTTGTTAGATTTACAGCTGGGTCCTTAGTTGTTTCGACACACTAGTATTATTGGTATTTTTTAAATTTTCAGTTCTGGGGCCATGACTCACTTGGCTAATCCTCCACCTACGGCGCCAGAATCCCATATGGGCCCTGGGTTCTAGTCCAGGTTGCTCCTCTTCCAGTTCATCTCTCTGCTGTGGCCAGGGAGGGCAGTGGAGGATGGCCCAGGTGCTTGGGTCCTGCACCCACACGGGAGACCAGGAGGAAGCACCTGGCTTCTGGCTTTGGATCTGTACAGTGTACTGGCTGTGGCTGCCATTTGGGGGATGAACCAATGGAAGGAAGACCTTTCTCTCTGTCTCTCCCTCTCACTGTCTGTAACTCTACCTGTCAAATAAATAAATTAAATTAAAAAAAAAGATAGGAGAAAGCTTGAACATATGGAATCTCCTTCCATTAAAAAAAAAATTGAGTTCTATTTGTTCATTGCTGGTGTACAGGAAAACAATTGACTTTTAATGCTGACCTTGAATCCTTCACTCTTACTAAATCTTACTGAATCTAAATTCAATCTTACTTACTGATACCAGGCAAAATTTTTGTCTTGTTGTTTTACAGACTGTTGGTGGTTTCCTGTGTAGAAAAGCAAGTCATCTGAAATAAAAACTGTTTTCTTACTTCTTCTTCTTTTCAAAAAGATTTATTTATTTATTTATTTGAAAGTCAAAGTTACACAGAGAAGAAGAGGCAGAAAGAGAGAGAGAGAGAGAGAGAGAGGTCTTCCATCTGATCGCTCACTCCCCAATTGGCTGCAACGGCAGGAGCTGAACCGATCCGAAGCCAGGAGCCAGGAGCTTTTTCTGGGTCTGCACTCGGATGTAGGGGCCCAAGGACTTGGGCCATTCTCTACTGCTTTCCCAGGCCATAGCAGCGAGCTGGACTGGAAGTGGAGTGGCTGGGACTTGAACTGGTGCCCATATGGGATACTGGCACTTCAGGCCAGGGTGTTAACCCGTTGTGCAGCAGTGCCAGCCCCCCTTTTTCATTTCTAGGAGAGTAATTTGCAAATTCTTGCTTTCATTTTTTTCCTTGATTAGCCTGGCAATTTTGTTGCTTTTATAAATCAATTTGAGGAAACATGTTTGATTTCACTGGTTTTGCCTACTATTATTCATCTTTCATTTTAATCGCTCTATTCTAATTTTTATTATTTCTTTTCTTGTGCTTACATTAGTCTTAAGTTGTTTTTCTTCTAGCTTCCTAAAGGAAAATGTAAGGTATGCATTTAAAATTTTTCTTTAGGGCCGGCCTTGTCATGTAGTGGGTAGAGCCACCGCCTTCAGCACTGGCATCCCATATGGGTGCTGGTTCCTGTCTCAGCTGCTCCAGCTGTGATCCAGCTCTCTGCTATTGGGCTGGGAAAGCAGCAGATGAGCCAAGCGTTTGGCCCCCTGCCACCCGCATGGGAGGTCCAGATGAAGCTCCTGGCTGTTGGCTATGGCTTGGCCCAGCTCTAGCCGCTGCAGCCACCTGGGGAGGGAACCAGCACATGGAAGAGCTCTCTTGCTCAGTCTCTCCCTCTTCCTCTGTAACTCTGACTTACAACTAAATACAGCTTTGAAACAATTATTCTTCATTTCTATTATATTTTTGTTGCCATAAATTTCCCTACTTTCACTGTACTCCACAAATTTTGATGAGTTTTCATTTTTTGTTGGTGTAAAATAGTTTCTGAGGATTTTTCTTTGACGTACGTGTTATGTTGAAGATTAATTTTCAAATACCTGAGGACTCTCCAGCTCCGTTTCTGTTATCTATTTCCAGTTAATTCCACCGTGGTCTGAGAACTAACCCTGCGTAACTTCTACTCTTGACTGTGCTGCAGCATGTTTTGTGGCCCAGATCTTGGTGAGTGCTCCACTAAGCGTGGAAGCTGTGCTCTGCCACTGTTGAGTGAAGTGGACTCAAAATGTCAACTGCATCCTCATGATTGATGGTGCTGTGTGGTTCAACTAAATCATCACTGATTTTCTGTCTGTACCACCTGTCCATTACCAAAAGAAAGGTGTTAAACTCACTAACTTTAGTAGTTAATGTGTCTGTTTCTCCTTTAGTTCTATTGTTTTTATTTCATTATTTTGCTGATTTTTACTTTATAGGTACATTTGTGTTTAGTACGTTTGTATTACATTGCAGTTTTAATCGAGAATTTAAAATAAATCCATTTTATTTCCTGTCTTATCATATCAAACACTTAAAAAATAGCAGCTACTCTAGAGTTCAAAGTCTATTTTTTTTTTATTTATTTGACAGATAGAGTTAGATAGTGAGAGAGACAGAGAGAAAGGTCTTCCTTCCGTTGGTTCACCCCCCGAATGGCAGCAATGGCCAGCGCACTGTGCTGATCCGAAGCCAGGAGCCAGGTGCTTTCTCCTGACCTCCCATGTGGGTACAGGCACCCAAGCACCTGGGCCATCCTCCACTGCCTTCCCGGGCTACAGCAGAGAGCTGGACTAGAACCTGGGGCCCATATGAGATGCCGTTGCAGCGGGCAGATTAACCAAATGAGCCACGGCACCGGCCCCCAAACTCTAAATTTTAAAGTCCACTTTTATGACATTATTTTAACTGACAAATAATTATACAATTATTAAAAATAACTATACATAGTTGATGCAATATGATGTTGTTATAGGCATATATTGTGGGATGATGAAATCAAGCAAATTAACACATTCAGCAGCTCATATTCTTATCTTTTTCCATGATGAGAACATTCAAAATCTACTATTGGGAATGGATTTTTTACACTTGTTTTGTTTATTTGAAAGAGTTACAGAGAGAGGGAGGTCTTCCATCCACTGATTCACTCCCCAAATGGCCACAAAAGCCAGAGCAGAGCCAGTCTGAAACCAGGAGCCAATAGCTTCTTCCAGGTCTCCCAAGTAGATGCAGGGGCCCAAGGACTTGGGCCATCCTCCCCTGCCTTCCCAGGCACATTAGCAGGGAATTGGGTCAGAAGTGGAGTAACCAGGACTCGAACCAGCACCCACAAGTGATGCCAACACTGCAGGCCAGGGCTTTAACCAACTGCGCTACAGTGCTGGCACCTGCGAGTGGAGATTTAACATAGCAGCTAAGATGTCCACCTCGTCTGTTGTTGAAGTTCCTGGGTTCAATTCCCAGCTCCACTTCCAAACTTTGGTTTCCAGCTAATGTTGACAGTGGGAGACATTGATGATAGCTCAAGTAATTGGGTTCCTGCCACCTATGAAGGAGACCTGGGTTATATTCCTCGCTCCCAGCCCTGGTCCCAGCCCAGCCCCATATATTGTTGGCATTTAGAGGCTGAACCGCCAGATAAGACTTCTTTCCTTTTTTGTGTGTCTTTATGCTTTTCAAATAAATAAAATGAAAAAAATAAAGAAGATACACTGCTTTAGTGATCTTGAAACAATAGTTATAAACTAGAGTGACAACACAACACTAGAATTTGTTTTTCCCACGTAAATACAAATTTTCTTTGAACTAACATCTGCTTTGTCCTTGTCCGAGCATCACTCCTACCCACACCCTTGCCCTAGCATCTGGTAACCACCATTCCAGTCTCTCGTGCTGTGAACCTGACATTTTTAGATTTTCCTATTTAGCTGAGAACATGCAATGTTAGTGTTTCTGTGCCTGGCTTATTTCACTTCACATAATGTCTTCCAGGTTCATCCATGCATTCAAAATAACAGATTTTCCTTTTTATATGGCTACATAGTTTTTAGTTTTGCATATATGTCACGTTTTCCTTATCTATTCATCCAGTGGACCCTTGGCTGTCACTATATCACAACCAATGTGAATAATGCTACAGGGACATGGGAGTGAAGGCTCTCTTCAGCACGCTCATTTCATTTGCTTTGGATATATGCTCAGAATTGCAACTTCTGAATCAACTATGATAACTATTTTTTTGAGGAATTTTCATACTGTTTTCATAAAAAAGCTATACTTATTGACATTCCATAAACAGCATATAATGGTTCCTTTGCCCAAATATTTGCCAATATTTCTCTCTCACCTTTCTGATTTAGCCATTCCAGTGGGTGTGAAATGAGAGCTCGTTGTGGTTTTCATTTGCATTTCTCTAATGATTAATGATGTCATACATTTTGCTTATATTTGTTGACCTTTGTTTGTCTTCTTTTGAGACATAGCTATTCAGATCCTTTGCCCATGTTTTAATTGGGTTATTTGTGTTCTTGCTCAGGTTGTTTGAGTTCCTTGTATATTTTGGATATGAGCCCCTTATCAGCTGCATGGTTTGCAACTATTTTCTCCCAATGTATTTGTTGTCTTTGCAAGCTTTCCATTGTTTCCTTTGTCGTTTGATGTTATCTCATTTGTCTATTTTTACTATGCTTTTGGATTACCCAGACTGATGTCATGTAACTTCTGTTTTCTTTTAGTTGTTTTATAGTTTCAGGCTTTTCATTTATGTCTTTTATCCATTTTGAGTTGACTTTTGTATATGCACGTGGATACCCATTTTTTACAACATTGTTGAAGAGCCTGTATTGTCCCATTGTGTGTTCTTGCCACTGTTGTTGAAAATCAATTAGCTGAAAATTTATGGATTAACTTCTGGGCTTTCTACTCTATTACAGTGCTATTTTGATTACTCTAGTTTTATAACATATTTTGAGATCAGGCAATATGATTCTCCCAGCGTTGTTCTTTTTGTCTAAGCTTTTTTGGGTGTTCATGTTTCTTTGTGGTTCCACATAAATTTTAAGGTTACTTTTTCTATTTCTGTGAAAAATGACATTAGAATTTTAATAGGGATTGCATTGTATCTGTAGATCACTGTGGGTAGTATGGACATTTTAACCTGTCCAGTTGATGAACAGGTATCTTTTTATATATTTGTGTTATCTTCAGTTTCTTTTATCAATGTTTTATAGTTTTCTACATGCAGATCTTTTAGCTCCTTAGTTAAATTTATTCCAAAGGAAATTATCATTTTTTCTGATGCTATTGCATATGGAATTATTTTTAAATTTACTTTTTGGGTAATCTGTTGTTAGCATATAGAAATAGCTCTGTTTTTGTTATGTTGATCCTGAACTTATCAGTTATAAACATTTTCATTTCATGGTGAAATTTTAGGGTTTTCTATATATAAAATCATGTCATCTGCAGAGACCATTTAACTTTTTCCTTTCCTTTTTGGGTGTTTTTGATTTCTTTGTCCTGCCTAATTGCTCCAGCTAGGATTTCCAGTAATATGTTGCATCGAAGCAGTGATAGTGGCATCATTTTCTTCCAGATCTTAGAGGAACATCTTTCAATTTTTCACAGTTGAAAATGATGTTACCTACAGATACTTTACTTGTATTGAAGCATACATCTTCCATACCTTACTTGCTGAGAATTTTTATTTTAAAAGGATGTTGAATTTGATTAAATGTTCTTTCTGCATCTTTGAAATAACAGTAAACCACGTTACGTGTAGTGCAGGTACCTTATAACACAGCATTCATTATTCTTCCCGCTCATCCTTTGGAGGATAAATGCCATTCATTTTATTTGTTCGTATGCTATAATTTCACAATATACTGTTACTATTATTGCCTTAGACAAATAGTTGCTTATAGATAGATTAAGAATCAGAAAAACAAAACATTTGGCACAGAGGCTAAGGTGCTTCTTGGGATGCCCACATCTTGTATCAGAGAGCCTGCATTTGAGTCCAGGTTCCACTCCCCATTCTTTTTTTCTTAAATTTTATTTAATAAATATAAATTTCCAAAGTACAACTTATGGCTTACAATGGCTCCCCCACCATAACTTCCCTCACACCTGCAACCCTCTCCTCTCCCACTCCCTCTCCCATTCCATTCACATCAAGATTCATTTTCAATTATCTTTATATACAGATCAATTTAGCATATATTAAGTAAAGATTTCAACAGTTTGCACCCCCACCGAAACACAAAGTGTAAAATACTGTTTGAGTACTAGTTATAGCATTAATTCACAATGTACAACACATTAAGAACAGAGATCCCACATGAGGAGTAAGTGCACAGTGACTTTTGTTGTTGACTTAACAAATT
This sequence comes from Sylvilagus floridanus, assembly GCA_949820135.1. Lineage (NCBI taxonomy): Eukaryota > Metazoa > Chordata > Mammalia > Lagomorpha > Leporidae > Sylvilagus > Sylvilagus floridanus. The sequence continues at coordinate 66,300,206 of OX463236.1, read as the reverse complement.
GACACTCTTGTTTATGGCGTCAGTAATCACCTTAAGCTCTTGTCATGAGTTGCCAAGGCTATGGAAGCCTTTTGAGTTCACCCTAGTCAAAGTGGAAGTTCTCTCCTCCCTTCAGAGAAAGGTACCTCCTTCTTTGATGGCCCATTCTTTCCACTGGGATCTCACTCACAGAGATCTTTCATTTATTTATTTTATTTTATTTTATTTTATTTATTTTTTTTGCCAGAGTGTCTTGGCTTTCCATGCCTAAAATACTATCATGGGCTCTTCAGCCAGATCCAAATGCCTTAAGGGCTGATTATGAGGCCAGAGTGCTGTTTAGTTCATATGCCATTCTATGAGTCTGCTGTGTATCCAGCTTCCCATGTTGGATCATTCTCTCCCTTTTTTATTCCATCAGTTAGTATTAGCAGACAATAGTCTTGTTTATGTGATCCCTTTCACTCTTCATCCTATCATTACGATCAATTGTGAACTGAAATTGATCACTTGGACTAGTGAGATGGCATTGGTACATGCCACCTTGATGAGATTGAATTGGAATCCCCTGGCATGTTTCTAACTCTACCATTTGGGGCAAGACAGATTGAGCATGTCCCAAGTTGTACATCTCCTCCCTCTCTTATTCTCACTCTGAAATTTCACAGGGATCACTTTTCAGTTAAATTTTAACACCTAAGAATAATTGTGTATTAATTACAGAGTTCAACCAATAGTGTTAAGTAGAACAAAAAAAAATACTAAAAGGATTAAAGTATTAAGTTGTACATCAACAGTAAGGACAATGGCCGATCGAATTACTCTTTCTCATAGTGTCCATTTCACATCAACAGGTTTCCGTTTTGGTGCTCAGTTAGTTGTCAACGATCAGGGAGAACGTATGATATTTGTCCCTTTGGGACTGGCTTCTTTTCACTTTCATGGTGTTTTCCAGGTTCCTCCATTTTGTTGCAAATAACCGGATTTCTTTTTTTTTTTTTTCAAACAGGCAGAGTAGACAGTGAGAGAGAGAGAGAGAGACAGAGATCTTCTCTTTCCGTTGGTTCACTTTCCAATGGCCGCTGCGGCTGGCGCACTGTGCTGATCCGAAGCCATGAGACAGGTGCTTCTCCTGGTCTCCCATTGGGTGCAGGGCCCAAGGACTTGGGCCATCCTCCACTGCACTCCTGGGGCACGGCAGAGAGCTGGACTGGAAGAGGAGCAACTGGGACAGAATCCGGCACCCTGACAGGGACTAGAACCCAGTGTGCCACAGGTGGAGGATTAGCCTATTGAGCTATGGCACTAGCCTGGATTTCATTGGTTTTTTTTTTTTTTTACTGCTGTATAGTATTCTATAGAGTACATGTCCCATAATTTCTTTATCCAGTCTACTGTTGATGGGCATTTGGGTTGATTCCAGGTCTTAGCTATTGTGAATTAAGCTGCAATAAACATTAAGGTGCAGACAGCTTTTTTGTTTGCCAATTTAATTTCCTTTGGGTAAATTCCAAGGAGTCGGAAGGCTGGGTTGAATGGTAGGGTTATATTCAGGTTCCTGAGGAATCTCCAGACTGACTTCCATAGTGGCTTTCCAAGTTTGCATTCCCACCAACAGTGGGTTAGTGTCCCTTTTTCCCCACATCCTCGCCAGCATCTGTTGTTGGTAGATTTCTGGATGTGAGCCATTCTAACCGGGGTGAGGTGAAACCTCATTGTGGTTTTGATTTGCCTTTCCCTGATGGCTAGTGATCTTGAACATTTTTTCATGTGTCTGTTGGCCATTTGGATTTCCTCTTTTGAAAAATGTCTTTTGAGGTTGTTGGCCCATCTCTTAAGTGGGTTGTTTGTTTTGTTGTTGTGGAGTTTCTTGATCTCTTTGTAGATTCTGGTTATCAACCCTTTATCTGTTGCGTAGTTTGCAAATATTTTTTCCCATTCTGTGGGTTGCCTCTTCACTCTCCTGACTGTTTCTTTTCCACTACAGAAACTTCTCAATTTGATGCAATCCCAATTTTCAATTTTGGCTTTGACTGCTTGTGCCTCCGGAGTATTTTCCAAGAAGTCTTTGCCGGTGCCAATATCTTGCAGGGTTTCTCCAATGTTCTGTAATAATTTGATGGTGTCGGGTCATAGATTTAGATCTTTAATCCATGTTGTCCACTCCCCATTCTAACCTCTTGCTAATGTGTCCCTTGGAGGCAGCAGTGATGGCTCCAGTAGCTGAGTCCCTAACACCCACCCATATGACCCAGAGACAGGGGTTGAGTTCCCAGCACCTGCTTTCAGCCTGACCCAGACCTGGCAATTGTGGGCATTTAGAGATCACCCCCTTCTCTCTCTCTCTCTCTCTCTCTCTCTCTCTCTCTCTCTCTTTCTCTCTCTCTCTTTCTCTCTCTCTCTTTCTCTCTCTCTCTTCCTCTCCCTCTCTCTTCTCTTTTCCCCTTTCTTTCAGCTTCTTTCTAGTAAATTGATTAAATTTGACATTTATTTTATTTTTCTTTGTTCATACGCTGATGCAATTCCTTTCTTTATGTTGATCCTATTGTCTCATGTGAATTATTGTCTTTTGTGAATTGCCTTTAACAAGTTTTTGCAGGGCAGCCCTATTGGTGATGTATTCCCTCAGACTTTGAGAAGAATCTTCTCTCCCACGTTTGAAACAATGTTTTGATCGATATAGAGTTCCAGATTAGTTGTTTTTTCCTTCCTGTAGTTTAGATAGTTCATTCCACTTCCTCTCTCTTCTATGGTTTGCAGTGAGAGGTCCATTTGAATCCTTAAACTTGATTCTCTATACAGGTGTGTAATTTCTTTTATACTGAAGATCTTTCTTTTCTCTTTGCCTTTGGCTTTCTCTAGTTTTATGTATTTATTATTCCGTATTGTTTAATAAAAAGATTAATTAGTTTTTAATAGATTCAGTATCGCTTATATATACAAATCTAAGAATACAATGCTATTCCCTTCCTCTTTCTCACTTTCTCTTTCCCAGCCTCCTTCCTGCTCCTTTTCTTTCTGACTTCTTTTAGTTTTTGAGATCACATATATTAGAACTACATGACACTAAAAAGGCTTAATACCTCACTGACTCAGAAGTTTAACAAGTAAAAAGAAATAAGACCCTAGTTTAGTGGGAATATAAACAACAACTATAAACAATAATTGAATGGAAAATGACCAATTCACCCATATACAGTCAATTTTAAAGTAATTGCAGATCATCAAAACTATACTAGTGTAGCATTCTTAACCATGAGTTTTACAAAGGTATAAAACAAAGTTTTACAGAAGTGTATTTTCAGAAATACTAATATATGTAGGCCTGCCTTCCTTCTTCCTTCCTTCCTTCCTTCCTTCCTTCCTTCCTTCCTTCCTTCCTTCCTTCCTTCTTCCTTCCTTCCTTCCTCCTTCCTTCCTTCTTTCCTTCCTTCCTTCTCCCTTCCTTCCTTCCTTCCTTCCTTCCTTCTCCCTTCCTTCCTTCCTTCCTTCCTTCCTTCCTTCCTTCCTTCCTTCCTTCCTTCCTTCCTTTTAGCTCCCGCGTACAAGGGAGAACATGCAGTATTTGTCTTTCTGTGTTCAGCTTATTTCAACCAAAATGAAGTCTTTCAGTTGTGCCCATTTGGCTGTAAATAGTAGAGTTTCATTTCGTTTTCTTTCTTTCTTTTTTTTTTTTTTTGGACAGGCAGAGTTAGACAGTGAGAGAAAGAGAGACAGAGAGAAAGGTCTTCCTTCCGTTGGATCACCCTCCAAATGACCGCTATGGCAGGCACACTGCGCCAATCCGAAGCCAGGAGCCAGGTGCTTCCTCCTGGTCTCCCATGCGGGTGCTGGGCTCAATCACTTGGGCCATCCTCCACTGCCTTCCCGGCAGAGCTGGACTGGAAGAGGAGCAACCGGGACAGGACCAGTGCCCCAACCGGGACAAGAACCAGGAGTGCCAGCGTTGCAGGCAGAGGATTAGCCTAGTGAGCCGTGGCACCAGCCCATTTCTTTTTTTATAGCTAAATAATAATATTTCATTGTGTACATATGCCACATTTTCTTTATCCAGTCATCTGATGAGGGACATCTTGGTTGATTCCATACTTTGGCTATGGTGAACAGTGCAGTTGTAAACCTAGTGGGCTGGTGTCTCTTTGATACAGTATGTTCATGTCTTTTGGGTACATACCCAGTAGCAGAATTGCCGGATTATTTGGCTTGACTATTTCTAGTTTTTTAAAGAAATTTCTGCACTGCTTTCCACAGTGGTTGCACTAATTTACATTCCCACCAACAGTGTGTATAAGTGTTCCCCTTTCTCCACATCCTCATCAGCATTTTTACTCTTTGTGTTTTGCAATTTAGATATTCTGGTAGAGGGAGGTGATGTCATTGTGGTTTTATTTTGCAATTCCCTGATGGCTAGTGATGTTGAGCGTTTTTTCATATATTTGTTGGCCATTTGTATTTCTTCTTTTGAGAACTGTCTGTTCAAGTCCTTCACCCATTTCTAAAATGGATTGGTTGGTTTGCTGGTGTTGTTGCTGAGTTTCTGTAGTAGATGATATAGATGGGATGTTAATCCTTTATGGGATTGGTAGCTGGCAAATAATTTTTCCCATTCTGTTGGATATCTCTTTACTCTATTGATCATCTCCTTTGCTGTGTAAAAGCTTCTGAATTAGATATAGTTCCATTTGTTTAATTTTGTTTTTGTTGCCTGTGCTTTGGGGGTCTTGTCCAGGAATATCTACTTTTGCCAACACCATTTGTTGGAGAGGTTATCCACTGTTTGATCTGAGCACTTCAGTAAAAAATCACTTGGCTGGGGGCTGATGTGGCATAGCGAGTAAAGCCCCCTCCTCTGAAGCTGAAGTCTCATACAGCCGCCTGTTTGAGTCCCAGATGCTCCACTTCTGATCCAGTTCCCTGTATGCCTGGAAAAGCAACAGAGGATGTTCCAAGTGCTTGGGCCTCTGCACCGTTTTGGGAGACCTAGGTGAAGAGACTCCTGGCTCCTGGCTTCGAATCAGCTGAGCTCCAGCAATTGTGACCATTTGGGGAGTTAAGAAGCAGATGGAAGACTCTCTCTCTCTCTCTCTCTCTCTCTCTCTCTCTCTCTCTCTTAACTGCCCTTCACATAAATAAATTGTTTAAAAAATCAGTTGACTGGAGCTGGTGCTGGGGTGCAGTGACTCAAGCCACTGTCTGCAGTGCCAGCATTGCATATCGGCTCTGGTTCGAGTTCTGGCTACTCCCCTTCTGATCCAGCTCCCTGATAATGTACCTGGGAAAGCAGCAAAGGATGGCCCAAGTGCTTGGGCCCCTGAGTCCATATGGGAGACACAGATGAAGCTCCTGTCTTCTGGCCCAGTCCTGGTTGTTGTAGCCATTTAGGGAGTGAAACAGTGAATGGAAGATCTCTCCTCTCTCTCTGTCTCTCTTCTCTGTCTCTGTCTCTCTCTCCTCCTCCTCCTCCTCTTCTATCTCTCTTTCTCTGTATATCTGACTTTCAAATAAATAAATAAATACATCTTTTCAAAAGGAAAAATCCACTAAAGCCTGTGAAGCACTAGCCTGGATAAAAATAATTGCTAAACAAAAACCAGCTGATCGATGGATTAATTTCTGGGCTTTCTATTCTGTTGTAGTGATCCATGCATTGGTTTTAATGCCAGTACCAAGCTGGTTGGTATCAGAGTGATCTTGGCCTCATAAAAAGAGTTTGGTAGAGTTCCATCCTTTTCAGCCTTTTGGGATAATTTTGAAAATGTTGGAGTTACTTTCTCTTTGAATGTTTTGTAGAATTCAGTAGTAAAGCCATCAGGTCCTGGACTTTTCCTTGAAGGGAGATTTTGATTACGGCTTCAATCTCACTGCTTGTTATGAGTCTGTTTACATTGTCTAAATCTTCTTGATGTAATCTTAGAAAGTTATATGTATCCAGGAATTTATCCATTTCTTTAAGGTTGTCCAGTTTATTAGCATATGCTTTTTCTTATGCTTTTTTTTTGTATTTCAGTGGTGTCAGTTGTAATGTCTTTTTTTATCTCTAATTTTATTTGAGTTTTTTCTTTGTTAACCTACCTAGATGTTTATGTATTTTGTTTATCTTCTCAAAAAATAACTTTTTTGTTGATCTTTTGTATTTATTGTTTAATATCAATTTAATTGTTTGTGCTCTGATCCTTATTATCTCTTGCCTCCTGCTGATTTTGGGTTTGGTTTGTCCTTGTTTTTCTACATCTTCAAGGTGCATCATGAGACCTTTAATTTGAGACACCCCCCCTTTTTTTTGAGGTATTCCTCACTTAATGCTATAAACTCCTCTCAATACTGCTTTTGCTGTATCCCATAGGTTTTTTATGCTGTATTTTCATTTTAACTTATTTCAAGAAAGTTTTTTATTTCCTTTTTAATTTCTTCAATAATCCATTGACCATTCAATAACATGCTGCTTAATTTCCTAGTATTTATGAGTGTCCTATTATTCTTAATGCTGTTGATTTCTAGTTTTATTCCTTTGTGGTCTGAGAAGATACATGGTATGATTTCAATCTTGCTGAGACCTGGTTTGTGGACTAATATGTGGTCTATCCTAGTAAATGTTCCATGTGCTGTTGAGAAGAATGTGTATTCTGTAGTTGCTGGGTGAAAAGTCTTATAAATGTCTTATAGGGCCATTTGCTCTACAGTATGTTTCATTTATTTATTTATTTTTTTGACAGGCAGAGTGGACAGTGAGAGAGAGAGAGACAGAGAGAAAGGTCTTCCTTCTGTTGGTTCACCCTCCAAATGGCTACTACAGCCAGCGCACCACACTGATCTGAAGCCAGGAGCCAGGTGCTTCTCCTAGTCTCCCATGAGGGTGCAGGGCTGAAGGACTTGCACCATCCTCCACTGCACTCCTGGGCCACAGCAGAGAGCTGGACTGGAAGGGGAGCAACTGGGACAGAATCTGGAGCCCCAACCGGGATTAGAACCCCGTGTGCCAGTGCCGCAGGCAGAGGATTAGCCTATTGAGCTGCAGCGCCGGCCTCTACAGTATGTTTCAATTCCAATGTATCTTTATTGATTTTTCTGTCTGGATGATCTATGCATTGATGAGTGGGACGTTGAAGTCAACCACTGTCCTTGTATGGGATTCTCTCTCTCCATAAGGTCTAATAGTATTTGCTATATATTTCTGAGTGGTCTTGTGTTGGTACGTATGTAAATATATTTATGACCTTTATGTCTTCTTGCTAAATTGAACCTTTTATCAACATACAATGTCCTTATTTATATCTTATTATAATTTTTATATAAAACCTTTTAATTTGATGTCAGGACAGCTATTCCTGCCCATTTTTGGTTTCCATTTGCCTGGTTTATCTTTTTTCAGTCCTTTGCTTTAAGTCTGTGTGTGTATTCGTGCAGCAAGATTCTTGCAGGCAGCACACAGTGGGGTCTTATTTATTTACCATTCAGTTAACCAAAATCTTTTGGTTGGAGAATTTAATCCATCTACATTCAAGATTAATATTGATAGGTAAGAACTAAAACCTGTCATTTTGTTGGTTTCTGATTCTACCTGCTCTGTTAATGAATTTCATGGTATCAAGTGTTTTTGAATTTACTTCTAATGTAGAACACCTCTCAGAATTTCTTATAAGGCTGGTCTGGTGGTGGTAAAGTCTCTCAGTTTTTGCATACCTAGAAAATACTTTACTTCTCCTTCAATTTAAAAGAATAGCTTCACTGGATAAAATATTCTATGTTGATATATTTTTTTCTTTTAAGACCTTGAGTATATCATCCCACTCTCTTCTGGCTTGTAGGGTTTCTGCTGAGAAGTCTGATGTTAATCTGATTGGTTTTCCTTTACATGTCACTTGATGCTTTTCTCTTGCTCTCTTCAGGATTCTCTCCTTGTTTTTAACTTTTGACAATTTGACTACAATATGTCTTGAAGAGGATCTTCTTTGGTTGAGTCTGCTTGGTGATCTTTGTGATTCTTGAGTTGGATCTCCATGTCTCTTTAAAGACCTGGGAAATTTTCAACTATTATTTATTTTAACAGATTCTCAATGCCTTTTTCTTTTACTTCTTTTTTAGGAATATCTGTAATATGAATATATGATTATATAATGGTATCCTGCCTTTTGCATAGACTTTCATTTTTTTAAAGATTCATTTATTTATTTGAAATTCAGAGTTACAGAGAGGCAGAGGAAGAGAGAGAGAGGTCATCCATCCACTGGTTCACTCCCCAAATGGCTGCAATGGTTAGGGCTGGGCCAATCTGAAGTCAGGAGCCAGGAATGCCTTCTGGGTCTCCCACATGGATGCAGGGGCCCAAGGACTTGGGCCATCTCCTACTGTTTTCCCAGGCCATAGCAGAGAGCTGGATCTGAAGTGGAGCAGCTGGGACTCAAACTGGTGCCTGTATGGGATGCCAATGCTGCTGGTGGTGGCTTACCCACTACACCACAGTGCCAGACCCTCACATAGACTTTCTTCATTCCTTTTAATTATTTTCTCTTTATTTTTGTCTGGTTGGGTTATTTCAAAATTCTTATCCTTGAGGTCAGAAATTCTTTCCTATACTTGGCCTATTCTGCTGCTAAAGCTTGCAATTGTATTTTCTGTTTCACTGATTGAAGATTTCATCTTTAAAATTTCTGTTTGATTCTTCTTTAATGAGTTCAATCTCCTTAGTAATATTTTCACTCATGTCACTTATTGATTTTCTCATTTCTTTAATCTGTCTGTCTGTACTCTCTTGCATCTCACTGAGCTTCCTTACAATCATTATTTTGAACTCTGTATCTGTCATTTCATAGATTTCCTTCCGTTCAGGATCTAGTTCTGGAGGATTATTGTGTTCCCTTGGAGGTATCATGTTACCTTGCTTCTTCATGTCCCCTGTGTCCCTACATGGACATTTGCACATCTGGTGTAATCATCTTTTCTTCTTTATGGAGAAGATTTTATTGGAAAAGAGTTTATGGTGTAGCTGGAATGTAAGGTTTCACTTGGCTTGATGCTTTGGTTTTTGTTCGACGTGTGCCCAGGAGTGTAGTCTCTGACTTGTTTTGTCTTAATCAATGTCAGTTGTGTCTATAAGTGAGCAAGTGATCTAGCCTGCTGAAGTTCATAGGGATGGAAGTGTGGCTTTGAGATGATTTTCAGTTTCCTAGGGTGTATATTTTTACCCTGCAGAGTTTGGTGCAGTCTCCCTGGTGACTGAAAGCCAGGGCCTTGTTCTTGGAGCTTAGAGAGATAGGATGGCTGTCCCCTTGTCCTGCTGGCAAGCCTGAGTGATGCCAGGGCTTGTAGCCCCACTTGTTGTGGCTCTAGGACCTTGTGATGAGTAGGAGCCCTTCCTCAGGTCCTGCCAGGAAAGCCTAACTAGTGCTGGAGCTTAGAATACCAACAGCACTAGTCTTAGGAATAGGGGATGTGAATTGAACACTGCTCCAATCCTACAAGGTGACTATAAGGTATTCAGGAGATTTTTCTCTGTTGGGGATGAGTCAAGAGTGGTGGAATGCAGGTATGTTCTTCCCTAGGTCTGCTGGGAAGATTCTAGTGGCATCAAGGAATGTAGAACTAATTGTTATAGTCCTGTGGCTGCAAGGTATAGTAGGATTATTACCTAGATCTTCCAGAATGAGAGTGGATTTTTTTGGTAGGCTGATTCTGATGTTAGCCCCCAGAAACTAAGGTGAATCACCTGGCTCATGTAGACTGTTTGAGTGTAGCTCCAGGACTAATGCCCAAAACTTCCGGAGTTGCAGGATGCAGGGGGTTTGTCCTTTACCCTGACTCTGACTCTGACTCTGATGGTCATAAAAGAACGGGGATGCACTGTGCCAACTTTTTGATGCTTATATGCTGCTCTGTGGGAGTGGGGGAAGGGAGGGAAGTAATGTAGCTTCCCTACTCCAAGCCAGGCAGGTGCTCAGACCCCAGCCAGCTCTCCAGGCTGAGGTAAAAGGCCCTGGGTGACTGTGGAACTCCCTCCCAGCTAAAACTGCAAGCAGCAGGGTGTGTGGCCATTTCTTCCTACCTGGGTGTGCTGAGATGGCGCCTCACAGCCTGCAGCTGGCTGTACCATGTGGATGGCTGCAATAGGGTCTCTTGTCCTCTTCCCTTTTGTGCCACAGACTCCTCATCATTTTTTCACTAATTCACCAAAATTTTTTGTCAATAAGATCTCTGGAAATGTGGCCCTTCCTTTGTTCTTTATGTATCCCTGAGCTGCTGAAGTTACGGTGGCAATACCTTACTCAGCCATCTTGGATCTCCTCTTTCTCCAGTTTCAATGCATGCCCACGTATATTGGAGGGCAGAAGAAGTAGTTATGCTGTTTTCTGTTCTCTAGTCTTCCTGGATCCAAGGGATAGTGTTTAATTTACATTTCTAGAAAATTCTTAGTCAATATTATTTCAAATATATTTTCTGCTGCCTCCCTTCATTCTTCTATTTCTGGTATACTAATTTCTCCTGTTACATCTTTTGATATTGTCTCACATTTCCTGAATGTTCTATTCTATTTTGTTATTATTAATATTTTCTCTTTTATTATTTTTTATCTTTGCACTTTAACTTGGGAAGTGTCTGCCATTTTGCTTTCAAGATAACTGATTCCTTTCCTTGGCTGTGTTACGAATGAGTCTGTTCAGGTATTCTTCATTTTTAGAACAATATTTTGGATTTCTAACATTTCATTTTGATTCTTAGATTTTTCACCTCTGTGCTCACATTAACATTTGTTTTGCATGCTGTCTACTTTTTCAATTAGAGGCTTTAGCATATTAACTATAATTCTTTTAAATTTCATGTCTGACAATTCCAAACTCTATGTCATATTTAAGCCAGCTTCTGAAGTGATTTTCCTCTTGGGATGGTTTTTTTCCCTTAGCTTTTGACATGAATTGCATTTTTTGTTGAAAACCAGCCATCTTAATTGGGCAATAAGAAATGAGAAAAATAGGCCTTTAGAGTAAGGATTTATATTAATCTGGTTAGCAGTTGGGCTGTGTTTAATGCTTACTGTAGCTATAGTTACCAGGGTTTGAAATTTCTCTCATGTTCATGTTTTGAGCTCCATTTTACTTTGGAGACTTCCTGTGTAGTCCTCAGAGACTGTGTGTCTTGTAGCTCCTTTAGTCTTAATTTTCTGGTATTGGAGTCTTTCTTTAGTAAAAGATGAATTGATTGAAAGGCATAGAGACAGGGATGGGAGGGGAGGAGGGAGAGACAGAGAGGGAGAGAGAGAGATTGCATCTACTCATTTCCTAAATGGCCACAATGGTGGGAGTGGATCAGGCCAATGCCAGGAGCCAGGAACTCCATCCAGTTATCCCAGATGAATAGTAGGAACTCAGGTGCTTGAGTCATCGTCTGCTGCTTCCCAGGCTCATCAGTAGGGAGCAGGACTGGCAGCAGAGGCACCAGGACTGGAACTGGCACTCTGATTTGGGACGTGAGTATCCCCAGGTGCGGCTCAACCTGCTCACCATAGTGCTCATTCCTGGAGTCCTCTTGATGTAATAATGGTGAAGTGTGGGGTAGGGGCAGCATTCTGCAGCCTTCTTATGAAGCCTCAGGGTTTTATTTGTTTGTCTGTGTTTGTGGTCTGGAATCTTCACAAATATTTCTCCAATGATCTTGCTTTTTGAAGTCTTGTCTCCTACGCCATTCCTTGGCTTCAGGATTCCCAATCAGTTGCCTTGAAGTGCTGACACTTTTGGCCCATTTCTCTTCATACATGCAGGTGGTTGGAGGGGGGTAATTCCTTTCTCCATCTTGGATCCATAACTGGCAGTGCCCATCCCCCCTGTCCTGCCTGGGGTACAGGTCTTCATTGTGGAGAAATTTCTGGCCTTGGATCACACTGCCTACTCCTGTCTTCCTCATCTGTCACAGCCCTGAGTGGGGGTTCTTTCTTGGTCTTCACTCTGAGAAGCTCATGGGTTTCCTAGAGAATGATGACCCTTGGGAGTCTTCTCAGTCAGTCAAGTCCACACTTTGCGTCCAGGAATTTGTCAGAATCACCATGGAGTTCTTCCACTAGGTTTTGGCTCCAATAGCTTCAGCTCCAGGTAAGCAGATTCCAGCTCTGTCTGATTGGGAGAGCATCTGTCCTCCTAGACTTGAAGGTGGCAGTTGGCCCTGTAACCTCAACTCTCTGAAGGATCCAAGAAAAAAATAGTGACTTTTCAGTGTGTTCTACTTTCTCTTATGGTTAGCATGGAAGTGACCCAAGCTCTTCATTTATTGGAATTGAAACCAGAAGTCACATAAAACTTTTTAATAGACTTTAAAGTTGAGGGATGGTTTTTTCCCTTCTACTTTCATGGGTGAATGGGGTCTTAAAAAGTCTGGGTCTTTTTGGTCTTCTTCACAATTTAGTCACTGTGCATGAAGCTGTAGGCTTTTTAACTCAAAACAGTGACAAACAAGGGAGGAAAATGAAATTGATTATTGATAAGCATAATCTTGTCAATGCAAGAGTTATTTACTGATGTGTTAGTGCCCAAATCCCTCCCCTTCTTTTCTTTATTTTGGATTCCCTGTGAAGGATAGTATACCAATGCCATGAAGCTGTTGATTTTTTTAAATTTATTTGTTTATTTGAAAGTCAAAGTGACAGAGAGAGAGAAGGAGAGGCGGGGGGGGAGAGAGAGAGAGAGAGAGAGAGAGAGAAAGGTCTTCCATCCACTGGTTCACTCCCCTGTTGGCCGGAGCTGTGCTAATCTGAAGCCAGGAGCCAGGAGCTGCCTCCAGGTCTTCCCAAGCAGGTGCATGGGCCCAAGGACTTGGGCCATCTTCTACTGCTTTCCCAGACCATAGCAGAAAGTTGGATCAGAAGTGGAGCAGCTGGAACTCGAACCAGTGCCCATATGGGATGCTGGCATTGCAGGTGGCAACTTTACACACTACGCCACAGCACCAGTCCCAAAGCTGCTGATTTTTTTTTTTTTTACAAATATCTGGGCAAATATTTGTCACCTCAAGCCAGACTCTGGCAAAAGTTGGGCTAGGGAAAATTGTATTGACCAAATGCCACCTGATCCACACAGGGGAGGAGCTAAAGCATCAGGTGGGAGACAGAACTGACAGATGTTGTTGAATGCCCTGAAATGTGATTGTGCGTCTCCTGCTGAGATTTTAGGATCCCACAAGTCTACATTTAGCCACACCCATCTCCACAGCTGCCTCACGCATACCCTCTGTACTGCTGGATGAGTTCTCCAGCAGAGTTGAGTTGGAAGTGAGAGATGAAAGCAGGGTGGAGGTCAGGCGGTGTAAAGTAAAGGAGGAAAAAATCTCCGATGGGTCTACAGATTAATTTTACCACTAAAATTTACTTGCTGGTAAACAGCAAGCAGAGTTGTGTTCATGGAAAGTTGAATTAAAAGACAAATTTATTTTGATGCAAAGTTTTTGAAATTTATGCATACTTTTTTTCATAATACACATTTTCTGTGAACTCTTTGCAGATCTCTTGTGTGAATGTATTTCAATGTTGTGGACTACAATAAACTTATTTTTATTTATTTATTTACTTATTTATTTTGTAAAACAAGTACAGTGGTATTTTTAATACCAAATAAACATCTGTTTTATGGAAAAACTATACTTCATATAAACTTATTTTTAATGACAATTTCCAAGATTTTTTGAGGCATGTATTTATTTATATTTGAGGTATATATTTGTATGTATTTGTCTTGTCTTGCCTAATAAGAGTCATCTGATAGAATAATTTCACTTTTGTTGCTTTAGCCAACTCAGAGGTTTGGAAAAGGATTCAGGTGGAGACCCTGGGATTTACGTTAAATATAAATGAGGGAATTCTCTGTTCTGAAGAAGGGGAGAGATCATTGAGATCAAGGAACATATGTCTCTCTCTCTTTTTTTTTTTTTTTTTTTGGACAGGCAGAGTGGACAGTGAGAGAGAGATAGAGAGAAAGGTCTTCCTTTGCCGTTGGTTCACCCTCCAATGGCCACCGTGGCCAGTGCATCGTGCTGATCCGATGGCAGGAACCAGGTGCTTCTCCTGGTCTCCCATGGGGTGCAGGGCCCAAGGACTTGGGCCATCCTCCACTGCACTCCCGGGCCACAGCAGAGAGCTGGACTGGAAGAGGAGCGGCGCCGGCCATACATGTCTCTTAAATAGCACAACTATACTTGTCTCAAAATCATTGTTGAAAATATATTATATTTGGCCTGTGCCGCAGCTCACTTGGCTAATCCTCTGCATGCGGTGCCGGCACCCCCGGGTTCTAGTCCCGGTTGGGGCGCCGGATTCTGTCCTGGTTGCTCCTCTTCTGCAGCCTAGGAAGGCAGTGGAGGATGGCCCAAGTGCTTGGGCCCTGCACCTGCATGGGAGATCAGGAGGAATCACCTGGCTCCTGGCTTCGGATCAGTGCAGCGCGCCGGCCATAGCAGCCACTTGGGGGGATGAACCAACAGAAAAAGGAAGACCTTTCTCTCTGTCTCTCTCTCTCACTGTCTAACCCTGCCTGTCTTACTTCCTGTACTTCCAAGAAGCTTGAAAATCAAGTTGAATTTCTTCCATTTTAAGGAGGAAGATAAGGCAGACCCCCTTCCCAGAGTCATCCAAGAGAAAATGATGGTGCCTGACTCAACACATCACAGCAGTAGCATCTGTCTGTTGCCTTAGATCCATGATGTTTTCATCAGCAAACGGTTCTCTGTAATTCTGTGTGGAAATAACCAGTTTTAATACAGGGAATGAAGTTGGGATTATTTACTAATTGGAGAAATCATGAATTTTGCCATCACAGGACTAAACAAGTGCAGGTACTTACACCTTGAACCTGTCCTGTCTTCATATCCCAAGGGCGTTGATCAGTAAATACAGTTTCTATCACCCCATTTCATTCAGAAAGAAACTGCCAGTGCCCACCTTGCTCACACAGACTCTCCATGCTCATAAATAGCTCATTTAGCCTTATTCCAATCAGGAGTTGTTCAAAAGGTAGGTTTGTTGCCCAGTTAATACAATGACTATATAGCCAGGTAAATCCCAGTAACTAGCCTGAATATTCAAATGCTTCTCTAAAGAATGAATAAAGTATGAAATATCAAGAAATGTCTACATTTTTACATAGCTTCCTAAAAAAGCCAAATATTTATAGGAGAAAGTTTTTAATGAAGCTTAAGCAAACTCACTATTATTTATTAAATGCCTTCACTTCTCACCCACATCATTGACACAATCCCATTTGATCCCTACAATTATCTTCAAAGATGTTTTTGATTGAGTAATCAAGGAAAAATATAATTTGAAAAATCAAGTGTGATCTGAATTAAGAAGCCCATTTGACCCAAGGACTGACACACATCAAAAGCACAGTGTGTCTTCTGCCACATCTATTTTTAGGTGTGGTACAGGACCAATGGCAACACCTGAGGACCTGTTAGAAGTGCAAACTGTTGATATCTACGCCAGACAAACTGAAATCAGGAACTCTGGAGATGGAGCTGGCAGCCTTGTCTGATGGCCATCTGGGAGATATTGCTGTAGCTTAAGTGTGGGAGCCATTGTGCTGGGCCTATAGAGCATCCAGCATCTCAAGTACTACTTGCTGCTCATCTAAGTCTTTCTTGTCCTCCCAAATTCCCATGCTGAGAATTTAACTCACACATTCCTGCATTAATGCCCTGTGGAGGTGGAGCACTGGGAGGTAATCAGTTCTAGAGGAAGTTGTGATAGAATTACAGGCTTACAAGAGGAAGGCGAGAGACCTGAGCCAGCACACAGTGGCCTCCTTCTTATGGTGCAGCAAGAAGGCCCTCAGCAGGTGCAGCTCCTTGGCCTTGGCTTTCCCAGCCTCCAGAACTATCAGCCAAATAAGATTCCTTCCTTTGTACATGGCAGTGAGTTATGGCAACAGAGAGTGGGCCCAGATCCCTTTGAATATGAGCATCCCATTTGCACACATCATGCTGACCAAAGCTGTCTTCCATTGGCTTCCACAAGTTGCCAGAGCATTTGTGCAATGGAAGCGTTTCTCTCCCCATAAAAACTGAGTTACAGAGGCCAGCGCTGTGGCGCAGTAGGTTAATCCTCCGCCTGCAGTGCTGGCATCCCATATGGGCGCCAGTTCTAGTCCTGGCTTCCCCTCTTCTGATCCAGCTCTCTGCTTTGGCCTGGGAAAGCAGTAGAGATGGACTCCTGTACCTGTGTGGGAGACCCAGAGTAGGCTTCTGGCTTTGGATTGGCACAGCTCCGGCTGTTGTAGCCATTTGGGGAGTGAACCAGTGGATGGAAGACCTTTCTCTCTGTCTCTCCTTCTCACTGTCTGTACTCTAACTTTCAAATAGATAAATAAAATCTTTAAAAAAAGTAAAAAAAAATAAAAACTGAACTACATGGCACACTTTTTTTTTTTGGGGGGGGGGGGCATCTCCTGACAGCAGCAAGGTCTGAGTAAGGACATTTCTAACCTGGATGACAATGGCTGCTCTACAGTTGTACTATCATCAATCTTCACCGAATTGTATTACATACGAAGGAATTTCAGTATGAAAAATGATATTACAATTAAACATTAAACAGTGATGTAGTGTGCTATATCCCCTAATAAAGGTAAAAAGGACAACCCAACTAAACAAACAAGTCATCGAAGCAATATTGGCCACCATTGTCACCAACTCACCAAAGACTCATTGGCTAGTCAGAGTAAGCTGAAGGTGAGGTTAGAGGCAGCATTTTATTGTATCTATCACCAACCACAACAAAAACACAGCAATAGAAACCCTGACCCCGACTCCAGCAGCAGCAGTAGCACGCTGTGTGGAAGGTTTCTAGGAGAGGCAGAAGGGACACCTTGGAGCCTGTGTTGTGGCAGAGTAGGGCTAACCCACGGCCTGCAATGTTGGCATCTGGCATCAGAGTACCAGTTCTTGTTCTGGCTGCTCTGCTCCCAGTCCAGTTCCTTGCTGATATACCTAGGAAGGCAGCAGAAGATGGCCCAAATGCATGGGTCCCTGTCACCCATGTGGGAGACCCGGATGAGGTTCTATGCTCCCGGCTTTGATCTTGTCCAGCCCTGGTCATTGAGGCCATTGGGGGAGTGAACCAGCAAATGGAAGATCTTTCTCTTTGTAATTGCCTTTCAAATAAATCTCTCTCTCTCTCTCTCTCTCTCTCTCTCTCTCTCTCTCTTTCTTTAAGGGGAGGGACACCTTGTAATGCATACAAGAAAAACTAAATGCACAACTACTAGCATAACGTCTGCCATCTCCAGGAGTTTCCTTGCTTTGTCCCACAGTGCTGGTCCCAGCCCCTTCCTACTTGTCCCTCTCCTCTGTGAAAACAGTGGATCTTCCTAGAGGTTCATTTCCCAAACATAGAACAAATCATAAGCATAAAATGTTCTCTTGCTATTGTACATATTCAAAAAGAAGAAAGAATTCTAATTTTTAAATACTTTTAAAAAATCCTAAGACAGCTCTGGTAGAGCAGGGGTGGTCACCTCGTGGCGGGGAGGGATTGTGGGGCAGGTGCTGCCTCCACTGTGGATTCTGCGGGGCGGAAGAGAGCTGAGGTTGGGCATGAGTGATGCTGCTGAAACTCAGGACGTGGGAAAGCCCCTTCCTTTTAAAAGGAGCCAGCCAGAAAGCCTTGCATTCTTTGTACACGTGAATTTAGACTTAACGGTTTGGTTTTCCCTCAGCTCTCTTCAAGCTCCCATTATCTTTCCCTGGGTGAGGAATGACCCCGAGGACAACAAAGGACTTCCTCCACCTGTGATTATCCTTGTCTAATTTGGTCCTGATTGCTATTGAATCTGTTTAAAAAATGCAATGTGATTACGTGGTGGGTTTTTTTTTTTTTTTTTTCAGAATAGGTTTTACACTATCTTTTGTCCTTAAAAGCAGATACTGCAGCTGTCGGGAAGGAAAACCTTCAGCTAGTGCAGGGGACATGTAGGGCAGACCGAAGCTCACAGAGCCAGCCCCAGGATGGTGGTGGCAAGTCGGTCATGGAGGGAGAGCGCTGAGTGTGAGCAGGTCCCCAGCACAGCACGAGCCTGTCTGGACCTACCCTGCCTGCCTCTTGTGTGATCCCAGCAACAAGCAGCACAGGATGTTGGTTAGGAGCTGGACCGCAGGGGGTGGACTTCCTGGCCTTGCCTAGGGGAGTTACTTCTTTTGTCCGACCCTCAGTTTCTGCCTTGCTTAGAAGGGCAGTAGACAAGCACCTGTGTTGCAGGTGGATGGTGATGAATGGCTTAAAATAGCAGCCATCATTGTAATTCTCTCCATCGCTCCTGTGGGTCCCATTCAGGAGGCGTTCAGTGGGACAATCCAGCTCAGGGTGTCCCTTGGGTGCATGCGGGAAGGGTGGGTGGATGAAGCAATCGGAGGGAGCCCCGCATGTCTCCCATCCTGCAATCTCCTGGCTTGCTCATGGTGCCTCTGCAGGTGGTCGAGTTTGGTCTTCCCCATAGCACAGCAACTTCAGGGCAGTTGGGCTGCAGATACCCGGAAGTTAAAGGCTTCCAAGTGGAGCAATCTAGCAGTTAAAGTCAAAGGTGCAGCGGCCAGGGTTATGGTGCAGTGAGCGAAGCCACCACTTAGGACATCAGCATATGCTATTTGGAGCACTCTTCCAAGTCCCAGTTGCTCCATCCTTGGGACCCTGCCACCCATGTGGGATACCTGGATAGAGTTCCTTGCTCCTGGCTTTGGCCAGGCCCAAACTCTGCCATTATTACCATTTGGGGAGTGAACCAGCAGATGGAAAATTCTCTCTCTCTCTCTCTCTCTCTCTCTCCTTCTCTGTATCCTTGCCTTTCAAATAATTAGAAGTCGAAGCTGCGTGGTCTCTTCTGAGGCAGTCTCGAGAGTTACAGGTCAGTGTTAGCAGATACAATGGGTCTGCTCGCTTGAGGTGTCCCCTGGTTCTCAGCCTCAAGTGGGACCTGCTCAGCGGAAAGCTTTATTGTAACACATAAAGGAGACAGCGGGAAGGGAGAGCTCCTTAGAGAAACCACCTCCTGGAGAAGCCTTTTGCCGGGGCTTTTATAGCACGGGTGAGTGTCCAGGAGATAAAAATGGGGACATGGAGGACCCTTCCTGCATGCAACATGCATCGCCACACACCGCATGCTGCGGACCCTGGCTCACGCCGTCTTCTGCAGCTTTCTGTCTGGGGGAGTTCTGCTCCCACTGACAGTTCAGTGTTGCAAGATGCACTTTCCTGGAACGTCTACAGTTCAAGCTCAGGGGAATAACCTGTGTCAGATTCTCTGTGTCTCTCAGCATCACTGCTGAGCAGACAGCCACAGCCCTCCCCAGATGGAGGGTCACTGCATCAGGGGCAGAAGACTGATAGGACGAACCGCAGTGTGTGATGGGAAAGGACGCATATGAGGTTGAAAGAATGAGTTCTCTTGCAACTCGTGCCTACACGTCACCAGTTCTAACAGAGAAAGAGCCGTACTAGGATGTGCAGCCAGGTCACCAAATCAGAGAACGGCAGCCCCTACCTCTGTGCTCAGGCCTGGGGCAGCTTTCCCAGGTCTGAGGAGGAGGAGACAGGGACAAAGACACCTGCTGTATGGCTGCAAAGTGGCTCCGTGTGCATGTGGGTCACCCCACACTGACCGCTGTGCTTGGAGGAGAGTCAGCCTGATTTGACAGGCACGGCCGGGGCATGCGCAGTCTCAATGCACTCACATTATAGCAGGACTTACCGAGCTGTCGCCTGTGGCTTTGCTCTGCATGGCCTTGGAGTCAGATGGATGGAGGCAGCTTTGAGCATTGCTGCTCACTCACCATGGAAGCTTGAATAAGTGAGTTTACCCGCAGCTGGTCCTGAGACCCAGGGAGCGGGAGTGAGAAAAAGCCTTCCTCTCAGGAGACAAAGAGGGGCAGCGGCAGCCAGACACCCACCTCACCCAGAAGCCCCGCCCAGGGCTCCAGCCTACAGCAGCACTGCCCTTGTCCCTGCCTCCCTAGGGCTGGCCTTGAACTTTGGCCATTGCTGCTGTCCCAGCAGCACCTGAGATGCCCCGGGTCCTTTGTGACCTCCCAGTGCACACTCTGAGACCCGCTCCCCAGTGCTCCCGCTTCTGCTTCTACGCCTCATCTCTGCTGCTACACCTGCCTCTGACTGGGTCCACCTTTGGGGGTTTCTTCCCTCTGTTCTTTGCACCCCACTGTAGGTGGTCCCTAAATGCCAGCCATATCTCATTCCATAAGCCCTTCTTTGTGCTTCTCTAGGCACAGGGAACCCAAGGGGCTGCCACGCCCTCCTCCCCTGCTTCCCCACAGCCTGCTTCGGGGGTTCCTCATCCTCCAATGCTGGGTCCAAGTGTCCCCTCTCCTGGGAAGGCCTTGTCTGTCCCCTGGTGCCCTGACAAACACAATGGCTGCCCCAGCCCCACCTTGGGTGCTTTGAAACATTCAATCATTTTTGCCAAAGCTGTCCTCCTGCTTAGTGTCCTTGCTGACTTACCTGCGTGACTGCCTCCCTTGGCAGGCATCCTGGGCAGCTAGCTGTCCAGCTCCAGACACACAACACTGTGATGACTGTGGGGCATGTGTCCTTCAGGAGACTTCCTGTCGGTGAGAGAGAAGGAACTTGCAAACCTCCTATGTCTGACTTCCTTTTCTTTTTCCTTTTTTTTTTTTAAAAGATTTATTTATTTATTTGAAAGTCAGAGTTACACAGAGAGAACCATCTGCTGGTTCACTCCCCAATAGGCCGCAATGACCAGAGCTGAACCCATCTGAAGCCAGGATCTTCTGGGTCTCCCACATGGGTGCAGGGGCCCAAGGACTTGGGCCATCTTCTACTGCTTCCCCAGGTCATAGCAGAGAGCTGGACTGGAAGTGGAGCAGCCAGGACTTGAATCAGCCCCCATATGGGGTGCCGGCACTGCAGGCGGCGGCTTCATCCACCATGCCACTGCGCCAGCCCCATCCTTTTTGCAACTTTAAAAAAGTACTTCCTCTCTATATTAACGACCACAAAAAAGAGAAAGCATGATACTTGCCTTTCTAGATCTGGCTTATTCCACTTAGTATAATGATGTCCACTTCCATCCATTTTGTGGCAAAGGTCAGGATTTCATTCCTTGGCAGGGCTGAGTGATACTCCATCGTGTCTATATGTATCCAACCACCAGGTGATTGGCACCTAGGCTGACATCTTTGCTATTGTGAACTGAGCTGCCTTTTAAAGCTTTCTCTCCCCTCTGTCTGCTCTGTGTCTGCTGAGCACAGGTGACACCGACTGACTCCCTGGCTTTGGCAAGCCCTGAAGAAGCAGCTCTTGCCACTGTCATTGGGGTGGCCCTCGCTTATCTCCGCTAGGGCACTGAGTGTGGGGATGCCTGAGTTATGTGGACACCGCACCTGACCCAGTGGTGCCAAGGCGGGCAGCTGGTGCCTGTGGGCCTGAGGCAGGTGCCTGTAGGCCTGGAGGGATTTGCGCTTGGCAGTGGGACAGCAGGGACCTCAGAGTTGCTTAGTAAGGGAGAGGACACACACGCTCTTGGTATGCTCCCCTGGGTACCACAGCACCTGTATGTGCGTGGTTATTGGAGGCAGCAAGTATTAAAAATATAAAAATACATAAAAGGAAACTCATTTACATCATCTGTGTATCTAATTGACTGAATGCTGTCCAAGTTTTAGTATTTTCATTCCTTTCCTTTAAAGAAAGCTCATTATTTTCTTTCTCATCCCAATACCATTATTTTTACTGTGAATAAATTGACCAAGGTATACAAGTTCAAATACTAGGAAAATAGTGAAGTTGATGTCAATTCTCACAATTTAGAAGAAGTAATTTAGAAGTAAGTTGGGGCAACACCAACATCTTATATTGGTTTGGTTTGAGTCCCATCTGCTCCACTTCCAATCCAGCTTCCTGCTAATGCACCTGGGAAATCAGCAGAGGATGCCCCAGGTGCTTGGGCCCCTGTATCCATGTGGGAGATCTGTGTGAAATTCTAGGCTATTGGCTTTGACCTGGCTCAGCTCCAACTGTTGCAGCCATTGGTGGAGGGAACCAGACACTGAAAGATTCTCTTTCTTTCTCTCTCCCTTTCTCCATCCCTCCCTCTCCTCCCTCTCTCTCTGTAAGTCTTTCAAATAAATAAAGTAAATCTTAAAAACACAGAAAAAGAAATAGAGTTAACATTAATAGAGTTTTGAATACATATATCCTCACAACAGGAAACAGGATTATTATGTGCTAGAACTCTAAGGTAAGAAAAGGGGTCATGAGAAATATTAAGAGGTTGTGAATAATTGTGGTAGAATGAGAAGGCCATGCCAAGATGGCCGCTGGCAACAGAAACTGCCTGGCAACAGACTGTGATTGGATGGCTTTGGAAACTGCCTGGGAACAGGCTGTGATTGGATGGCTTTGGAAACTGCCTGGCAACAGACTGTGATTGGTTAGGGCATAGACTGCCCCTTGACTGGATTGGCTGCCTTGGCTATGTCAGCTGCTGTACCAACTGAAATAAACGAGTCTGCAGGCTGCTCACCCCTGGCCTGCTTTCATCCGGCTCCCCAGGGTCTGTATGGTGACTCCGCGCCTCTTGCCTGCACCATGCTCCTCCTCTCAGAATGAATCCACCTTAACAAGTAATGAGTTTGGGTTTGATGTATTTTTTGTTTAGTACCTGCCAGGAAAGGTGAGGACAGTATCGTCTCATCCCACCCAGTTTCCCTACTTGCATCGATTCTGTGTTTTGTTTAGGGTCACCTTCTGTTCTCCAAATTACCTCCATGGCTCCTTGGCACAGATGCAATGTACAAACCGATCCTTCTCCCCTTTGGCTTCCCTGGTCCTAAAGTTTCTCATTCATTCTTCTTGTGGGCAGCCTTTTGCTTTATTGTTTCCTTCTCAACTGAAACTAAGGGCATTGTTATGCTTCCAGATCCAGGGCCTTTGAGTCATTACCTGTGAATGGAATCTTTATTTAGTGTGCTTGTCTTAATTTTCCTCTGAATATTGAGAACTAATTTCATATCCTCACAGCATTGAATAGCCCCCAAGAGAAATCTGATGCTATTTCCCCTTGCCCCTCAGCCTCTAGCAGAGGCTGCTTGTAAGGGATTTAGTTTGACTGATTTCCTGGTTTATTGGGTGAGCTCCTTGGTCTTCAGAATCAGGCATGGGTTTCTCCTTGCAGAGCATTTCCTTTGTGTCCTAAAATAGGAGCTTTGCTCCTTTTGGTGGGGATACCCTTTCAGAGGGAGCCCCAGCTACTCTCAGATTATCTCACACGTGTGTTTCTCTTCCCTAACCACCACACTCTCTCTAAGTGCTGAATTTCTTTGAAATCAAAGCTTTCTGCTTTAGCTTCCTGCTTTAATTCAGCTGTCAGGAGACTGGTTTCCTTCTGGCTTTTTTTTTCAGTGTTTTCCCACTGGGTCTGAGACCTGACCCTGGTGCTGTTTTGTTCTCAGCTTCTGCCCTTAGGTCGGCAGTGTTTCTTTGGTTCTGACTCTGCATTCACTGGTCTGGATCTGCGTGCGCATTAAGGGGTCATCCAGAAAAGGAATCTCGAGACTTCCCTGGTGTTTTTCTGTGACTTCTTTCCCCCCATAGCTATTTCATGTGCCATTTGTAGGAGGTGTTTATCCATTCATTCTTCTTTACTTAGTTGTGTTTGCATGGGTGCTGTGTTGTTTCTCTTCTTCCTGCCGAGGCTTGGGGAACTCTGCTTTGTTTCTATGGTACAGCACGAGGGGTTTATTCCTCCTCACCTGCCCTACCTGAAGTCAGGTACTTCCTCTTCCTCCTTACAATGGGAGAGGGCTTTGGGCTCTGAGGGCATTGTGAGTGCCTGGACGAATCCAGGTGCGTGCCCAGCCTTACACGGGTGACCTAGAAGTTGCTCTTCCTATGAGATTTGTCCAGTGTCCCACACCCCTCCCACAGGTAAGGCACCCATGCCCTTCTCCTGGGGGGCTACCTCTGGGCTTGGTGGGAACCCTGAAGCCTCAGGTACAAGGCAGAACCGTCATTTCCTTCCTAATCTCCCCCAGCTTCCCTCACCTCCTTAAGAAGAGCAGGACAAGGGCAAGGCTAATCACTCACTTTACTTCTCTTCAGTTCTGCCAGGGCAAATTTTCAGGATGAATGGGGCTTTGGAGATGTGGGAACAAGATTAGCCCTCGGTATATTTCTCTCTGTAGTCTTTGCAATTTATTGTGTTGTGCTATAACTCAGCCATCTATATTTGCTGTTGGTCAGTCTTACTGTTGTAGTGCAATTGCAATCTGTCAACTGAACCATCAAGTTTTCTTTGACAGGAACTCTTTTGTGGAATCAATACTCTCTGGTTCACTTTCAAAGCATTGCTGCATTTCAGATGCAGAAATAATGAAGTAATCCTGAAAGGGTATCTGCTTCTCCCCGGCACCTCCCGGAAAGCCTTAATGGCAGGTCATTCATTCACCATCCACATTGCTCAGCCACCCCTCACCTGCCTCTCTGAGGATCCACACTTGTCTAGAAGCACCCCTCAATAGCTCTAGCCAAACATCTCTTTTGTCTTTCTTCTGGTCCCTTTTCTTCCATCATCTTCACAATAGGTGAA
Source organism: Sylvilagus floridanus (assembly GCA_949820135.1). Lineage (NCBI taxonomy): Eukaryota > Metazoa > Chordata > Mammalia > Lagomorpha > Leporidae > Sylvilagus > Sylvilagus floridanus. Next base: position 66,275,643 of record OX463236.1, on the reverse strand, counting down.
ATAAACAGTTTAGGCAGAAATCCTCTCTCTCCTGGAATGGGAGAGAAAGGAAATCAACTGGACCCTGCCTAGCAGAAGGGGGCAGAAGCAGCTGGGGATTTCCTATGAGAGTCACTTTGTCCTGTGATGTGGAAGGATGATGGGAGTGTGGTTACCTTAACTAAGGAAAGCATAGAGGCCTCAACCCCACCCCACCATGAGCCCTGCTGCCTCTCCAGTCTCCTTCCTCCACCTGTGTATCAGTGCAGAGACTCCAGATGGCCCTGGAGCTGAGCAGGAGCCCTAGGTTGAAGGCCACTACCAGGAAGATGGACATTACCAATGGGTGGAGGGAAGCTGAGGCTGTTCAATGCCTGTGTTGAGACCACAAGCTAGGTCACAGAAAAACAAAGCAAGATTAGATTGCTAGATTATGCTGTGTGATGCCTATGTTCTTGGTTGGGAGAAAATCACTTAATTTATTAAAATTTTATTTGAGAGACAGAGACACAGAGAGGCAGAGATAGACACAGAGACAGCGAGGGTACTCCCATCCACTGACCCACACCCATTGCTAGAAATGGCCAGAGCTGGGCTGAGGCCAAGAGCCAGGAACTCAATTTGAGTCTCCTACATGAGATCCAATCCCTTGAGCCATCACCTGCTGCCTCTTAGGCTCTGCATTAGCAGGAAGCTGGAAGCAGGAGCTGGAGGTGGGTATTGAACTCGGGCCCTCTGGACACCAGCATGTTAACTCTTAAGCTAAACACTCAATCTATGGGATAAAGACTTAAATGTGAAAAATAAAAACACACATGGTTAAGAAAAAATACATCTTTGTTATACTGAGTTAGGAAAAAATATCATGAGAAAATACATGTTTTTAAAGATTTATTTATTTATTTGAAAGTCAGAGTTTCACAGAGAGAAGGAAAAGCAGAGAGAGAGAGAGAGAGAGAGGTCTTCCATTCCCCAATTGGCTGCAATAGCCGGAGCTGCACCGATCCAAAGCCAGGAGCCAGGAGCTTCTTCTGGGTCTCCCATGAAATTGCAGGGTCCCAAGGACTTGGGCCATCCTCTGCTGCTTTCCCAGGCCATAGCAGAGAGCTGAATTGGAAGTGGAGCAGCCAGGACTTGAACCGGCACCCATATGAGATGCTGACACTACCGGCAACAGCTTAACCTGCTATGCCACAGCGCCAGCCCTGAAAATACATCTTTGTTACATCAAGTTAGGAAAAGATTTTATGAAAAAGACAAAACAGCACACACAAGAAGGAAACTATTGATAAAGCTGACACATCAGAATAACAAAATAGCTGTGCTTCCAAAAAGTCCGGAGTAGACAAAATTAAAAGAAAAACAACTGGGCAGGAAGAGATATCACCATGAAAATTTACAGTGGTAACAAGAAGTGCAGAACACCTGCCGATCAAGATGAAACCCACAAGTCACAACAGTGACTGGGGGAGCGTGTCAGTGGCTAATGCAGGAAAGGCCAGGCTGGCCCATCCATGTTTCACAGGGTTTTTAAACTACATGGGAGTCAGGTAACCACCATCAGAACAACAGAAGAATGTCATTTCATTGTCAGTAGTCTGGGGACCAAAAAGAAGTCTGATAGTCACAAGTGTTGGCAAAGAAGCAGGTGTGGGCTGGTGATAGTGCAAGGGGCAGAATTTCATCAGAGAGCACATGGCTCATACCTATACAAATGGAGCTGCCTACTCCTTGTTGCTGTTCAATCCCACCAGGAGGTCAACCATCTCCAGGCGCTCTTGCACGGGTACATGGGGAGGCCAGGCAAAGAGGTTCATTATAGAGGTATTTGCAATAAAGTTAAAAAAAGTAAAAGAAACTTATATGCCCATCAGTGAGAGAGCAGCTCATGAAGCTGTGCCATGTTCATACAAATGAATATTATAGAGATGTAAATTATGCTCCAGATCGACATCACCAGATCTCAGAAAATAAAGCCCCGAGAAGGAAACTGGAGGCAGAAAAAGTCAAATGTCCCATGTTGTGAATCTTACAAACACCTGGACCAACGCTGCATGCTACCTGTGAGTGCGGATGCAGGCGGTGCATCGGGAAAAGCACCAGCCTCAGGATGGTACTGCCCAGGGAGGGGAGCAGCACCTGGTCAGGTGTAGAGGCTGCTACCAGGAAATCAGAAATGTTTTCTTTATGAATCAAAAACATGCAGCCCTTAGGGCAAAGATATCGACACTTGTCAGATCAGGTGTTCTGCTTTCCGGCTGTTTGAAGTATTTCTTTTTTTTTAAGCTACATTTTTTAAAAAGATTTGTTTTATTTATGTGAAAGTCAGAGTTAGAGAGAAGTAGAGACAAAGAGAGAGAGAGAAGTCTTTCATCTGTGTAAATGGCCACAATGGCCAAAGCTGAGCCAATCCGAAGCCAGGAGCCAGGAGCTTCTTCTTGGTCTTCTCATGTGGGTGCAGGGGCACAAGCACTTGGACCATCTTCCACTGCTTTCCCAGGTGCATTAGCAGGAAACTGGATTAGAAGTGGAACATCCGGGAAGCTGGCACTGCAGGCTGGGGCTTTAACCCACTGCACCACAGCACTGGGCCCCTAAAATATTTCTAGTCTGACTAAGGAGGAACAGAGGGAAGGGAGTGGCTTCTGCAGGACCAAGTCTAGCTGCCTCTGGGCTTTCTGGGTTCTTGGGGCCAGCCCTGCCGGCCTCATGAGTCCCACCTCTGTCCTCATGCTGGCTGCAACCATAGTGGTGCCTCAGAGCACTTGTCTCCTATGGGCTCACACAGACCCCTCCCCCCTGCTCCTGCTGCGGCCTCGAGGTCCCCGTCTTGGGAAGCCTGTGTCCTCATGTCGGTCTGTACTTAGATTGGCTATTGTGGTTGTCACACCTGTTGGCAATTACCTGCACGCAGGCAGAGAGCTAGGCTGGGGTCAAAGTCCTGTCTGCACTCACAGTTCCATCCAGAACCCAGGGGAGGCTCCGGAAGTATTTGTTGAGCTCAGGTGATGTGGCTGGTGCATGCTGCTGGCCAGCTCCGGGTGGTCTGTCCTTTGTGGCGGCCCGAGCCTACTGCCCCCAGGCCTGCCCCTGCCAGTGTGGGTGGGCGAGAGTTGGGTGCCTACGGCTGAAAGCGCCACCAACGGAGCTGACCTGGTTTCCTTTCCTTTGGAAACTTTCTTCCTGGTTTTTCAGACTTTCACTTACGATTCTGCCTTGGGGACTTGTAGAAGGCTTACTGCCCAACCCCCTCAGCTCCTAGCTTTGAGCTACAGAATTATTTTTTTAACTTGCTCCATGATTGAGAAGCAACGCGTTCCTGTGTGTCTCTCTGTGCTTTCTTCAGCATCTTCCATAATTAACATCACTTAATCTTTTGGGCATCCCTGGGAAGCATGTCTCTGTTTCGCAGAGAAGAAGGTAGAGGTTCAAACGGGCACAAAGTCACTCAGCATTTGAAGACGCCTCCCTAAGAGGGAGGAGGGAGTGATGCTCTGTATCCCCAGCCCCCCCACCCCCCCATCCACAGCCATTGGCCTGCACCGCCCTTGTCATCGGAGCCTGGAGCAGCGCAGCCGACCTGCCGGTAGCAGCAATGTGTCTGAGCCAGCTCGCAGGCCAGGGAGCTAATGATAAAGGGCCTCATTACTCCAGGGCAATCGTACACAATTAGCAGATGTACTAATTTCCCATTCCTACCCGTCCAATGGACGCACGATTTCATGTGCAGAGTTATTATTCACTTGTCAATATGAGATTGCTCCACTTGGAAGCTGAAGCAAAACACAGTAGGAGGGGGCTCCGGGGCCAAGCCGTGTCTAGGTGTCTCACGAGCCCCGGGGGCTGATGTGTTGCTTTTCATCCGGCTCCATCAGTGAGCTGGCATCTTCGAAGGCAGCCGCTCCGTGTAGATAGGATCATTAGCAAAATTACATAGCTAATGAAGGGCAAATTAATGAAACTCTGTAACATTTTATAAGGCTGTACAAACAGCAACTTGTCATACATCGCTGGGAAATAATTGCTCGAGAGTTGCTTAGAATGTACTCATTAAGTCTCAACAACACCAACTGGACGCTGATCCCCTACAGAGCTGCTTATTCAAATGGACTTCTCTCTCTCTGCAGCTCAGCCTCCAAGAAGCAGATTTCAGGTCAAAGTCCCAGGCAGGCATCCAGCCTCACTTCGCCTGCTGGGCTGAGTGCTTTGGAGGAAGGGCTAAAGGGAGGAGGAGAGAGATGTCCCACCTTTTAGCAAAGGCACAAAACCATCAAATTGGGGAAACGCATGTGTGTGTTATAAAATAATTCCTCCTGAGATCTTCCTCTCCAATATTGCAAAAGAAATGATGATGCCTGTTTGGACTTGGAATACGCCTGGCTGCCTCTGAGTAATAGCCGGTGCCCCCATCTCATACACTCCATGGTGATGACGGCAGAAAGGGAGCTGGGGCATAGCCATAGGTGTCAGAGTCACTTGCATTCTTGACTTCTCCTTGGGTCAGGATGTGATTAGTGTTAAGTTTGGGGCTCCTTTTGTAAATAACCATCAAGACCCAATTAGGTCTGTTCTTTGGGGACAGCTTGTGCACACACCACGGCAATCAGCCCAAAGGCGGCCGTGGGTGGTGTTTCAAGAGGTGTCATGCTCATGAGGACACTGTGGGAAGGATCATGTCAGGGTTCCGGCAGGACATTCACGCTACTGAACAGGAGAGAGAAGGGATGAGGGGGAGAGACGGACAGCACAGCTGGAGAGGCAGTTAGAAGAGGGCCCCGGGGACTCAACAGGACTGCACCATCCCTCCTCCATCTGGGCTTTGGGTTTGATCTCACGCTGGGGCCTGGCAGGAGGAGCACCAAGCGGGCTCTGCCTGGACCTGGAAGTGGCCTGTGTCTGACAGCCTCTGGGCTGAGTCGAGGGCTGATGGTGCAACTGTTCTTTGCTGCCCAGCGGTGGCCAAGGCCCTGGAGTCAGGACAGAGGCAGAGCGGAGCAGCTGTGTGCAACAGGCCAGGCTGGGTCTATGGACACTGCAGGCCTGGTTCCAACTGTCCTCCTTGACTCGTGAGCTTTCCAAACACTGACGACTACCAATCTCTCCTGACTTCAGATTATTTGGAAAGTTGGTGCAATGGGTTCTCAAAGGCAACATTACAAGAGTGAAGTTTTAAAGTCTTCATTGTCTATTTGCAATTCCAGAATGGAGTGACTCTGCATTCCATGCAACAGAAGAAACGAGTACCCCGATCCGCTGAGCTGAGGAGTCGGGGTTTATAGACAGAGGAACAGCAGAAAGCAGAAACAGAGAATGCAAAGTGGATGCTGCAACTTCAAAGTTTTTTTTCCTTGTAAGGTGGGAACAGGAAGAGAGAACAATAGAAAAACAGCTGGTTAACATCAGGTTATTTTATTTTGTAAAGATTTATTTGAAAGGCAGAGTTACAGAAAGAAAGCGAGATAGAGGAGAGAGGGAGAGGGAGAGGGAGAGGGAGAGGGAGAGGGAGAGAGAGAGAGAGAGAGAGAGAGAGAGAGAGAGAGAGAGAGAATTTCTCTCATCTGCTGGTTCACTCTCCAAACAGCCATGATGGCCAGGGTTGGGCCAGGCTGAAGCAGGGATCAGGAACCCCATCCAGGTCTCCCACATGGGCGACAGAGGCTCAAACACTTGGGCCATCCTCTGCTGCTTTTCCAGGTGCATGAGCAGAGAGGTGGATTGGAAATGGAGCAGCTGGGACTTGAAAGGGTGCTCACATGGGATTCTGGCTTTGCAGTCAGCAGCTTAACCTGCTGCACCACTACACCAGCCCCAACATCGAGTTACTGTAAGTTTTCTCTCTCTCTGCATGTGTATATGTGTGTGTAAGAAGGAGGCAGAGAGAACTTCATTATGCAGATGGGAACACCTGCTCAGGACATTTGAAACTCTTGATTTCCTGAAGGCCAGAGAACAACTTGGGTGTCAGTCAATGATGTGGAATTCTAGCATGGGTGACTACACTTTAATTTTTCATCTTGTTTGTTGGGGCCCAGGGAAGAAAGATAATCTAAAATAAGGAGCCTCCTGTGATTTTTACTTAACAGGACTGAATGTGTCCTAAGTTTATATGCTGAAGTGTTAACCCCCAAGCTCAGAATGTGACCACTGCAGCATAGTAGCTAAGTAGCAAGTGGCAGCCACATCCATGGAGTGGGAGGGACCTTCTTGCTCTGTGCTGGTTGCCTCCTATCACTGGAAGTGTGATGGGATGATGCCTGCTCCCTGATGACTTCAGGCAGGAGCAGGCAAGCTGTCTTACTGACAATCTCCCACCTCTTATTCACTCTTTTTTTTTTTTTAAGATTTATTTATATGGTTAAAGAGTTACACGGAGAGAGAAAGAGATTTTCCATCTGCTAGATCACTCCCCAATTGGCTGCAATGGCCAGAGCTGGGCTGATCCGAGCCAGGAGCCAGGAGCTTCCTTGGGTCTTCCGTGTGGATGCAGGGGCCCAAGCACTTGGGCCATCTTCTACTGCTTTCCCGGGCCATAGCAGAGAGCTGGATCGGAAGTGGTGCAGTTGGGACTCGAACCGGCACCCACATGGGATACCAGCCCTGCAGACAGTGGCTTTACCTGTTACACCATAGCGCCGGCTGCGCTCTTGCTCCTTTTCTCTGCCAGGATGTGCTGGCTGAGAAAGGCTGTGTGGATGAAGGCAGAGCTCCCCTCGGGGAAGAGGAGTGTGTTTGCTTTCCAGCAGAAACTTCTCAACCTTGAACTGCATCAGAGCCATCTGCAGGGCTTGTTAAAGCCCAGATTCTGGGGCCTCAGGTCCAGAGTTTCTGGCTCAGCAGAATGCTGCCTGGGAATCTGCATTTCCAACATCTCACAAGGGACACTTTTGCTTCTTGTCTGGAACCCATCTTTTGAGTGGACTGACTGTTTCAGTGGTACAGAGCCTCTGACTGCACCGTTATGTGGGCAAGGAAGCTGGGGCCTGATCATCTCTGGCTTCTCAAGCAATAGACCCAATGAAGAGGCACAGAGCCCACTTGCTTGATTTGTTGCTCAGGAAATGGGGGAGGAAGGAGTGGTGCCTTGGAAAGAGCAGGTGATTGAGTGAAGGATTAGGGTCATCCTACTCCAAGTCCTCAAGACTATGAAGAAAGCACCGTGACCATTATGTGGACTGGAGTCTCCTGCCACTTTGCCCACTCAGTCTGAGAGCAGTGAGGGCGGGAGCTATGGTTGGATGGCTCAGCCTGGGGCTGGAGGGGCTATGTCACATGTTGCTCAGACTCAGTGGGGAATTAGGGTCCAAGAGCAGGAGGTAGGATGAGGAACACGATTATTCCTGGAGGGCATTGAGGCCCCTGGGTTGCAGGCTTTAGGCATCTCGCAAGCTTTCTGACTGAGCAAACACCACTCTTTCATATCCCGATGCTTAAGGATTTTCTACAGTAGAAAGACAGAGTGTGGCAGAACTTCTCACCACTTAACTGAACCATTCAGACATTTAAATGAAAAGAGGGGTCTAGGAAAAAAGTCAAGTCTGTGGAAATCGCTCTAAAATAGCAACTGGAGGGGTTGTGAAGTGACATTTACCCTATCATGGTAGGAACCACGAAGCACCAGCATGTGTGGTGGTTCAGCCACCAGCCATCCTGCCTCAGCCCTCCCAGCTCCTAAGCAGAAGTGGAGAAAGTCCAGCTAGTGGAATCACTGGGTTTGACCCTGCTGAGGCAATGGCAGGCAGGATTTGGAATTCAATCAATTGTAGCAGGCCAATTGTTAAGTTCATAACTTTGTATGGTCACAAATGATGTGATAAATAGACAAATGGCCCTGCGGAGAAAACAGGGTCTCCACCTGCTGTGACCTGTGGGGACTTTGCCCTGGGCTTGACACTCATGTGGATGCAGCCTGGAAGCCGTGGACCCTGTCTCTGCCTCCCAGCCCGGAAGGGCGCTTCCACCGGCAGGTTGCTGACACTTGTCATTCTTCCATCCCCCTGTTGCTGAAGCTCTGTTCCAGGCAGGTGATGGCTCCCTTACCCCATACAGTCTCTGCATAGGTCGGAGAAGCTCTTCCCCAACTGTGGCAGCCTATGAGTATGGGCCCTCATCTCTATTAGCCCACATCACTCCAGATCACTCCCACTGAGGCAGAGGTTCCAGGAGAGGAGAAAGCCAAGGATGACTGGGGGCTCTCAGTGTCTGCTCATTAGCAGGTCTGTCCTTCCTGGAGGAGTGGCCACTGAGCCCATGTTGCACCACAAAGAAATGCAGGCCATCAGGAACAATGGCAGCACTGCTGTGTTTAGGGTAGTGTAGGTAATGTAGAATGCCATGGTTAAAGGTGTTGGCACCAAAACAAATGGAGATCTTGGCAGAAACTAATAAATATGTACACAATCGTCTCAACAGGCTATACCATAGAGAAACCAGAAATCAGGCTCTCATAGAGAACCAGAGAAGGAGAGTGCGAGACCAAAAAAGAGCCTTCTGTAGATTGTGGCTAACCCTGGGCCCTGGGAAGATGGTATGCAAGTGCTGGCTCCTCTCACCAGGAGGAAAAATAGGATGATGTGGAAAAGAACTGAAAACGTTCCCAAAGCTGGATACATGACAGTCAACAAATGGTAGAGTTTTGCTTGTACTAGGAGCCTAAGTACAACCTCTGACCAAAGACGCACTGACACATAAGCTACTCTGAAACATGGCAACTCCTAGAACGTTGGGTTTAAAATCAGCATTGCTGCCATCTATCCCTCAGTCTACGTGTGTGCCTTCTCAGGAGTGACTATGGAAAACAAATCGAGCTGCTTGTTGATTTGTGGCTAACTGGTGGGCAAATAAATTCAGCCCCTGAACTGCGATGTCAGCCTACACACTGTACACATGTCAGTGGTGGACAGTAGAGGGTAAATCATTGACCTTGACAATGGAACGTAAGTACAACCTTTGACCAACCAACCAACCAACCAAAACTCATGGTGATTCGGAAAGTTCACCCAGGAAGCCAAGGCAAAGAAGAACAGAAACTGTAAAGAAAAATCTGGACAGAAACAGAGGCTGAACAGTGCAGAGAAAGTAGACAGCACAGAGTTAGCTCATTCAAGGTTCTAACAGCAAAATAAATTACTTATTATTTAAAACAACATTAATCCCAGGTGAGGGCATTATGTAGAACTGCCATGATATAATTTCTGAAGTGTCCAGTTTTCAGCACAAAATTATTAACATTCAAAGAAACAGAAAAACATGACCCATACACATGGAAAATGCTGACAATAACAACTGATATTAAAGGGGCACAGAGTCAGCACTCACCAGGCCAGCAAATACAAATATGTTGAAGGAACCGAAGACAACAATGTCTGAAGAATTAAAAGGGGGCTGACAGTGTGGTGCAGCAGTTAAGCCAGTGCATATGGTGCCAGCATCCTGTATGGGTGCTGGTTCAAGTCCCAGCTGCTCCACTTCGGATTCCATTTCCTGCTAAAGTGTCTGGGAAACCAGTGGAATGTGGCCCAAGTACATGGGTCCCTGCTACCCATGTGGGAGGCTTGAGTGGAGTTCTAAGCTTCTAGCTTTGGTCTGGCCAAGCCACAGACATTGCAGCCATTTGGGGCGTGAACCAGCAGAGGGAAGATCAATCTCTCTCTCCCTGTCTCTCCTTGTCTTTAAAACAAGTAAATACAATTTTAAAAAGATTTAAAGGAAGGTATGATCACAATACCTCATTAAAAAGAGATACTTGAATTTGTAGGGTTGAAAAGTGCAAAGTATAAAAGTAAACTTCAGACTTAATCTAGAGTCATAGTATAACAAGAAAAAAACACCACAGTGAAGAAACCAATATGCCAAACAACAAATGCAAAAACCGAGGTAATCAGAACAAGGAAGACACTATGGCATCCCCAAATGAAAAAGATACCCCAATTCAAGATTACAAAGATGATGAGATAGAAGAGATGCAAGAAGCAGATCTCAAAAAATTGATAAGAACACTAAGAAGTACTCAAAAACAAATTCTTGAACTACAGAAATCCTTAATGGGCAAGGTAGAAAATCTCTCTCGTGAAAATGAAATATTAAGGAGAAATCAAGCTGAAATGAAACAACTAGTAGAACATGAAACTGTGATAGTGACGAGAAATCATAATGAAGTGAAGAATTCAATAGATCAAATGAAAAACACATTAGAGAGCCTTACAAACAGAATGGGTGAGGCAGAAGAGAGAATATCGGACTTAGAAGACAGAGCACAGGAAAATATACAGTCAAACCAAAGACAAGAAGAGGAAATTAGAAATCTAAAAAATATTGTTGGGAATCTACAGGATACTATTAAAAAACCCAACATTCGAGTTCTAGGAGTTCCTGAAGGCATGGAGAGGGAGAAAGGATTAGAATGCCTTTTTAGTAAGATAATAGCAGAAAATTTCCCAGTTTTGGAGGACAGAGACATCCTAGTACAGGAAGCACATAGAACCCCTAGTAAACATGACCAAAAGAGGTCCTCACCACGACACGTTGTAATTAAACTCACCACAGTGAAACAGAAAGAAAAGATCCTAAAATGTGCAAGAGAGAAACGTCAAATTACACTCAGAGGATCTCCAATTAGACTCACAGCAGACTTCTCATCAGAAACCCTACAAGCTAAAAGGGAATGGCGAGACATAGCCCAGGTACTTAGAGAGAAAAACTGCCAGCCCAGAATATTATATCCTGCCAAGCTCTCATTTGTGAATGAAGGTGAAATAAAGACCTTTCATAACAAACAAAAATTGAAAGAATTTGTTGCCACTCGTCCAGCCCTGCAAAAGATACTTAAAGACGTGTTACACACAGAAACACAGAAACACGGCCATCAACATGAAAGAAGGTAAACGAAGGGAACCTCATAGCAAAAGATCACAGGGAATTCAAAGCATACATTTGGATAAAGAAATTATGGGACATGTACTCTATAGAATACTATACAGCAGTCAAAAACAATGAAATCCGGTCATTTGCAATAAGATGGAGGAATCTGGAAAACATCATCCTGAGTGAATTAAGCCAGTCCCAAAGGGACAAATATCATATGTTCTCCCTGATTGGTGACAAGTAATTGAGCACCAAAGGTGAAACCTATTGAAGTGAAATGGACACTATGAGAAACAGTAACTTGATCAGCTCTTGTGCTGACTGTTGTTGTACAATGTAATACTTTATCCATTTTAGTAATTTTTTTATTCTAGTACTATTGGTTGAACTCTGTAATTAACAAACAATTATTCTTAGGTGTTTAAAATTTTAACTGAAAAGTGATCCCTGTGAAATATAAGAGTGGGAATAAGAGAGGAAGGAGATGTACAATTTGGGACATGCTCAATCAGAACTGCCCCAAATGATGGAGTTAGAATTGTGCCAGGGAATTCCAATACAATCCCATCAAGGTGGCATGTACCAAGGCCATCTCACTAGTCCAAGTGATCAATTTCAGGTCACAATTGATCACACTGATAGGTCTAAGAGTCAAAGGGATCACACAAACAAGACTAGTGTCTGCTAATACTAACTGATAGAATCAAAAAGGGAGAGAATGATCCAACATGGGAAGCGAGATACACAGCAGACTCATAGAATGGCAGATGTCCTAAATAGCACTCTGGTCTCAGAATCAGCCCTTAAGGCATTCGGATCTGGCTCAAGAGCCCATGAGAATATTCTAGGCATGGAAAGCCAAGACACTCTGGAAAAAAAAGAAGACCTAAATGAAAGATCTCTGTGAGTGAGATCCCAGTGGAACGAATGGGGCCATCAAAGAAGGAGGTACCTTTCTCTGAAGGGAGGAGAGAACCTCCACTTTGACTATGACCCTGTCGGAATAAGATTGAAGTCAGCGAACCCTAAAGGCTTCCATAGCCTTGGCAACTCATGACTAGAGCCTAGGGAGATTACTGATGCCATAAACAAGAGTGTCAAATTGTTAAATCAACTTCAGGAGTCACTGTGTACTTACGTCTCATGTGGGATCTGTCCTTAATGTGTTGTCCAATGTGAAGTAATGCTATAACTAGCACTGAAACAGTATTTTACACTTTGTGTTTCTGTGTGGGTGCAAACTGATGAAATCTTTACTTAGTATATACTGAATCGATCTTCTGTATATAGATAATTAAAAATGAAAAAAAAAATCTTGGTGTTAAATTGGAAATTGCCTAGAAAATTAATCAATTTTTTAAAAAAATATATCATGTAGGATCTCTGTCCTTAATGTGCTATACATTGTGAATTAATACTATAACTAGTACTCCAACAGTATTTTTCACTTTGTGTTGCTATGTGAGGGCAAACTGTTGAAATCTTTACTTAATATATAGTAAACTGATCTTTTGTATATAAAGAGAATTGAAAATGAATCTTGATGTGAAGCAAGGGGAGAGTGAGTGGGAAAAGGGAGGGTTGCAGGTGGGGGGGAAGTTTTGGGGGGGAAGCCATTATAATCTATAAGCTGTATTTTGGAAATTTATATTCTTTAAATAAAAACGTTATAAAAAAAAAAGTAAACTTCAGTAGAGAGGCTAACAGTAGATCTGATCTGATCAATAAAAAACCAATGAATTTGAAGATGGAAATTATGCAATCTAAAGAATAAGAGAAAAAGAATTAAGGACAATGAGAGGCGCTTCAGAGAACTAGAGGGAAGCCTTCAGGACAGCAATATATGTTAGTGGGAATACCAGAAGGAGAATACAGAGCAAATGGCAGAGAAATTACGGGCTGAGAGCTTCCCCACCTTAATGAAACATATTAATCTACACACATAGGAGTCTCAGCAAACTTCAGGTAGGATAACCAAAAAGGAGATCCACGGCCAGCCACATCACAGTCAAAATGTTGAAAGCCTAAGATAAAGAGAAACATTTCAAGCAATAAGAGGAAAACGACTCCTTGTGAACAAAGGAACGGGATTTCACCCTCAGCTGACTTCTCATCAGACCTGAGGCGGCTGGAGGACAGTGGGATGACAAGAAACAGAAGACTCAGAGAGTTACTTGTCCAAGGAATTAGCTCAAACCAATGTAATTTCTTCTCTTTCCTTCTTTCAACTGAGTTTAAAAGTAACGCCATCAAACAATATCCATCATTTGTGATAATTATGATTATGATATAATAATATTATAACCATGTTATACTGATAATTATAACAATCATTGTGTTGATGGGTTTATGACATATATAAATATTGTTTAACTGAAAACAGCACAAAGCTTGGAACTAAGCTATGTTGGGTAAGAAAAGGATACCAGATGATAACTTGGATTCATAAGAACAAACTAAAAGAATCAGAAATGTTAAAGAAGAAGCATAATACAACAATTTATTTTTCCTTTTAAAAAGATTTTGTTTATTTGAGGAGTAGAGTTACAGGCAGAGAGAAGGAGAGATAGATAACTCTTCCATCCTCTGGTTCACTACCCAAATGGCTGCAATGGCCAGAGCTGTGCCGATCCGAAGCCAAGAGCCAGGAGCTTTTTCCGGGTCTCCCAGGTGGGTTCAGGGGCCCAAGCACTTGGGCCATCTTCCTTTGCTTTCCCAGGCCACAACAGAGAGCTGGATCAGAAGTGGAGCAGCCAGGACTCTAATCAGAGCCCATATGGGATGCTGGTGCCATAGTCAAAAGCTTAGTCCGCTGGGCCACTGCACTGGCCCCAATACAACAATTTCTATGAGTACATACCTAGTCTCCATTTCTCTCTCAAATTCTTTAAAAGACTTAGGATTACATAAAGTAATAATTATAACAAGATATTGGTGGTGTTGTAACATTTAGGTATAGTATATACACTAATATTCACAGAGAGAGGGTGAGAGAATGGAGCTACACAGAAATAAACTCTCTATATTTCACTGAAATTGCTAGTATAATTATAATGTGAACTGTGATAAGGTAAAATACATAACAGTAAGGACTGGCATTGTGGCATAGCAGGTAAGGCCACTACCTGTGATGCTGGTTTCCCATATGGGTACCAGTTCAAGTCCAGCTGCCCCACTCTGCCCCAGCTCCCTGAAAAAGCAGTGGAAGATGACCCAAGTGCTTGGGCCCCTGTACCCATGAGGGAGACCGAGAGGAAGCTCCTGGCTCCTGGCTCCTGGCTCCTGGCTTTGGCCTAGGCTAGCCTAGGTTATTGTAGCCATTTTGGGTGTGAACTAGTAGATGGAAGATATCTCTCTTTGTCTCTACCTGTGTTTGTGTCTCTGTCTCTGTCTATCTCTCTGTATAACCCTGCCTTTCAAATAAATAAAATAAATCTTAAAAAATACATATAAGAAGCACTATTAAGTTAAAACTTAAATTATGTAAGTATATAATAAAATTACTTAAAATTAAAGTTGGTACAGTAGATAATAACTTCATTAAAATAAAGCAATAAAAGAGAAGCAGAGCAATAAAAATGGCATATGACATATAGAAAACTGGTAAATGTAAATACAACCATATCAGTAAGATGCAATGTGAGGGCTGGCACTGTGGTGTAGCGGGTAAAGCCGCTACCTGTAGTGCCAGAATTCCAAGTCCCAGTTGCTCTGCTTCCAATTCAGCTCTCTGCTATGGCCTGGGAAGCAGCAGAAGATGGCCCAAGCACTTGGGCTCCTGCACCTATGTGGGAGACCCGGAAGAAGCTCCTGGCTCCTTGCTTCAGATTGGCACAGCTCCAGCTGTTGCGGCCATCTGGGGAGTGTACCAGTGGATGGAAGACCTCTCTCTCTGTCTCTCTCTCTCTCTCTCTGCCTCTGCTTCTCATCTGTGTAACTCTTTCAAGTAAATAAATAAATCTTAAAAAAAAAAAGGAAAAAAGTAAGGACTGAAATCACACAGGATATGTTCCCTGAGCACAAGGGATTAAACTAGAAATCACCACCAGGAAGAAGTTAGGGAGGGTTACAAACAGGTAGAAAATAAGCAACACATGCTTGAACAACCAGTGCTTCGAGGAAGAAATCACAACAGAAATTAAAGAACCCTGGGATGCATTAAAATGAAAACATAACAGACAAAAACATGTAAGATGCAGCAAAAGCAATACTCAGAGGACGATTTGTAACCGTGAATGAACATATTAAGGAAAAAAATAATATCAAACCAATAACCTAAAATGTGGCCTAAGAAACTATCAAAAGAAGACCCAAACTAGGAAGCCAAGGATAAGGAAGAAAATTATGAAGAAGAGAGTGAAAATAAATGGTTTAGAAAACAGAAAAACACTAAAGAAAAACTCAAGAAACAAAAGCATGGTCTTTGAAAAAATTCACAAAATTGACAAACCTTAAGTTTCTTTTTTTTTTTATAAAGCTTTTATTTAAAGAATATAAATTTCCAAAGTACAGCTTATGGATTACAATGGCTTCCCCCCATAACTTCCCTCCCACCTGCAACCCTCCCCTTTCCCTCTCCCTCTCCCCTTCCATTTACATCAAGATTCCTTTTCAATTCTCTTTATATACAGAAGATCAGTTTAGTACATATTACGTAAAGATTTCAACAGTTTGCCCTCACATAGGGACACAAAGTGAAAAATACTGTTGGAGTACTAGTTATAGTATTAATTCACAGTGTACAGCACATTAAGGACAGAGATCCTACATGATATTTTTTTAAAAAAAACTGATTAATTATCTCTGCAATTTCCAATTTAACACCAAGTTTTTTTTTATCATTTTCAATTATCTTTATATACAGAAGATCGATTCAGTATATACTAAGTAAAGATTTCATCAGTTTGCACCCACACAGAAACACAAAGTGTAAAAATACTGTTTCAGTGCTAGTTATAGCATTACTTCACACTGGACAACACATCAAGGACAGATCCCTCATGAGACGTAAATACACAGTGACTCCTGATGTTGATTTAACAATTTGATACTCTTGTTTATGGCGTCAGTAATCTCCCTAGGCTCTAGTCATGAGTTGCCAAGGCTATGAAAAAAGAGAGAAATCGCAAGTTACCAAGCTTATAAATGAATGGAGTGTTACTACTGAGCTTAAAGAAATTTGAAAATATATAAAAGAATACTTTGAACAACTATATTCCAATAGAGTAGATAAGTTATGTAAAATGGCCAAATTCCTATTCAAGAAGACATAGAAAATCTGAATAGACCTATAACACACAGAAATATTTATCTAGTAATTTTACTTAATTTTGTTTTGTAAAGATTTATTTATTTCAAAGTCAGATTGGCAGGGAGGTGGAGGGGAGGGGAGAGAAAGAGAGAGAGAGGGAGAGAGAGAAAAAGAGAGAGAGAGCAAGAGCGAGAGAGAGAGAGAGAGAGAGAGAGAGAGAGAATCTTCCATCTGTTGGTTCAGTCTGAGTGGCTGCAGCAGCCATCTATGAGCCAGGCTAGAACCAGGAGCCCCATGCTTGCCCATCCTCCACCAAACGGGTGGTCAGGGCCCATGAACTTGGGTCATCTCCTGCTGCCTTCTCAGGCACAGCAGCAAGAAAGCTCAGTCAGAAGTAGAGTAGCTGGAACTCAAAGTGGCACTCCGATGTGGGATGCTGGTGCTGCGAGAGGAGCTTGACCTGCTGTGCCTCAATGCCAACCCCTAACCAGTAACTTTAAAAGCTTCCTTATAGTAAAAATACAGTCCCTGAATGATACCAGCATGCCAGCCCATTGCTTGGGGAACCTAGAAGGAGCCAGAAGAGTGGTTAAGTCATTCAACTATATTCATGCAGTCTACTCAGACATGCTTAGTGCACTGCACCATGGCTTCCTTGTCAGTGGGAGGCAAGAAGGTAGGAAGGAAGCTGACCTTGGGACTGTGCAGTCTAGCTGGAAGGTTAAGAAGTAAGCAGGTATAATGGCATTCAGGTGATGATAGGTGGGAGGAGGCCAGGGGTGTGGTTAAAAGTAGGCACTGCATTAGGGGGTACCTGGCTGTGGGGAGAGGTCATGTTGAGTTCCTGCAGGATGAGTTAGAGGTGACTAGATAAGGAGGGGAAGGATGCCCTTGCAGAAGGCTCTAGGATGGAAGGCTGCCTGCTGTCAGCCAGATCGTGGACTGGAACAGGGGCTGCAGTGGAAGCTTCAGGAGTCGACACAGTTCCAGGCCATGGAGGTCTTGGTAGGCATCTAAACAAAGAGCTTAGAGGTTTCCCAGAAAGGCAGGTGCCTGTGGGATGGTTAGCCTTGCCCCTGCAGGATTGGAGGCTTCTGACGCCTGGCAGCAGCCTTGTCGGCTGTGGTGATGAGGGAGGGGTGATGGGCAGCCAGCGAGCGTTGCCTGCATGGCTGCTCACCAAATCTCAGGGCGCAAGGCTTGTGAGCGCTCAGTACTGTGAGGTGAATGCAAAGCTGAATTCCATACATTCTCTGAGATTGGTGCACACAAAAGTCCCTGCAACCACTGTCTCTCTTCCAGACTTCTCTTCTTCTTCTGAGTGTTGGGATAGCTCAAACAGCCTCTCCCTTAGCCAAAATACGGGCCTCTGGCTTTCAAGGTTTTCTCCTAGCTCTGACTAGGCCAGACAATCTCTCTGAGCCTGTTTTTCTCATCTGAAAATAGGAACAGTGAGGGCTATGCTGCCTCTGGTCTGTTCCCACTGCATCCATTCTCCTCCTTCCATTGTTCGAGAACTGTGGGTTCCAGAAAGGTGACTTGGATGGATGGCTCCCCCTGGGTTCTGTTACCCTTTCGCTTCCAAAACAGCAGTGGCAAGATTAGGAACTCTGCCCTTTCGTGCTCACAGCTTCCTGGCAGCTTTTAACATTGTACTCCATCTGCTGGTTCACTCCCCCAGATGAGCACAGCAGCAGAGGCTGCGCCAGGTGGAAGCCAGGAACCAGGAACTCCATCCTGGTCTCTCACGTTGGTGGCAGGAACTCAACTACTCAGGCCATCATCTGCTGCCTCCCAGGAGCTGGATTGGAAGTGGAATAATTCAGGACTCTGATTGGCACTCAGCTTGGAATGAGGGCATCCAAGTGACAGCTTAATCCATTGCACCGCAATACCCACCCTCTCACTCGTAAATACATGCAGAAAACCAAGGCTCTTCAGGCATCTGATAATGCCAGTAATGCAACAAAGATCAAAACAAACAGGAGACACATTGAGAGGAAACAAATACAGGAGGAACAAAAAAAGAACGGCCAAAAATTTCCTCAAGGACTTAAGGGCAGACACTGCTGTGATAAGAGCTATACAAAGAATATTCTAGTAATTTAGGTGCGAAAACAGACATGCACAGTGCACACCCAATTCATACACTAAGAGTCACAGCAGAATTCAAGGCTGCCAGGGACAGAGTGAGGGGCTGGGTAGGTGGCAGTCCTCATTTCTTATTTGCCATCTAAATTCCTTCACAAGGGACAAGATCCAAGATATTCTGAGAATTTCTTTTCTGGCTTCCCATGACCACTGTAACAATTCACTACAAACTTAGTGGCTCATAATGGCACACGATTATTGCTTCATAATTCTGGTGGCCAGAAGTCCAAAATTAAATTGTTGGCAGGGCCACATTGCTGCTGGGGGCTCCAGGCAGGAGCTGCCTCCTTGTCTCTCCCAGCTCCAGAGCTGCCAGCATTCCTCAGCTCCTCTGTCTTCAAAGTGCATCACTCCGATCTCCTGTTCTGGGGTCAGGACTCCTTTATCTGAATGTTGAGCCCTTTGATCTCTCTCACAAGATCCTCATGATTATGTTGGACCCATCGGATAGCCCAGGAAAACTCTCCTTCTCAAGAGTGTTCATCTATTTCACACCTATGAAGCCCCTTTCACCATGCAGTGACCATATTCCCAGGTCCCGTGGGCTGTGATGGCAGCCTGTGTGGGAGAGAACATGATTCACAGTTGATAGTCTGTCACTCATTAATTCCTACAGTTAGTGCTATTCTCTTCTTGGTCCCACTCTGTGTTTAAAAAAAAAAATGTTTTATTTATTTATTTGAGAGAGTTATAGACAGAGAAAGGGAAAAATAGTGAGAGATGTCTTCCATCCACTGGTTCACTCCCCAAATGGTCACAAGGGCCAGAGTTGGGCCAGACTGAAGCTAGGAACCAGGATCCAGGAGCTTCTTCCGGGTCTCCCATGTGGGTGCAGTGGCCCACGCACTTGGACCGTCTTCCACTATTTTCTCAGGCCATAACAGAGTGCTGCATCAGAACAGGAGCAGCCAGGATACGAACTGTTGTCCACATGGGATGCTGGAGCCACAGGCGGCAGCCTAACCTACTACACCATGGCACTGACTCCGTTGGTCCCATTTTTGAACCTGGAGGCACCAAACAGATGGTGGTAACCTCTGTTGCCCCACGGGGGACCTGGTTGGATAAGAAGATCACTGTGATGTCAGCAGAACCTTCCAGGGGACCTCTGCAAGTGGCCAAGAGATGCTAAAGACATGGAGTTTGCCCTCAAGGACATGAAAATGCAGCAGTGATAAAAATCTGTGTGGGGCTGTAGCTGGTGTGGTGGGCGTGGCCCTGGTCCCTGCTTCCCAGGGACAGGCTGTTTGACACCCTCTTGTCACCCCAACGATACAGCAAGCTCCCAAAGCAACCTGGTCCCTGTTGATGGATAACGAATCTCACTCCCGTTTTAAGAATCCATTTGGGCTGGAGCCGCAGCTCAATAGGCTAATCCTCCGCCTTGTGGCGCCGGCACACCGGGTTCTAGTCCTGGTCGGGGCACCAGATTCTGTCCCAGTTGCCCCTCTTCCAGGCCAGCTCTCTGCTGTGGCCAGGGAGTGCAGTGGAGGATGGCCCAAGTGCTTGGGCCCTGCACCCCATGGGAGACCAGGAGAAGCACCTGGCTCCCGCCTTCGGATCAGCGAGGTGCGCCGTCCGCGGCGGCCACTGGAGGGTGAACCAACGGCAAAGGAAGACCTTTCTCTCTGTCTCTCTCTCTCACTGTCCACTCTGCCTGTCAAAATAAATAAATTTTAAAAAAATCCATTTGTGCTCTTCTCAAGGCTTCCTGAAACTCTCCTTCCCTTCCACTGAGTGCGGGCTGAACATGAGGCTCTGGCTGTTGGAGAACGCAGGCTGAAGACAGGGAATGGGCTGCTCTTGGGTACCACCCTGCCCTCATCTCACAGGGCAGGGAGAACAGAGGCTGGTTGTACAGGCGCATCTGACTGTGCACAGCACACAGCAAGGTGTAGACCCTGCTCACTTTCAGGCTGCCATTGACTAGGTCCCCCAGAACAGGAAAAAGTATCGTTGTTCTTCTGGGTCCTGTGGACCTTCCCCCATGGGTCAGGCTTGGCCTCTTCATCTTTGCTGTCCCTACGTGGAGTAATCTCACCCCAACACCATTTTCTTATTCCTGAGTGCCAAGCCCATCAGAAAGCCTTCCTGGGGTGGACATAGAACAACATGGCTCAAGTACGTCTCTGGGACTCATCCCCCGGGATTTCAGTCTCCTAATTCTATGCTTACTCTCTTACCCTTTCCTCCACATCCCGGAGTATTGTGTGTCTGCTTATTCCAGAGGCTCCTCAACTCTGAGTAAGAGGGGATCTCCAGTCCAGGGAGATAAGGTAAAGCAAATGCAGTCTTCCTCATCAGAATCTCCTCTGGGTTTCGAGGGGATGAAAAGCCTAACACAAACATCATTTTCTGACTACATTTTTAAAAAATTCTCTGGGGCTGGCACTGTGGCATAGTGGGTTAAACCACCGTCTGCAGTGCTGGCATCCCATATGGGTGCTGGTTCAAGTCCTGGCTGTTCCACTTCCAGTCCAGCTCTCTGCTATGGCCTGGGAAAGCAGTAGAAGATGGCCCAAGTCCTTGGGCCCCTGCACCTGTGTGGGAGACCCAGAGGAAACTCCTGGCTCCTGGCTTCGTATTGGCTCAGCTCTAGTCACTGCAGCCATCTGGGGAGTGAACCAGCAGATGGAAGACCTCTCTCTGTCTACCTCTCTCTGTAATTCTGTCTTTCAAAAAAATAAAATAAATCTTTTTTAAAAAAAAGCCTCTAGTTTTGTCACCCCACCCTTTCCAGTGCCTCTCTTTCACCAAATCCACTCCCCTATAAAACATGAAGACATTTTGTTGCAAGTCACAAACCATTACCAGAGCACCCCAGGGCCTACAGCAGTCAAGTCAAGGTCACAGGTGCAGTGTGACATCTGTAAATGGTGTAGAGGATGGAGAAACAGGGCATCAGAGGAGCCACATCACACTGGCAGCTTTAACACAAGAGTGCACGGATCTCAAGGGAACCGGAAGGACCCTGAAGTTGTCCATCTCTAGGCTGGCACATATTAGGTACCTGACTTCCCATATGGCAGAAGATGCCTAAAGGCACCAGCAACTGACTGTTAAGGAAAGATTGTTCTCAACAGCATCGGAGACCCGTTTCTACATGCAGACTTCTCCGGCTCTAGCCAAAGCCTTTGCTAGTGCAGTCTGAACCTCACATCCTTGCCATCCTTCATCTCTGCCCTCACCAGATGCTGGGTCTGCCTGTGGGCTCCTTATCACTGCTGTCAGTTGCACTCCCAAGGGAGAAGCCCCCCACCACCACCACTTTGGGCTGCGAGACGGCCGGCCGTATACAGGATTTGCTCTTAGAGCTACCTAATGAGCCGTAAAGGACTCCTATAAAATGACAGCCCTCAGTCGAGAGCAGGGCTCTGAAGGACAGTAAAGCAGGTGCCCTGGAAAGCCGTGATTCATTGTCCTAGCTCCCTGAGGCAGGGACCGGCTCCCCTGCAGAATGCCGAGGTGCCGCCCAAGCAAATTACTGCGGAGGCAGCCTGCGCAGCCCAGGAGTGATTGCATGCCCTCGGCCAGCTTGTCCCCAGCGCTTCCATCACGGGGGGCTTTGTACTTGATCAGTAGCTCGGGACCGTCTCAGGTGACAGAGTGCTCCTCACCACCGCAGTGACAAAAGGAGTTGCGGAGAGTGGATGAGCAATTTTCCTGCAGGGCCGTCCACACTACATCTCCATTTGGGATGGATTCGCAGCATTTATAATAGGATCGAGCAGAGATGGACCGCCTCTGATAAGAAGGGTGATGGTAGCCAGCAAGGCTCTATGATTTCTCCCTTTGAAAAAAGCCCTGCTTGGAAATGTCTCACTTCCGTTTTCTCCTTCTCCGTCTGTACCTGCTGACTCGGAGCATCACCGTGTCTGAGTCGAGGCACCCCAGGTTGTCCCCACTCCTCTTTTATTGTGACATAGAAGCATTTTCATTCATGACAGCTGGGAGAGCGGCCTGTCAAGCTTTCCCTTTCCTTCTTTGAAAACGAGGCGAGCGCATCCCTGAGGGCAGCGTGGTGGAGTTGGGCACAAGTGCAGCAACATAGCGATGGTACATGATGACAGTGCCTTGTTTTATCATTTATTAAGAGATTGTGTCCTACGTTAGCTAAAGTGTTGTGACCCCCACAAACACTTTGCAAAGTTGACAAGCTACTTATTATAGTTCCTTTTTGTAAAGGAAAAAAAATTGAAGCACTGTGATGTTGAGTGATTTTTTTCCCCAAGTGGCAAGCTGCTTTTGAAGTGAGGGCCACCAAATCCAGACCCAAGACATTTGTTTAGCTCCTTCTAGGTGAAGATCAATTTGACAGAGATGCTACTGAAAGCATTTTGGCAACTGAGCATTCTTTTCTTAAACATTTTTGAATGATTTATTTATTTGAAAGGCAGCTAACAAGATAGAGAGGGAAAGAGAGGGGGAGAGAGGGAGAGAGAGAGAATCCATCATCCATCTGTTGGTTCACTTCCCAAATTTATGCAATTGCCAGAACTGGACCAAGCCAAAGTCAGGAGCCAGGAATTACCTCCAGGTCTCCCATGTGGGCAGCAGGAACCCAAGTACTTGGGCCATCTTCCAGTGCTTTCCCAAGCAGGGAGCTGGATCAAAAGCCAAACAGGTAAGACTTGAACTGGCTGTCCAACATGGGATGCCGGCATTACAGGTGGTGGCTTAACTTGTTATACCACAACACCAGCTCCCAGCTGAGCATTTTAATACTAGAGTTTACATAAAAGAGGATGCTCACATTATGCACAGTATCTAAATCGTGTGTGTGTGCACCTGTGTAAGCCTGCTGATGCTATTTCAAAACTCAAGCAAGAGCTTCTCCCTGAACCATTTCATTAGCAGACTCTGTTAGAGTCTTTAACATGTACACGCTTATCTCTTCAAATACAGCAGGGAAATGGAACGAGTGGGTTCAAGAGCTAGAAGCTGGAGCTAGTGTGTAGCTGAAGTTCAGCCTCCTCCATAAAGCTCTCAAGCTGGTCTAATGTTGTGTCTTCTCATCCTGATAAAGCAGATCCCTCTAAACGGGGAAGGACTTGCGCCCACCCGGCTTGCTGAGAGATTTCTCTAGCACAGAGCCATGTCCTAGGCCTAGCACCGGGCTTTTCCATATGGTAACTAACTGGCCAGCGGCTGCTGATGTTAGTCAAGCTGTGTGGTGGGAGGGCTGGGGAAGCCTTTGCCTCTGCCTGGTTCCTTACAGAAAGCTGTTGTGAAGGGGCCTCAGCTGAAGAGGAGATTCTACTGGTAGAGCTGGGTGATGGTTACCTTAAGTCTGAAGCAGACAGGGACACGAAAGGCCTATTCCCCAAGTCTGATGTACTGAGGGTCATACCTAAACAAAATGCCTCACTACTCCAAAAGCAAGATAGAGCAACTGGAGACAAAACAAGATGGGCTACAGCTGGATCTGTCCAGCTCTGAGTACTGACTCCCTGGCATGGAGAAGACCACTGGTGAGTAACTGGCAAGTTTGCAAAATCCTGTTCAAACCTCCTCACAGACCGAAAGATGTTAAACCCCCAGACAGCTTCTCCTAACAGCAACTCTCCCTTGGATTTCCCACCACCCCACCATGTGGGCATTTTCTCTTGCCTCAGTAAACTTATTTTCTGCCCATAGCACTTACCCATTCTAAATATCATGTACAAAATCGACTAAAGTAAATAATGGTAGCCTCAGAGACATGCGGGCCAGTAACAGCAAATAGACCCATCCTGGGTATTATAACAAAATGCCAGAAAGAGGATAGAAAGACAGTGAAATTAAAAGAGTATTGAAAAATACAGTGAGGGTCAGCGTCGCAGCTCAACAGGCTAATCCTGTGGCGCCAGCACCCCGGGTTCTAGCCCCAGTTGGGGTGCCGATTCTGTCCTGGTTGCTCCTCTTCCAGTCCAGCTCTCTGTTGTGGCCCAGGAGTGCAGTGGAGGATGGCCCAAGTCCTTGGGCCCTGCACCCACATGGGAGAGTAGGAGAAGCACCTGGCTCCTGGCTTTGGATCAGCACAGTGCACTGGCCGCAATGGCCATTGAGGGTTGAACCAACGGAAAAGGAAGACCTTTCTCTCTGTCTCTCTCTCTCTCTCTCTCACTGTCCACTCTGCCTGTCAAAAAAAAGAATAATAATAAAAAAAAAGTACAGTGAGGGGTCAGCGCTGTGGCACAGCAAGTAAAACCTCCACCTACAATGCCAGCATCCCATCTAGGCGCTGATTCAAGTTCCAGCTGCTCCGCTTCAGATCCAGCTCTCTGCTGAGGCCTGGGAAAGCAGTAGAAGATGGCCCAAGTCCTTAGGCCCCTGCACCCACGTGGGAGACCCGGAGGAAGCTCCTGGCTCCTGGCTTCGGATCGGCACAGCTCCGGCCATTGTGGCCATTGGGGAGTAAGCCATTGGATGGAAGACCTCTCTCTCTGCCTCTGCCTCTTTGTGACTCTGCCATTCAAATAAATGAATAAATCTTAAAAAAAATAAAAAGTATGGTGGTCAAAACTTCTCAAATTTACTGAAATGACACAAGCCTCCATAAGAAGCTCAAGCCTCAAACAAGACTTTCCTGTAAGCATGGATATTTGGTATAGTAGTTAAAACACAGCTTGGCACACATGTCAGAGTGTCTGGATTTGAGTCTCCGTTCCACTCTCAATTCCAAATTCCTGCTAATGTGCATCCTACGAGACAGCAGGTGATGGCTCCAGTACTTGGGTTCCTGCCACCCATGTTGGAGACTCAGATTGAGTTCCAGGTTCCAGGTTTTGTCCTGGTGCAGCCGCATCTGAACCCAAAGAAGGGTTCTTCTCTCTCTCTCTCTCTCTCTCTCTCTCTCTCTCCCCCACCACCACCACCACCCTGCCTCTGTTTTTTGAATAAGTAAAATATAATTTTTTCTTGTAAACTTTTGTGATTATGTCAAGAAGGATAATTATTGTGGCTTGGGAAAGCAGTGGAAGATGGCCCAAGCACTTGAGCCCCTGCACTTGTGTGGGAGACCTGGAAGAAGCTCCCGGCTTTGGATCGGCCCAGTTCCAGCCTTTGTGGCCATTTGGGGGAGGGGGGTGAACCAGTGGAAGGAAGACTTTCTCTCTGTCTCTGTCTCTCCCTCTCACTGTCTGAAACTCTACCTCTCAAATAAATAAAATCTTTTTTTTAAAAAAAGGATGATTATTATTATTTTTTTTTAAAAAAGGATGATTATTTTAAAAAAAAAAGGATGATTAAAAAAAGGACAAAATGAAATTGTGATGGGAGCCAGACCCAGAGATAGTGACACATTGCCTATAAGTTAACACAAGTTTGTATAAAAATGAATATTTGATCTGAAAACATAGAGACCATAAAAAATGATGTAATGTTTTTCAAGTGCTGAAAGAAAAGAATTGTTAACAACAAACATGAAATCCTTCAGTACTTTAGAGATGGAGAGAAATTAAGACATTCTCAGATGAAGAAAAACTGAACATATTTCACACTGTTGGACACATCCTCAAAGATCAGGCGAAGGAAGTTCTTCAAATAAAGATGATAAATGATGTAATCTCAGAACATGATAAAAAAGGAAAGATGTTAGTAGACACATACAGGCTTATTCTAAAATTTACATGGAAAAGCACAAGCAATGAAAGAGCTAAAGCAATCTTGAGAATGAAGAACGAAGTGAAGGGAGCTGATCTACTGTAAACTGGGCAGTGGGGTTTTGTAAAAAGACAGACAGACTGACACAATACAACAGCCCATTCAGAAATGCACCCACACAAATGCTCAACTAATTTTTGTCAGAGATGCAAAGCAAGTCAAACAAATGGCACAACTGCACATACTATAGCTTGAACACATTCTCCCAAAAACATAGTTTGGAAATGTAATAGCCATGGTGACAATATTGAGGGGTGGGACATGGAAGATGCAATTGGCCCTAAGGGCTCTGGCCTTACCACGGATCAACGCCATTTACTGTGGGACTGAGTTCCTTAGGAAAGGCTGCCCTCGCACCCCCGCCCCCGCGTGGTGCCTTCCACCACGTTAGGATGCAGCAACAGGGCCCTCACCAGATGCCAGTACCTTGCTCTTGTCTTCCCGTCCTCCAGAATTGAGAGACAATTGACTTCCGTTGGGTGTAGGAGACCCAGGCTGCAGGATTCTGTTACAGCAGCACAGCAAGGACTAAGGCAGACATCCACAGGTGACGATAAGAGTGGTACTGCTGTCATGTCATCAGGCTGTCATGGGCCGCCTGGTGGCCTTTCATGGACATATGCTGGTGATCCCACAGGGGTATGGAGCTGAAAGAGTTGTATGGTCTAGTGACATTGTAGCCAGCATAACCTAACCACACACCATATTGCTCACCCATTTGTGGTGATGCTACTGTAGGACAACCTACCATGCTGTCATCATATAAAACATAGCACATGCAATTACATACAGTACATCACACCTGACAGTGATAACAAACCACTGTTTTATTGGTTTATGTGTTTCGGTGCTATATGCTTTATTGTCATTTTGCAGTATACTCCTACCTATCTAGAAGTTCACTGTGACCCACTACGCTGTGTTACACCTGCAGCAGCCATGCTTGCCTCAGGTTTCCTGCATCTCTTGATTGCATGATTGCATCAAAGGGCTGTGTTGAGTGGTGGCCTCCAGCCCCTGGGTTTGTGTAACTCATTCTGTGACAAAATCACCTGGTGACACATTTCTCAGGCTGTATACCCATTGTGAAGCAATGCGAGACTGTAACAATAATAATAACACATAAGCTAATTAAACATTACATCTTATATAAAAGCTATCATAAAGTTATGAAGTGAGATGTGAAACAAGGATCCATAAAGAATCATAGGAGAGGGGCTGGCATTGTGGCACAGTGAGCTGAGTTGTTGCCTATGATAATGGCAGCCCTTGTGAGTACCAGTTCGAGTCCTAGCTGCTCCACTTTCAATCCAGCTCCCTGCTTATGCACCTAAGGCAGTGGAAGATGTCCCAGGTACTTGGGTCCCTGCTACCCACATGGAAGATCTGGATGGGTTCTAGGTTTCTGGCTTCAGCTTCGGCTAGCCCCTGCTATTGTGACCACTTAGGGTGTGAACCATATCAGAGTATAACTCTTGAGTTCCAAGCAAATCTTTAAAATAAATCTTTAAAAATGAATCATAGAAGAGAATTTTGAGGCAAAAATTTCTTAAAGTTGATAACAAAAGCACAACCCCTAAAAGAAAAAAAATCTGGTAAGTTAACCTAATCAATATCAGAAACTTTTATTTGTGGAAAGATCATAAGGAAAGGATCAAAAGACATACTTCCGCATGGAATAAAATACTTGCAAAACACTTGGACAGTGAAGGACTAGTGTTTAGAATATATAAAGAACATTCCCAGCCAGTCAATTAAAACACACACACACACACACACACACACACACACAGAATTTTCCAATTAGCAAATGGGCAAAAGGTACAAAAAGATATTGACCAAGGAGGAGAATGTGCCCCTGAATAGGAGCATATGCAGTGTCAACATCACCATCAGGAAAACGGCCATTGGTTAATTTTGAAGCAAGAGTGATGATGACCCTCCTGGGGACAAGTCAGTCCCTTGGGCTTGCTGGAATTTCAGGTACAAGAAGTAATAGAAATGGATGAGAAGAGACAGGTCGTGGTGACCAGGCTGTGGGTCAGGCAATCCACTTCAGTATTTTTTTTAAAGATTTCGTCATTTATTTGAAAGTCAGAATTACACAGAGAAAGAAGGAGAGGCAGAGAGAGAGAGAGAGAGGTGTCTTACATCCAATGGTTCACTCCCTAGTTGGCCACAGAGGCCGGAGCTGCGCAGATCTGAAGCCAGGAGCCAGGAGCATCTTCCAGGTCTCCCACGCAGGTGCAGGGGCCCAAGGACTTGGACCATCTTCTACTGCTTTCTCAGGCCATAGCAGAGAGCTGAATCGGAAGTGGAGCAGCTGGGTCTTGAACCAGCACCCAAATGGGATGCCGGCCCTGCAGGTGGCAGCTTTGCCCACTATGCCACAGCGCTGGTCCCTCCACTGCAGTATTAAATGCAAGAAGGGGACACGAACTAAGGGAGGTCTGGGGAACTGCTCTGAGGGCATTGTGAAGGATGACTCAGAGGAAGACTCATGCTACGTTACAGGTGGGAAGACACGTGCTTAGGCAAACTTGCACACTTGATCAGACACTTGGGGAAGAATGCAGCCTTCCTGCTTTCAGACTTTCCCAATGCTAGCCTCACTCTTAGTGCACGCACCTTGAAACATTTGGACCGCGGCACCACATAGGCAAGGTGTGCCTGGGAAGCAGAAAGGCTAAGAACAAGGGCCTGGGGACGGAAGGGTGGCCTCCATGTCCATCTTGTCCCGAGTCTTCTCTTTGATCGTTAGCATCTCTGTGGGAGCCGACAGTCAGTGCTCTGTGCACTGCTGGCAGGATTCCTGAAGATGAGGGTTGATGAGCTCCTAAGTGATGGAACGAGGGTAGGGGGTGGGCAGGGTATGAGAGGGAGGCCACATTACTGGTGCCTACAAAGCATAAGTGAGAAGGGGTCAGAATTAGACACAGGAGGGAGACACTGGCAGGTTTTGAGCAGGGGTAGGCATGGGAAAATTGATACTTTGGGGAAATTTGCTTGGCAGTGGTAGGCAAGATAGCTATAAGAGCACCATTTTGATAATGGAGTCGGCATAAAGCTGTAGGAATTTTTAAAGTCATTACCAACAAATGTAGGTCTTCACTCAGAAGGCATTGCATAGATATCTGAATATTTATGCTTCTAAAGATGGAGGAAGCACAGTGCTCAGAGAGACGTGGTGATGCTTTTGAGTTTTAGTCAGCAAGGTATCATATGGGTCTAAATTGCTTCTGCATATATTATTCCATTTTATTCCCATTGTCCTGCAGAGGTAAGAAATGGTAGGTGACGGTGCCATGTTCAAATAGCGACAGTAAGCCAGCATGTAAGCCTCTCTCCATGGTTGTGGATGGCCACAGAAGACAGAGGCTGGTGTCTTAAAAAAGCCCAAGTAAGGGGGCGGGTGCTAATCCTACCAAGTGGTCTCCGTGCTTTCCATTTAGAGGCCAAAAATCTAAGTTTCCAACCCTGCCCTGTCCAACAATACTTTAAGCCGTCATAGCAATGTCTGCATCTCAGTTGTCCATTATGGTGCTGTTAGGGAGAAAAAAACTTAAGTTAGGCAGGCTTTAATCAAGGAAAGCCACTGTGATAAGCACAGGGACCCCTACAAATGGATTTTACAGTGGGTCAGAAGAGATTGGGCTCAACTCTGAACATAAGGAAAAGTGATCACTCCAGGGAGCGAGGTGGCATGGGGATGGGAGGAGGCAAATGGCGAAGGGGAGACCTGAGCGGTAACGGGGAGTCTGGCTGGACCAACCTCACAGGATTCCTGCTGCAGATGGGCCATGGAGATCAGGCATCAGCTGGGGAATTGTGCAGGACAAAGGCATTTCTGAGCAACCCTGCAAACCAGTTGGAAGTGCTGCTGTTGAGTCCTTAAACCTGGGTCTACTTGTTTGCTGTGCAAAAAAACCAGTCATTAACATCAGCGCAACGGAAGAAAGTAATTGTTTACTGCAAAGTGCAGAGCAAGGAGCCAGGCAGCTGTGGCTTAATTCCTGGGCTCTCAGAGGAGTTAGGGGTGAAGGTTCTCACAGACTGAAAGTGCGTGATCAGCTTGTGTCCAAGTTCCTGGTTGGTCAGTGGTGCTCATGACCTTTGTTCGAGTGGTCAGTGATGCCATGGCCTTTACTGAATTCACAACGGCCAGGTGGGCTCCAGTTGGTCTGTGGGAGGGGGTTACCTTCTGCCCCACTCCTGCAGTTTCCCTACACACACCTCTGCAGACAATGGCGGCCATCGAGGTTCTCACCAATTGGAGAAGCAAATGAGGTGAGCCTGGTGATTAGAACATTTTCCAGCCAGCTGTACCCCTTCCTCAGGTCAGCGAATTACTTTTGATAAAGAACAAGCATGAATACTTCAGGCTAGGGGAGACAGATAAGAGGCTTGATCATGCCTTCCCAACAAAGGGGTTTGGTCTCAAGGGATGGGTTAGATCTAGGGAGTGATCAGACAGGGAGAATGGGGAGGGGGTGGTTAAATTGGCTCAGCAGGATTCTTGCTAAAATGCAACAATGCAGAGATAAGTACAGAAGTCAAAAAAGCTAAGCCTGGTGGAAAAAAAGAGCTCAAATGGTCTAGGGTAGTGTTTGGTCAAAGAGAGACTCGTTGTCAGTATTCAGTAGCTGCAGATGGTTTTTGTAAATTTGAAATGTGAGTTGAGTGATGAAGGTTTTTATTTCATTTACTTTTCATCTGTGTCTATTTAAATTTGAGTCTCACCTGTGGATCCTGGCTGCCTCCTGAGCTCACAGCTCCTGGGCCTGGGTGCTTGGAGCAGCTGCTTCTTGGCTGCCTGCGCCCTGGGTCAGTTAACTCTTGGGTAGCTTTTCTCATGCTCTTTGGCCACAGCAGCAGTCTTTTACAGGGGAGGTGGAACTGATGTAGGGTAAATACACAAGAAGTTAGTTCAGAATTGCTGAGCTGGAAGTCACAAGGCCCCATGTGTCCTTCTATCCTCCAACTTGTCAATCAAAACGCCCCCTTTCCTGGGATGCATCTGCTTCATCAAGGACCTAAGTGGGGACGCCATAAAAATATAGATGTTGAGCACTACGTGGAACCGGTGAAGGTGCTTCATGCCTGGAGAGACACCACCCCTGACCTCAGAGAGGAGGCCAACTGGGTGGGAGTACTCTCTTCCATAGCAGGCCCTGGCTGGAGGGATGGCCAGGCGTTCTTTCTGCCTCCCCTCTCCCACTGCTCCTCCTTTTAGACAAATCTTCTGGCCCACTGCCCACTCATGGCAGATTTTCTCTATCTGTGGCAACACCTACCCATATATGTGTTTACCTGTGTGTATATGTGTCTCTGTGTGTTTATTTTCTCATCTTTTAAATACATTTTATCACTTTGTGTACTGTCTTTGTGTCCGCACTTAGAATGCTTAATTTTGTGCATGACAAGAACCTGGAGTAAAAAAAAAACGAATGCCCCCTCCCTCACATCAATACTGATTAAAATTAAAATTAAGATTAAAATTAGGCCTGGACTGCCCAATCCTGGACCATTGATTCACTAGAGATGAGAGTTGATACAAAGGAGCAGACATACTCAGAAAGAGTGGACCCCTTTAGTCCTGAATGTGATCTTCCCAATTTCAAGTTAGCAGAAGGACTTTTATAGGAGAAAGACAAGGAGAGGTAGGACAGGTGGGGGATGGAGGATTAGGAAAGATTGGTAGGCAGACGGGTGATCGCTGATGCCATAAAGAGTGTCAATTGTTAAATCAACAGCAGGAGTCACTGTGCACTTGCTCCCCATGTAGGATCTCTGTCCTTAATGTGTTGTACTATGAGAATTAATGGTGAGACTAGTCTTCAAACAGTATTTTATACATTGTGTGTCTGTGTGGGTACAAACTGTTGAAATCTTAGCATGGAGTTGATCTTCTGTATATAAAGATAATTAAAAATGAAGCTTAATGAAGAATGGGATGGGAGAGGGAGTAGGAGCTGGGACGGTTTGGGGGTGGAAGGGTGGGTATGGGGGGAAGAATCACTATATTCCAAAAGCTGTACCTATGAAATTTATATTTATTAAATAAAAGCTTTCTATAAAAAAAAGATTGGTAAGCTGGTTTCTAGGGTCAGTGCTGATGCCACTCATGTGGAGACATCTCTACTATGAAACTTGGCAGAGGCTTTTTGATGATATGAAATTTGGTTGTTTTTGGTCTGGCGGTTGTAAATGTCCCATTCTTCTCCCTGTAATTAGCTCCTGAAATTCTTAGGTCCACATCAATTGAACAAAATTTTTTTTTAAAGATTTATTTATTTACTTGAAAGTCAGAGTTACACAGAGAGAAGGAAAGGCAGAGAGAGGACTTCTATCTGCTGGTTCACCCCCCAGATGGCTGCAAAAGCTAGAGCTGCACCGATCTGAAGCCAGGAGCCAGGAGCCAGGAGCTTCTTCCAGGTCTCCCACGTGGCGGCAGGGGCCCTAGGACTTGGGCCATCTTCTACTGCCTTCCCAGGCCATAGCAGAGAGCTGGATCAAAAGTGGAGCAGCCGGGACTCCAACCGGTGCCCATATGGGATGCCAGCGCTGCAGGCGGTGGCTTTACCTGCTATGCCACAGTGCTGGCCCCAAACAAAATATGTTGATCAGCCACAAGACTAGTCATGAGTGTTAGAATGTGAGAAGGAAGGAAGGTGTGTTCTCTTACCATTGCACATGTGTGTCTAGGCACAACGTTAGTGCTTGGGAAGGAAGGGAGAAGCACTCAGCACAGCTGCAGGTGTATTCGATGGGTGAAGGGTCTGTAATAAAGGGATTCAGCTTCTGGGTCAAACAGTAACTAACTCCCTGGCAGGACTTCTGCCAGCCCTTTCTATGCTAATGTCCCCCTTAAATCCCCAGGAGAAAGAGGGTCAATGGACTCACATTTCCTAAACCCAGAGCTATGATTTGCATAGGATAAGGCTCATGACCTCACACAGAAGTTTAAAATTTAAACCTCAAAATGTTATGTTAGTGGTGGAAACTTAATCTATGGTGTTTGGAGGTGGGGACCTCTGGGAAGTGGTTAGATTGGGTTGGGTTGTTAGGGCGGAGCATCCATGGCTGAACCATTGTGGCTTTATAAGGAGATACACACGCAAACACCCACACACACACACACGTGCTCCTGCTGGGTGATGTTCTGACTTGCCTTGGACACTGCCAGCAAGAACACCACCACCAGAAGCCAAAGCAATGGGTCACCTGACCTTGAACTGTGAAGCTCCAAAACTATGAATCAAAGCTTCTCCCAGGGCTTTTATTGAAGTAAGAAAAAGCTGACTAATACATCCAGTAACTATACACCCATTTCACAGTGACATGGGATAGGCAGGCAGCTAGCCAGGTCTGTGGAGCTGGAAGTCGTCATCTCCTATATGTAATTCTATCCTCCTACTTGTCAATCAAAATGTTCCTTCCTCCAGGACCTAAGAAAGACATCATGAAAATATAGATATTGAGCCCCACGTGGAACTTGTGCAGGTGTCATATAAATCCCAGATGGCTTCACGCCTGGACGTATCACATCAACTTCATAAAAGATACCATCAAATTGGAAGAGCCCTCTCTCCCTTACTTCTGCTGCAGACCATGGCTTGGGGGGGTGGGGCTGCCACATGTCCTCTCTGTCTCCCCACCCCAACCCCTTCTCCATTTGGGCAATTTTGTGGTCTACTCACAATGGGTATTTCTCTGTGTGGGGCACCCTATGCTCACATGTGTGTGTCAGTGGGGATGAGTCGTGGGGTCCTCGTCTTTGTGCAAGAAAGAATTCAGGCATGAGACAGAGAGCAAAGTAGCAAGGCTTTACTGGGGATAGGGCACTCATCAGAATGGAGGGGAGAGTGCCCAGTCACCCAGACTGGATAAAACAAGGTTCCATGGTTAAATGGAGAGAATACATCTGGCAGGCGGGGAGGGAGGCTCAGCGGAGAGTGGAGAGCTGAGCACGTGGTCTTTGTTCTGACTGTGGCTCATAAGGGAAAGGGTCCAGTTTTTTCCTGCTGTTTCTCTTTAACTCTTCCCCCTTCTCCTCCAGGGCAAAAGGTTTGTTGAGTGTAAATTAGAAAACCTGCTCCCCAGGTTTACCACTTGGTGTTTTCACACTGGGGGAGCCCTGGCCAGAGGGGCTGCCCTTAGGGTGCCTGCCTTGGTATCAGGCCAGGTAACTCAAGTGGTGCTGAGGCGAGAATTGTCCTGAGTATCTTTCCTTGAGGGGAATGGCTGGGCCACCTGGAAAGTTCTCAGGGTCTGAGCAGGAAGTCTAAGTACTGGGCTGCTTCTGAGGCTGTCCCATTCCTTTACAAAGGAACTCTGTTCTCATCAAGGCCCTCACACACATGATAGGCTAATTTCTAACTTCCTACCTAACTTTCCTATGTGCACTTTCTCACCTTTTAAATAAATTTTATCATTTTGTACACCCTATTTGTATCAGCACTTAGAATGCCTGTCTTTGTGAATGATAAGAACTTGGAATAACAAAAAAAATAAATTAATACCCCTTGACTCCATTAACAGGACATGGAGTGCACTGTCCTAGAGGCTGCGTTTTGGAAATCTCATAGTTCAGAGTAAGGAAATTGTGACTGAGCCTCTTACTGGCTGCGTGGCTCTGAACTACTCCTTATCTTTGCTTTTCTTCAGTTCTCTCATCCCTGAAATGCTACTGAAATCCCATAAATCAGAGGGCCATTGTGAGAGTGGACCCAGCAGTGTGATTCTTGGGTAATTAAGACTAAGTGGGGGGCTGGCACCATGGTATAGTGGGTAAAGCTGCAGCTTGCAGTGCCGGCATCCCATATGGGCAACGGTTTGAGTCCCAGCTGCACAACTTCTGATCCAGCTCTCTGCTGTGGCCTGGGAAAGCAGTGGAAGATGGCCAAGTGCTTGGGCCTCTGCACCCATGTGGGAGACCCGGGAGAAGCTCCTGGCTTCAAATTGGTGCAGCTCTGGCCGTTTTGGCCATCTGGGGAGTAACCAGCAGATGGAAGACCTCTCTCTGCCTCTGCCTCTGCCTCTCTGTAGCTTTGCCTTTCAGAAAAATAAATAAATGAATCTTAAAAATAAAAAGACATAGTTGGCCCCCATCCTTGTCTGGCCCCAGATCTGACTGCCATTCGTAGATGTGAATGTTATATGTGTGGGCAATTATAACATAAATGACCAAAATCTGTAGGCAGACAGCAGTGATATGGGATAAAGCGGGTAACTAGAGTTAGGGCCACAGGCTGGAAGCCACATATCTTCAGTCCATGTAATCCTATATGCCCACCTGTCAATCAAATGACCCCTTCCCCTGGATGTTCCTCCCCTGACTTGGGGGTGGTACCATGTGACCACTCCCCTTTCCAAGCTCCTAAGAATGCTGGCAACAGGGAGGGGTGCTCTCTCTCTTCCCACAGAGGACTGAATTATCTCTCACTGCTTCCCTTCCTGGCCTACTCTGTTCCTGAACTTGTGTGTGTGTGACTTCCTCGCCTTTTTAATAAATGTAATCACTCTGTAAGTCCTATTTGTGCCTGTACTTGAAATGCTTCTCTAGGTAAGAGGCAAGAGCTTGGAATAAGGATGTTTAGACCCTACCTAGCCCCTAATATCAGGGCTTAAGATCTCTTCCCTCACCTTCATTTTCTTGTCTCACCTAAAGCTCCACAGTTTCCAGAGTGGATTTGCATGCACACAATGATGTCCCTGGATTCAGTTTCTTGTATTGCTCTACAATGACTATAGCTCTCTTGATAAGGGCCCAGTTTCTCTCTGTCTGGTATATGGAATTAATGTGTAGGTGTTGGATAATGCAGGAACAACTACTGACAAACAAACCAACAGTCCCAGACCCTTCACCTGACTTCCTAGGAAGGGTCCTTTCTCGTTAATTTTTAACCTTCCACTTTTATGCTTAGCTTGGACACTTGGCAGGCAGAATCTGTAGCCAAAGAGGACTGACTCTTAATGAAACCTTGAGATCTCATGGAAATCTCTCCTTCCCACTGTTGAAGCTCAGAGAATGGTAGCCCCCTCAAAGCATGGGATGTTTTGGTATGATGTGAATTTTTTTTTCCAAGGGAAATTAAAAGCAGGCTCAGAATCAAGGTCCCTCGAACCTTTTACGGCTTCTCCCCCACTTCCCCTCAGCACAGGGAGACACTCTAGAATTCCCTCATCTGAGTTAAACCCAGATCTACATAAGAGACCACAATTGTCTTCCATTCCTACCCTGCAATCTCATTATCTATCTCAAAAGAAGACTGAAGAACGTAACCACACCTAGATGGATTTCCATTACAAGCTAATGCCTGCTCCTTGGGCTCCTTCAAATTCCAAATAGAATCATTTATCAGGCTGATTTCTGCCTTGCATCCATTTATCTCCCCCAATAATTGTTCCCAGCCTCTTTTGATTGCCTACATTCTGCATTCTCCCCATCTCCTACAGATAACGGGATGTACAAGCTTCTCCCTCATGCTGGGCTAACAGGTAATTACACTCTGAAGTTACCTTCATGCTCACAGTAAATTTGTGTGTGTTTTTCTCCAATGAATCTGCCTTTGTCAGTTTATTCCAGGGAACTCTCAGAAAGTAGAGGAAAATTTTTACTGCACCCCCTATACTAGGTTTTGGATTTGGGGATCTGTCACCATTTGCTTCTTTCCTGTTCCTCCATCTTGGTTTGGGAATGCCTAGCCTTAGCCTGTCCGACCATGGTACTTTGAAAGCACTCAAATTCCTTGATTTCACAGCTCACAGCTTTGCCTCAGGATAAAATCATACCTTTAGCCTTACTCATATCTGACTTAGATGATATTTAAGTGAATATTTTGATCTTAGGCTTTTTTTTTAATAAAGAGAGGAGTTAGTTCTTTTATTTTAAAGATTTATTTATTTGAAAGGCAGAATTACAGAGAGGAAGAGAGAGAAGTCTTCCATCCACTGATTCACTAACCAGATGGCTGGCCAGAGTTGTGCTGATCTGAAGCCAGGATCCAGCAGCTTCCTCCGGGTCTCCCACCTGGTTGCAGGGGCCCAAGGACTTGGGCCACCTTCTACTGCTTTCCCAGGCCACAGCAGAGTGCTGGATCAGAAGTGGAGCAGCCATAACTAGAACCAGTGCCCATATGGGATGCCAGCACTGCAGGTGGCAGCTTTACCCAGTACACCATAGTGCTGGCCCCAAAGAATCTTCTGCTTTTCATTCCTTAGAGAAACATATAGAGAGATTAGAACATGATAGACAAGAGAAACAGAGAAAGGGAGAGGAGGAGAAGAGAGAGAGAGAAGAGGAAAAGAGCGAGTGCCTGTCTGCTGGTTCTGATGCAGGAAGGCAGGTATCGAGTGAGCGGTGAGGAGCTAATGCTGGCCAAGACCCCAGCTACATGCACACCCCAAACCCCATGACCTGTGACTATTGGATGTGGCTGAAGGCTCAGCACCCCACACCCCATCATGTAGCTAAGGCTCACTTTCCAAAGTGCACCGGATGCCATGGCACCTTCCTAGAGATCACCATGTGCATTGCAGCCCCACCCTTAACCCCATCTGCTTTGAATATCCAAGCAGACCATGCCCTGAGAACCTTATCCCATAAAAGGACACACCCACCTTGGAGTAGGGGCAGGTTTCCTCATGAGATTTCTCACACTCACATATGGGTGTGTGCTATCCCTTTGATCTTCCACATTTGCTGTTAATTTTATTTTAATTTAAATTTTAATTAATGCTTAACCAATTCAATGTGCTTTGTAGATACAATTCTAAGAACATAATGCTATCCCTTTGACTTTCCATAAATCCTGCTTTCTTGCTCACCTCCCTCTGTATCTCCCAGTTGTATTCTTACAAATAAGAAGACACAAATCTGGATTAAGTCCATCCTTGCCTAGCCAGGTCTGTGTATAAGTCTATTCGGAGGCATGTCTTAGCCCTGCTGGAGTTCTCAATACCCACAACAGTTCACTTCCCAAAGGCAGGCAGCTTCTCGGGTAGCTGAATCTGGGAGCTAGACGCTCAATTTGAATCTTCCATGTGAATGGTAAGAACTCAAATTACCTGAGCATCGCCACGTCTTCTCAGACGTAGAAAGAAGAAGCTGGAACAAAGAAGAAGCTGGAATGGGGAACCAGAAACGAGCATCGAACCCAGGCACTCTGATGTGGTTGTGAGGATCCCAGCCAGTGGTCCAACATACAGGCCAAATACCTGCCCTGGCCTTTAAACTTCAGAGTTGATGTTGGAATGACTTAAGGCTGTTGGGCCTGTTGGGATGAGATGAATGCATTTTGCATGTGAGAAGAACACAAATTTTGAGAACCAGAGTGAGATACTAGGGACTGAATGCTTATGTGAAAACTCAAACTCCCAATGTGAAGGCATTTGGAGGTGTGGCTGCTGGGAGGTGTTAGAGTTAGATGAGGCTATGAGGGTATGGGCATCATCAATTGGTGATGCATCAATTGGTGAGCATCATTGGTGCTCTCATAAGAAGATACTCTAGAAAGCATCTCTCTCTCTCTCTCTCTCTCTGTCTCTCTCTCTCTCTCTCTCTCTCTCCTCTTTCCCTCTCCCTCATGTGAAGATACAATGAGCAGGTGGCCATCTGCCACCTAGGTAGATGGCCTTCACCAGAAAGCCATCTTGCTGGCATCTTGATACTAGACTTCCAGCCAACAGGAATTAGCATCTGCTTGATGTTTTTGCCATGGCAACCCGGCTGACTAAGACAATTTTTGACCATGCTTTCTCCTTAGGGTAGAGTTGTGTCTGATGCTGGTCCACATACCTAGTTAAATTGTAGACTCCAATATGTAGTTAAGTGGTCGACAATTGTTGATGGAACTGAACCGTGGAGCCAGCCTGACATCCTGGAGAGAATTTTGCTTTCACTGCTTGGTATTTACCTCATGACAGAGAAACCAATTGGGAAATTACTGTTTTTTTTTTTTTTTTTTTTTGAGAAGCTGCCGAAAGTAAATCCAAATGGATCAGCTTCACTTGAAAAGGCACCTGCCTGTGGAAGCAGGGAGTGGCGTCCTGAGATGTGGGCGAGGAGGAGAATTCCCTGAACTCAGAAAAGGAGTCTGTGTCTACCAGGGAGGGGAAGACTGGGGGAAGAGCTACGCAGCTGGAGCTATCTCAGGATTTCCTGAGGAGGAAAACAAGACGTGTTGAAAGGGACAGAACACATTCAGATGGGAGTGTGGCCAAGCTTGGGAAAGACAATGAGCTGCAATTCACACAGTTCATAGGGCAGGGGAAGGTGACCAGGGCAAGGCTTAATTGAATATTCAAAGGAGGCTGAGTTTTGGGTGGGGCTGTGTCATACAAGTTGATCCCTAGGAAAAGGTCATGAGATGTGGTGCACAATGGGAAGTGAGGCCCTGGTGCATGATGGGTGATGGTGGGTGTGTCTAGCCTGAAGTCATGTTGGACTGACAGACAAGGGGGAGGGATTTGGGTGATGATTGCTCATGTGTGTGTCCTGGACGCTCGTAGGCCTCAGTTCTTCTTCACTCACCAACACCCGAGGCCATGTAAAAATGGGAGTTGGTGTGTCCACCCCAGTCCATTTCCCAGAGATACAAAGCAGTGATGATGGTGGTGATGGTCAGGATTCTTGGTAACCGAGATGGCCTTATCTTTACCCTGACTCATGTTGAGTTGAAATGAAAGAAGAAAGGCAGAGACTTAGAGGTGGGAAGTCTGCTACCCTTGATGCATAAGCTTCTGAAAACTGTGCAGAGGATACAAAGAGAGGACCTTGCCATAAAGTTATCATGACCTCCTACCAAGTTGCCCTTGTTGATTATCCTTTAGGACCTGGGAGGTGAGGTGGGCTTCACCTCCCATCGTATTGGCTGGATTGGTTATTGTAACTATGGCTCAGGAATATCCAGAATCCTAAACTGGGCCAAGTTTCATGAAATTTGCAAATTATCACAGTGCTGGTGTTTTGATAGGATATCCCCTTAAAGAAAACGCATGCATGCATGAAGTGAGGCTGTGTGGTAGTGGAGAGTCGATCTGTCCTGGGTTCATATTCCATCCCACGATTTAGTGAAATGTCAGGTCTTCTGGAAGAAAAGTTCTATGAGTCAACTCTTTGTCACTGCAGAGATGAAAGACCCGAGGTGACTACGTTAATAAAGAGAACATTTGAATTGTGCTTTCTGTTGGGGTGCGAGGTTCAAGTTCAAGTCTGGGCAGCCCCATTGGTTTGGCCTCTGGTGAGAGTGGAGGATGGTAATAGCGGTCAGTGTGGAAGGAGGATCATGTGGCAAATGGGGAGGCAGAGAGAGAGAGAGAGAGAGAAAGAGGTTGGGGCCATTCCATTCCAGTTTCATACACAATCCTCTGCTTTCTGAGGGCACATTCCCAGTGACCTAAGGCCGTCCCAGTAGGCCCACCCACCTCCTAAACACCATAAATGGGCTAAGTTTCCATCCTCTTAGTACAATTAACTTATGACGTTGGGATTGAAGTGATGCATGAGTTCAAGGGCCAAGCCTACTCAGACCGTAGCAATCCTCAACCCCTGCGAGCCTCCATGTCCTCATTTGCAAAGCAGGGCTGTCATGCCTGCCCCACGGCACTTCTGAATAATCAATCAGCTCCAGTCCAAGGACACTCCTGCCTACATGCTGCCGAGTTACTCACTGAAACCGGACGGGAGCACATTTGTCTGAGGCACTGACACATGACTGGACCCTGTGACAGCAGAGGGCTCTGGCTCGTCTGGCGTCTCCAGGTAGACTGGTTGCTACTTTGAGGAAGGCCTAGAGTCACTCTCTGTCAAGCCTCTTGGAACAGAGTCCAGCGTTAGGAAGTCAGCTACAGAAGCGATCACTG
The DNA here is from genome assembly GCA_949820135.1 of Sylvilagus floridanus. NCBI lineage: Eukaryota > Metazoa > Chordata > Mammalia > Lagomorpha > Leporidae > Sylvilagus > Sylvilagus floridanus. The sequence goes on along the minus strand of OX463236.1, from coordinate 66,234,893 downwards.
AATTCTGTGTTGGGAGCTGGGATCTTGCAGATCTGCCTGATCCTTGCACCACTGCCTTAATTTCATGAATGCATCATTAGTAAGGAGCTGACTTGTAATCATCAAAATGAAGACAAAGGAGCTACAATCTGAGGGTGGGGGGCTGGGCCTGATAAAGCCTACATCAAATCCATTAGGGAAAGAGGCTGTTGTAACCACTTTTAGTTTTTTTTTTTTTTTTTTTCTGTCTAGCTTGACAGATTTTTCTCCTGCTTGGTCACGCATTCCCTTGGGACAACTGACTGATGGCACGTACAAAACGACCCATGTTTCATGGTGTCCAGCAGCTCCTGCCGGGTTTTACACTTGACAGTTAGAATGAGTCCTCCTGGGAGGGATGCAGCTGGGCAGGAGGGAGGAAACAACATGCATTTCTGCATTGAGTCCTTCTCTCGCAATGTTTGCAGGAAACTAGGTGAGTAACAGAGCATGGGACGTGGCACAGAGGAGTGGAGACCCAAAGACAGGCATGGCAAAGGAACTGCCCAAGGGGACAGCGTGCGTTGTTGAACCACTACTTGCTGGAGGTTTTCCCCCATCAGTGGCCTTGACTGAGGCTCTTGGTGTCCTTCTCAGTCGTGTCTTTTGCCAAAAACTGAGCAATAGTAAGGACTCAAGTGGGAACACAGCTGTGTGTAAGATGGCTTGCCTGGAGAGGCTGCTGAGAAAGACCAGGTACCAAGTGCCCAAGGTACTGGGCATGGAGCTGGGAGGCATGAACAGTGGCTTTTATTTTAATCTTCCAGTCAGGTTTGGGCTCCACCCCTTCTCTCCACCTCCACTGCTAAGATGCTGTGGAGTCCCCGAGTCAGTCTATACCCCAGTGACTTGCTCAAGATCACCGCTAGGGTAAGTCCCAGCCTGCGCTGGAGTCCATGCTTGGTTCTTGACCCTGTCTGTGGATTTTAGCACTGACCAAGGGCTCCTCTGCCAGGGCCTTCACTGGGCACTCCATCTGAGCAATCTCATTTCATAGCTGTGGCAATCCTCATTTCACATCAGTTTTATGTGTAGAGAAGTCCAGTGTCAGACAGGTAAAATCACCTCCCAGGCGACATGCCAGACAAAGGTGTGTGCCCGTGTCTGTGTGAACCTTTAACCCTGGCCTACCACCTGAGACTCTTGTGGCACCTGCTACTGTAAGGTGCAGAGGTCTCCCCGCTCAGCTGCTGGTACAGAGGTTTCCTATCCGCTAAGAACCCTGTCCTGTCAGGTTCTCCTGGTTTTCCACCTAGGCTTGGAAAGATCACTGCAGGGGTCTCTCTCTGCAGGTCCCCCTGAAGGACTCGCCTGCCATCACTGAGCCCCCTTAAATGTGGAGAGAGCACCAGAGGCTGCAGACACACAGGCCATCTGCTTTCCAGGGAAGGGTCACCAGCTGAAGGGACAGTGACTCAAAGCACAAGGGTCAACCCTGAGAAGGTTTGCATTTCAAACCGAGATCCATGCTTGACCAGGATGGGGGGCACATGGGTGATGGGTGGCTCTACTTGGGTGGGTGGGGGAGGATATGCTTAGTTTTATTGACAGAAGCATGCAGTTTTCTCACTCTTGCTTGGATGCTGGATTACACTGTAAAATCCTGTCTTCCTTTCTTTGCACGCACACCCCGTGACAAAGGACCAGGCATAGAGCAAGCATTTTCAGAAACGTCTTGCTCACGAATTCCAGACAGATCTGTCTCAGCTTCATGTGTTCATTCGCTCACTGATAAAATGATAACTCACCCTCTGCTATGTAATTGGTTGTGAGCTGAGAGTTGCAGTTACACTCGTCAAGAGAGAACAAAAATAACTGCTTCCTGTAGAACAATCTGGAATATATCTGAGTGTACAGTTGAACAAAACCTACCCAGGTGCTTGACCTAGTCAGGGGTCTTGGGTAACTCGATTGAGAACATGACTCTTTTTTTTTTTTTGACAGGCAGAGTGGACAGTGAGAGAGAGAGTCAGAGAAAAAGGTCTTCCTTTTGCCTTTGGTTCACCCTCCAATGGCCGCCGCGGCCGGCGCACCACACTGATCCAATGGCAGGAGCCAGGTGCTTCCTCCTGGTCTCCCATGGGGTGCAGGGCCCAAGGACTTGGACCATCCCCCACTGCACTCCCTGGCCACAGCAGAGAGCTGGACTGGAAGAGGGGCAACCGGGACAGAATCCGGTGCCCTGACCAGGACTAGAACCCGGTGTGCCGGCACTGTGAGGCAGAGGATTAGCCTATTGAGCTGTGGCGCCGGCCAAGAACATGACCTTTCAACTGACTTCTGACTTAAGGAAGTGAAGAGAGGAAGAAAACATTCCAGGGGAAGCTGCATGTGCAAAGACCCCCTGGCAGGTAGGATCAGGATGAGGAAGGATTCAAAGACTGTGTAGGTGGAACAGAGAGAACAATTGCACACAAGAAGCTAGGTAGGGAAATAAGGCAAAAGAACTTGTGCACCAGCATCATGGTCAGGGGGTTGATCTGTCTGGGTTCTTTTTATTTTTTTAATTTATCCTACAAAGAATTTTTAGTAAGTCACTACCAATATCACATGTGTTTGTTAATTTTATTTTTAAAAAACATTTATTTATTAGAAAATCAGAATTACAACAGAGAGGAAAAGAGAGAGAGAGAGAGAGATCTTCTGTTTGCTGGTTCATGCCCAAAATGGTCACAATAGCCAGTACTGAGCCAGACCAAAGCCAGGAGCCTGGAACTTGGGTTCTACATGGCTAGCAGGGACCAAACACTTTGACCATTTCCCACTGTTTTTTCCAGGCCATTAACAGAGCGCTGGATCGGAAGTGGAGCAGCCAGAACTCAAACTGGCGCCCATATGGGATGCCCGCATTGCAGATGGCAGCTTTGCCAGCTACGCCAAATTGCTGGTCCCTGTAGGTTAAAAACATTCTTCCTATGGCCGGCGCCGTGGCTCAACAGGCTAATCCTCCGCCTTGCGGCGCCGGCACACCGGGTTCTAGTCCCAGTCGGGGCACCGGATTCTGTCCCGGTTGCCCCTCTTCCAGGCCAGCCCTCTGCTGTGGCCCGGGAAGTGCAGTGGAGGATGGCCCAGGTGCTTGGGCCCTGCACCCCATGGGGAGACCAGGAAAAGCACCTGGCTCCTGGCTCCTGCCATCGGAGGAGTGCGGTGCACCGGCCGCAGCGCGCAGTCTGCGGCGGCCATTGGAGGGTGAACCAACGGCAACGGAAGACCTTTCTCTCTGTCTCTCTCTCTCACTGTCCACTCTGCCTGTCAAAAAAAAAAAAAAAAATCTTCCTGCAGGGTAAAGACTCACTGCAAAAGGTCTGATGGGACCTGAGGCACCACTTCAGAGAGAATTTTTGCAGTGCTCCAGGAGGAAGGGAAGGAGCCTGCGACCAGGTGCAGGTGGTGATGTGGCAGGGAAGAGAGGGTAGATTTGCGAGATGTCAGGTTCCTGTGCACACAGGGCTTGGCTTAGGCAGAGCTCTGAGCCACTCTGAGCTGGGGACCAGCTCTGCTTCTTTAGCTCTGGCACCAGGATATCAACCTCACCTGCACACGGTTGTGGTGAGATGTTCACATCAGGCAGATTTCCCCACTGCAGAGGGGGAAATCCCACGTTTCCTCTTCTTCCGAAGTCCTTTTCTTTGGCTACCAACATTCCAAGGCCCGACTCAGGCTCTCTCCTTCCAGTGGTCTCTGTAGCCATCACTACTCTTGGCTCTGATTATGTTCCGACTGCCTGTTTCCCTTCTCCACAGTTCTCCTGGGCCACGGTGGGCTGGAGCAGGCTGGGTGCAGGGCATGGCCCCTGCCTGGGTCTCAGTTTCCTCTTTGTCAAATGAGGAGGAAGGGCCAGATGTTCTCTGATGCCCATTTGGTTCTATGGATCAGTTCTCATGACCAGAGTGCCTTTTGATGGTGTCCTGGAGACTTGTGGGCTCCTGCCTCCGAATTCTCACCTGTCTGAGGTATGACCATTGTCCCTGAGCCTCCTTGTGCAACTGGCATGAGTTCATACCCCTGTGCATCACTCATGCAAGGGCACAATGAGGATTTGCTGAATGGATTGGATTTCAAAGCAAAGTCAGAACCAGACAGGTCTGGGAAGTTTCCCCAGGCTCATCCTGTGTTCTTGCCTCTTCAGGGTCTGCTGCGGGGAAATTCAGGTGCATGGAAATAGCAGTTGGGCATCCCCTATTATTACAGGCATGGGAGAGGCCACAGGAATCAATCTGTGAACATCACATTTGGGTTTGTAATGAAGGCCTGCAGAGAACAGATCCAACAGCACTCAAAGAGTTGGTTGTAAAATGGCAGCCCCTACTGCCTCTCTTCCCATTCCATTGGTCCCACACGTTTGGCTTTCTTCTTGCATTCATGGTCCTATTTCCAAATGTGATGATGATACAGTCTTCACAGATGCTGCTTTTCGTCAGATTAGGCTTAGCCTTCTCCCATCTCACTCCCATCTCCTCCCTACTTCTACTCCATCCCAGGCCCCTGTCCTTCCAATGAATCGTCTCATGTTGCCATTACATTGGTGCCTGTTGTATCCCACACCTGTCCATCACATCTAAAGTGAGTCTAGGTGACAGGTAGTGGCTCCGATACATCATCATGAAAGGACTGATGCTTGGGAAAAGCTGCAGCAAAATAGTTTTATCCCCTTCTCTACCTCCCAACAAATTCCATTGAGTTTTGAGGCATGTATCTTTGGGGAGCTGGGCCTGACACTTTACCCCTAGAGACACCTAATACCTGGGTTAGCAATCTGAAAGCTGGGGACAAACTTTTTTCTTTCATGTTGTAGATGTGAGGCCAATATTGAGACACTGCATTAGGTTCTGTTAACTGCTCATACTTATTATCAACATATGGCCAGAGTATGTGGGCTGCATTGGCTTGACTTTGGCCTCTTGAAAGAATTCCCTCTTTCCTAGCTTCAAGCTGCCCATGTTCCAGCTGCCAAAAGACCAACAACTCCCTGCAGACGTTAGGCAGCTCTCAGGGCCAGCATTCCAAGCAGAGTGGGAGGCAGGGGATGACAAACTGTTCCCTGGATATTCCACTTCTAGGAGGTTCTAAAGGATGTACTTTTACCCTATTTCTCTAACTAAGTAAAGCTGAGTTCAGGTGCTATATAGAACACAACCAGGAGAACCTCAAAACATGAAGAAGACAGACTGGCCAGGCACCTGCGGGTCTCATGGCATTTTGTTTGTTTGTTTGTTTTTCCTGTCATGTTGCTCAGACTTATGAAAATGTTCACAAATACAGGCAAAAAAGTAAAATGACAGACTGAAGACCTACCATGTCAATAGTCACAATGAATATAGTTGGTCAAAAGCAACAGCCTGCAATAAAGGCAGCCTATAAGGTGCCAGTTTGAGTTCTGGCTGCTCCACTTCTGAGCCAGCTCCTTGTTAATGTGCCTGGGAAGGTAGCCGAGGATGGCTAGAATAGTTAACACAGTTGAGAGGGATAAGACTACCTAACTACAAGACTTAATACATCTTCCCAGCAACCAAGATCATTGGAGAGGAGGAATAAACGTGTGGAGAATGGAGCACAGTAGAAAACCCAATGATTAGCCACACAACTGTGCCCAACTTTTTTGTCACAAAGGTGCAGGAGGAATTTTATGGAAGGCTGAAATCCTCTCAATGAATGATATTGACAAAACTCACCATTCACAGAATAAAAAATGAACCTCAACCTGCATTTCATAGCCTATACAAAAATTAACTCAAAATGAATCTTGGGCATAAGAGCAAAACATAAAACTATAAAAATTTAGGAAGAAAGTAATTTAATGAAAATGTTGGAAAAATAAAGAAACCAGAAAACACCAGGAGGCCGGTGCCGCAGCTCACTAGGCTAATCCTCCGCCTTGCGGCGCCGGCACTCTGGGTTCTAGTTCCGGTCAGGGCGCCGGATTCTGTCCCGGTTGCCCCTCTTCCAGGCCAGCTCTCTGCTGTGGCCTGGGAGTGCAGTGGAGGATGGCCCAAGTGCTTGGGGCCTGCACCACATGGGAGACCAGGAGAAGCACCTGGCTCCTGCCTTCGGATCAGCGTGGTGTGCCGGCCGTAGTGGCGGCCATTGGAGGGTGAACCAACGGCAAAAGGAAGACCTTTCTCTCTGTCTCTATCTCACTGTCCACTCTGCCTGTCAAAAAAAAAAAAAAAAAAGAGAGAGAGAAGAAAGAAAGAAAGAAAGAAAGAAAGAAAGAAAGAAAGAAAGAAAGAAAGGGCCAAGAACAAAGGAGCTTTATGGCGAATTTTAGACAAAATATTTGGAACTTAGGTCTGATTAAAGAATCCTAAACCTGGAGAAGACATTTGACCTGGTCATTAAGTCTTTTTCCATCTGTCTATCTATCTCTATCTGTCTAGAAAATAAAACTAAAATAAAGGAATCTTAAACTTTACATGAAATGTACAACTCTAGGAAAAGAAATTCACCTTCATCGAGATTAAAAATGTTTGCTCAAATAAAAAAAGCTCTGTTAAAAGTGTGAAAGACTGACTACAAAGTGAGAGAAAATACTTGTAAAACATATATTATCATGAAGAAACTAGTATCTAGAATTTATAGAAAAATCAAAACACAACAGTAAAAAAATACAAAGAGAAACAGGGTCTCGCTTACATTGTTGCTGGGAATGAAAATTGCACCGGAACTCTTGAAAACAGTTTCATAATTTCTTGGAATCCTGAACATGCAGCTCCCATACAACTTTGCAATGCAAATCCTCGGCAGTTTCGCCAGAGAATGAAGACTGATGTTCAGACAAAAACCTGTATGTGAATGCTTATTCTTATCACTTTACTTGTCACATCTTGAACTATAAACAGCCCTGTTTTCCTTCAGTGGGTGAATGGTTATAGAGACTGTGGTGCACCCATACCATGAAATACTGTTCTGCTTATGCACTGTGTTGATGCATGCACGAACTTCGATGAACCTTTAGAAAATGACTAAAACATCCGTACTCTACAATGTGATATCCTACATAATTCCATTAACACAATGTTTAATACCAGATTAGTGGCTGCCAATGTTTCAAGAGGAAGGAAGGAGGAAGATGAATGCAGATTCAACAGGGGAACTGAAGGGACCTTGAAACTGTGAAAATGCCTTGCATCTTGATTTCGTCAATGTTAATACCCTTTGACATTATACCTTACAATGAGATTGCATCTCGAGTGAAACAATGTCAAAATCTATTGGTCTATGTTATTGGCTAATACTGCATGTGAATATACAATTATGTATAAACAATTCCAACTAAAATTCTATGGGTATAAATTTCAGAACAAAACTTGATTTGGAGATTGATTGGTTTAGATTTTGTTTGAGCTTTAATTTATCCTGGGAACTTCATAATTGGACAGGTTTTATATTCAAATCTGGAGCATCTGTCAAGGTGTTGTTGATATTTTATGATTTAAATCTCTAATTTTTTAATATCATTGTAAAACTTTGATTTGTGTTGGATGGTGAGGATGGACATACTCTGGAATGGGAAACAGAGAAACAAATCCATTTTCCACCTTAGGTACAAAGTAGCCTTGGAGTTCACTTCCATTTTGCAGCCTCTGGGGGACAAAATCCAGACTACCTAGCAGCAGCCCAGGAGGAGTTTGCAAGGGAGAGCGACCTCATCTACTGCAATTGCGACTGTGTTGAAAGCCACATGCCTAGTTAAGGGTATGATTCATGGTCATGCCAAGTTGATTAAGAAATCAAAAATCTGGCAATTACTGAGAGCTAGGTGGAAGGGAGAGTGCCTCCCTGGTGGAGGAGGAATTGATTGGGTTCTACGATTTCCAGTTTGACGGAAGGAGTTAGGTATGCTTGACTCAATTTGACCCAACCCTTCCCTTTTCCCTCTGGAGTCTCCCTGTGAGAATCTTACTCTCTGCTTTTCCACACCACCAACTGCACAGGAGCAGTGGCCTGGGAGAGGTCCATGGCAGTGGGCAGGTTAGCAAGCGCACTTGTCCAGTCACCCTCATCAGCCTCCATCTCCCCCTATACCTCCATCTTTCAGTTGTCTCTAAATGGGAATAAAAAGGGGGTACTGTGTGTTGAGCTCCCCCAAATCTTCAGTTTTTTGTTGTCTTTCATCAACAAAATGACGTAACACCCACTCTGTTTCAGGTAGTGTGCTGGGTGCTGAGAATAAATAAGTGGATTTTTACTGTTGTGGTATAGCAACACTCACTGTACAAGTCTTAAATTTATTTTTGTGGTAAACTGTTTGAAGAAAAAGTCGTACTTGGGTATTCTCCTTCTATAGTGACCCTGGGTTAAGCCATATAATCCATGTTACTGACGGATCAGTAGACAGTGGGCCACAGTAGAAATCTGAAAAAAGTTTGCACATGGAGTTTGGGAACCTGCAGAGATCATCCTGGGAGTGGCTGATGCGCTAGGTGATGGACAAGTCCTCTCGTTACCTCAACTGACATGAGCATGGAAGTGAGCCCAGCCCTGGCCATCCAGCTTCAATGCAGCCATCTCAGACCAGAAGGACTGCCCAGATGGCCACAGAATCATGAGTAAAGACGAATGTTTCAGTTGACAAGTTTTCAGGGGGTCTGTTCATGCTAAGTGGTAAGCTAACTACTACCAATTTACTTCTGGTAAACCAGAGTCCTGGTTCTCATTGGAATCAGTTTGTAGCATTGCCCCAATGCATCAGAAAGCCAGAAAACCTTCCAAAGTAACTTTAATCCCCCATCCTATAGACAGAAATGAGGAATGTGATGCACAAACTCCACTTGTTTTGTATCCCACCATCAATAGGATGCTGATGGCACTGTCACTGTGAGCCTGCTATTCTTGGTGGTAAAATCAGCTGCAAAAGGAAACATGAATTTCTCACTTGCACTTTTGAGTGAATGAACTCTCTTCTCTGGCAGCTATAAATGGTAGCACTGTCCCATCGCAAGCGGTGAGATGCGCTCCCTCGCCACGGTAATTCTGTTTCTATTGATTTTCTTGTAGAGAAATTTTGGTCACAGCCCACATTGCCCATAAAACCTTTATGTCATCATTAATGCTCTGGCATCTTAGGGACTCAGCTTTATTTAGTGCCGGTTTATGTACTGGAGGGAGGTGTGGGCTGCCCAAGCCTCCGGAGGCCTCACAGTGAGTCAGGCTGGTTCGTGCCTCTCCCTTTGCTCTCCCCTCCTTCGTCCTGCTTCTCTGCACTGAGCACCACACCCATCCCACTCTGATTCCTTCCTCTGCTGCCTCTACATCTTGTGTTTATTTGTATTTTTGGACTTTTCCTCATTATACTTATTTTGATTCTATTGGGGACAGGAATTGTATTCATCCCTATCGTCCACTCTCCTGCACTGTACATGGAGCATATCTGATACAGAATAAAAGTTGAGTGATTAGAGGGTTGAGTTCAACTCATTTCACTCATTCAACAAAGATGGGTTGAGTTTCCTATATATTACACACACTGGGCAAGCATTCAATTGTATGGTGAACAAGAGACTTCACAAATATTTTTGTCTAGTTCTGAAGTGTGAGGATTTTGTTGAGAAGAAAGCACAGAGAACAAGAATGAGTCTTGATATTGGTTGAAAGTCTTTATGAAGAGGGGTATTTAATATGCCATTAGAGGCAGAGGTCATCTTGGCTTTTAAGGCAGGGGCCATTCTGTGAACAGCATCCAAACTAATGCCACACAGTGAACTTGAGGCATAGGAAGAAGGTTTCTCCAAACAGAGGGAATGATATGTTCAACCATCCAGTGATGGGCACATGCTGGATTTCACAGCATGTCATAGCCAGAGGCACAGTGAGGTCCATCTCCAGCCAATCACCACTTACTTCAAGTACCTGCTGTGCATAAAGCAAGATGCTGGTGGCGCTTCTTAGGTAGATGGGCTATTGGATACTTGAACTTGCAACATAAAGGGTAACTCTGGGATGAAGGTGGCAATTAGCAGACTCCGGCTGATAGACGATAGCTGAAGCGACAGGAAGACACAGAACTAACTGGACAGAATCTGTAAGATACAGAAAGACCAGAGACAAAGTCTTCATGGGACCAATGTGTGAGGATTGGAGGAAGTGGAGGGGCTCAGGAGTGAGGTGAGTGCTGGAAGTATAATGCTGTCACCTTGACTTCATCTATTTCATTCTTTGGTGGACTGAACAAAGGTGCAGGGCTCTCAGGAGAGCACAGACAAAAGCAATCAGTTGCCTTTGCGGAATTTTCCATATGACAAAGAAAGGGAGGAGCATTTAACAAATCCTACTTTGTTGCTTAATTAACTTGGCAGTTCAAACACCATAATTAAAAATTTCTTCATTATAGTCATATTTAAAGTTGAATTGTTCTACCCACCTCTTCCCCTATTTCCACTTCTAGGTAGGCACCTGCCTTAAACAGCTCTGTTCTCTTTATCTGTTTCGAATTTGGGATTTACCTCCATCTCTAAGATACTTTTTTTTCTTGACAGGTAGAGTTAGATAGTGAGAGAGAGAGACAGAGAGAAAGGTCTTCCTTCCATTGGTTCACTCCCCAAATGGCCGCCTCAGCCGGCGTGCTGCGCTGATCCAAAGCCAGGAGCCAGGTGCTTCCTCCTGGTCTCCCATGTGGGTGCAGGGCCCAAGCACTTGGGCCATCCTCCACTGCACTCCTGGGCCATAGCAGAGAGCTGGACTGGAAGGGGAGCAACTGGGACAGAATCCGGTGCCCCGACAGGGACTAGAACCCCGGGGTGCCGGCGCCGCAGGTGGAGGATTAACCTAGTGAGCCACGGCGCCGGCTCTCTAAGACACTTGTAACAATCAATGCTTCTTTGATAGTTTCAGTTTTCAGGCATTGCACACAAACCTTTCAGTGCATTAGATGAAGATATACCTCTTTCACCACCTTCACTCCACCTCCCCTCCCATCCCTGCCCACTCACGCACATAAGACTGCAATTATGCAAATGCCATTGCAAGTGAAACCATGTAGTATGGGACACGATTGCTTTTTCTCCAATTCACTACTTTTCTTCTTTTTCTGGGAGGATATATCTTTGTTTCTCTTTTCTGGTTGTCCCCACTTTATATGCATTTATCATTAATCTGACTCAAACTCTCTGGGAATATTCAGACAAATCAGTTACTCATCACTCTTATCCTCATGAAGAGCCCTCCACAGAAAGCTCCAGGCTGCTGACTCTGTGTGGTACCCAGCAGGTTCTCCTGGGAACTCCTTCCCTTCCCTCTGGGGATGCAGTTCTCTCCACTGCATGCTCCACTCCTTCCTGCTTCCCTGTATTTTTTCTGGGTTCACTCTCTTGGGAAAGAACATTGTGAGACTAATTTTCTATAGGAAAGTGCTTTTATTTCACTCTCATGTTTGAGTTTCAGTTTACTGGGTATAGAATTCCTTCATAATTTATCTATTTACTTTTAAAAGATTTATTTATTTGAAATGCAGGGTGACAGGGACAGGGGGAGGCGCGCGCGCACACACACACACACATAGAGAGAGAGAGAGAGAGAGAGAGAGAGATCTTCCATTCACTTGTTCATTCTCCAAATGGTTCTAACAGCTGGGACTGCACCAGGTTGAACCTAGAACCTCCACCCTGGTCTTCCATATAAGTGGCAAGGGCTCAAATACTTGGGCCCTTTTCCATGGTATTCCCAGGCGCATCAGCAGGGAGCTAGGTTGGAAGTGGAGTAGCCAGGGCTCCAGCTGACTCTTGAAAACAGGATGCCATTGTTGCAGGAAGTGGTTAAACTCACTGCTGCAAAACACTAGCCCGGGCTTCAGAATCCAAAACTCACTGATGTATTGTCTTCTATTTTTTTGGGACGCTGTTGCTTACTCAGAAGACAACCTGCTCCCGGATTCTTTATATTTCACCTTGATTTCCCATCTAGAATCTTACTGGAGTTATTCTTTGTCCTCAGTGTTCTGAAATTTTGTGGTCATGAGCTTTGGCGAGTGTCTGATTTTCTGACCAGGTTGTCTGCTCCTTGGGCCTTTTCAATCTGAACATTTTGAGTCCTGCAGCTTGGGAAATCTTTGAGGATTCCTCCTTCGGTCATTCCCTTCTCTGCCTGGTCTCCCCCCACCCTTTTTTTTTTTTTACTTGGTGTTCCTGCTGCTCCTTTGCCGGATGTGCTGGGCTGGTTCTCCAAGTTTCCCTTCTTCACATTTTTCATTCTGTCTTTTGCTTTTCTTCTTGGAGATTCCCCCTTCTGTTATGTATTTTTTTTTATTTCTCATGTCTTATTTTTTTCTTTGCAGTGCTATTTTTTCTCTGCACATTTCATTTTCATAGCATACAACATGTCCCTCTACAGGTGGTATCCTCTATTCAGTATCTGAAGATATTTATGATGGTTTCGGGTGAGAGTTCTCTGTATGGCTCATGTTTCCCTTGACATTCAGCAAACCTTGATTAGTTTTGCTCTTTGATTTTCATACTAGCGACATTCTTGGAGCAGCTGGTGATATTTGGCCTTCCAACTATATTTAAGTGAGGCATTGGGGGTGCGCTCATCTTGCCTGAGGCTCTTTCTCAGGGAGCTTACTGCGAATTCACATGAGTGGGCCCCTTCCGTGGGGAACCCTGGGGTCAGCATCTTCAAATCTCCTCTCTTGGGCTGGTCAGATTAGAGCAATGGACTGGTTCCTCTGACCTGGAAGGCAGAGACCTGGGAGGGATGCAGAACAAAGGGCGATGGTGCATACAGGGTCTCATTATTCATGTGATCAGTTACTTAATCTATTTCAAAGCAATGAAACAAAGAATGGAGAGTGAACTAATTGAGCAAATCTCAGGAAGCAGGTTCCCAAATCAGCAGAAAGCAGATCAGGGTCTACAGGCAAACCATGAAAAAGCTCCAGATCTGTGGTCTGGCATTTGGCCTAATGCTTAAGGTGCTGGTTTAGGACACCCACCTCCACGTAGCACTGCCTGCTTTTGAGTCCCAGCTCCAGCTCCTGACTCCAGCTTCCTGCTAATACAGACCCTGGGAGGCAACAGAGATGCCTCACGTCATTGATCCCCAACTAGTCTCATGAGAGACCTCCAGTCCCCTGGCAGATGAGGTCATTTAGGGGAGTGAACCAGTAGATGGGAGCATTCTCTCTCTCTCTCTCTCTCTCTCTCTCTCTGTGTGTGTGTGTGTTTGAGTGTCATTGATCAATTTAAAAATATTTATTTATTCATTCATTCATTCATTTATTTTGAAAGAGTTACACAGAGAAGGAGAAGCAGAGAGAGAGAGAGAGAGAGAGAGAGAGAGAAGATGTCCATCTGCTGGTTCACTCCCCAATAGGACACAATGGCTGGAGCTGCACCAATCCGAAGCTAGAAGCCAGGAGCTTCTTCAGGGTCTCTCATGTGGGTGTGGGGGTCCAAGGACTTGGGCCATCTTCCACTGCTTTCTCAGGCCATAGTAGAGAGCTTGATAGGAAGTAGAGCAGCTGGGACTTGAACTGGCACCTACATGGGATGTGGGCACTGCAGGCGGAGGCTTAGCCTGCTATGCCACAGCACCAGCCTCTCATTGATCAATTTTTTAAAAGCTCTAGATTTTATGGAATAGGAGGCCTATTGGAGCAGTGTGAAGGCTGGGCAGGAGAAATGAACTGATGCTCACATAGCGGACTGAGGCAGCAGGACTTGGAGGGGCTCAGTCTGTTCCAGAGGGGCTCGCTCTGCTTCCCTGGAGGCCATGGGTGTCCCTGCCTCCAGCCCCATAGCCCTGTGTCCTGCTCCTCTCCAGTGACTGTCGTGGCTGCTGCAGTAGCCATCCTGAGGCTCCCTGAGGTTGGCTCTGACCAGCCCAGAGCCCAGCATTATGGAGGAGATGCTTACAGAACCTCTGCTTGCGAACACGGGGCTCGCTGATGCCTCAAGGACAGAGGCTTCTATGGAACTCTTCTGTGTGTCCTCTCTTGCCCGGCCTCTCAGTGTTTTCTCTAAATCTTCACTTTCTGGTGTGTGCCTATTAAGAAGGAGCACTGGGGTGGGTCTGCAGGTGTCCCTTGCGACAGGAGGCAGAAAGGAAAACAGGATGCATGACATGGAAACATGACCTTGGAGCTCTTACTTTTCAAAGAGGGCTCGAGGATCAGCTACACATGGGCTTATAAACCGCTGGTTATCTCAGGAAGGTGAGCCAGGGCAACAGCGGTGATGTCTTTGCTATGCTTTCCAACACTGTTCTTAACAATAGGTGCTGATAACATCTGTGGAGCAGCAGGTGCTGTAGCAACAAAAGGATGATGGACGTATTTGACTCATCTTTAATTTTTGTTTTATTTTTTTTTATTTTTAATTTTTTTTGACAGGCAGAGTGGACAGTGAGAGAGAGATCAGAGAGAAAGGTCTTCCTTTTGCCGTTGGTTCACCCTCCAATGGCTGCCGCGGTCAGCGTGCTGCGGCCGGTGCACCGCGCTCATCCGATGGCAGGAGCCAGGTGCTAGGTGCTTTTTCCTGGTCTCCCATGGGGTGCAGGGCCCAAGCACCTGAGCCATCCTCCACTGCACTCCCAGGCCACAGCAGAGAGCTGGCCTGGAAAAGGGGCAACCAGGACAGAATCCGGCGCCCCAACCGGGACTAGAACCCGGTGTGCCGGTGCCGCAAGGCGGAGGATTAGCCTGTTGAGCCACGGCACTGGCCTTCATCTTTAATTTTTTTAATGATTAGCTTTTAAGTTTTCCTAAAATAAGTGCAATGGACTGACTTTAGTAGCCACCCAAAATGTATATGTATATACAGCTTCATCCCTAACATGAGATTACATCACACCCCACAAAGTGTGCAAATCTGTAGGTATTTCATGTTAATACATTTAAAAAATAAATTACAAAAAATTAACTTCAAAAGAAAAGGATAACGCCTGTTTCTCCTTAAAAGTGTTTAAGTGGATGGATGTTTAAATATAATAGGGTTGGGGTGCTTGGGAGATAACTAGGATTAGTGCTGTTAATAAAGGAACCCCGAGAGCTCTCTCACCATCTGCCTGCCCTGGGAGGACACAGGAGAGTCAGCTGCTTGCAAATGGTCAGCAGGCCCTCATCAGAGCCCAACCCTCATCTCAGACTTGCAACCCCCAGAATTCTGAGACACAAATTTCTCTGTTTATCGCCCTGCCAGTTGATGGTATCTTGTATGAATCCCAACTCACTAACACAATAGCTGATGATAATCTGCCCTGCCTTGAGTAAAAACTGTCTTGATCATAAATCATCCTTCACAAAACACACTAGAAGACGGTTTGTCCTTCCTAGAACCGAGTCTTAACCCTGCTGCATGATACGTTTGCAACTCAAAGCCCATAGAGAACAAGACATTACAAATACAAGCGTATTTTATGGAAGATCCTTTCTGTTTCTAATATTTCACTACACGAAGTCCATGTTTTCTTCTTTAGGAAAATGTATGGTTTATTATGTAAGTAATGGAAGTAGCAAGTGTCTAAAATCCAAAACGTATAAAGAGAACAATAAAAGACTTCCATCATTCTATTTCTCATGAGGAAACACTGTTAGCATTTTTAAAAGTCTTTCTCAAATGTGTGGTATATTTTCTATATCTTGAATGACTCTATAATAATAATTACATACTTTGCTTTATTTTTTAATCAACAGTACACCTTTACTCCACATCCTAATGCATTTCTAACCGTGATTTTGTGCCAGTGTTTACTTAGGTCACTTAGAGGTCATGGCTACTGTGAATGAAGCCAGGGACATCTGTGTGTCTCAACCTCCACCTGCATCACTGATTTCTTCTGTAGATCTTCCCCTCAGGGATGGCCATCACACAGACTCTGGGAGTGAATTCCAGCCCTCACAAGCCCTCCAACGAGAGAGAAGACAGATGGTCTAGAAATGGGGTTAGTGTGTCAACAACAAGGGGCATTTGTAAGACATGGATGTGTGTTTTTGTGTTGATTTTTGGAAAGTACAAGTTTATCCTCCCCTGTGCAGTACCTTCCAGAGAAAGCAGCTGTCATGCCCTTGCATCGCGGTTTTGATTACAACTTTCTTCCCATACCTGGATATCGTGAGCCATCTCCCTCACTTCCCAACAACTTTGGTAAGAGTCAAGATATTTGCAATGTCTGCCCTGTGACCACACACAGCACTCAAAGGGTTAATTTAAAGTCTTTCTATGATGATGCCTGTGTCCATGTTCCACGTGTCTCTCCTCCCTCCTCACCAAATACAGTGGTACAAATTACAGAACCAGCAGGTGGACTCTGAATCAGCTGGAGGGGTAGCCTAAGCCCTCCCTCCCTCCCTTGTCCATCATCCCTCCAGCTTCTCCTGGGGGTAGCCATCACATGGACACTGGAGTGAATTCCAGCCCTCACAAGCTCTCCATCTACAGAGTCATCAAATTCATGACTTTCCCTTCTTCTACAACATAAGTAGCTCATGGATTTTTATTGTTCTCTCTTAGTGTAATCCCTTTGCACTGTTGCACCTGCTGGTCACCTAATAAGAACTACCCATGGTTATTCAAGCATGCTTAGGCTTCCTATGCATTAATTCATTTCTAAGATCAAATTGGAGTGTAGACCTGAGGGGAATTCTTCATCATTGCACTCTGGACATACGGGGGTGGCCTGTGTGGGCAGAGTCTGGTATCCGTTTCCTTTGCAGTGAAGCCCAAAAGGAGATGGGTAAGCTGGTCCAGCACCCAGGGACAATGAGCCAGTGGACTAAGGTGTCACTGGGTGGGGTGCATTCCATCTGCTGCCTGTGATACTGGCATCCCATATCAGAGCTCAGGTTTGGATCCCAGATGCTCCACTTCTGATACAGCTTCCTGCTAATGCACCTGAGAAGGCAGTAGATGATGGCCCAAGTGCTTGACTTTCTGTTACACAAATGGGAGACCAGGATAGAGCTCTGGGTTCCTGTTAGGCTGGGCCCAGCCCCAGCCCCAGCTGTTGCAACCATTTGGTGAATGAACCATCAGATGGACGATCTCTCTATATATATGTCTCTATCTCTATCTCTATGTCATTCTGTCTTTCAAATACAAAAAAAATCTTTAAAACAATAGGATCGAATACTGTTACAAAATTAAGAGAAGTTTGCTTCTGAGAAAGTCCTTAAGCAATAACTAACACATGCTCACATTCAGCCTTCAGTTACTCCTGTCCCACTCTGTTTTCAGTGCCAGTTTTAAGCACTGGGTTGAACCATGTAGTTGTTGATTCCTTAGGTCATAAAGGTACAAGAGTGACACCAACAAATGATTCAGTGTAAATAGTCTGAATCAATCCTGGGATGTCTCCTCCCAGGGCTGGACAAGCCACTTGGGGCTCAGGGCTCCACTCTCCTCCAGAGTGCCATCACCCCCACCCATTACAGGTGGAGGATAGCTGGACTCTGCTCAGGGTCTTGCTGGTGAAAGAATGGACACCCCTTGGAGCTGACCAGATACCATGCAGTCTTCCATCATCTTTATCAAAGGAGACAAACCGTCTCCCAGCCCTCCCCCCAAATAGTAGATCCTTAAGCCCTCGGTGTTTCCTTCGAGATTTCTCCCCACCACCTATCCATCAGTGCCTCATGTTTGTTTGATGGATGAAGCTGGTGTTGTTGCTAACACGAAAGGAGTAACATTTAGAATGGAATAGGCTCAATGTAGTCCGTGGCAATGGATTCACAGTTGCTCTGACCTGTTTCCAATTGAAGTCAACATCAGGTAGGGTGCAGACTTACCAGAGCACAACTGAAACACATTTACATACAACATTAAAAAGGTTTCAAACAGCCTTGTCAAGGGCTTCTCCCCATGCTTCCAGAAGGTCAGATTGATCTTGTGGGAGGTAGCCCCTGGGGTCAGCTTTACTAAGATCTCAGCTCCATGGGCAGTCTCCAGCCTCCATGAGCCCTCACTTGGCTTAACAGTCAGGTGCCCTGGGGCACAGCACCTTGTGCAACTTCTGACATATAGAATTAGCCACATTTACAACTGGTGCATTTTGTTGGGGTCCTTGATGTTATGTGCTCCACTCCAGCAAGAGAAAAACGATGCTACACATTAGCAATGTGCTCTTTCCTCCAGGAAAAAGGAGAGAAACTTTGAAGTTAGGGGGGTGGTGGAGGGTTGTAATCTTCTTTGATAAAGGTGATATAGAATGGTATGACTGCTTGCCAGTTCCAAGGGATGTCTGTCCTTCTGCTCAGCCATTTGGGAGGATGGAGAGCTGAGTGACCAGGGTGCGGGCCTGCACAGAAGTGACTCATGAGCTGAGTGGTAGAAGTTCCCTAGCATTGTAATGCGTTCACTGGAAGTCATAGTGATTAAAACCCTGTAAGAGGGACAAGAATGGGCCCGAGACCATGAGGTTGGGCCAGATTGGGGGAGGTATGGGCCAGGTGAGAGCCATTGAGGTAGGAAAGGGATCCAAACAGTGAGCTGGATAGCAGGATCAGCTGCAGAGTCTGTGAGAGAGAAAGAAACCAAGAACTTTCAGGGAGACTGCAGTGGAAGCAAGTGCATAGGATCTCAGGTGAGGGCAGGTGATGTCTGGAAGGCTCGGCAGCCTTCTGGGCTGTGTCAGAGATGACTGGATGTCCTAGCCTGGAGTTGAGGAGACAGATGGAGGCTGTGCATCATCCACGTAGAAGAGGGGATTGCTGAGAGTGTAAGGGTAGGGACACAGGAGAAGGAGGCTGGGGATCCAGCTCAAGACCCAAGACCTCAACAGGAGAGGGAGATGTAAGGATCCAGCCAACGTAATGGGACAGCCAAACTAGATCTGCCATTGCAGCTGTCTTTTGCTTGAGTTGGGGACATGACATTGAATGCCAGCCATGTGCCAGGTCTGTATCAGTGTCCTCTCCTGCCCTCTGAGAGCCTCCAATAGAAAGGGTGTGGTGATTAGAGGGGTCCTTCCCTTGGGACAGGTGCTGTGTCAGGCAAGGCCATGTGTTACTGAATGCGGTGTACTGAGGAGGTTCCCCCTACACTACCCAGGAGTTAGAGGAGACTGTGGGGACATTGGCTGGCCTGGTTTTGAAGATTTATTTATTTATTTGTAAGGCAGAATGACACACGGAGAGGAAGAAACAGAAATGGAGATCTTCCTTCTGCAGGCTCACTCCTCAAATGGCCACAATGGCCAGAGCTGGTCCCGGCCAAAGCTGGGAGCCTGGAACTGCATCTGGGTCTCATGCATGGGTTGCCAGGGCCCAAGCACTTGAACTATCACCTGCTGTCTTCCAGAATACTCTAGCAGGGAGTTGAATCAGAAGTGGATGTACTGAGGGGACCGACGCTATGCTGCAGTGGGCAAAGTTGCTGCCTGTGGTATTGGCATCCCATATGAATGTCCGTTCATGTCCCAGCTGCTCCACTTCTGATCCGACTCCTTGCTAATCTGATCTGACTCTTGCTAAAGGCAGAAAAGAATGGTGCTTGGGCCTCTCATGTGGGAGAACCAGAAGCTCCTGGCTCCTGGGTCATTGCAGTCATTGAGCATCTCTCTCTGTAACTCAAATAAATAAATAAATAAATAAATATTTTAGAAAAAAAGGCAGTGGATGTCCTGGGACTTGAGCTGGCAACTTCAAGATAGGATGTGGGTATCTCAGCAGCAACATAACCTGCTGTACCACAACACCCCGCTATGACTTAACATTTAGAAACCTCACTCATATGTGAAATCTAACAAAGCTGATGTCATAGAAGTTGACAGTAGAATGGTGGTCAGGGGAGGGTGTGGGAAAGGAAGGGAAGGGGAAAGGTTGCTCAGTGGCTACTGAGTTTGAAATGGGAGACAGGCAACCCACTGCTGTAGTGCATGTAGAGTGACTACAGATAATAGCATTGTCGTAAAAATCTGTCTTTCAAAAAGCTAGAAGAATGAATTTTTAATGTTTTTACCAAAAAGAAATAATAAATGTCTGAAGACAGATGTTTGCTCTGATTTGGACATTTCACTAATCTAGATGTATTGAAGCATTCCATTGCATACATATGTCAATGTTTGTATCTTAGTTAAAAATAATTAAAAAATAAGTGGGGGATAACAGCAGCACTGTCTCTGGCTGCTGGGTGAACAGTGTGCTACAGAGTGGCAGTGAGCAACAGGAAGCTCTCCGTGGCCTGCAGCCACTGTGGGGAGCTGCACTTGGGGTGTGAGATGTGGTTGGATCTGGGTTAACTCCGGAGCACCAGTCATGCTGCCCCACAGCTAGGGCTGTGTCTTTGTCATGGGGCCATGGCCATGGTACTTCCACCATTCTCCCTTGCCCCTGGGATGATCTTTGGGTTCTTTCCATCTGTAGTCTGGGCTAGGATGTGGCATTCCATGTGGTATCTGGAGATTGCCTGTAGGCACCAACCGTACCTCTACTTAGGAGGCAGAGTCATACCAAATGACTGAGTATGGAAGGTGAGATGAAGAGCAGGATCTAGAATGGTCTCCAGGTTTCTGGAGTGAGCCACTGGGCGAGGCCACACACAGAGATGAAAGACCTTCCCGCAGCCATGGTTTGTGAAATCACAGATCTCAACTTTGGGTGCCACTCGGCGGTCCTTCAGCTGAAACCCCACCTGTAGTGTGGCTTCCACGATCACACTCAACTCTGTTCAGCCCCTGCAGTGTCAGAATCAGAACAGCACTGGCCCCAGAGCGCTGCCCAGCCTGAATGCCCTGCAGTCTACGTTCTGATCTACAGGAAGCTTGGGAGAGTGGATGTCAGACGTGCTCCTGCTGCATGGATTCAGCGAAGGGAGTCTCCTCCTGGAACCATTCCAGTTCTCGTTTTTCTTCTCCTTATCCTGCAGATCCCACCCAAGGAGGCAGCAGAGGCAGAGGCGTTTGTAGGAGATGGAGCTTTCTCCGTAGCCTCTCATTTTCAGAGTTGGAAAAATGGCTGGATGCACCCTGTTGTGCAGCAGCTAAGGAGCATGTCGTCCCTCTAAATGGAAGCCATTTTTTCAGCCAGTGTCAGGTCAAATCCACTGGCATGTACTGGCTTCTGTGCTGGCAGTCACAGCTGGGCTGGCTTTAAAATTCCTTATTGCTTCATTATCTGAGTAGTCTTGTCCTGGCAGCCTCATCTATCTGAGTTTTTTTTTCTTAATTTGTCAGAGAGTACTCACTCAGCAGAGTCAACCCGTAAAGGGCGGTGGCTCTTGTTTTCTCACCGGTCTGCTTTGTGGAGTAATTAAAAAGATGCACGTGGGGCCGGAGCCGTGGGGCACTAGGTTAATCCTCCATCGCATATGGGTGCTGGTTCTAGTTCTGGCTGCTCCTCTTCCAATCCAGCTCTCTGCTATGGCCTGGGAAAGCAGTGGAGGATGGCCCAAGTCCTTGGGCCCCTGCACCTGCATGGGAAACCTGGAAGAAACACCTGGCTCCTGGCTTTGGATCGGCGCAGCTCCGGCCATTGCAGCCATCTGGGGAGTGAACCAACAGAAGGAAGACCTTTCTCTCTGGCTCTACCTCTCTCTCTCTCTTTCTCACTGTCTGTTAACTCTACCTGTCAAATCAATAAATAAAATCTTTAAAACAACAACAGCAAAAAGGATGCATGTTGCCAGGTGTGCAATACATTCTCAGTCTTTTTCAGGTCTTCTCCCTTCTCTGTAGCTTAGGGTGCTCAAGTTGTACAGGATTCTGCATGTGTCACATGGCTCCTGGGATTCTACCCTGTACCATCTGCAATCTGGGCTGGGATATGGTCCCATGTAGGGTCTGTAGCTCTTCCTCTAGGCACAAACCCTGCCTCTACTGAACATTTCTAGTCCATACTCAGCCAGGGAATTTGGGAGACAAATGTAGTTTTAGCCATTATGAGCTGTTGTCAAACAAGGCTCACAAAACATCGTAGTGCAGCACCTGTCAATTTAATGAAAGAAGGAAAGATTAACTCTGATGTAGACCAAGTTGCTCTGACTTGAGTAGTTCCAGACTTTGCATAGTTCCTCCATCCAGGGGGGAGGGAGAATGAGTCAGCTGAGCAGACCAGAAATTGTGTCCATCCTTATTGCCAGGATAATCATGAAACTTAAAATCTAAATGAAGACACGATGCAGAATGAATGAAGAGAAGGTGATTTTATCTTATGGGTGGCCAGAACCTATGAGGAGGGAGAGAGAGGTACCCCGAGAGGAGGGTGCTATTCTGGGGCCGTTGGGCAGCTTTGGGAGACATCCAGAGCTGCAGAGCATGTCGGAGTCCAGCCGTTGTGCAAGATTCCAGCTTCATCTACTCTCTCTCTCCTGTTCGCACCCACTCATTCTCCAGGCTACAGCTCCACCCCACCTTAGAGTATGCCCAGCCTTTCCATTCCAGGAGCTGCTCACCTGCCCTGCCTTCCACCAGCTCCTCCCCACTGCTCCTCCGCACCCCTCTGACTCCAGTGTGAATACGCTCTCCTCACACTCCTACACCTGTCTTCCGAATGTGGTGCCTCTTCCCAGACAGCTCACTGCCATTCTCTGCTTGGTTCACACTGTGATGCTTAGTTAGCTATTTGCCTCTTTACCACGCTGAAAAGGGAGATACTGACTGAGTGTCCTGGTCTCACCTTTAAAAAACATATTTTATATAATACATGCGCATATTAATATATGATAATTGTATACATTTATGGGTTGGGTATACTGTGTGATTTGATACATGCATATATTACATAATGCTCAAATCAGGGTAATGAGCTTAGGCATCACCTCACACATATCTTTGTGTTGAGAGCATCCAGACCCTCTTTTCTAGCGCTTCTAGAACACACACTACACTATTATGCAATGACCTACTAGCCTTTACCCCTCTTATTCGCTTTATCCTCAGCACCTAGGGCAGAACACGGAACACAACAGCCACTCAACAAATGAATTCAAGGAGCGAACGAAGTAGGGAGGACTCCATGGTGTGCTCTTTAGGTAACCTCTGCTTTAAAGAATTACTGAATCTACATTGTGTCATGGATTTAAGGTTTTCATGTTCATCCTCTGAGGTTAGTTGTCTACTAGAGAACCATGTATGGTTGCCATCAAAATGTTCCTCTGGGTGCTATGAGAAAACCCAGCTCCCCTTCCCTACTCCTGATTCTGGGCAGCTTCTCAGGTTTCTCTGCCGACTCCCACAGCATGCAGGGCTCCTATGGGTGCCCTCCTGCCCAACAGGCACTGCACTTGCCCATTCCATTGTGGATCTGCTCTCTGCTTACCTGGGTGTCCCTTGGGATCAGGGGCACGTGACGAAGAACAAGGCTCATTGTCTCCATGGATGTGTGAAGGACAGGCAGGCATGCACGCAGACACTGCCAGCCAGGGACACTGAGAGAGGGAGGTTTGTAGCAGAAGATGCAAACTCCACATGGGATGCATTTGGGTGTGTATGAGTTGCAGATGCCAGATACTAATGGTAGAGGAAATTTATTCTGAATAAAAAGATGGTTAACATTCTGCAAACATTTTCCATCTCAGACACACACAGTGTAATTTTGATGAAAAGTGCTGGTTTACTGAACCTTTGGTATTATGCACATTCACTGAAATGCGTTTGGACTTGCCTCTGCCTTGGAGGACTATTGGGGAAGAATGTAATCAAATCACTTGTGAACTCAATATTGGTTTCCTATGGATTATTTGGATGTGGCTCTAATAAAAATGCCTGCTTTTTTCCCTCTCCAGCAAATCATTGCTGTGTGCAGCCATGAAATGTTGTATCCCTGTTACTTTACTGCCGATTTAAATTACTTGGCTGATTTTGTTGGACAGTGGCTCCCTGAAGCACAATGAATCAAATCATTAATTACTGCTCGAGTGTATGTAATCCACTGGAAAGCACTAAGCCTCACTCAGGAGCTAGTGTGGTGATGATGACTTCTGAATCATCCCTTGGGCCCCAGATCAGATGAAATCTTCTGCACAAGAAGATGTTGCCATTTGCTCCTCTGCTCCTGGAAGTGACGAGCACTGTGGGACACAGACCAGGTGCTCTGGGCTTCCTGGTCCTGGTTGAATGAGTGGCTTTCCATCCCTCACCTAGGAGGCCGAGGGCAAGCCCACCTCCTATTCACTGCTGCATTTCTTCAAAGCATCATCCTACAGGGCACCCTGTGCTTTATTCATTCAAAAAGGGAATGGGATTTCATTTTTAACTTCAGATTCACGTATAATAATGCACATTTTAAGGGGGTACACTGCCACTTTTCAACACAGAAGACCTCAAAAGCCCAGGTAACAAAGGCAAAAATAGACAAATGAGATTACATCAAACGAAGAAGCTTCTGCATAGTAAAGAAAAATCTCAAGAGTAAAGAGACAGCCAACAGCATGGGGGGAAATATTTACAAACAGCACATCTGAAAATGGACTATTATCTAGAATACATAAGGAACTGAACAGTTTCAACAACAAAATAACAGCCACTCCAGGTAAGAAATGGCTGAAGGATATGAACGTACATTTCTCTGAAGAAGAAATATAAATAGGCAATAGATACAAGAAAAAAAAAATTGGCTCCATATCACTAGCCATCAGGCAAATGCAAATCAAAACCACAATGAGGTATTATCTCACTCCAGTCAGAATGCTTATTATCCAAAAAGGAAAAAAAAATTGCAAATGCTTTTGAGGATGTAGAGAAAAGGGAACTGTTACACACTGTGGGTAGGAGTGCAATTAGACAGCCATTAAGAAGGACAGTGTAGACATTCTGCAAAAAAAACTAAAAATAGATCTACTAAGTGACCCAGATATCCCACTTGCGGTTCTATAGCTAAGGGAAGTGAAATCAGCATATGAAAGAGACACCTGCACTCCCATAGCCATTACAGCACTATTCACAACCCCAAGATGGGGAAGCAAATCAGGTGTCTACAAATGGGTGAATGGAAGAAGAAACACACTACAGAGTGTTATTCTGTAGTAAATAAGAATGAAATTCAGACATGGGCAGCATAACGGATGAGATTGAAATTTCTTAAAGTGTAGATCTGGCCCCAGCTTGTCCCTTCAAAGTAGCCTTAGGACCTTTTGATTGTCTTTGGAGCAAACAAAAGCATCCTTGCTGAGCTGGACTCCTGTTCAGCTTCATTCCCTGCTCATTCACTTGTGTTCCTTGTCCTGTCGTGTCGGGGATCAGCTGCTTAGACCAACAGCATTCTGCGTGTGTTGGACTTCGAAGCACAGTGCCAACATCCGTTAGTTCAGTTTCATGAGGTCACTGCCCGAGTGAGGGTGCAGCTACCTAAGTCCTCTGACCCCAGGAGGAATCCCAGCTTGATTACATGGAGTGTGGACTGGAGACTCACACAAGTGACCCATGCTTGGGGGCCAATGAGGAGTGGTGGAGACTGAGGCACAGGGGAGACTCAGAGTAGGAGCTGCCTCTATCCCCATGATGCTGACACCAAGAGCCAAACCCTTCAAGGGCTCTGGGGGTAGAGAATCCATGATCTCTAGAAGCCTCTGGACTTTTTAAGGTGGCAGCAGAACCTTACCTGCTTTTGAATGGTTTACTTCTGTGAACATTTTTCCCCACACTGCATGAACTAAGTAGAATCACTGTGCAGGTCACATGTGGCCCACAGGACAGAGTGTCTGTCCTCTCTGGCACAGAGAGAGTGAGAAATGCCAACATAACTTGATTTGTTTAGAATAATCCACCCCTCCATGGTGATTCTGCGCTATGAGCAGGAATTGAGGTGTTCAGACAGAGGCCGAAACAGCAGCCTCCCCAGATTCAAGCTCTCTCCTCTTCCTGGGCACACATCCAGTCAGGGACACTTCCTGAGTGCCTTGACCTTGAATGTTACCATAGGACTGAGTCAGCCCATGGAGTGAATGGGAGAGGGGACTTTGCATCAGTTAGAGCCCCAGTCCTCAGACACATCTCATCCCAACCTCATTCTCTCCCCTCTGGTCTGCCCCATGGACAGTGACACCCAGGGGTCATGGCCTTAGAGTTAAGTGTGTATCTCGCTCCATGCACTTCCTCTCTAACCAACTGTATTTTACAATAGCCCCTGCCACCCACATGGAAGACCTAGATGGAGTTCAAGGCTCTTGGCTTTGGCTTGGACCAGGACTAACCCTTGCAGCCATCTGGGGGAGTGAACCAGTGGCAGAAAGATCTCTTTCTCTGTCTCTCCATCTCTGTAACTCTGCCTTTCAAGTAAATAATTAAATCTTTTTTTTATTGTGAAAATCTTCACATGGATTCAAAAGTAGAATCCCTGCCTCAACACATTAAGACCTAGCAAACTCTGTCGCTTTGTGTTTCGAGTTTTAAAATTTTACTTTTTAGCACATTCAATATTTTTTGTGGATACAATTCTAAGACTATAATCTAATCTTGTTTGGTTTATAACCATGAACCTGAACACCACCCCCACCCCAACTTTTACTGTTTTTTTCTTTTGTTCTAGACGATAGGCCCCCGGGCAAGAGGTAGACAGTGCTCTTAAAGGGATTCATGAGAGTTTATTACACTCTTCTGAGTGGGGCAGTGCTGTGGGACTCAACCAGACCTGGAAGAGACAACGGATGCCTCCCCTAAAGGGAGAAGGGAGGAGGTGGGGCTGCCCATCTCATGGAGGGTCCTGGGAGGGGAGTCCTTTACCAACAGCTGTGGCCACCCCCTGCGGGGACCTCAACCTGCTGCCTCCTGTTTGTCTCATACAAATCTCCTCATGGTGCCCATTAATGGCCGATCCCATCCTGAAGCCGGGGAGAGAGAATCAGAGAGGAAACTCTTCACCCATCACCTGCTCCAATTCACACACTGACAGGGAC
Source organism: Sylvilagus floridanus (assembly GCA_949820135.1). Taxonomy (NCBI): domain Eukaryota; kingdom Metazoa; phylum Chordata; class Mammalia; order Lagomorpha; family Leporidae; genus Sylvilagus; species Sylvilagus floridanus. The sequence goes on along the minus strand of OX463236.1, from coordinate 66,208,119 downwards.
TCCTCCTTCCCCCTCCTTCTCCAGATAACCCCTGAACTAATCATTCCTTAATATCACATCACATGTAGCTCAGTTGGAATCATTGTGATGGTACCGTGTCAGCTAGCTGGCGTGGGGAAGCCTGCTTTGCAGCTTAAGAAGTGTGACATTTATGGCAAAGTCTTACCTCCAAACCTTAGTTGATCCATCTGAAAACCAAGGCTGATAATTATTTTTTAAGATTTATTTATTTATTTGAGAGGCAGAGTTACAGACAGAGCAAAGGAGAGGCAGCAAGAGAGATCTTCCATCCTCAAATGGCTGCAACAGCCGGAGCTGAGCTGACCTGAAGCCAGGAGCCAGGAGCTTCTTCCAGGTCTCCCATGTGGCCACAGGGGCCCAAGCACTTGGGTCATCCTCTACTGCTTTTGCAGGCCATAGCAGAGAGCTGGATTGGAAGTGGAGCAGCTGGGACACAAACCGGAGCCCACATGGGATACCAGCACCTCAGACAGAGGCTTAGCCCATTACACCACAGCGCTGGCCCGCTGAAGATTCTTGCCTCACCATGCTAGTAGTGGAGTCAGTTATGTGAAGAGAGAGGAACAGTCCTTTGATGCCGTTCTCCCTCGATCTCACATATTTTATTTATTGCCTTCTTTTCATTTAGAAGTCTTTGGGAACCATAGGGGAAGACTTGCTCTAGATTCTTTGGTGTTAAAACGTCTTACCATAAAGCAAATAAAGGTATATGATTTCACACAGACTGGTCTGTAAGTCTCCAAAGGACACTTGCTATGAGTCAGGTGTGTTATCCATAAAGAAATATAGAATAGGTGGGCTCTGGACAGGTTTCGGTACCATACTTTTGTTGTTTTAGCACAGAACTCAGGTGTATCATTTGCTCCTTTCTGTCTTAGTCCCTTCATCATTTCAGATGGGTCCAAGGTCGGTGGAAGGAAGCCTGGGTGGGGATGGGGAAGCCCCTCCAACCCCCCCGCCCATCACCTGGCAGGTGTGACTGGCATTGTTTTCATTTATTCCAAAGGAAAGGAGCCTGGGAATCACTTTTATGGATGCTAAAAGGGGCTCACATGAATCTAATGAGATGTGACAGCAAGGGCTGGCTTTGATGGTGATGCTTCTCTTTGTTGTCTCCTGTGACTGTAGGTTGTCCCACTCCCTTCTCTTCATCTGATGTAATGACATGGGCCACTATCTCTTTGGTTCTGTCCCGGGTCCTAGCAGTAATTAGAATTACATGAATCTAGGGGCTGGCTTTGTGGCATAGTGGGTAAAACCATCTCCTGTGATGGTGGCATCCCATATGTGTGCCTTTTTGTGACCTGGCTGCTCTGTTCCCAAGCCAGTTTTCTGTTAATGCATCTGGGAAAGGAAGAAGAAGATGGCCCAAGTGTTTAGGCCCCTATACCCAGGTGAGAGACCAGGCTGATGCTCCTGGCTCCTGGCATTGGCCTAGCCCAGCCTTGGTTATTGTGGCCATATGGGGAGTGAACCAACAGATGGAAGATTTTCTCTCCCTTTCTCTCTCTCCCTCTCTCTCTTTCTCTTTCTCTCTCTCTCTCTCTCTCTCTGTGTGTGTGTGTGTGTGTGTGTGTGTGAGTCTCCTTCTCTCTGTGACTCTGACCTTTAAATAAATAAATAAATAAATAAATCTAAAAAAATAATTGCATGAGTCTATTAGTGTTCACGTGCTGTTTTATTTTAGTTACTACAACAAACATACCCTGGGGCTGGCGCCGTGGCTCACTTGGTTAATCCTCCACCTGCTGTGTCGGCATCCCATTTGGGTGCCGGTTCTAGTCCTGGAAGCTCCTCTTCCAGTCCAGCTCTCTGCTGTAGCCTGGGAAGGCAGTGGAGGATGGCCCAGGTGCTTGGGCCCCTGTACCAGCATGGGAGACCAGGAAGAAGCACCTGGCTCCTGGTTTTGGATCGGCACAGTGCTAGCCATGGCGACCATTTGGGGAGTGAACCAACGGATGGAAGACCTTTCTCTCTGTCTCTCTGTCTATAACTGTCAAATAAATAAAAAAAATAAATAAACATACCCAAGAGGAGCTACTTATGATGGGAGAAACTTACTTTGGTGCATGATTTGGAGGTTTGCAGTCCAGTTACGCTGCACCATTTGGTTTAATGCCTGATAAGGGAGGTGAGTGGAGAAATGAGTGCGGAAGAATGATGGAAGCTTCTATTTCATGTGCAAAAGCGGTAGATAAAAATCTCTTGTATAAGAAAAGAAAAAAATAATGATCACAGGATGAACCACAGAGCAGAGGGACAGGGAGCAGTCTCTTCCTCTGCCTTCTGGATGCCCTCTCCTTATAAAGCAACCATGATTTGATCATGAGGACCCCAGCATAGCCATTTACTGCAATCTAGTCACCATCCAGGGCCCCATCTTCAGACACCATATGTGGATCAAGTCCCATTCATAACCCATTAACACAACACTCAGGATCAATACCGTAGTGCATGGGTCCATGGGGACACCCATGTTATCATCCAAACTGTAACAGTTGTCTTAATCGCCCATGGCCCCAGTGGCCAACACTATCAGGTCAGAGAACATCAGGTTCTATCTTGCCCTAGTTGCTAACCAGGCTCTGTAGGAACAGGGTCTACTCAGCTCCTCTCTGAAATCTGACGTCTGTGGGGAAGGCAGGCCAACCGATGTCTCTGGACAGTTGGATGAGGTACACGGTCCTTCCATTCATATGGATGTCCATAGAACATTTCCTGAGCATGCACACTTGCTATGCTGCTGTGCTGTATGTGGGTCCTGAGGACAGAAACATGAGAAAGTAAGAGACTCTGCCTCAGTCCAAGCAGGGGACTTGTAGCCTTGGCATGGAGGCTCATGTGCAGCCAAGATATCCAGTGCTCTCTGATGGGCAGGCACCAGGCAATATCTCAGTATCTCTGTCTCTATCTGCCTCCAAAATAAACAAAAAAGTTTTAAACATTTATTTTATTTGAGAGTGAAATAGAGATCTTCCATCTACTGGTCCACTCCCCAGATACCCATACCAGCTTAGATTGGACCAAGGTGAAGTCAGGAACCTAGCACTCCATCCAGGTCTCCCACATGGGTGGCAGAGACCCAAGTACTTGAGCCACCCCTTGGTCCCTTCCAGGGTGTGCATTAGCAGGAAGCTGGAATCGGAAACGGGGCCAGGACTCAAACCCAGGCACTCTCATGGGATGCAGGTGCTCTAAGCAGCATCTTAACTACTCAGCCAAATACCCACCTCTAAGAAATTTTCTAAAATGATGTTTTTATCAGAGTCCTGGCTCCTGCAGGTGGGAAAGGCTGTGAGTGCAAGAGTCTCTACCATGGTTTTCAGGTAGCCTGGGCAGTGGTAGAAAGATCACAGGCACCCGGTGTCCAGGGCCTGTGCTGCTCACAGAGTCCCCTTGGTGCCAGTCACACTCATTATCACATTAATCCTCAGAGAAGCCTCAGGAGCAGGCACCATTCTTGCGGTTTCACAGGTAAGAACAGCAGGCTGAAGGCCTCTAGCCCCTTGGCAAATATTGCACAGCAGGTTGAGATGGGTCTGGTTTTGAGTTCAGGGTCTACCTAAGCTGTAAGAACCAAAGACCTTCAATTACAGGAGTCTGCCTGGCTGGAAAGACAGAAACTCCTAGGGACAGATCCTTCCTGCTACAAGGAAGGAAAGTAGCTTTATTATTCCTAAGATCAGGATCAGTAATAGGGAGGCAGAGGGACTTCCAAGCCCAGCAGTCTTTATTCTTTGCTTTGAGATTGCTCATGAAATGCAAGTTGCTGGAGCTGACACTCTTGCGGAACAGGTGAAGACCATCTGCAACACCAGCATTCCATATTGGTGCTGTTTCAATTTCCAGCTGCTCCACTTCTGATCCAGCTCCCTGCTAGTGCACCTAGGAAAGCAGCGGAAGATGGCCCCAGTGCTTGGACCCCTGCATCCCCATGGGAGACCAGATGTAGTTCCTGGTTCCTAGCTTCAGTGTGGTCCAACCCTAGCAATTGCAGCCATTTGGGTAGTGAACCAACAGAAGGAAGATTCTCTCTCTCTCTCTCTCTCTCTCTCTCTCTCTCTCTCTCTCTCAGTTTCTATCTCTACCTCTATCTCTATCTCTATCTCTATCTCTATCTCTATCTCTATCTCTTTCTGTGTGTCTGGCTCTATTTCTATCTCTATTTCTATCTCTATCTCTGTTCTATCTCTCCCCAGTCTCTCTGGCACTCTGCATTTCAAATAAATAAAATATTTTTTAAAAAGAAATGCAAGTTATAGATAGTTCTAGAAATGCTGACAGTGCAGTGGAAGTTTGTATGTGCCAATCACTCATTGCTTTGCCCCAGCTAAGAAGATCCCAAGAGGCCAAGGTCATGACCCTTTGCCCCAGCCAGCTCACCTTAGGGTGCAAGTGTGTTTCAGAGGGAAAGAGAAAAGCAAAGTCCCCTAAAAAGTATTTAGCAGTGGCAAGAATGCAAAGGTGCACAATGGGATCTTTTTTTCCTTAATGGAATGAGCAAGGGTGTTTGTCCTATTTTCCTGTGATGCATGCATATCTATAACCTCCAAACTCAACAGAAGAGAAGGGGCAGCCTGACTCAGTCCCATCCTATTCCTCTTGTCAGGACTGGAGTGCAGATATGGCTAACAATAAATCTCAAAGGTTTCCTACAGCTTTTGGAACCTTAATAGGCATAACCTAGATTTTGAGCCAGACTGGCTGAGAGACTGATGAAATTCTGAGCGGGTAAAGTAGGCCAGGTTCCTGGCCCTCGTCCATACTGCCTCTCCAGACTCGGTGTGCACATTTTTGAGAATGGTTATTTCAGTTTTATACGCATGCATATTAGAAGTGTTGGCAGTGAGGAGGAAGAGGCAGGAGCAGGACCAGGCAGGGAGACAGTCATTGCTTTAGGAAAACTACTTGCAGCAAGCTGGAGGTCAAGGTGGAACCTGGATAGAACTGGCCAGGGTATGGCCAGTAGCATTGTTGCCACACTGGACAGTTCCTCCCTGTCACGTATTCCATTGGCTGTGAAGCAGGAGTCAAGGAGGCAATCATCAAGACATTGTAGCGATGGTCACAGGTCACAGTCCTCAAACACTTGTTCTGAGCCTTCTTGTAACATGCCTCCTGGCCATATCCTGAGCAGGATGTCAAGCCCTCCACAAGTGCCAGCTACTCAATATGTGGGTCCTGAGATACTTTATGTCCAAAATAGTATAAGGCACATTACTTTAATCAGATATGTTTTGTTAAAGGCCTATTTATTTATTTATTTGAAAGGCAAAAGTATGGAGAGAGTTATGGAGAGAGAGAGAGAGAGAGAGAGAGAGTTGTCCATCTGTTGGTTTACTCCACAAATGGCTGCAACATCCAAGTCTGGGCTAGGTCGAGAAAGTCAGGACTATAGAACTCCATCAAGGTTTCTCACATGTATGGCAGGGGCCCAACCACTTGGGTCATCGTCCGCTGCTTTCCCAGGTGCATTAGCAAGGAGCTGGATCAAATGTGGTGCAACCAGGAGTTGAATCAGTGATCACATGGGATGCTGGTGACTTAACTTGTGGTACCACGTCGGCCCTTAACCAGATGCATTTTGTTACCTTTCAAGATGTCCAGCCATTACTTTAATTCCTTCTTTCATCATTCACCAGAATAAAGGCTGTTGCTTTTGTTGCCATTTTTCAGAAAAGGAAATAGGAAAAAGTCCTTTTGGGTCAAGTACCCCTAAGTGTCAAGAGCATTAAGCACCAAAGCTGGTGAATTTCTGGTTGAATATGTTGGTGACAGTGCATGATGAGTCTGGTAGTCCACACGTTGTGTGATGGTTGATGCTGGTCAGGAGCATTAAGACCTCTTAACTGAGGTTTTTTTTTTTTTTTTTATAAAATGGGATGATAACCAACCCCATACCACATACATTTCAATGGTCCTTAGCTGGAGTCTCCATAGCCTTGCTTGGTACACAGATTGAAAGATTTTTCCCTGTTTTCAGAGCTTACAACTTTAAGGGGGCAGAAAGGAAAGGCCCAGGATCTTTGTAAAAGTGTTATGTCTGTCCGTTTCACAAATGGCTACCAGGGGATAGGGATGCTTAGAGAAATTACGTCTAAAACTAATAAAGAGCTGATTTCCACCAAGTCTTGAAAAGGCATCTCAGACACTCTCAGGAGAGGAGGTAAGGGCTGCTAGGCATTGACATATCTGCTATCCTGGTGTCAGCCTCCCCTCGAGGCTTCCTTCTTGTTAAGGCACTGATAGAGCTGAGGATCTCTTGCAAGTCTGTATCACACACCTCTGACTGTGACAGGAGGAAATGCTGAATAGGAGTTACATTGGCGAGCCAAAAGTGGGTATGTCAAGCCTCTCCTCCAGCCTATTTACCCTTGCGGGGTCCTAAGGGGCAGCCACTGGCTGCAGGAAGGCCATGGGGAAAAGAATTCACTTGCAGTTAACAGTGAGCATTAAAAAAACTGATGACTGGATACAGAAAATGTGTGATACATTCACTATGGAATACTACTCAACCATAAAAAGAATGAAATCCTGTCTTTTGCAACAGAATGGATGCAAATGAAAACCATTATACTTAGTGAAATATGCCATTTCCCAAAAGACAAATATCATATGTTTTCTCTGATATGTGGTAGTTAATATAGATACAAAGAAGTATGGGAGTGAAACTGACATCGCCTGATTTGATTGTTACTTTTAGATCTTGTTTATACTCCTGTGGGACTGTGTTGTTACTACTTTTTCTTGTTGAATATTATGGTTATTGGTGCATCAAATCTGTGATTATGGAGTAGATTGAAATTATGTTTCTTCAAACATTTTTAAAAAAAAGAAGGAAGGAAGGAAGGGAATTGAGGGAGGGAAGTAGGAAGGAAGAAAATAAGGTTATCTTTTTAGAACTGTTCCTATGAAATACATGCAATCTGTTCTCTTTATATTAATATTTTTTTAAAAAAAAGTGCTGCTCCAAAGAAGGGCAATTTGGCAATGTTTAGCAAACATACAGGTTCAGGTTTTTGCTGACTGCTTTTTCATCAGAAGACTGAATAAATGAGCATCAACAATTGGAAATGATCAGTGTTAAGTAATAGCGGGGTTCAAAAAGAAGGTTAAGAGTTAGAAGCTCAGGGAAAAAGGACCTGCAGAGTTGTTTAACTACAGAGGGAAGTTTCTGAGCTGCCTGCATGTGGATCTAATTCAAACAAAAGGTTTGAATTAATTCTAATTCACCAAAAGCTTAGGACAGATTTTGAGAACTTAACTTAATGAAACAACCTCAAGTCATAGACTGACTACCAGGTGGCACATAGAAAGTGCCATCTTAAGCAACATTTGCAATACACAGAAGGTTGGCTGAAACATACAGTCCATACCAAAATGGGTCATTCGCTTGCTCATGTAAATATCCATTTAGGATCCTGTTTTTTTTAGAATAATACATATACCATACTGGATAGCATCCAAAATTAGCATAGAGCAAACTAGGAAAGTCTCAACTTTTGATGGAAAGAAGACAATAGAGCCCCAACACTGAGATGACACACATGTTGGAATTATCTGGTGAAGACTTTAAAGTAGCATTCATATATACTAAACTGACCTTCTGTATATAAAGAGAATTGAAAATGAATCTTGATGTGAACGGAAGGGGAGAGGGAGTTGGAAAGGGGATGGTTGCGGGTGGGAGGGAAGTTATGGGGGGGGGAAGCCATTGTAATCTATAAGCTGTATTTTGGAAATTTATTTTCTTTAAATAAAAGCGTTATTAAAAAAAATAAAGTAGCATTATACAAATTTCCAAAACTTTCCTGAAATGAAAGGAAAAAAATCTCAGCAAAGGAACAGAAAATGCAATAAAAGAGAAACAACTGAACAGTTTAGAAATTAAAGGAACACAGTATCAATCAAATGAAATATTCTCTAATTCAACAGCAACTGCAAATACCAATAACTCAATCAAAAAAGGAAAATGACTTGAAGACATTTCTCCAAAGATATTGAGATCACCAATAATAAGCACACGACTGAATGTTTAACAATATTAATCATAGGGAAGTGCAAATTAAACCACAGTAGGATCCCAGTTCACAACCGTTAGGATGGTTATTATCAAAACACCAGAAAATAACAAATGTTGGGGATAATGGAAAAAAAAAAACTTTCGTGCATTGTTGGCAAGAATGTAAAAATGTGCATTCACTATGGAAAAGAGCATATGAAAGAGAGAGAGAGAGAGAGAGAGAGAGAGAGAGAGAGAAACAATATCCATTAGATCTAGCAATACCATTGCTATGTACATAGCCAAAAGAATTGAAGGCTAGGACTGTACACTAATGTTCAGATAATGATTATTCACAATAAGTAAAAGTTGCAATATCCATTGATTGAGAAATGGACAAATAATGTGTAGACCATACAGTCAATGAAAATATGATTTGGCCTTAAAAAGAAATGTGCTACGACATGGATGAAAAGAACATTATGGCCAGCGCCGCGGCTCAATAGGCTAATCCTCCACCTAGCGGCATCAGCACACAGGGTTCTAGTCCCGGTCGGGGTGCCGGATTCTGTCCCGGTTGCCCCTCTTCCAGGCCAGCTCTCTGCTGTGGCCCAGGTGTGCAGTGGAGGATGGCCCAAGTGCTTGGGCCCTGCACCCCATGGGAGACCAAGAGAAGCACCTGGCTCCTTCCATCGGATCAGCACGGTGCACCAGCCGCAGCACGCCGGCTGCGGCGGCCATTGGAGGGTGAACCAATGGCAAAGGAAGACCTTTCTCTCTGTCTCTCTCTCTCTCACTGTCCACTCTGCCTGTCAAAAAAAAAAAAAAAGAACATTATGTTGAGTGAAATAAGAAGGACAAGGATAGATATTGTGTGATTCCACTCAGAGGAAGGTACATAGAGTAGTTAAGCTTTTAGAAATAGAAAATGTGATGATAGTTGCTGGGGCCAGGGGAAGCAAACAATGAGGAGATATTTTTAATAGGTAAAATATAGAGTTTCAATTTGCAGAGTTGAAGAGGTTCTGAAGATGCCTGATGATGCTGACTACATCTCTCGTATCTAATGTCACTTAACTATACATATAAAAATTATTAAAGTGGTAAAATTTGGTGTATTTATTTTACCACTGTTTAAAAAAGGTAAAAGGATAGAAGAAATAAGAACTTTGCCAACATTAATCAAAAGAAAGCTTTGTTGGCCATATATTGTTTACAGCCCTTGTCTCTACTGTTAAGGAATGGTGTTTTTGTTGTTGTTGTTGTTTTCTTCTTACTGTTTGTTGAGTTCTTCACTCAGTGGAGGGTTAGTCTTTTGATTATAAAATAAGCTGAAAGTGTGTCATTGTAAAAATTGAAAGAGAGAATAAGAAAGGAAGCAAGAGGCAGGGTGGGAAGCATCACCATGCTCCTTAATCTGTCTATATGAAATACATGAAACTTGGTACCTGACATAAATTAAAAAGATATAAATAAAACCAACTTAAAAAAAGAAGTTTAACAAGTGAAAGATAAAAAGACCCTAGTTTACAAGGAATATAGATAACTGCTGTAAACAGTAATTGAATGGAAAAGCGACCATTTCACCCATAATCGGTCAATTTTAAAGTAATCACAGAGCATTAAAACTATACCACAACATTCTGAATCATTGGTTTCATAGTTATAAAATAAAGTTTTAAAAATAACTTCTAATATTTTGTAGCACAGTATGATAACTACAGTTGATGTCAATTGTATATTTTGAAACAGCTAGTAGATAGAATTTTGAATTTTCCCAACATAGACATTACAGATGTTTGAGGTAATGGATATACCAGTTACCCTGACCTGATCATCATTCATTGTACATATGTACTAAACAACACACTGTTTTCTATACACATGTACACTTATTATGTCAATTAAAATGTATATATATACTTATATAAAATTTAAGTGTTTTCTAAAGGAAGAAACTGGAGGGTTAAAGAGGTAGGTAATGCTTGAACTACTGACCTCCCTTGACATGCATTCAGATTCTGTGTGCAGGGAATTGGGTAGAGCTCTTTACATGACTGTCAAGACACAAGATGAAGGGGGAGGAAATGTGTAAGATTTCAATGACAATTTACCTAGTAATTTACTGCATTATCATTGATTGGAAAAAAAGGTAAGCTGTTTCAGCTCTAGTAGAAAACTCATATTCACTTTCCTTGTCATAGGCTGGATTAACATAAATCCAACCAAGTTAATAATGAACAGGAACAAGGATACCATAATTAGGTTATTCATGGTTTATTCTAATAACACATATTTGCAACAGTTTTCTCAGTGTAATGAGAAAAGAAACTATAAGTCATTCTCAAGTATGTCTCACTTTGGATGATATATTTCATCTATGCATTTCTTTTAGATCTTCCATCTGCTGATTCATTCCCAAATGCCTGAAACAGCCAGGGTTAGTCCAGCCAGAAGTAGGGAGCTGAGAATTCAATCCAGGTCCCCCAAGTGGGTGACAGGGACAAACGTGCCTAGGCCGTCACCCACTGCCTCTCAGGGTACAGATCAGCAATAATCGAGAAGTGGAGCCAGGACTGGAACCCAGACACCCCAACACAGGATGTTGGCATCTTAACCACTTGGCCAAATGCCCACCCTTACTCTGTAGATATCTTGCACAGCAAATGTAGAATTTCAAAGTGAAAGTGTCAAATCCCTGCACCCAGTAACATCTAAAATGCTGTTGCATCTGTTGGTCCAGAGCACAGATTTTGAGAACCACTGTTACAATGTTTTGATTGCTATGTTTGGCCTGTTTTCATACCATGGTTGTACCATGATAAATGATGATAACTGCAGTTTGAATTCAGAGCATTCTAAATCCAGTGTTTCTGGTTGTTTACTGTTTCCTGGAGGAGAAAAGCAGTGCACAAATGTGTGCTGTAACATTTCAGATTTCTGAAACATGAACAGAGCTTTAATGTCTATCAGCATCAACACTTAAATCTTCAGGTCAGACATGGGAAACACGCGTTTATTGATCCACTATGTAACTTTTGTTTTCTTCATCCAAGTATTTCATTTATGTACCTTTAAATCAAAAATACTTTGTTTTAAAAGAAGATACAGTAATGTAATAATTACACCTTCAACACATCTCTTCTTGTTTGAAGGATAAAATCATAACAATAAACATGTTAAACATGATAATAAAAAGAATCCATGACAAAGAAAAATTTTGGTACAGACACAAAGAGAGACATTATTTAGTGATAAAAGGGTCAATACAACAAGAAGACACAGGAACCCGAAATGACAAGCTATATGAGGCAAAGGGTGACAGAAATGAAAGGAGAAACAGGCAAAGCCATAATTATATTGGAAGATTTCAATACCCATCTCTCAGTAATTGATTGAAATTAATATAGAAAATCATCAAGGACATAGAGGATTTGACATTGTCATAGACTGATTGGACCTCATGGACATTGACAGGACATCCAACCTAATAGCAGAGTACAAATTCTTTTAAGCACATGAGTGACATTCATCAACACAGACCACATCCTGGGTCATAGAAGAAATCTTACAAATGTAAAAAGATGGAAGCCGTACAAATGGCTTAATGATCATAAGGAAATTAGACTAGAAATCAAGAAGAGGACAGTAAGTAATTCTTGTAACAAGTGGAAATAAAAAAAAATTCTTATAAATAATGCATGGATCAAAAAGGAAGTCTCAAAGGAAATTAGAAAACATTTTGAACTGACCAAAAATGAAAACATTTGTAGAAAGCAGAAAACATAGTGCTTAAATGAATATTTATACAAGCAACACTTATGAAAAATCTCAAATCAAGAATCTAAGCTGCTCTCTCAATCAGCTAGTAAGAGAAAAGCAAAATAAACTCAATGCAGGTGGAAGTAAAACGATAATAAACAAGAGTAGAAATCAATGAAACTGAAAATTGAAAAAAAAAAAAAACCCACGAAAATCCCAAAGTCAGTTCTTAGAAAAGATCAATAAAATTGATGTGTTTAGAAGATTGACAAAAAAGAGAAAAGACGCAAATCATTTCTATGAGGAATGAAAGACTGGGGCCGGCACTGTGGTGTAGTGAGCTGAGCCTCTGCCTACAGTGCCGGCATCCCATATGGGCGCCAGTTCAAGTTCCGGCTGCTCCACTTCCCATCCAGCTCTCTGCTATGGCCTAGGAAAGCAGTGGAAGATGGCCCAAGTCCTTGGGCTCCTGCACCCAAGTGGGAGACCTGGCAGAAGCTTCTGGCTCCTGGTTTCGGGTTGGCACAGCTCTGGCTGTTGCAGCCATTTGTAGAGTGCACTAGCAGAATGAAGACCTCTCTTTCTGTCTCTCCATCTCTCGGTCTGCAACTCTGTCTCTCAAATAAATAAATCTTTAAAAAGAAAAATATAATGAAAGATGGACTATCACAACAGAATCTGCACACATTATGAGGATAATAAGGAATACTGTGAACAGCTAAGCATCTGAGTTCTACAACTAGGAAGGAAAGAAAAATTCCTCAAAGCTCACAATCACTAAAACATACCCAAGACTAAGTAGCACCTGAATGGTGCTAGACTTATAAAGAATACTTAATTTTTACTTAAAATCTTCCAATAGCAAACAAATTCAAGCTCATAAATAGTTTTACTGAAGATTATTAAACATTTAAATGAAATCACACTGATGCGATATATCTCCCCCAGCAACTCAAAGAGGAAAGAATACTTTACATCTTGCTTTATAAGGTTAGAAATTATCCTGATACTAAAGCCTGACAAAGTTACACAAAAATATAAAATTGTAGATAAAAATCACTCATGAAAACTGATACAAACTTGTCAACCAAATACTAGCTAATGAAATCTAGTAATATGTTAAAAGAATAAGACACTACAACCAAGCGGGGTTTTTTCAGGAACATTCACATTTGGTTCAACATGCTAACATGAACAGGGTATCTGCCATATTAATAGTCTGAAAAAGGAAAACACATACAATCACATCAAGGTCAGAAAAAAATGGGACAATATTCAACACTACACATGGTAAAAACTCTCAGTAAATTAGGTCTGATTTTGGCTTCCTCAACCTGATAGCAGGACTTCAGCTCTCAATGTATTTAATGGGGAAAGACAAAATGTTTTATCTCCCACATTGGAATTAAAATATAAGGATCAAACTGTTTCTTTTCTTGGATGACATGACTGTGCGGAACAGGAATTGCCAACAGCACATATGAACACATACACACACACACACCACCACCACCACCACCACCACCACATCTCCTAGAGGTAGCAAATGGATTTTAAAATGTAGTATTAAGGGTCACACAAAAATAGCTCACAATTTTTAGTAGCAGTTTATTTATTTATTTTTTTTAGACAGACACACATACAGAAGAGGGAGGGAGTGATGGAAAAGAGAAAGAGAGAGATATCACCTCTGTCTATTGGTTTGCTCCCCAGACACCCATATAATCCAGGGGACAGAAGCTGAGAACTGAGAATCCATTCAACAATGTACAACTGGACAATGAAATTTAAACAATATCATTTATAATAGCCCCCACAAGTGAAATACTCAGTTATAAATACAGCAGAGGGCGGGCACCTTGGCTCACTAGGCTAATCCTCGCCTGCGGTGCCAGCACACCGTGTTCTAGTCCTGGTCGGGGTGTCGGATTCTGTCCCGGTTGCTCCTCTTCCAGTCCAGCTCTCTGCTGTGGCCTGGGAGTGCCGTGGAGGATGGTCCAAGTGCTTGGGCCCTGCACCTGCATGGGAGACCAGGAGAAGCACCTGGCTCCTGGCTTTGGATCAGCGCGGTGCGCCGGCTGCAGCGCGCCGGCCGCAGCGGCCACTAGGGGGTGAACCAACGGAAAAGGAAGACCTTTCTCTCTCTCTCACTGTCCACTCAGCCTGGCCACCGATGGTGGACTAAAAAAATCCCCAACATATAATTGCATTTGAACTGAATACATATATTTTCTTATCATTATCAAAGTCTTATCATATCTTTTCATAAGACTCTTATCATTACAATACATTTGCATTGTTTTAGGTGTTATAAGTAATCTAGAGGTGTTTAAATTAGAATGTGAGGATATGTGTGGGTTGTATGCAAATACTATGATAATTTATGCAACTGACTTGATCGTCCATGACTTTTGATATCCGAGGGGTGGGGTCTGGGAACCAATCTCCTGTGGATATCAAAACACAACATAATTTTTACCATACAATCCAACAATCTCACTCTTGGGTATTTGTTCAAGTGAACTCACAATTTATGTCAACACAAAAACCTGTACATCTGTGTTTAGGATAACTCTATTCCTAATGAACAAGAACTGTAAACAATGACATGCCTCGCAACTGGCACTCACTAGAAAACCATAGCGCACTCATGTAATAGAATACTGCACAGCAGTGCCAAGGAGTTACCTGCTGATCCACGAAATTAGCTGGATGGCTCTCAGGGCTAGCGTACTGGTGAAGAGGCCAGTCTCCAAAGGTCCCATGTTGCATGCTTTCATTTACACAACATTCTCAAAGATATCAAAAATGTCCTGATGGAGACCACCTCAGGGGTTAGGAGTGGAAAAACAGTGAGAAGTCAAATAGATGACACAAGGAACCTGGAGGGGAGGAGATGGGACTGTTTTATAACCTGACTGTGGTGTTTACGTGAGGCTGCACACGTGGTAAACTTCATAAAAGTCTGCAACCCTAACAGTCTGTTTTACTATGTGTTACATTAAGAGAGCATTATATCTGTTTGCATTCTGGGTCAATTTAATAGGTGTTTATTGAGCATTTACTGCGTGCTAAGACTGTGCTTATGTAATTAGGACGAAATGAAATTTATTGCTTCCTCTGCGGAGCCCTGGGTCTGAAAGCTAATCCAATTACAGAATAGGCACAAATCCTCACCAAGGCCCAGTGAGATGTGAAGGCCAGTATTGTAATAGAATTCAGAGAGGACCAGCCCTTCTGTTCTCCTGAACTCAGCCCCCTGCACATCCGCCAGGCAGCCTCCTGGCTGGAGCTGCCAGTGGTGTGCAAGGCAGCGGGCGATGTAGTCTAGAGGCTGATTAGAACACAAAGAGGAGACAGTTAGGTCTTTCATGGTAAAGGTTCCCAATCTGTCAATGTTGTTGTTGTGACACTTGCCAGGTTCCTGTCCAAAAGGATACAGGTGCTGGTGGCAAAGATCTGCAGCAAACACAGAGGAGGCAGTCACACCCATCAGCCCAGGCCACTTACACGTGTATAACCCCCCCACTGAGCCTCAGATTGGATGGCTCTGAGGTTTTCCAGGGCAAAAGGGGGAAAAACAGGTATTTGCTGCACCCCACTGTGTCCTTTAACTCTGCTGATATGTTTCAGCATCCTGGAAACTATACAAGGCGCGAGTCACTTTACCCATTGTATAACTGCATGGTTTTTGCTCCTGAGCCAACTCACGTACCCCGCCTTTTTCCTTCTGTCAATCAGAAAAATGGGACAGCAGTACTATACACACAGGCTTTTGTGAAAATTCAATTAGATGGGCTGATTTATCTACAGCATGCTGGGCCCATAGGGATCACTTAGCAGCAGTGTACTGTCTGCATGTGAGAATACAGTAATGAGACATTATTTAATGTTACCTTAGTGTTTAATTATACTTGTCATGAAGAAATACTTGTGATTAAGAAATGCCCCAATGCATTCAATCCCTTCTTGCAATACTCATTGAAGAATGTCAATTGGCATCCAAGGATGGAGCTCTCAGTGAGCCCCATGAGCTTGGTCTCCATGTGTCTCACAGTCAGGGCTCATGGTGAGTTAGGGCTTGGGTTCCTCCAGCCTCCCGGGATGTGCCTTCACTTCGCCTGGTTCATTGATCTGTGGTGTTCCAGGGACAGGGATCCTGGGAGAGCCAGGGAGGGACCATTTGCAATCTCATCTCAAGTTGTGGTTGACAGAAGTGAGAAGGAAAAAGAGACATTTAACAGAGCCCAGCTGTGTGCTCAGTGCTTAAAATCAGCTGACTTATTGATCACACTGATAGGTCTAAGAGTCAAAGGGATCACACAAACAAGACTAGTGTCTGCTAATACTAACTGATAGAATCAAAAAGCGAGAGAATGATCCAACATGGGAAGCGAGATACACAGCAGACTCATAGAATGGCAGATGTCCTAAATAGCACTCTGGCCTCAGAATCAGCCCTTAAGGCATTCAGATCTGGCTCAAGAGCCCATGGGAATATTTTAGGCATGGAAAGCCAAGACACTGTGGCAAAAAAAAAGAAGACCTAAATGAAAGATCTCTGCGAGTGAGATCCCAGTGGAACGAATGGGGCCATCAAGGTAGGAGGTACCTTTCTCTGAAGGGAGGAGAGAACCTCCACTTTGACTATGACCCTGTTGGAATTAAGATTGAAGTCAGCAAACCCTAAAGGCTTCCATAGCCTCGGCAACTCATGACTAGAGCCTAGGGAGATTACTGACGCCATAAACAAGAGTGTCAAATTGTTAAATCAACTTCAGGAGTCACTGTGTACTTATGTCTCATGTGGGATCTGTCCTTAATGTGTTGTCCAATGTGAAGTAATGCTATAACTAGTACTGAAACAGTATTTTTACACTTTGTGTTTCTGTGTGGGTGCAAACTGATGAAATCTTTACTTAGTATATACTGAATCAATCTTCTGTATATAAATATAATTAAAACTGAAAAAAAATCTTGGTGTTAAATTGGAAATTGCATAGAAAATTAATCAATTAAAAAATATATCATGTAGAATCTCTGTCCTTAATGTGCTATACATTGTGAATTAATACTATAACTAGTACTCCAACAGTATTTTTCACTTTGTGTTGCTATGTGAGGGCAAACTGTTGAAATCTTTACTTAATATATACTAAACTGATCTTCTGTATATAAAGAGAATTGAAAATGAACCTTGATGTGAATGCAAGGGGAGAGGGAGTGGGAAAGGGGAGGGTTGCGGGTGGGAGGGAAGTTGGGGGGGGAAGCCATTGTAATCTATAAGCTGTATTTTGGAAATTTATATTCTTTAAATAAAAGCATTATAAAAAAAAATCAGCTGACTTATTTCAGCTTCCTGGAAGTATATAGGGCATGGACCACAATACCCATTCTCAGAGTTGCATGATTTTTAATCTCGAACCCACCTTTCCTCTGTGAACAATGGCTGCTTGGCATTCTCTAAGCATTCAAATCCTTCTGTCCGTGGTCTTGTGTAAACCATTTTCTATTTTTTCTACTCTGGAGGAGACTTAATTTATGGCCTTGAGCTCAAGATTTTCCATTCAACCTAGTCCCCCATGTTACCCTCAAAGCTGTGCCCAGGCTGCCTGCTCAGCAAATATTTTTTAGATGGATGAAACTTTTTTTTTCTGAGGAAAAGATACCCAGTGAGGAGGTAGGGCTCATTTCAGTTCCAACCCACAGGAATCTGGTGTATGATCTGCAGTTACCAGTAAACACTTCAACCAACATACCCTGCCGGCTGTGAGTGATGCTTCTCTGAAATTCTCCTCCAGAGGATATCGGGCACAAGAGAATGCCTTCTTGTGGCTGCTGCGGACTATTAATTGGACAATTCAAAGGCTCTTGGGTAGTCATGCTATATTTAAGCAGGTTATATTCTTCCATTAGGTTGAGCATCCATTATTTTTATGTAATAGTGTGTTTTTATATTTTCTCACTGTAGCGTAAAAGAGTGGAGAGCTTTCCATCTGTTTTTGTTAGCAGTCCCAATAAATTTCTCCCAAACCTGATATGACACAGAGCAAATCATCTAAGTTGTATTCCCACCGGTTTGCACGGTAGAACACAACGACTCTCAGTAGTCTGTGGATTGCTTTTATTTATCACAATGGTCACTGTATTTCTTGGTTTATGTCACCGTTGAAAACATTAGGTGCTCTAATCCCTTTGTAGTCAGACATAGGGGAAAACTATCTATTTCTTCTGTCTGTTAGTTTGGAACCTTGCAAAAGTAATTAGTCATTGTAACAAATATTGACTTGAGGCAGTATGACGTGATGGCAAGAGCAGATGCTTAGAAGACAATGGACTCTCGAGGTGGTGAGAGATGCCACCCCTGCTACATGTGTATGACATCATACACAATAATAGTTATTTCTATGCTTTCATAACTGCATGTGAAAAATGAGAATAGGCAGATCTACCTTTGCAAGAATATGAACATCGGAATATATGATACTAAATTAAATTATCTGTTCTTCAAAGACTAATATCTTTTAACTATCAACCCTGCCCCAGAAGAAGCACTGTGGATTTTACTTGTTAGAGAGCATCAGTTATCAATTTTGTGCCTGTTAGCTCTAACTTCACTGCTCCATGCATGCTATGCCATAGACAACACAATTGCATTGAGAATTTCTCTTCTACAGTGAGACTGAGGTGGGGCTTTTGACTAAAAAGTGTGGACAGGACGTTGCAGGAAGGAAAGAAAAGACATCCAATGTGGATGGGGAGTTGGTGATATGGGAGTGAAAAAAAAAAGAATTAAATCAAAGGAAGAAGGGAAACTATCTTGACATGATTTTGTGTTTAGAAAATTTTGAAGGTTCTAGAAAAATCTCATAGAATCAATATAGAAATTTAGAACGCTTTCAGAAAAGAAAGGTCAATATGCAAAAATCAATTGTACTTCTGATTTGCATTTCCCTAGTGATTAATGATACTGAGTATCCTTTTGCATATTTATTCCCATTTGTGTATCTTCTTTGGAAAAATGTCCATTCAAGTCCTTTGCTCATTCCAGAACTGGTTTATTCATTCATTAGTGGATTTTAGAAGTATCTTTACACTTCATAAGTATAAATTTCTAACCAGATAAGTGGTTTGCAAATATTTTCTCCCATTGTGTGGTTGCCTTTTTACATTGTTGATATTGACTTTTAATATAAAAGTTAAAAAATTTCTCCAGAAATTAGGTTTGTCTATTTTTTCTTTTGTTGCGTATGCCTTTTGTGTCACATCCAATAAATCTTTTCTTAAGCCAATCCTATGACATTTTTATGCTATATTTCATCCCAAGGAACTTGAAAATTTAGGTCTACATGTAGCTGTCTGATCCACTTTGAGTTAGTTTCTGTGCATGGTGTTAGGGTCCATGTTCTTTCTTTAGGTAGATACTGTTTGAGATACCACTTCATACTCGTTGGGATGTCTAATGTCAGAAAAAAATAAGCAAATAGAAAATAACAAGAGCTAATGTAAATGTGGAGAAATTTGAAGTTGCATGCAGTGTTGGTGGGAGTGAGATATGGGTTAGCTGTTGTAGAAAAACAGTTTAGCAATTCCTCAAAAAAAATAAAAATAAAAATAAACAGAGAATGACCAGCCACCTCACTTCTGAATATGCAGCCAAAAGGAGTGAAAATAGGGTCCCAGTGAAATATTTCCCTCTTGTGTTCACAGCAGCTTAATTCACAACTAACTGAGATGTGGAAGAAACCCAAGTGTTCATCAAACGTTAAACAGATAAGCAGAATGTGATATATACAACAGAATTATTCAGCCTTCAAAGGAAGGAAGTTCTGACATAAACTACCACAAGGATGAACCCTGTGGACGTTATGCTGAGTGAAATGAACAACTCACAAAAAGACAAACGCTGTGTGATTCCATTTACACGAAGCCCTTTAGAATGGTCAAAACCATAAAGATATAAAGAATGGCAGTTGCCATGGGTTGGGGAAAGGAAAATTCAGAGTTATTATTTAGTGGATGTAGATGTTCAGATTTGCCAGCTGTAAAGACAGATGGTGATGGACAATAGTGACGGATGTACCACAATGCCAATGTACTTAATGTACAATGTACTTAATCCCATATGGGCACCAGTTCTAGTCCCGGCTGCTCCTCTTCTGATTCACTTTCTGCTGTGGCCTGGGGAAGCAGTGGAAGATGACCCAAATGCTTGGGCCCCTGCGCCCATTTCGGAAGACCTGTAGGAAGCTCCTGGCTCCTGGTTTTGGATCAGTGCAGCTCTAGCCATTGCGGCCAATTGGGGAGTGAACCAGTGGATGGAGGACTTCTCTCTCTCTCTCTCTCTCTCTCTTTCTCTCTGCCTCTCCCTCTTTCTCTGTGTAACTCTTTCAAATAAATAAGTAAATCTTTAAGAAAAAAATGGACGTGTGAAAAAAAAATCAGAATGCCTTCCTTGTGCAGCACAGCCATCAGTCAGCATCTCATTTTTCTGCAATGCCAGTAATTAAATCTTCCCTGGGCTTTCTGGGAGCCCCCTGGCCACCCAGAGGCAGCCATGAGCTGATTTCCAATCCCTCAAGTGCTCTACTTAGTGCCTATTCTCCCCTGAGCAGTGCTCTCCACCCACAGCCAAGCTAATTTGGTCAATATTTAGTTTTCACTCTTAGAGTTTGCAATGAAATTTCAATCAACCCCAGAGTGACAAAACATAGAAGTTTTTTTTTTTTTTTTTTTTTTGGACAGGCAGAGTGGACAGTGAGAGAAAGAGAGAGACAGAGAGAAAGGTCTTCCTTTTCTGTTGGTTCACCCTCCAATGGCTGTCGCGGCAGGTGCGCTGTGGCCAGCGCACCCTGCTGATCCGATGGCGGGAGCCAGGTGCTTCTCCTGGTCTCCCATGGGGTGCAGGGCCCAAGCACTTGGGCCATCCTCCACTGCACTCCCTGGCCACAGCAGAGAGCTGGCCTGGAAGAGGGGCAGCCGGGACAGAATCTGGTGCCCTGACCAGGACTAGAACCCAGTGTGCTGGCGCCGCAGGCGGAGGCTTAGCCTATTGAGCCTCAGCGCCGGCCAAAACATAGAAGTTTACTAATTGAATCGATCTTCTTTATATAAAGATAATTGCAAATGATTAAAAAATCTTGGTGTTAAACTGGAAATTGCATAGACAATTAATCAATTTTTTTAAAAAAAATCATGTAGGATCTCTGTCCTTAATGTGCTGTACATTGTGAATTAATACTATAACTAGTACTCCAACAGTATTATCATTTTGTGTCTCTATGCGAGGGCAAACCGTTGAAATCTTTACGTAATATGTACTAAATTGATCTTCTGTGTATAAAGAGAATTGAAAATGAATCTTGATGTGAACAGAAGGGGAGAGGGAGCGGGAAAGGGGAGGGTAGGGGGAGGGAGAGAAGGTGTGGGGGGGGAGCCATTGTAATCCATAAGCTGTTCTTTGGAAATTTATATTCTTTAAATAAAAGCTTTATATATAAAAAAAAAGAAGTTTACTGATGAGGATATCACCTTAAGTACACACACTGTAGGAACAGACAAGATAATTTTTCTCATAATGAACATGCTTGATCATGGAAAAGACAGGCCACCTTTGTATTTTAACTAATGAGTATCTCAGGACACTTACAAAGGAAAACTGACCGAGAAGTCTAACTTTCCTGAGTCCTGGCTTGGTTCATTTTAATTGGGCGACTTTGTCATTGCATCATTGTGGTCCTTTCGGTTTTCATTTATATATGACATTAAATATGGGGCAGGCACACATTGCCAAAGAGACATTCTCAGGCAGTTCTCCGCTGTCTTTCAGTGGACAATTAGAGAATACCTCTGGGACGGTGACTCCAGTTATTCAGGAATAATCATTTCCATTTTAAGCATTTTGCCAGGTGACTTTGGAATTTTTCTGAAGTGTTACTTGTTTTAAAAGAATTCTAGCTATGCAACGGAAAACTGCCTCGCACATCTGGACCACGGGATGTGTATTCATCCAAAAATGATTCACCTACGGGGCGCCAGCTGATCCTCTTGTTTGAGGCCATGATGGGCAGTGGCAGAACACGGACTGCAGTCTCACACCTGGGCACTTCCTACCTGCCTCATTTCTGCCAGCCCTGCAGTCTGGCTACCTAGTGCCACCTTCTCCCTAACACCCCGTCTAAGCTATATTCAGCCTACCTTTTGGTGTAGGGTGCGCCCACCTCTCCTCCTTACAGCATGAGACGATTATTTCTCAGGTATTATGCGGGAACAGTCCCTAGGTCAGAAGTATTTCCTTCCTGCTTGGATGAGGATATTGACTGTTCCAGCCACATGGGTCTCAGAAGGCACTCGATTCCCTCCCTTTTAAGTTTCATTTCTGAGAAGTCCTGGTGCATACGGGGAGCTTGGAGTCACCCACGAGGGAGGCCTGGATTAAGTTCCTGGTACCAGCTTTGGCCTGGCACAGTGCTTATCACTGAACATTCGGAGAGTTCGGCAATGGATGAGAGTTGGTTCTCTCTCTCTCTCCCAAATACAATTTTAACAGTCAATTCAAAATGCATTGAAGACCTAAATATAAGTTCTGAAAATTTAAAAGTACTAGAAGGAAACACAAGGAAGGCACTTCAGGACATTGGAATGAGCAAGAATTTTTGGAATCAAACCCCCAAGCTACAGGAAATGAAAGCAGAAGTAAACAAATGGGGTTTCATCAAACTAAAGACCTTTCACACAGCAAAGGAAATAGTCAACAGAATGAAGAGAGAACTTGCAGAATGGGAGGAATTATTTGTAAGTTATACATCTGCCAAAATGATAATAACCAAAATATTCAAGGAACTAAAAAAAACCTTAATAGTAAAAAATATACACAAACAATACTATTCATAAAATGGGTGGTTGTGGATGGTGTTGTGGCATGGCAGGTAGAGCCTCTGCCTGTGACACCGGTGTCCCATATGGGTGCTGGTTGAAGTTCTGGCTGCCCAGCTTCTCATCCAACTCCTTGCTAATGCACCTGGGAAGGCAGCAGAAGATGGCCCAAGTGTGTTCGCCTTTGCTGCCCATGTGGGAGACCTAGATAAAGCTCCTGGATCCTGTCTTTGGCCTGGTCCAGCTCTGATTGTTGGGGCCATATGGGGAGTGAACCAGTGGATAGAAGATCTCTCTCTCTCTCTCCCTCTCCCTCTCCCTCTCCCTCTCCCTCCCACTCTCTCTTTCCTTCTCTCTGTAACTCTGACTTTCAAAATAAATAAATCAATCCTTCAAAAATGCATGATAAATTTAAGCAGACATTTCTCAAAGGAAGACATACAAGGGACCAACAGGTGCATGAAAAAATGCTCAAGATTATTATAAATAAGAGAAATGATATAAAAACCACAATGAGACATCACCTTATTACAGTTAGGTTGGTTATTACAAAACAAAAGGTAACAAGTGCTGACAAGGATGTGGAGAAAAGGGAACCTTTCCATGCTGTTGCTAGGAATGTAAATTAGTATAGCCCTTGTGTAAAACAATATGGGGAAAACTAAAAACAGAGGTACCCTGTGGTCCAGCAATCCCATTACTGGGTATACGTCCAAGGGAAATGGAATCAGTCTGCTGAAGAAAGAGCAGTGTCCCATATTTACTGCAGCACAATTCAGAATAGCCACGAAATGGGACAACCCAGTACTCAATTAACCAATGACTGGAAAAGGAAAATGTGATGCGTATACATAATGGAATACAATTCAGTCATCAGAGGAAGAAATCTCCCCATAGGCAACAACTTGCATGGACGTGGAGGTCTTTACAGTATGTGAAAAAAGACCAAACACAGAGAGCCAAGTACTGTGTGATCTCACTCATATGTGGAGTATGAAAAAGTCCATCTCCTAGATGTTAAGAGGGTACGGGTACCAGACACTGGGGAGAGTAGGCGTGAGGGAAGGATGGATGGTGGAGCTTGAGTGGAGGATAGCAAGTCATTAAATAGCAGTAACAAGTCGTGGCATTCTATTACAAAGTAGGATGACTGCAGAGGATGATAGTGTTCTGCATAGTCATCCAAAAAAACTAGAAGAAATTATCTGAAATCTTTACCATCCAGAAATGCTAAAGGTTTCAGGGGATAAATATTTTTTACTCTGATGGGACATTATGCTGTACACACGCTGAAGCGAAGCATCACCTAGATCTCCATAAACATGCACATTTTTTATGTATCAGTTAAAAGTAAAAGGAAGAGTAAAGAATTGGTGTCTTGGGAAAGACCATTGTCAAGGGGATTTGTTGCACAGTTTTTCTTTTTCATGGAATGAGAGGTCACAGAGTAAATTAGACCCAGGGTGGTGTGTGCGGAGACCTGCATGTGTGTTGTAAATTAGAACAAGGTGTTGTGTGCTGAGACCTGCGTGTGTGTTGCAACTGAGAGCCAGTGAGTGCAGAGACCCACGTGTGTGTTGTAAATTAGAACAAGTAAGTCGGAGCCATGTTGGTGTGTGCAGAGACCCTCCCTGAACTTGTGTGTGACCAGGGGTCCGTCATGACAGCATCTCCAGAAGACAGCACATTCATTGTGGAGGCAGGACCCCCATCCTTGTGAAATTTCATCTTCTGGAACATGAGGTGGGAAGACATGAGTCCAACTGTGGACAAAGAACTCAACCGGAGAACCAGGTCGCCAAGCATTCGTGGAAGGTCTGTCAGGTCTAGAGACCCCTGAACATGCACCTGACCCCTGGCTACCTCCCTGAAGAGCCTACAGAGGAAAGAATCCCAAGCTACCGAGCCAGGGATGCACACATGAGGAGCACGTTAGGTGCAGAAGCACAGATGGAAGGTCTTGCATGGAGAGGAGACGGGGGGGATATGGAGGCAGCAGCACGCAGGTGCACTGAGCTGCTTTGCTTCTGGTGCAAAAGAGAAGAGATGCCCAGGCAGGGAGCAGAGTGGGACTGAGAGCAAAAGTGGAAGACGAGGGCCTGCCTCTGACCCTTTATGGGGGATTCTGGGAGACTTCTGACTCTCTTCTGAGCAGCAGGGATCTATGGATGCTTTCAGGTGGAGAGGAAGCCAGGCAGCATAATTCTTTAAATCACTTGGGGATAAACCAGGGCACATTTTCCTCACTTTGAACCACAGAAGTCTAGAAAGTGTGGGTGCTTTTTTTTCCAGAGTCACACCTCCCAAGCAGTGAAGAAAAATTCTTAAGTCCTGGGCTTCTGCTGGTGAATGCAAAGCAAGGCTGTGTTCCCTGCACCAGGTTGACTCTGGCTTAAGAAAGGAGCTCCCACCTGCAGGTGAGCTTGAGATGCAAACAGCAGAGCACGTGTGCCTGCCTGAGTCCCTGTGGGATGCTGTTTTCTAGGGCCACGGGTTAGCAGGCATTTGTTGGCTGCTTTCTGTTAGGCACTTATGTGGCCACTATGGATTTAAAAAAAATGGAAAAATAAAAAGTTTCCAGCACTTTTGAGAATAGAAGACACAAGGAAACATTCATTCATTTATCTTCTTGGTAAGCCATTTCTAAACTCTTCCCACTGCCAGACCCTGGGGGAGATTTTGGGGATCTTCATGAATGCTTCCAGTACAATGAGACTGAAAGATGGGTGATGGGGCCTGACCCTACAGTGGCACCAGGGTGGTGGGAGTCGGAGCACGGTTAGGTAAGGGACTCTGAGGTGGGAATGGGTTGTTTGGGGTGAGTGAGAAGTAGGATCCTCTGGAACGGAATCTGCAACCGAAGGCCTGACAGCATCTGGTGCGGACACAAGTGCAGCGTGGACAAAAGAAGTCCCAGCCCCCAGGACTAAATGGAGGGTAAATGTACACGGCTGGTGAGGAGAAGAATGCACAGAAAATCAAATCACCCAGCCATTTTTCAAAGTCAGGATTGTGTCTTTCTGCCCGCGTTACTGTCTAGCACACAGCATGGCACCCAGTAGTAAATGCTCACTGCACCATTCTTGAATAACACAAAGAGAGAAGGCAGTGAGAATGCAGGCCTTTTTATTCCACCCAAGAGCTGCTCATGGTGTCTGGTGTAGCATTCCACTCTTTGGCCACAGTTGAGGTTCTTTCTGCACACTAGAGCAGGCTCAGTGTGCTGGATCAGCTGATTCCTTCTGTCTTGGTGTGGATGCACAAGTAGGAACTTTCCATCTGCCTTCCTGGACCAGGGATGGCAAATTCAGGGCTGAGAGCCAGGTGCACCTCCACTCCCTCACTTCTGCACCCAGACCATACACTGCTTTCTGCTGAGCACAGGAGAAACACAGACTCCTCCTTCACACAATGGTAGAGTCACTCGACATCCACTGCATGGAAGCTGAAGTTTATTTAACATCTTCACCCAAGAGCTTCCAGTCCATCCCCTTACTGGGCAGTCTTGCCCCTCTCCATCCCCAGCCAGCCCTCTGCAGGCCTAGGAACTCCTGGAGGCCATGCTGGCTCGTGCTGGTGCCGCCCAGGTGGCCCTCAAGACATTGAGCCTAGAGAGGAGGGGTGTGCAGCACAGCAGCTGTGGGTAGCTTCAGAGCACCCTCCCAGGCTTTCAAGAGCTGTCCAGGCTATTAAAAGCACAAACCTGGACCAGCATTAAATATGTTAATGTGCCGTAAAACTCCTTTCTGAGTGAGACTCTCACCAGAAAAGCAGAGGACCCAAGTCTGTAATGGCTGGCTTTTTATCTTCCCGATGGATTTTATTATAGCAGTAACAAGAGCAATTCCACTTAAAAGACTCTTGTCAGCTAACACTTACTGTGGATTATCGTGCGGGTTGAGAAACAATCTCTACCCCACACAAATTGGGAATGGGTAAGAAAGAAATGAGCCTCCAGAAATACAGCCCGCTGACGTTACATCCATGGCATTTTCTGGGAGAAATGGGACTGGGGATGAACTGGGAGACAGGCTAATTAGGGAGGCAAATCACAGCACTCCAGTGAGTCCTCGTCAGCAGGACACAAACCAGGGCCCTAAGAGGACTCCAGCAGTACAATCTTTATCACTGAAAGATCACAATGACATCTGTCAGGCCTATTACAAAAGCAAAATTGCCACTGGGCATTTAAAAAATGCTTTTTTTATTTGAGAGATGGGGTTGGGGAGAGAGAGAATCTCCCATCTACTGGCTCACTCCCCAAATGCTCGCAATGTCTGGGGTAGGGCCAAGCTAGGTCCACCATGTGGAAGACAGGATTTCCATTATTCAAGCCATCACCACTATCATGCTAGGGAATCAGAAGTAAGCTGGTGTCAAAGCCAGGTGCTCCAAGGTGGGACAAGGGTGTCTTAACTGTCATCTTCTCCACTAGCTGCCTATTTCAATGGCGAGTTTTAATAGACAGGACAGCATGCTTGCTTTGGAAGGAGAAAGAAGAGTTTTATCGCTAGGCAAATGGTTCTGGTTCACAGCCCAAAAGGACTTGTAGAGCTGCTGGAGCAGGAGAGGGTCAGGATGTAGCGTTCTGGGCTTTCTCTTTCCTGGCTGTCTTAGTGTTTCAGTATTACAGCATAATACCTGAGACCACTCGCTAATGAAGAAGAAAGGCCTATGTGGTTCATAGTTCTGGAGGTTCAAGGTCAGGGTCAGACAGCCCTGTTGGTTTGCTCTCTAGAAAGGTTGGTGGATGGTGTGAGGAGGAAAGATTGCACAGCTAGTCCGGAAGCAGAGAGAAGCTGAAGCCAAACTCAGGTTTTTATAACAGCGCTTTTGCAAGAACCACCTCTTGGGGGCACCCCAGTGCTCTAAGGACCACCAGCCCACATCCTAAGCTTTCCACCACCTCCAAGGATTTTACATGTGGACCTCTGGGGGACACATTCAGCACCCAATCTGATACTTAATCCATAAACCCTGGCTGTCACACCTCATCTGCATTCTCTTCCGAATGTCAGGACCTCTCCTGGTGCCAATCAAAGCTCAGGGGCAGCATCACGTGGTCTGTGGGTGGCTTTGTCTCCTCTCTGCCTGCTTTGCATAGACTGGAAGACTGGTTTTATCCCATGTTTGCAGTGAGCCGTGAGAAGCGCCCACAGCCATACTGAGCGGCAGCTTTGCATGCAACAGACATCAGTGAGAAACTTCCAGATAAACCTGGAAGCTGGCAGCTTTGGGGGTCAAGGTCATTTCTCAGCAGCTCCTGCTCTCTGATTTCTCCTCCTCAGCTGTTTGTGGAAGGCTGATCCGCAGTTTCTGGCTTACTGTGCTCAGAGACTGATATTAATGCTTCAAGGGCAGGTGTGATGTCTGGGCTTGATAAGTATTTCTGCAGCTTAAAGTTACCTCTGAGCAATCCTTGCACCTCTGGTTTAAGTCCCAGGCAGAAACTTCTGGATACCATCACTGGAGGGAAACCAGATCAAGGAGTCATTCAACATTAAAAAGCAATGAATCCAGAGAGTGAAAACCAGGCCAAAGCTATCATCAGCAATCCCTCCATGCAGAAGTGACACACCTCAGAGTATTCCCGGAGGAATGAACTAGGTTCTAGAACAGCGAGGGTCTCTATTTAACCAAAACCATCACATAAAGCATTGTTTTTGTTGTTGTTTTGTTTTTAAGTGTTCAACACAGGGATGTGTGTGATTAAACTATTCTACATCTGTTTAATGACCATGATCAGGCCATTAAACATGTTTGCAAATACTTTTTTGCCACAGCTAATTTGGATATGCAAGTTTCAAAGGTGGTGCTCAGCAGAACATAGACAATATAACTTGAATTTGAAAACATATTTTTTTAAAGTTTTTTTGATGAACATGTAATAATTGTGTATAGTTTGAGGTCCCAGTTTGGCACTTCAATAAATGTATAGAGTGTGTAGTTTAATCAGCGTTTTCATTTCCTTCTCATTCCTTTATGTTTGGATCCTTCTGCTCCTCTCTTCTAGTTCTGCATAAAATGCATAACAGGAATGATTGTCACCCCACTGTGCTACAGAACACGGGGAACTAAGTTCTTCCACCTAACTCTGCTTTGGTATCCATTACCCATCACCCCATATCCCTTCTCCTCAACCTCTACTATTCCATTGGGATCTATTATTTTTAGCTCCTATATATGAAAAAGAATATGCAATATTTGTCTTTCTGGACCTGGTTTATCTCATTTAACAGAATGTTTTCTAGTTCTGTCCATTTTGCTGCAAATGACAGCATCTAATTCCTTGTTGTTGGTGTTAAGATCTATTTATTTATTTGAAAGGCAGAGTTAGAGAGGGACAGACACACAGACACACACAGACACACAGACACACACACACACACACACAGATATCTTCTATCCACTGATTCACTCTCCAAATGGCCACAATGGCCAGGGCTGGGCCAGGCCAACGCCAAGAGCCAGGAGCTTCTTC
Organism: Sylvilagus floridanus; assembly: GCA_949820135.1. NCBI lineage: Eukaryota > Metazoa > Chordata > Mammalia > Lagomorpha > Leporidae > Sylvilagus > Sylvilagus floridanus. The sequence continues at coordinate 66,178,978 of OX463236.1, read as the reverse complement.
CAGGTCTCCCACGTGTTTGGGTTCTTTACATATTCTGGATAGTAGTTGCTTGTCAGATGAACAGGGGATTGTCAGGGACTTAAGAACTTGGGCCATCTTCTCCTGCTTTCCCAGGTGTGTTATCAGGGAGCTGGATTGGAAGTGAAGCTGGGGGATTCACCCATGTGGGAGGCAGATGGTGACTTAAACTGCTCCTTAACAGCGCCAGCCCCTTCATTCTGTTTTCTGGCTGAGTAATAGTCCATTACATATGGATGACTCAGTTGATTCCATATCAGTGAGAAGAGAGACAGAGAGGAAGGTCTTCCTTCCTTTGGTTCACTCCCCAAATGGTTGCAACCAGAGCTGGGCCAATCTGAAGCCAGGAGCCAGATGCTTCTTCCTGATCTCCCACACAGGTGCAGGGGCCCAAAGACTTCGGCCATACTCCACTGTTTCCCAAGCCACAGCAGAGAGGTGGATTGGAAGAGGAACAGCTGGGACTCGAACCGGCACCCATATGGGATGCTGGCGCCGCAGGGTGAGGATTAACTTACTGCGCCACGGCACTGACCGCTGTTTTGTTTTTGTTTTTGTTTTTTTTTAAGAACTTTCACGATGGCTACACTAATTTACAGTCCCACCAATGCTGTATGTGGGTTTCTCTTTCTCTTCATCCTCACCAGCATCTGTTACTTTTTGCCTTTTTAATAAAAATCATTGTGAGGTGAAGTGATAACTTATTGTGGTTTAGATGTTCATTTCCTAGTGAAGTTGAGTATTTTTTTTGACAGGCAGAGTGGACAGTGAGAGAGAGAGACAGAGAGAAAGGTCTTCCTTTGCCATTGGTTCACCCTCCAACAGCAGCCACGGCCGGCTTGCTGCGGCCGGCACACCGCACTGATCTGATGGTGGGAGCCAGGTGCTTCTCCTGGTCTCCCATGGGGTGCAGGGCCCAAGCACTTGGGCCATCCTCCACTGTACTCCCGGGCCACAGCAGAGAGCTGGCCTGGAAGAGGGGCAACCGGGACAGAATCTGGCACCCCAACCAGGACTAGAACTGGTGTGCCAGCACCGCAAGGTGGAGGATTAGCCTAGTCAGCCATGGTGCCAGACGAAGTTGAGTATTTTTTCATATGCTCATTGGCCATTTGTATTTCTTTTTTTAAAAGATTTATTTATTTATTTGAAGGTCAGAGTTACAGAGAGAGAGGAGAGATATATAGAGAGAAAGGTCTTCCATCCTATGGTTCAATCTCCAATTGACCTCAGTGGCCGGAGCTGTGCTGATTTGAAGCCAGGAGCCAGGAGATTGTTCCGAGTCTCCCACGTGGGTGCAGGGGCCCAGGTGCTTGGGCCATCTTCTACTGCTATCCCAGGCCATAGCAGGGATCTGGATCAGAAGAGGAGCAGCTGGGACTAGAACCAGCGCCTATATGGGATGCCAGCGGTGCAGACCAGGGCTTTAACCTGCTGTGCTACAGTGTTGGCTCCAGCCAGTTGTATTTCTATGAAAAATGTTTATTCATATAGCTTCATCATTTAAAATGTTTTATATATTTATTCTATTTATTTGAAAGGTAGGGGAAAAGAGAGAGACAGAGACAGAGAGAGATTTCATCCACTATTTTACTCCTCAAGTACTTGCCATAGCCAGGGCTGGGCCAGGCCAAAGCCAAGAGCTGGGAATTCAATCCAGATCTCCCATGTCAGTAGCAGGGATCCAACCACTTGAGCCAATACTTGCTGTCTCCAGGAGTGCCCAGTAGCAGGAAACAGAGCTAGTCCTCAAAACCAGGAACTTTGATATGAGATGTCAGCGTCCCAAGTGGTATCTCAACCACTACAGCAAATGTCCATTTTTAAATTGGATTATTTGTATTTTCACTTATCACTGTTGAGTTGTTTGGGCTCCTTACATATTCTGGATAGTAGTTGCTTGACAGATGACCAGTAGGTAAATATTATCTCCCATTCTACTGATTGTCTCTTCACTCTGATGATTATTTCCTTTGCTCTGCAGACACTTCCTAGTTGGATATAATCCTACTCATTCCATGTGGAAGGCTAGCGGCTGCAGCTGATGAATGAGCACTGGGTGTTTCAGTCACTGAAGGGGAGCACAGAGAACTATGGTACTGACAATATTTAAGTAAGAGAGAACATATCTTGAGACTAGGTGTGGAAACCTGGAACTAGGAATGGGAGATGGATACAATTTCTTTCTTTAGCTTTTCTCCGAACACTAACTTTAAAACTAGATTTTACCTCACTCTGTTAGATAATAATTTTCTCGAATCAAGAGCAAGAAAATAAGTGAGAGGAATGCTCCCGTTCTCTCTCAGTCCTGTGGTGCAGCCTTCCATCTCCCCATGGAGGAGAGGGGAGGTGGATATATTTGCTGTTCCATTCCTTGTTTTTGGTAAAGGACAAGATGGACTAGAACTCCTTGTAACAACGATGGAATCTAATAATCCAAATATCTTTAGGACTCATAAAATGTTATCACTTTTCAAATGGCCACATCAAATTATTTTAGATTGTCAGTTTTTTTCAAAAAAAAATTCATCCTTGCACGACTTAGTTTCATTTCACAAAACTTTTTTTTTTTTGATTGCTAACAAAATTTCAGCAAAACTGCTGGCAGACCCTCACCTGTCATGGCATAAATGGCACCATTGCAACCAAGGAAATAAAAGCATCATGAGATCTGCCTTTTTGCAAATACTTTGGTGCCCTCAGTCTATGAGAAGACACAGGCTGTTTATATTCATGGAGTTCTATGAGTGACAAAAACGTTGACAAACACATGGCTGTGTGCAGAGGACCGCAAGTGAAATGTCTTCACTCTGCTATTCAGCCTTGGCTGCTGATAGGGAGTTGAGGGCACACCAAGCCTTTGCATTATTTATGAGGAATGTTGCTGTTCTTGTAAAAGGGTGAGCGATATTAGAAGGCATGTGAGGGGAGACCCTGATTGGTTTTGTTATTTGGTGCCTTTGTTCCATGGCATTCTTCGTGTTGGTTACCTGAGGCACTCCATGCTGTCAGCAAAGACGCTGCTATAGAGCATGACAGTGGTCTGATTAAACATCACAGAGCTGGGCTCATCCAACAGGGAATAAGCATTTCAGGGGTCACCACTCTAGCCTGGTGCATGCTGGGGGTTCAGGCAGTGAAGAGTGACATCTGCCACAGGGTGGACCAGGCAACCCAACGTCACATCCACAAGTGACATCACAGGGGGAAGTGAGCTTAAAAGGACCCGTGAGGAGATGAGGGTGACAAGGGAGTCTACCTCTGCAAGCATTTGGAATGGGATCTTGCTCTCAGGGCTGGGAAAAGCTCCTGTGTCCTGGATTCTGCCAGTCAAGAATTCAGCTTGGACACCAGGGCTGAAGAAAGACTCCACTGTCATCAAGGAGTAGGCAAGCCTGCACCAGGGGCAGTGTGGGTGAGCCTTGGGCCCGGGAAGTGTGTGGAGCCCGAGGCAGGGGAGAGCTTCCTATAGGGGAGATCTTTGGGCAGGTGCTCAGGACACCCAGAAAGGAGCAAGAGGGTCATGAAGGCCAGCTCTTGTGGGTGCTGCTTGGGGACGGTGGCCTGAACCACCATCCTCTTTGGTAACTTCTGCTTCTCCCCACAGTACACCAGCTGCTCCGAGTGTGTGTGTTACTCTCGGAGAAGCTTAAGCAAGAGCCTGAGTTAGGACTGAGAGTCACATAGCTGCTGTCATCAGTGGACCCTCCTGCCACCTGCTGGGTTGTGGCTTCCTGGAAGATGAGGGCTCTGTATTACTCTCAGCTTCCCAGCTGCATAGCGAAATGCCAGCCACAAGTAAGTGTGCCTCAGTTACCAGGTCGCTGAATAATAAAAGACTGGACGTTCTGGAAACTCAGGTACTTCCTGTTTTAGCCTAAGATCCTGAAGCTTTACATGCAGCACTGTTTCTAGCATATCAATTACCATTAGGTTGCATGTGTGTACGTGTGTTTGTGTGTGTGTGTGTGTATAAATGGATACATCTGTAACTCAATGGAACCTGAGCTATTCCCCAATAGACCTTGAGCCCCTTAGAAGTAGGACCATATCTTCTATATATTTGTCCTGTTACCTAGCAAAGCACCCAGAACTTGGCAAATATTGGCTAGATGGGGAAGAGGAAGAATCTGACAAATACTTAATATATTCACAATCTGCATTAGACCATTTTAATCAGGATGACCCTGAAAGGAGTTTAAGAATATTGGACTAGCAAAGAGATCACACAAACAAGACTAGTGTATGATAATACTAACTGATAGAATCAAAAAGGGAGAGAATGATCCAACATGGGAAGCGAGATACACAGCAGACTCATAGAATGGCAGATGTCCTAAATAGCACTCTGGCCTCAGAATCAGCCCTTAAGGCATTCGAATCTGCCTCAAGAGCCCATGAGAGTATTTTAGGCATGGAAAGCCAAGACACTCTGGAAAAAAAAAGAAGACCTAAATGAAAGATCTCTGTGAGTGAGATCCCAGTGGAACGAATGGGGCCATCAAAGAAGGAGGTACCTTTCTCTGAAGGGAGGAGAGAACCTCCACTTTGACTATGACCCTGTCGGAATTAGATTGAAGTCAGCAAACCCTAAAGGCTTCCATAGCCTCGGCAACTCATGACTAGAGCCTAGGGAGATTACTGACGCCATAAACAAGAGTGTCAAATTGTTAAATCAACTTTAGGAGTCACTGTGTACTTATGTCTCATGTGGGATCTGTCCTTAATGTGTTGTCCAATGTGAAGTAATGCTATAACTAGTACTGAAACAGTATTTTACACTTTGTGTTTCTGTGTGGGTGCAAACTGATGAAATCTTTACTTAGTATATACTGAATCAATATTCTGTATATAAAGATAATTAAAAATGATAAAAAAAAACTTGGTGTTAAATTGGAAATTGCATAAAAAAATAATCAATTTTAAAAAAATATATCATGTAGGATCCCTGTCCTTAATGTGCTTTACATTGTGAATTAATACTATAACTAGTACTCCAACAGTATTTTTCACTTTGTGTTGCTATGTGAGGGCAAACTGTTGAAATCTTTACTTAATATATACTAAACTAATCTTCTGTATATAAAGAGAATTGAAAATGAATCTTGCTGTGAATGAAAGGGGAGAGGGAGTGGGAAAGGGGAGGGTGGGAGGGTTGCGGGTGGGAGGGAAGTTATGGGGGGGGAAGCCATTGTAATCTATAAACTGTATTTTGGAAATTCATATTCTTTAAATAAAAGCATTATTTAAAAAAAAAAAGAAAAAAGACAAAAAAAAAGAATATTGGACTAGAGATGCCAATTATAAATGGGAAGATTTCAGAAATAAGCTTTAATAATGTCCTGATTTTGCACTGAGAAGCTTCCCAATGTCCTTCTTGAAGCATCAGCTATGATGGTGAGCATTCGTAGTTTAGACTATGAGCATTCGAGTTTATGCTCAGCATCTTCATGGTCCATTGGGTTGAAGAATGTCAGAGTGAGATGGGAAAAGCTCGTGCCACAGAGCTGACAGCCCTGGGTAGCCTAGCTTTGTGACCCTGTGGAAATTCCTTTAATGCCAAGCCTCAGATGGCTCATGTGAGATCCGGATGATAAAGCTCGCTTTGCCTGATGGTGCGTGAAAATCAGCAATAATTTATATTCATTCCCACAAGTGCAATAGGTACTCAATAAATAGTAACTAAAATGTGATTATAATTGAGCAAAATATTTATCTATAATAAAACATTTCTTTCCTTGAATAATTTAGAGAAGCAACATATGAACGCATTATCATCCCAAAAGTTCAAATCACATAGAAAATGTGAAAAGCATTCTTCTCCATGAACTCCCAGTGCAACTCTACTCCAAAGATATCTAGATTAGAATTAAACAGTGCTGTACGGATCTATAATATATGATTTATATATATACATGTGTGTGTTTTATACATGGGCCATTCTCCACATATGTTGCTACGTGTTGCTTGTTATAATCAATGGTGAGTTGGAGACCTTTCTAAGCTACTTCCACTTTTGCTTTGTGGTGGTGGCATAGAATTCGGCAGTATAGAAGCATCATAACCTTTAGCTGCTCTCTGGTATTGATAGGCATTTGAGTTACCGGTAGCATCTATGTACAAAATCTGTGCACCTGCTGCTCTGAGCTACTGTGAGGATTCTCCAGGAGAACTGAGGGCATCCCTAACTCTCGGTGCTCCCATTTCCTGATGTCACAAGGCAATATTCCTCCTTGACTTTGCTGTGCCTTTCTGATGCAGTATTCTGCTCCTGGAGTGTCTAAACTCCACATACCCATCCATCTTTCTGTATGAACCATAGGGATCAGTTGTCATGAATTTTAGTTGTGGCTGGATGAGTCCTACAGTTTCCTAGCCCTGTGGGTTTGGACACATGTATAATGAGGTGTATCTATCATGGGTTCAGTTATTTTTTAAGATTTATTTATTTATTTGAAAGGCAGAGTTACAGAGATGCAGAGGCAGAGAGAGAGAGAAGTCTTCCATCTGCTGGTTCACTCCCCAGATGGCTGCAATGGCCAGAGCTGGGCCAATCAGAAGTCAGGAGCCAGGAGCCAGGAGCCAGGAGCCAGGAGCTACTCCCAGGTTGCCCTTGCTCCAGCATCTTCTACTGCTTTCCCAGGCCGTAGCAGAGAGTTGGATCGGAAGTGGAGCAGCCAGGACTCGAACTGGTGCCCATATGGGATGCCGGCACTGCAGGTGGTGGTTTTATCTAATACTCCACCGAACTGGCCCTGGGCTCAGTTATTTTTAACATAGCATAGTCTGCCCTGGAAATGGAAAATGAAAGGATGGCTTTCTCTTAGAAACTCTGCAAAAGCTTTTGGTACTCTGCTCTCGACTAACACAAAGCTCTGAGAGGACCTGAAGAGTAGACCCAAGAGCCAGTGGTGGCAAAAACCTGGCTAGGAGAGGTCATGCATCTGTCCAGGGTCTGCATGGACATCTGATGGGATACTGGGCTGGGTACTATGCCCTGGGAAACCTGGCTGTTCTGCAGGTCTATTGCTATGCATTTGATCTTCACTTTGCTGAGGCTGGGTCAGCAACTGAACCCTAATTTAGAGGCAGATTTGGTAGTAGACATGGCCAGCCATCTCAGTAAGCTTGGAGGAGTTATTTTGTGTTGAATAAACTTGTAGGCAAAAAAATTTTAAAAAAAGAGTTGGAGAAAAATATCTCAACATCAAGGATCTAGGGATGTGTGTGTGTGTGTGTGTGTGTGTGTGTGTGTGGGACTGGGTGTATGTGTCTCTGTGCATGTGCCTATGCATGTGTGTAGGTGTGTGTATTTGTCTATGAATGTGTATATGTGTATGTGAGGCATGGTGTCCATGTGTCTGTGCTATGATGTAGGTACATACATGTGAGCATGTATGTTTGGAGGTTGTTAGATTACACAATGGCCATTATTATAGAAATAGGTGTCACCTAGAAAGATACCAGCAGAAGCATGTATTACCATGCGGGTGCCAGGTAGATGCTGGGTGGTATGGAGCCACACAGCTCTCACGGATGGCTTTCTTGTTGTTGGAACAGTGAAAAGTGTATCTGCAGCTCTGGGCTGCACTCTGTGGCAGTGTCTCTTTGAGCCTCAGCTTCTCCATGGAGCCAGAAAGTCATAAGATGTGAAAATTAAAACTAGCACACATGTGTTTTTTTATCCTATTAAGTGCTATATCATATAGTTATTCAGCAGACTCAATCATAGACAGTTGGAGGTCAGGGCAGAGTGGAAAGGAAGGGAATTGAAATTAGTAAAGGCTTGGGTTCCAGCATCAGTCCCAGGGATCAGGTCTGTGTAGCTGGTGGGTCAGAGCAGGCCTCCAGGCATCCAGCTCAGTCAGCACCTGCCCTGGAGGCACAGAGGTGAGCAAGGCACAGTGGGGTGGGGTGGGGGGCGGTATCAATAGAACGTCTGTACAGCACAATAGCCAATCAGGGGCCATGGGGAGGCTGAGGCCAGGCATAGGCCAAAGCTGGGTTGAGATGTGCTCTGCAGAGGAGGCTTTACCTACACTAGGTTTACAGGGTGTCTGGAGGAGGTGTGATCCCAGCAAATCAGAGAGAAGGGGCCTCTGGACAGAGGGAAAGCAGGAACAACAGCCTGGCGTCCTGAGAGAATCCAGCCAAGCCTGAGTGCTCTGGGCACCAGGGGCCTCCTTTGTCTCTGCACTCCCAGCTACCACACAGGCCTGGGCATCCTGCTGAATAATGGCACATGCCAACAGGGGTGTAGGGATGAGCTCAGCTGCAGCCCAGGGCCAAAGTTCTCCCTCCAGCATCTGCCTTTGCTTAGAAAGCCACAATAAGGCAGGACAAAGAGGGCTGAGTACTTTAACAGAAAAGCACATCTCTCCTGGGTGGGCAAGTGGTATCCCATGCAAAGCTAGGAAGCCTGGCCATGATTATCCCAAGTCTCCATTTCTTTTTCTTTTTTCTTTTTTTTTGACAGGCAGAGTGGACAGTGAGAGAGAGAGAGAGAAAGGTCTTCCTTTGCCATTGGTTCACCCTCCAATGGCTGCCGCGGATGGCGCGCTGCAGCCGGCGCACCGCGCTCATCCGATGGCAGGAGCCAGGTGCTAGGTGCTTTTTCCTGGTCTCCCATGGGGTGCAGGGCCCAAGCACTTGGGCCATCCTCCACTGCACTCCCGGGCCACAGCAGAGGGCTGGCCTGGAAGAGGGGCAACCGGGACAGAATCCGGCGCCCCGACGGGGACTAGAACCCAGTGTGCCGGCACCGCAAGGCGGAGGATTAGCCTGTTGAGCCACGGCGCTGGCCCCAAGTCTCCATTTCTTGCAGGTGTAAGGTGCTGTTACAGAGGATGCCTGATCTACATTTGTAGATCTGTCCTTGGATGCTTAGTTCATTTATGGTTCTTCTAAGTCCTCTTTGGCAAAGGGAAACCAAAATTACCAAAATTATGGTGCTTAATCCTTCAAAGTGACAATCCCTAAATCCTCTCTAAAGATACAATTCTCTCTCTCTCTCTCTCTCTCTCTCTCTCTCTCTCTCTCTCTCTCTCTCTCTCTCTCCTTCCCTCCCTCCCTCCCTCCCTCCTTCATCTAAAAATGGTGGAAAGACAGGTGTTGCACCCAGTGGTTAAGACGTGAGTTAAGATGTCTGGGTTTCAGCTTCTCGGGGAAACAGCAGGTGATGCCTCCAGTTTTTTGGTCCCTATCATCCATAGAGGAGACCTGGATTGAGTCCCCATCTTCTGGCCTCAGTCTGGCCCAGGCTCAGCTGTTGTTTTCACTTAAAGAGTAAACCAGCATTAGGGAGCGCACACACTCTCTCTCCTTCTCACTCTCTCTCTCACATGAAACAAGCCACAGATTACTTGCTATGGCAACTTCTTTCTTTCTCTGTCTTATAAGACTGTTAAAAACAGGGCATAGTTCAACTGATGATACTTCTAAAGCAGGACGGATTACATCTATTTTAACATAGATGCCAAGAATGAGTTATAGTTTGTGAATCACTGCTTCTCTTCCAGATGTTTCCTTCTTTTCGAAATAATTTATTTTTGAGAATCATCACCATCGGTATCTAGGGGCATTCGTGTAGCTGGTAAGATATGTACATGCTTGCACATGGGTGCTTGTGCATACACACACAGACACACACCAAGTATTTAGCAGAGAGGTTACAACTCAGAACTCTGAATGTGCACAGCATCTTGCAACTTTATTTAATTTCCCTCCAGGGTGTGACAAGCCTCTTGCCTGGTTTGTCACTTCCATGCCAGGCAGGAGGGCTTGTGCCCCACTGCCGCCAGTGTCCTTTACGCTCTGTTTCAAACGGCCACTACCGTGTCTGTTGTGATGAGTGATTGTGAGGACAGAGCTGTAAACATGGAGCAGATGATCTGGGCTTCTCTTTGAAGAGAGTGATGAGTCTTCCTGATGGAACTACAAATTGTCCAAGCCTTCCAGGGAGAATAATCAGGGTGTGGGTTCAGCAGAGGAGGATACATTGAAGCCATGGTGCTCTTCTCTGCCAATGGGACACCCCTGATTAATTGATTACCACTAAGGTTCTAATGATTGAGAATTACCCTCCCCAAACCACAGTTTTGTTCACATTTCTGGACCCATCATAGAATGCATTTTTACTGATGGGCTTTCTTGAGTTAGTGAAGTCTGAGGCATAGGAAATGCACTTTCCCATCACATGTGAATCACATGGGCATTTCTTCTGTTTCTAAAGGCAGGTCTTGGATAGCCGTGAGGCCCACAGGTATAGGGGCCCGGCTGGCAGGTGCAATGCTGGAGACTTTGTGCCTTTCTTCTATTACAATGTCTTGATGGCCTGTGCCCCGAGGACCTCATTAGGACACCTGGAGCTTGTGAACATCTGCTACCCCTGAGAAGATGGTGCACTGGGAGTCATCCTCTGTGCACTGGGAGTTCTTTGAAAGCTTGGACCTCTATTAGCCATTTTTGCTTCTACCCTAGGAATATTGGAGGTGATAATAAATGGTCATTAGAGAGAATGGGCACTACCTAATGCTGTGCATCTGCCCTGTGCTGGAGTTTTGCCCATACTGTCTCACCTGCACATGCATACTACTAGAGGTGGGGACCAAGTTTCACTGATGGTGATGATCCTTGCAGGGTACTACTATTGATAAAAGACAGAGCTGGACTGTGAGCCAAAGCCAGCCAGCCGTGGATGCTCCTGGCATCTCAGAAGAAGCTCTTCTCACTTGCAGTTGGGAAGAGGCTCAAAGCTCATGGGCTGTGGGCTTGTCCTGGAAGGAACTTGGATTGCTAGCCAGACTATTTTTGTTCATCCTACAGAGGCTGCTGCTTCTCTCAGCATGTGAGGCTTTGTGGTTCAGGGGCTCCTGGGGTGAGAATGTCCATGTTTTGGAGAGATGTCATGGAAAACTCACCCTGATATTAATGGAGGTCAAGCCTGCAAGATGGGCAGAGCAACCTAGGGGCTGGGGCGTGACTCCCATCTCTGCAGTTAATTCTGGCCCTTCATCTGCTGTCCAGGACCCCAGCACTTGGAAATGTGTTCATTCTTCATACATGGATGTCTGGATGCCTTTGAGGGGTTGGGAAGTCATTCTGTGCCCTGGGTGTTCCTAGTTCTTCCCTAGTCCACTCAAAGCCAAGCCACTCATCTCTCTGCAATGCATATGCATAAGGCAAGTTTGAATGCTTGTGTTCCTGAACCAGGGAGATTGGCTATGTGATGCACCCAAAGACCAGTCTGCATCTTTTGAGAAGGAAAAATGATTCATTTGTGTGACTGACTAGCAAAGGAGGCAGGAGGTTCATCTTAATTGACCTCCCTTGAAGAGGTATCTGGGGGAAAGAGGGATGAAGTAGGTAGGAACAGCTGGTGTGTGTAAATACTGGCAAGGCAGGCTGTGATTGGAAGTTCTTGGACTCAATGCATTTATGTGCAGCGAGATGGGCTCCCACTCCGGATGCTCAGTGGACCCCTTGCTTCCGGAAGGGTTCTGACATGTATGTTCCTGTCATACCCCAGTCTATTTGGTTCTAAAGATTCCTTTTTCTGTGCATGCCCAGGCTGTATGACTTGCTGGCTTGGGGCTCTTATTGCCTCTGTGCCTGCATGACCAAGCTGTGAGCAGCTCTCCTAAGGAAATGGAACTTTACAAGATGTAATCAGACCTGACGGCTGGCACCTTTCATTAAGCAGCAGGGTGGGGAAGTTTAGGGGAAGGAACTAGGGAACCACAGAACACAGCAGAAAGCTTGTGAGGTTTTTTTTTAAAGATTTATTAATTTATTCAAAAGGCAGACTTACAGAAAGAGACAAGCAGATACAGACACAGAGATCTTCCATCTGCTGCCGTACAACTCAAAGACTGCAATGGCTGTAGCTGGGTCAGGCTGAAGCCAGGATCCAGGAACTCTGTCCAGGTCGCCCATGTGGGTAGCAGGGGCTGAAGCATTTGAGTCATCTTCTGCCACTTTCCCAGGCTCATTAGCAGCGAGCTGGATGGAAAACAGAGCAGTCAGAACTGGAAGCAGTGCTCCTATGGGATGCTGGTGGTGGCTTAACCTGCTGCACCAACATAACAGCCATCAGCTTTGGGGCTCTGGGGTTGTCAAGAGGAAACCCATTTAAAGGGTGATTTGGTTTGAATCCTATTCTCTGTTGTTCATTTTTCCGTCTTGAGAATTAAGGGGATGTGAGTGATGATGGCTCTGGCTACTCCTTGCTGAGCAGAGGCATGAACTACCTCTGGAGATCCTTGCATGAGGAATGAAGCAGTTTTTGTGTTTAGTTGTTAAGTGCTCAAGAGTTTTAGAGTCTGGGCCTTCAGAGCACTCACTGATACAAATAGTTGACCTGCAGAGTGTAGTTTTTGTCTTAATAGTTTAAAGCCATAAGACATGAGATAATTCCAATAATAGTGAAATATAAACTTGTAACAGCTTATAAAGTAGTCTCCTTACTCCTGAAGGTAGCCAAAAGAACGAATCATGTTAAGAGTCTTCTCCCTTTCATATCCTGTAATCATTTAGTTTTGGGGATGATTTCCTATAATCTAGGTGTTATGCAAGTACAGCAAGCATTATGAGTGGCTTCACAAACTCTTCCTTGTTTAGCCAATAGGTAATTGAACACCACCCAGTTATCTAAGACCATACAAGCAAGGGGATTCTGGGAAGTTTTTTGAGTGGCTATGCTCTGAGCAGTGTCTTCAGCCCTCTGACCAACAGTAACTGGCAGATTTTGTAACTTATCTTGGTTTGTGTAGACCCCACAGCTGGTTTTGAGAATACCAATAATGCTTTGCTGTATACCCAGCTAACAACGTTGAAGTTCTGACCTCTGTATACATTGTAGTTCTGGAGTTTTTTTGTGATAGTTACTGTTAGGCAATCATGTTACAACCTCTTGGACTGATTTATTTATTGTTTTGTTAGAGTTGACGCCATCTTGATTTTGCCAGCTCTCACATTTGCCCCTTGTGATCAAGTTCTTTCCCGAAAACATCATAGATCAATCAACCTGTAGTTTTTTATTTCCCTGCTTTGCCAGGATAAAACTATTCTGGCTACTGGTCTGATGGTCCCACCTCAGCAGGGAGGTTACGGATGCCCAGTTGTCAGTGTCATCTGAGCAGTAAAGAGGTTTAGAAAGAGTGGTTCCTAGGCTAAGTTTACCTGTCAGTTACCTGTTTTTCTTAGGGTAAGCTTATAGTCAAGTTTATCTTTTCAATAGGCAAGAGTCATTGACTCAAATTATCAGGCCAGCATTAATTGTTTTAGGAGTTGTACTTTTATAGAATTTTGACAGCTAACCAGGAAGAGCATAACAAATCAAGTTAACAACTCAAAAATAATGAACAGAGTTATAATCTAGCAACACATATATCACAACTTTTTAGAAACAATTTCTCCCCAGTTATACCAATTTATCAAATAAAATCAAAGATGAATCGATTTGATTATAAAATAAATTTAGTTTGTGGTTATTTTCACATAGGGACATAAAGAAAGATGATTTGCCACATACTAATTTCAGACTGAGAAAATTCTCAAGGTTAGGGAGTCAAAACAAGTCTTCCTATTGTACGTGGAGTACCTATAAACAAATTTTAAATAACTCGAAAGTGTGATAATATATCCAATATCTCTAATTGTGTGCTGTGATAAAGAGAATAAATTTTATTGAACTTCTGCAAACACCTTTCTTGAGAATGTGTGCAAAATGTTTTTGCTAGTACTAATTAACTATTTTATTTTAAGATTTATGTATTTATTTGAAAGTCAGAGTTACACAGAGAGGAGAGGCAGAGAGAGAGAGAGAGAGAGAGAGAGAGAGAGAGAGAGAGGTCTTCTGTCCACAGGTTCACTCTCCATTTGGCCTCAACAGCCGGAGCTGCGCTGATCCGAAGCCAGGAGCCAGGAGCTTCTTCCATGTCTCCCACGTAGGTGCAGGGGCCCAAGGACTTGGGCCATCTTTTATTGCCAACTCAGGCCATAGCAGAGAGCTGGATTGGAAGTGGAGCAGCTGGGTCTCCAAACCGGAGCCTGTATGGGATGCCAGTGCTTCAGGCCAGGGTGTTAACCCACTGCGCCACAGCGCCGGCCCCAACTATTTTATTACAGTTCTGATAATTGTATTGTTTTCATTGATCTTAAACCTATCAGAAACCTTTATCCAATGATACCTGTTAGAGTCTTTTCCATGAACCTGATTGCAAATATTTTTAGGGAAGAATCAAAACAGTGGATGACAGTGGACTTAGACTAACCATAGTTGAAAGTTTGATAACAGCTTAGCATTTGACAAGGCAATTCAGTTATTCTTATCTGTATCTGTATAACTTAAATAATATTTAACTTCACTTTGTTGTTTACAATGCATCCCATAAAGTCCAATATGTCAAATAAGCCTAAGTAGTTCATTATCTCCACAAGATGAGAGATATATCCTGTGAGGATCTCCAGGGGTCCAACCAGAAAATCTCAAATTAAAAAAAATAATAAAAAAGACTTACTTATGGAACTGTGAGCCTGAGAAGGCTTGACAAGTGTCAAAGGTTTAAAACACTTGATCACAATAGAATCCCAGAAGCTGACCAACACTGTGCACAGTGAAGCTGCTTCTCATGATGCCAGAAGCTCCAGTTCCAGTCCAGCTTCCTGCTAATGTACTTGCAAAGACATCAGAGAATGGACCAAGTACTAGAGCCCTTGACACTCATGTAGAAGACTTGGCTGGAGTTCCTGGCTCCTGGCTTTGGCCTGGCCCCGATCTCACTGTTGTGGCCATTTGAATAGTAAACTAGCACATAGAAGATATTCTCTCTCTCTCTCTCTCTCTCTCTGTGTGTGTGTGTGTTTCTCCCCACCCTTTCAAATGAACAAATCTTTAAAAAAGAAAAAATAGGTTCATATATCATCATGAAATAGGAGTCATCCATTTAATCAGGGTAATTTAACTGGAGGTATAAACAATACTGAACGAAGTTTTAAAGTGATCTCTTAAAACTCTTAAAAACAAATAGCTACCTAATATGGAATTATTTTAAGATTCATTTCCCCAAGCAATCAAAGTCCAATAGAGACATCAGAAAACATAAAAAATTATCTTGAGAAAACAAAAAAATCTTTGTTTCTTTGGCCAATTACCAAGAGGCCAAAAACAACTTCTCTGCCTCCCTCGATGTGTTTGCTTCTCCTATGGTAGAGTCAATTTAGATAATCTGGGAGTCAGAACTAATGGAAAAGTGATTGAATTTAATTAGACACTGGGATAGCGTGTGTCTGCTGCTAGGAGTGTACTACACATTGTAGAATCATAAACAAGAAAACCTCGAGCAGAAGAAAGTTTGACTCTTAGAAATAATAAAAGAATATGAAATTGATTATGTTGAGTGATTTAAATACATCAATAAAAGTCAAGAATAGACAATCAGGCCAGCACCATGGCTCAATAGGCTCCACAAATGGCTCCACCTGCAGCACCGGCACACCGGGTTCTAGTCCCAGTCGGGGCGCCGGATTCTGTCCTGGTTGCTTCTCTTCCAGGCAAGCTCTCTGCTGTGGCCAGGGAATGCAGTGGAGGATGGCCCAAGTCCTCGGGCCCTGCACCTGCATGGGAGACCAGGAGAAGCACCTGGCTCCTGGCTTCAGATCAGAGCAGTGCGCTGGGTGCAGTGTGCCGGCCGCAGCGGCCATTGGAGGATGAACCAACGGTAAAGGAAGACCTTTCTCTCTATCTGTCTCTCTCTCTCTCTCTCTGTCCACTCTGCCTGTAATAAATAAATAAATAAATAAAAGAATAGGCAATCAAGTTACACTACACCTTTAAGACAAACGTTTTCCTTTCTCTATAACTCTACCTTTCAAATAACATAAATCTTGTTAAAAAAAACAGACAAACATTTTTAGTGTCAAGTCAAAATAACAGAGCCAAAAAAACTTGCAGGATCTGACTATAAACTTGAGGGAGAGGTCACAAATTAAATGGAAACTGTGAAATTGGGAAAAGCTGCAGTTTGGAATGTGGTGGAAAGAATTAAGAAAAAGCAGACTTCAGAAATAAAAATCAAAACTTCTAGCAAAAAATTTGCAAAGAATAGGTCAACACTCCAAGAAACTTGTTGTTGTCCATGTAAGAGAGTGATTCTAATTTTCTACCAGTGAGTTAATAGACAGGTCAATAAACATTTTTCCTAATCATAGCCAATCTGATTACACACAAATTGTTTCATGAAATTTATCCTTCATAAGCCTCCTGGGCCTGCCTGCACATTGCACAACATGCTTGTATTTTTCATTCTACCCTGTCTTTCCTTAGATTCTGTAACAATCCAACTATTTGTTTAGGAAAAAATTTTGCAAAATAAAATTCTTTTTATATAGAATTTTCACCCAGTTACTTTATTTTTTATTTTTTAAGATTTATTTTACTTATTTGAAAGACAGAGTTACAGAGAGAGAGAGTCAGAGACAGAGAGAGAGGTCTTCCATCTGCTGGTTCACTCCCCAGATGGCCGCAAGGGCCAGAGCTGTGCCAATCTGAAACTAGGAGCCAGGAGATTCCTCCAGGTCTCCCACACAAGCGCATGGGCCCAGAGACCCAGACCATCCTTCACTTTCCCAGGCCATTACAGAGAGATGGATCAGAAGAGGAGCATCTGGGACTAGAACCGGAGCCCATATGGGATACCAATGCCTCAGGCGAGGGCTTTAACCAGCTGTACCACAGCACAGGCCCCTTCACCCAGTAACTTTAAAGCACTGTTGAATTTTTTTTGTATCAATAACTTATGAAAATATATTGATTAATATACCTGAAGCATTATTTTCTACAAAATTTAAGAAGCCAACAATACTTGAATTTATATTTGTGGTCACATCATTTACATTTACTCTTATTTTTTAAAAATACAGTTAGCTTACTTATGAAAACTGAGATATTAGACAAGTATAGGCGTCCTTTTAATTTATTTTATTCTCAAAGAAAAATTCCAAAGTTAAATTGTTTACTTGATACACGGGAAGCAATGAACACAGCATTGTATTTTAATGCAGATTATTTGTTCTTAGATCAACATTGTACTCTTATGACGTGCAGCACCTGACAGAGAACAGTATAATTTTTCCTGACCAGTATACCCAGGTACAATTGCATTCTAAATATTCTGAAAACCTTTTTATTTCCCTTATACCAACACATTTTAAAACATCTTACTTATCAAAGATTTACTTAAGTCTGATGAACTAAAAGGAAACTTTTTAATTTATGTGAGTGCTCATTTATCTGTAATTCAACTGAAAATTGAATTCTTTAGGGAATTCAGCTTGTAGACACTCACACAGCATATAAAATGCACAACACACATAATACCTAGATACAGAAAGGCCTTATCTATTTTGTGTTCCTGATGTTCCCTTATGCACACCCATGACCAGGCGTTCTTTGCAACAGTTTGGCTTCATGACCTCACCTGGGAGTTTGGGATACTGGTTGGGCATGTTTCCTGGACAAGCCTGATCAGAAAGATGTGTTTGGACTCAGTTCACGAAGCTGTTCAGCTTTGTAGCAGATTTTTCCTAAGCCCATTCTCCACTCTTCCAATGTAAATAATGCATTTAGAAGAGAGCAGATAACAATGCCCAACTGGTACTGAATGGCCAAGATAGCAGTGAATAAATCCATTCTCAAGATAGTCTCTGTAAGAACATATCTGGGTCTTCCAGTGATAGGAATCTGAGGCCAAGAACAGCGAGTGGACATACAGCAAGTAGACATAAGGTCATCTTTGTTCACCTTGACCGACTGGTACTTGTCCAGGTAAAATTGTTCCACCTGGGATTAAGGAAGTCCTTGGCCAAATGAGGATGCTTGCCAGGTGTTTTGTGGAACAACACCCAAAACTGGTTGGAGGGATGGAGGGATGGCCAGAGAAACCCAAGCCCCTCTTCCAAATGAGTCTGCCTGTTCCACACACAGCAAGGCAACTACTGACACCGTGGAGGTGGAAGAAAGCAAGTATTTACTCCAGAGTAGGGCAAGGAGCTGGACAGCTATTGCTCAGTTTGTGGTCTCCCCGAGGAGTTAGAGGTGAAAATTCTTATAGATTTAAGTAAAGGCTGAGAGGTGTATGCTCAGCTTGTGTGCAAGTTCCACATGGATCTACAGTGCTAGGGACACCTTGCCCTTTAGGGAATTTCGATGATGACCAAGTGAGCTCTTGTCAGTCGGAGGGCTGAGTGCAGGTGGTGGTTACCTTGTGCTTGGGGCCTGGGGCTCCTGGAAATGAAGTCCCTCAAGAGGGTTACTAGGGAAGACAGCTGACCTCATGAGTCTTATGACCCTATAGGGCTGATGGCACCACCAGCTCAGTGAGCTGTTAAATTTTAGTAAGAGGCTGATGTGCAATCATGAAAGTAGGGCAAGGAATCTTGGAGCTAAGGGAGGGAGGCTGGGAGACCATTGGCATCAAGAACCTCATGGCACCCAGCACCTGCCTCTAAGGCACTGTGTGGGGACTCAGGTTCAGTGTGAGAGGTGGAGACCATTCCTTGTTTTTCCCTGGGTGTAGGGCACAATGGATTCCTTTTCTCCCCCATCATCCCTGTGTGGCAGAGGATGAAACTCAGAACCTCTCTGTAGCTAGGGCCTTTTTTGGGAGAGTGGGGGATATAAAATCAGTTAATTCCTCTTCTTCCAGCCTAGAATCAGACACCACTTTCAGTTTTCTGAATCACAATTTTACATTCTTTTTTGCAAGTTCTTATTCTGGTAGAAGGATGTGAAAAATCATACATAAGGAATCTCATCCTATTTTTTTCTTCCATTTATGGAACAAGTATAACTATAGGGTAGTATTATAATTTAGGGAGCCATTTTCAGGCTAACTATCACCTGGCCCTTAAGAGGATCGTGGCCAATCTCTGTTACAGAAAAATATCATCGCGTTTCTTCCCATAGGTTCTTAACTAAAATTCCCCAGTTCTGGAGAATGAAGGCTGGCGGGCTGCTAGCTGGTATATTTCCAGTGTTTCCCACAGGGAATGTTTGCAGGGAAGCCACACATATGATCTCATCTATTGGCCTAGGAGTTCGGTCCAAATGTGCTGTTTATAAGAACAGCTTCTCATAATGCCCAAGAAGCCAGATCTCCCTTCTGTGTCTTGGGTTTGTCTCCTGTGGGTAACAAAGTGTGGAGGGGCCAGGGCACTCGGAGATCCCTTATTTTTGCCCTTCTGGACAAGCTGTGGGCAGCTCCCTCTCACCTGGGAAATAAATATTTACTTGGGGATCCCTGCAAGGCCACTACCCATCATAGATTAGCATTTTAGACACTTCTACAAGATGTTAGTCACCCACAACACACTAAATTGGCCAGAATGACCAATTCCTTTTTCTTTTTAAAGTCTGAGGATCCTCATAAAATCCTAACAAAGGAGTTTTAGTTGTTGCATCCCCACCAGGACCCTCTCTTTCTTACTTCACAAAATGATGGATACAACACAGACAACGCAGATCAGAACAGACCACAGAGACCAGAAACCAGAGCGCACTAGCACCTAATCCCCTCAGAGGGTCCAGTGAGGAGTCATTCCACGATAACACTCAGTCCTGCCTCTAACTAGATATGGGGTTCACCCCAACCAAGACCCAGGAAGGGGCCAACCAGACAGGTGAGAAGAGAGAAAATTGTTCTTTGGAGATTACTTACCAGGAGATTTCTTGTTCCAGAAGTGACTTCTTTTCTCAGACAGAATGGAGAACCCTGAGCCGTGTCTACCACTGTGATATGGAGGAGATGCCCTTGACCAAGTCACTAGAGCAAGCGTCTGGGTAGTTGCTCAGGCCTTACAGGACCTATAACCCTACCTCATGGGCACAATGCCAAGGGCAAGCAGTTGGGAACCTTCCATCTCATCTGGGTCACCAAATTTGTTACTAAATGAAGCAGGTTCATTGCCCGATGTGCCCAAAAAGCAATCCAAGACACCATCTTTGGAGAAGAAAAAGGATTTATTTGTATGGCTGGCTAGCAAGAGAGGCAAGAGGTATGGCTCCAGTCTCCCTCCTCTGATTTGAGGTCTGGGGAAAGTTTCATGAACTCAATCAAAAAAGCTGGGACGTGGAAGTGCTGATGAGATGAGTTCTGATTGGATGGGCTTGCAATCGGGCCATTGCTGATAAATCCAGAACCAGATTTCCTTGTCCAACAGAACCGCTGCTTCTGTAACGGCTTTAGCATTGAAGTTCTGGTCCTATTTCAGAATCTTCAGTTCTGTAGGTTAGGATTTTCCTTCTGTGTGTGTCCAAGCTGTATGGTTTGCAGTTCTTGGTTCAACGTTTCCTCTGCATCTGTGTGACTCAGTCATAGGCAACTTTCTTAAGAAAACAGAAACTACGTGATTGGGGTGAGCATTGTGGTGCCATGGGTTAGGCCACTGTTTAGGGTGTGCCATCCCATATTGGAGGGCCTGTCTAAGTTCCAGGCACTCCATTTCTGATCCAGCTCCCTGCATATGTACCTGCAAAGCAGCCAGCAGATGATGGCTCATGTCCGTGAGCCCCTACCACCCAAGTGGGAGACTCAGAAGGAATGCCTGGCTCCTGGCTTCAGCTCAGCTTGGTCTCAGTTGTTGCAGCTGTTTCTCTCTCTCTCTCTCTCTCTCTCTCTCTCTCTCTCTCTCTCTCTGTTGTGAAAGCATAGGACAGGAGGACAGGACACAGAAGTTTGGAGGAAGAAAGAGGAAAACACAGCCAGCAGAAGGTTGCTGAGTTTTGGGAGTGCCAAGAGGAACACATATTAGGGGGAATCTGGTTTTACCTGTCCGTACTCATTCCTCCACTGGCTTGCCTTTGCTACCCTACCACCTCCCTCAGGTCCTCTCCTTGCACTGCACTCACAATCGCTCACATTAACTGCAAGCTTAAATGCCAGCTAGTCTCAGGCATCTCCAGAGCTATGGAATGAATCCCACATTTTCTACCAAGAGATAGGGGACCCTGAGCAGTGCAATAGGACAAATTACTAAGCACTAAGCCCTCCCGGACTAAAAAGCGGAGGTGATTTGCATGTGAGATGGACCTGTGTGCAGAGCAGCCAGTGGGGAATGAAAATTTGGAAACTTCCTGGATGCCGTTCCACATTTGAAGCATGATTGAGAGAGAGAGAGAGAGAGAGACAGAGGGAGAGAGGGAGAGGGAGAGGGAGAGGGAGAGGGAGAGGGAGAGGGAGAGGGAGACAAAGAGGGGGAGGGAGACGGAGGGGGAGGGGGAGGGGAGAGAGAGAGAGGGAGGGGAGAGAGAGAGAGGGAGAGGGAGAGGGAGATGGGGAGGGAGAGGGAGAGGGAGACAAAGAGGGGGAGGGAGACGGAGGGGGAGGGGAGGGGAGAGAGAGAGAGGGAGAGGGAGAGGGAGAGGGAGATGGGGAGGGAGACGGAGGGGGAGGGGGAGGGGAGAGAGGGAGAGGGAGAGGGAGAAGAAGAAGAAGAAGAAGAAGAAGAAGAAGAAGAAGAAGAAGAAGCAGCAGCAGCAGCAGCAGCAGCATGTGTGTTTTCTAGTGTCATAAGAAATCACAGTTAATGAGAACTTAGTGTAAGCTAATGTGGTGTAGGTCTCCATAATCAGAGGCAGTGTCACCCAATGCCTGATACTGTCTGGATTCGAAACCTGATCCTAATATTTGTTAGCTATGCCACCTTGGGCAAAGTATCTCCTCCAAAAGAATATTTCCAAATTGCTGTCCCAACATACTTAAAATTCTTAGAAACTTTCCTTTATTCAGCAAATAATTATTGGGGCCAATACTCAATGCCAGGGACTACACTAGGTCTTGCTTATGGAACCATGAACATGACACAGCTCTTTCCCCTAAGAAATCCACCTACTCATTAGCAGTCTATATCTGAGCTGGGCTCCTCTCCCACTTCTGACCCCCTCTCCTGAAAACTTGAAGAGTAATGAGATCTACTTGACCCTGTGCCAGCCATTTCCCCAATGTACTGAACATAGAGAAGATGTTCTTGACCCTTGACCAAATAACTCTACTTTTGAGAATCTAAAAGATATAATCTAAACATGACTTATGTGCAAAAAAGTCCACATTGCTGCCTTACAAGTCAGTCTGGTGTGTAATACTGAACAAAAAAAATTACAAAAAAATTTGGATGACATAAACCATGTAATATAATAATTTGAAACTATCAATAATAGAAGATATTTATTGTATATACTTTGAGAAATATTACACACCCATTATATTATAACTACAGAAACTTCTAGTAATATGCAAAAATATCTATCACAATTTTTTTCAAAAATTAGAAGTCATATGTGTGTATATTTAATTTTTCTAACCCTACTTTCACAATTTTAAAATTATATGTAACAAAAGGACAAAGAATGAATACATGAAATATTACCTATGATTATATCTGTAATGTGGATTATGGGTAATTTTTCTCTTCTCACTGTTTTGGGTTTTACAAAATTTCAGTGTAATAAATGCATTATTTTCATAAAAATTTTTAGGAATCTATACTTGCAATTTTTAGAACTTCCAGTTCAATGCCCCGATGCAGATTCATCTTGCCACACATTGTTTTCTGGCCACTGCTGCTTCCTGTGAACCCTAACAACACTCATTGCCAACTGTAAGAAGTACATTTCTGTAGTTGATAAGCCATTCAGTTATGGAATTTTGTTACAGCAACCTGGCCTGGCTCAGATGCTTTGTGACTGATCTGGGCGTTTATTTGGCTTTTTCTAGCTGGTCCTGGTCTGGAAGCAGGGGTCAAGGTTAGACAATGCTAGCAGTGGGGCACATCATAGACTATTGTCTGCTTCAAATGTTTGTGTAGATCACTTCTCGCCAGCTGAATTGTGAACAAACAGATCGCATGGCTAAGGAATTATTGTACTCCCTCAACAACAAGTCCATTGCCCTGAAGAAAAAAATATTGAAGAAAAATATTCTTCTTTTTTAAAAAAAAGATTTTTGAAATAAATTATAAAATTTATATCTTTAAGAAAGCTTTTATCTAATGAATACAAATTTCATAGGAACAGCTTTAGAAATATAACAGTTCTCCCCCCATCCTATACCCACCCTCCCACCCCACTCCCATCCCACCTCCTACTCCCTCTCCCAACCCATTCTTCATTAAGATTCATTTTTAATTAACTTTATATACAGAAGACCAACTTTATACTAAGTAAAGATTTCAACAGTTTGCACCCACACAGACACACAAAGTATAAAGTACTGTTGGAAGACAAGTTTTACTGATAATTCTCATAGTACAACTCATTAAGGACAGAGGTCCTACTTGGGGGAACAAGTGCACAGTGACTCCTGTTGTTGATTTAATAATTGACACTCTTGTTTATGACTTCAGTGATCACCCGAGGCTCTTGTCATGAGCTGCCAAGGCTATGGAAGTCTTCAAGTCCACAAACTCCATCAGTATTTAGACAGGGCCATCCTCCCTTCAGAGAAAAACATTTCTTTCTTTTATGGCCCTTTCTTTCCACTCAGATCTCACTCACAGAGATCCTTCGTATAGATAATTTTTTGCCATAGTGTCTTGGCTTTCCATGCCTGAAATTCTCTCATGGGCTTTTCAGCCAGATCCGTATGCCTTAAGGACAGATTCTGAGGTCAGAGTGCTGTTTAGAGCGTTTGTCATTCTATGAGTCTCTGTGTGGCCTGCTTCCCGTGTTGGATCATTCTCTCTTCTTAATTCTATCTATGGTTATTACCAGCCACTTGATCTTATTTATGTGATCCCTTTGACACTTAATCCTATCTATATGATCTGCTACACACTTAATATGATCACTTTAACACTTAAGATGGCATTAGTGCCATTCAGCTTAATGGGATTTGGAGTCCCATGGCAAGTTTTTATCTTTTCCCTTAGGGGTAAGTCTGTGGGAATGCATGCCAAACTGTACATCTCCTCCCTCTCTTATTCCCACTCTTATTTTTTTATTGGGATTTATTTTCAATTGGATTTAAACACCTATAAATAATTCTGTGTTAAGTAAAAAGAGTTCAACCAATGGTATTAAGTAGAAAAAGAGAAGAGTAGGGGCCAGCGCTGTGGCGTAGAAAGTTAAAGCCCTGGTTGGAAGCATCAGCATCCCAAATGGGTGCCAGTTCGAGACCCGGCTGTTCCACTTCTGATCCAGCTCTCTGCTATGGCCTAGGAAAGTGGTAGAAGATGCCCCAAATCCTTGGGCCCCTGCACCTGCGTGGGAGACCTGGAAGAAGCTCCTGGCTCCTGCCTTTGGATCGGAACAGCTCCGGCTGTTGAGGCCAATTGGGGAGTGAAGCAGTGATGGAAGACCTCTCTCTCTCTCTCTCTCTCTCTCTCTCTCTCTCTCTGCCTCTCCTTCTCTCTGTGTGTAACTCTGACTTTAAAATAAATAAATAAATCTTTTAAAAAAATAGTCAAAAAATAATATACTGTTTCTTAACAGTCAAGACAAGGGCTGTTCAATTCATTACTTCTCATAGTGTCAATTTCACTTCTACAGGCTTACTTTTAGGTGCTCTGTTACTTGTCACAGAAAATTTACATGTTAATCAAAGGTTTAATGGCTCTGCTGAGGAAAGATTTCAACAAATACAAAAAAACAATAAGGCCAGAGTCCAAGAAGAAAATAGGCAAAGGTCATAAACAATAGTCAAATGGCAAGATGTTCAACTAGGTCAAATTTTTTTGGGTTAATAGCTATTAAGATGTATGAGTACATCTTAATGTACTCATGGGTGGTAAGCCACTCTTTTGTTTGAAAGAAGTAAGTGCTAACAAAGCCACGTCCTATCAGACATTGATTTAATTTGAAGTATCTGGGATGGGAAGAAGCACTGATGAAACTCGTGCTCCAACCAGCACGTGGATAGCTGTGTGATTTGATGACCATTCCATACCTCCCAGCATCCCAAGGAGTATCATTGGTCCCCATTACTTGGGGCAGGAGACGAAGAATCACATATGTCAGTCCCATGCATTACTAGCAAGCAGTCCTACTAGCATGTAACCACGTTTGTTGGCCTCAGAAGCTCGCTCTCCTGTCATTAATTTTTCATGCAATGACATAGGTTGCAGGGGGATCTCTGGAAGCAGTGGACCTGAGGTCCTGTCCTGACAAGAGCCTCTTAGCAGGACTTCTCATGAGGTAAGTGGAGGCTGAGAGTCGGGATGAAAAATAAGAGTCCAATCTCAGTATCTCTATGTCATTTGCATTGTCACAAAGGATCTTTGTGAAAACAAATGAAGACAATTCAAATAAGCAGAGTATTTATTCAGAGGAAGCTGAGCATAAAAGGATCAGATATCATCATGTACCTTTGGCAGAGACTCAAAGGCAAGGGGCATGGGCAAACTTATAGTGGAAGATGGGGAAGACTCAGGTGTGCTCTGACTGGAGCTTGCTAGCCTGGGGAAGCCACAGGTGGGCCACCTGAAAATTGGACACTGTATGTGCAACAGTCTGAGTGTTTGTGTTCCCAGTTCATATATTGACACCTTGACCCCCCTCCCAACATGAAGAAATTGGAGGTGGGGGCCTCTGGGAGATGATTAAATCATGAAGTAGAGCCCTTGGGAATGACAGAGACCCAAGAGAACTGCCTCCCTCTCCCTCTATGTGAGGATGCAGTGAGAAGGCATCATATGAACCAAGAAACGGACTCTCACAGGTACTGACTTTGCTGGCACCTTGATCATGGACTTGCCAGCCTGCAGAACTGTGAGGAATAAATTTCTGTTGTTTATCAGCCACCTAATTTATGGCTTTTTGTTACAGCAGTCTGACAGACCAAGTTACTATTGGGTTGTGCTGGAGATCATGGTTGACTTCCCCTGGTTGTCCCTTGTTGGCAGCAAGGACAAAGGTTACATCCTGACTACCTGGGCTGGTTGCTGCAGAGTTTGGGGGTCAGATTCCTGTTGCCGTGGATGGTCTGGCATTGTCTGTTTATATATTCAGTCGGTCATCAATAAAATGATATGATACTTTACAAAAAGGCTTATAAAATGTTGGCAAATCATGAAAGCATGATATGAAACGGGCTTTGAATTATACCACATCCAGGCTGATTGGCATCCTGGGCATATGTTCGAATACGCGGAAATAGTTTGTAGTCATGAAATCATCCGAGAAGAAGACAGTGTGAATCTGGAATCTGAGAATTTTGTAGGTGCCCTTGCACCCACGGAGAATATCAGAAATATGAGAGTCCAAATGTCTGGTGTTACTTGTTGCAGAAAATATATTTCTTTATATAACATACCAATAAGGATTTGGTTTCCCTGCCTCATTAACACACCATGTAACAGGAAAAAGGGCATCTATTTTGAATACAGAAACACCTGTATTTGAATTTTTAATTCAGAACTTCTACCCAAATGATTAACAGTGTTAATTTACCTTTATAAGCATGGATGATAATACCAATCTCCTGGAATAATACTTATAGAGGTTAACAAAGCAATCAATCCATCTCTGTATCTCTCTCTCTCTCTCTCTCTCTCTCTCTCTCTCTCTCTCCATCTCTATCTCTATCTTTACCTTTCCCTCTATTTCTTTCTCTCCATCTATCTCTCAATCTCTATTTCTATCACTATCTCTATCTCATCTATCATCTGCCCATTCACACACACATATATGTACCTAGCAGAGCCCCATATGATTGCTTTTCTGTGGGTCTGAAATTTCAGATGAGCTAAAATGCATTGATTCCTAAGCAGGATGTGACCCATTGTCCTAAGCTTTCCTGAAGGCAGGATGGTAAATTCTGTGTGGTCTGATTCTCTGGTCTCTTAATGTGACTCCTTAATGTGGCCCTCCTTGGTTCCTGTGGGATGACACACAACTACCAATCCTGATCAAGGTAATTTACACCTGCACCAAGTGAACACTGAGGCTGTAGAGTCAGCCGTTCACATTCCTGGGAGGATGCTCAAGAGACTTCACAGCTGTGATCTCCAGGGCATTGCAGCATAGAATCACTGGGGCCAGTATTAATCTGCTTAGATGCCATTACACAGACACATAGAGTGGTGTCAGAAAGATATTTATTCCTCATAGTTCTGGAGGCTGGGTGTCCAAAATCAATATGCTACCAGTTCTGTGTCTGGTGAGAGTCCCCTCTCTGGTTTGCAGAAGGCTGACTTCTCACTGCATCTTCATATGACAGAGAGGGAGAAAACTCTCATATATCCTCTTCTCCTTAGAAGGATATTATTTTCAGTCATGACTCTCATCTAACCCTAGTCACCTCCCCAAGTCCTCATCTCCCGATACCATCACCTTGGAGATTAGGGCTTCAATGCACACACTTTAAGGAGACGTAATCATCCTGTCCATAGTCGGGCCTCAATACAAGAGTGATTAAATTAGGACCCTGGAGGTAGAACCCAAACATCTGCACTTATTGACAGCTCCCTCTCTTTACACAATTGGAGAGGTCACTCCCTCCAGACATCTGTACAGATGGAAGCAGCTTGAACATAACCTGCAAGGCAGGTTAGCAGGTGCACAGACCAAATGTAGCACTGGAAGAAAGTCTACATGAGCAGTGAACAGGTGAACATAGAAACTGTAGGCATACCCTCGGCAAAGGCTTTACTCCAGTGTTGGTATGAATTCCACGGGATGTGTCTAAGTCTCATTTTCAGCTGAAGGAGCTGAAGCTGAGAGAAATCATGGCGGTGGAGGGGGGAGGGCTGATGGATCCAGTTACTGAACTCAGATATAATTTCTAGCCCTCTATCTAAACACCATGTGGTCATACTTCAGGAACAAACAAATAAGCAACAATCACAAAAATAACAAAAAAACGAGTGGCACCAGCTGGTGAGTGGACACCTGATTTAGTCTCCATCCCCATCTCTCTGGGAGACCTTTCTTTTCAGATAAGCTAAATCCTAAGTAGGCACATTTTCCTAGGTTCTCCTCCTTAAGCACCTTTGTGTCAACTCAATTGAGTGAAGGGGAGATGTCCCACCCTTGCCTATGTCCTCACTTGGAGATTCTTTGCTTTCTGAGCCTCCCATCAAGGCTAAATACGAACACACAATTCATTATTTTTATGCTATGAAAAAAATGACTTGGAAGGAACGAGGCATCATTTGGTCCAACCTTAAGTTGGAGATGACGATAATGAAGCCTAGTAAGGTTGGGTGCTTCTTACAAGATATCATGAGCAATGTGGAGAAAAGTCAGTAACAACAATCACATTGTCACTTGGATGACTCCCAGCAATTACTCTACTATAGCGTAACAGTCATCTTTCTTGCTTCAGTGTCTTGCTTCAAGACTGATACTGGTGCATTTATCCAGACCAGGAGTCTGGGGACAGCAGGTGTGGTTGGTGAAAGGTCTACAAGGAAGGGTGCTTAGTTCTTCACGACTGTCCTAAAACACAGAGCAGGAGAGGAGAGCACCTCTGAAGTTGAATTAACATATATATTCCCAGACATTTAAAGGACTGGCAATAGGACCCGTCTCCGCCAGCTTCAAATAAGAGACAATCATTTTTGTTTCTTCAAATGGTGATGGAGAAACCCCCACAAATTAGAGTAAGGTGGGCACATAGGAAAGTCAAAGTTTCGAAACCATAGACCCCTTGTCTGTCACCTGAGTTCTGTGCCTTCTCACCTATTGCTTTTTTTTTTTTTTTTTTGCCAGGCAGAGTTAGACAGTGAGAGAGACAGAGAGAAAGGTCTTCCTTCCATTGGTTCATCCCCAAAATGGCTGCTACGGCTGGTGTGCTGCAGCTGGCGTGCTGCACTGATCCAAAGCCAGGAGCCAGGTGCTTCCTCCTGGTCTCCCATGCGAGTGCAGGGCCCAAGCACTTGGGCCATCCTCCACTACACTCCCGGGCCACAGCAGAGAGCTGGACTGGAAGAGAAGCAACCAGGACAGGATCTGGCACCCCAACCAGAACTAGAACTTGGGGTACCAGCACCTCAGGTGGAGGATTAGCCTATTGAGGCGTGGCGCCGGCCTCACCTATTACTAAATCTCTCCATTCCTGACCTTTTACCTGTTAGGTGATAATTGAATGAGATAGATCCTGGTATAAAACAGATGTTCACTAAATCTTTGTTTCCTCTTGCAAACTGAGAAAAGTGTCTATAGTTAAATATACATTCAAATTGATGTTACTTGTTCAGCAAAGACATGAGTGTTTAAAGGAAAATAGTGAGATAAATTTTTATTGTTTACAGTTTTTATGGATACTTCTGCATTTAAAAATATGCAGGTACTTATAATAACAATTAAATATTCTTTATAACAAGTCAAAGAGAATCAGAGAAAGAGAATTGGAAAACAATGTCTGTTTTGTTACTCACCTTCTTGGATGAGAACTCCGCACTGGAGAAGAGGAACTTTCAGATCCAGTGTCTGCTTTAACATCCTGCCTCTGCCTACAGTACCAGCAAGACACCCAAGAGGCTCTGGGCAGCAGAAGATCCGCAAGTATTAGTTCTATGCTGCGCCCCCTGGGGAGAGTCTTAGAGAAGGTGGACTTTTTCATGATCCTTTGTTTTATGGAAATGCTGTATGAGATGTTTGAAAACAGTCGTTTTAAAAATGGTCAACCAAAACAAATACATGGGAAATCTCTCCAGGGCAGAAACAGGAAAGGAAAGCACAGAACAAGAGAGAATAGATGTAGAGAGGTAAACAATCGGAATTCGGGCTATCCTAAGGGGACCAGCTGTCTCCATCGTGCTTCTGCTGTGAGTGACAGACGACAAAGTCTGTGACACTCAAGGAGGGGAGAGTTGGGGGACGATTCCTGCATAAACAGTAGGCTCTCCGAGGAATACAACCACAGTGACAACTATTAAAAATGAAAACAAACAACCCTTCCCCACAAATGGAGACTGTAAGGACATCTGGTCTTCTCCCTTGTGCATTTAGCCTTAAGAGATAAAAATTGTCTTCCTTGGCCATTATAAATTAGTTGACAGGGTATCAGAATAGAATTAGCATATTTGTAGCCTCAAACCCTGAGAATTTAGTAAAATTCTGCTCCGTGTTGTCAGTGCCCCCCAGCCCTGATAGAAGCAAGGTAAGAGTCTTCTAGGAAGAAGAAGATTAAAAGAGAGGATCTAAATAACTCACATAAGTAATGTAGTAAGAAACCTGATGTCACCCTAGGTGAAGACATACGTTCATCAAAGATACAAGAAAATATAGTGCTGTAATTAAATGTCTGTAAAACAACAAGCAGAATTATCAGACCCACAAAACTGCAGGGATTGGAACCAGCAGTTACAAACTATACCATGTGGCTGTCTGCACGGGCTGTGTTACATCCTGGGAGAAAGCGAGGGTGACTGTGCAATTCTTCTCTTGTGCTTCCCATCTCTCAAGGATACTACCTCTGACTTAGTCACTGTCCAGAGGCACCAAGTTGTTGCCTCATGCATTTCTCCAGTTTTTGTAGTGACTTAGAGCATGCGAGTTTGTTTCATAAGCAGTGATTCTACATGGCTCTAACCAGATACCCTACTGGCTGTTACAAATAGAACTGCTATGGCCGCTCTCTTAACTGTCCTTTGGAGATTATTGAGTCTTACCTTTCACTTGTCTGCAAGTAGAGTCTTGGCTGCGCATAAAGATGCGTCCTTCGCTGAAGCTGGTCTGCTCGCCCCTGTCTGGAAGTGAGGAATTGCAGAAAATAATATTTGTGTGTATTCACCTTTAGCGGGGACTGATGAACAACTTCCCAAGTTAGCTGCTCCGCATGCATTCCCACTAGTTGAGACAGCTTTACAGTTCCTTGGTTTTTTTTTTTTTTAACAGGCAAGGTGGACAGTGAGATAGAGACAGAGAGAAAGGTCTTCCTTTTTCCGTTGGCTCACCCTCCAATGGCCGCTGTGGCCAGCGCACCACACTGATCCGAAGCCAGCAACCAGGTGCTTCTCCTGGTCTCCCATGGGGTGCAGGGCCCAAGCACTTGGGCCATCCTCCACTGCACTCCCTGGCCACAGCAGAGAGCTGGCCTGGAAGAGGGGCAACCGGGACAGAATCTGGCACCCCGACCGGGACTAGAACCCGGTGTGCTGGTGCCGCAAGGTGGAGGATTAGCCTGGTGAGCCGCGGCACTGGCCTCCTTTGTGTTTTGACAATATTTGGTACTATCATTTTATAAAACATTTTAGCCATATTACCGAGTGTGTTTTTGTATCTTAATGGAGTCTGCATTTGTTTAATTTGTGTGTCTCTGGGGACTAATGACACTAAACACAGTCTTCTTGTAAAAACTTTACTTATTTATTTGAAAGTCAGATTTACAGAGAGAAAGGGAGTCAGACACGCAGAGAGATCTTCCACCTGCTGGTTTAGTCCCCACTTGGCTGCAACAGCCAGTACAGGGACAGGCAGAAGCCAGGAACCAGGGACTTTTCCCAGGTCTTCCTCCTAGTGGCAGGGGCTCAGGTTCTTGGGCCACCTTCCGCTGCTTTTCCCAAGTGCCTCAGCAGGGAGCAGGATCAGAAAGCAGAGCAGCCAGGACTTGAATCAGTATTCATATGGGATGTCCACATTGTGGGTGGCAACTTTACCTGATATGCCACAATGCTGGGCCACACAGTCTTCTATGTGGTGCATTTGTAAGGTGTCTGTTCAAAGACTTCTGCCACCTTTGTATACAGTTGTCTTTCTTCTCATTGTTTTGTGGGCATCCCTTTTACTCCCTGTAGCACAATCCTCTGTTGTATAAATATACTGGGGCATATGTTCCCATGTGATTTGCCTTTTGCCCTCTTAACATTGTTTTTATATCTAGAAGTTCTTTATTTTTCTATCTACTTTATTAACCCTTTCCTTTTTAGTTCGGGGACTTATGTTTAGGCATACTTTGCCTACCCCTGAAATATTCTCCTGTATTTCTTTCTAGAAGTTTTATGGATTTACCTTTTTAAAGGTTTACTTATTTGCTTGAAATGCAGAGTTCAAAGAGAGAGAGGGAGAGACACAGAGATCCTCCATCCTCTAGTTAACTGCCCAAATGGCTGCAGTAGCCAGGGCTTGGCCAAGCTGAATCCAGGAGCCAGGCAATGGGTTTCTCACATTGGATTGGCAGGGGCTCAAGCACTTTGGCCATATTCTGCTGCTTTCCCCAGATCATCAGCAGGAAGCTGGATCAGAAGTAGAGCAGCTGGGACATGACCTCTCACCCATATGGGATGTTGGCACCACAGGAATCAGCTTTGCCCACCACACCATAATGCTGGCCCTGGATTTACCTTTTATATTTAAGCATATCACAAATTTATTTTTGTTCTGGTTGTTGGGTGGTCAACATTTATAGTTTGTGATATGAACATCTACTTGACCCATTTGAAAAGATAAATTTCCCCGCTGTCTTGCTTCTTCACCTTTGTAATTAGTGAGGTGGTTGTGCACAGGAGCATCTGCTATTGGCTCTTGTTGTATGTGTAGGTCTGTCCTGTGGATCTATTGTCCCTTCTTGTGCTATTTTTTGCAGTTTTAATCACTATACGTTTTTACATGTCTTGATGCATTGTAGTGAAAGTCCTTCAACTTGTTTTTCTTCAAGCCTGTCTATTCTTGAAATGGTTACATTCCCATATAAATTTTTTACCAGATGAGAGCTTAATTGGGATACTCACTTTATAAATCACCCAGAACTATCATCCTTGAGCATTGATTTTTTCAATATGTGTATATGGCTTATTATTCTATTTATTCGGGTCTTTATTTTTCCCTGAGAATCTGGGTTTTCTTTGTGACAGTTTTATAAATCTTTTTTATGTTTATTCCTAACCATTTGAGCTCTATGGCATTCTAAATAGCGTGATGCGTTAAAACCTCTTTCTCTAATTTCTTTCGTTAGCATATAGAATTGCAACTGCATGTTACACATTGACAGCATCTGTTGTGTCAGCTCTTAGCACAGGGACCCTTCAAAAGAAGTCACCCCAGAATTCAGTGGCAGTGGCTGAGCTGGTGAGGTTATGCAAGAGGCTGTGAGACTGGCAGTTAGCTTTGAGACTGGGGCTGCTCTGCTTCTGAATGCAGAGGGGAGAGTTGGTTGGGACAGCTCTGCTCCATGTGCCTAGTCCTGGCGCACAGGCAGAATGATCAGACACTATCTGTTCTGTACTCTCTCAACAAGGACGAGGGGGGAAAGCTCCTAGAGGGCCGGACAGAAACACAGGGAACTCTCATGGCCAAAGCACATCTCACTTCCGTCCATAGCCCATGGGCCAAAGAAAGTCATGTGACATGTTCAGCATCAGAGCGGCGGACAGGCCAACCCAACTGCAAGGACATGGGCGGAAGATGCAAATAGTTGCTAAATAAGCTGAATTTATACAGTTTTGTTATTTGCTTTTTGATTCAAATGGCCTTTCTGCATATCCTTTGGCTTCTCTGTACGCACAATTGTATCATCTTCAAATAATGACATTTTTTGAGGCCAGTACCGTGGCTCAATAGGCTAATCCTCTGCCTTGCGGTGCCGGCACACCGGGTTCTAGTCCCTGTCAGGGTGCTGGATTCTGTCCCGGTTGCCCCTCTTTCAGGCCAGCTCTCTGCTGTGGCCCAGGAGTGCAGTGGAGGATGGCCCAAGTGCTTGGGCCCTGCACCCCATGGGAGACCAGGAGAAGCACCTGGCTCCTGCCATCAGGTCAGCGCAGTGCGCTGGCCAGAGCGCGCCGGCCACAGCGGCTATTAGAGGGTGAACCAACGGCAAAAGGAAGACCTTTCTCTCTGTCTCTCTCTCTCACTGTCCACTCAGCCTGTCAAAAAAAATAATGACATTTTTATTTCTTCTTTTGGAAGTCTTACGTTTTTATCCTTCTTGCTTCCTTATTGTAGAGCAATTCAGTAGCTGAGCAGAAGTAGCTTGTGTCTTTTTTTTTTAAGATTTATTTTATTTATGAAAGACAAAATTACAGAGAGAGGTAGAGACAGAGAGAAAGGTCTTCCATCTGCTGCTTCACTCCCCCGATGGCCGCAATGGGTGGAGCTATGCTGATCCGAAGGCAGGAGCCAGGAGCTTCTTCCAGGTCTCCCACGTGGGTGCAGGGGCCCAAGGACTTGGGCCATCTTCTACTTCTTTCCCACGCCATAGCAGAGAGCTGGATTGGAAGTAGAGCAGCTGGCACTTGAGCTGGTGCCCATATATGATGCCGGCGCTTCAGGCCAGGGCTTTAACCCACTGCGCCACAGCGCCGGCCCCATCTTTTGCCTTTTCTCAGGAATAAATCTCTCAATCCCTCAGCCAGTAAGTAAAATTAATATAACTGCTGTTAGTGTTGTTTATTATAAATGGGTGTTGAATTTTATGAAATGCTTTTGCTATACCTT
This sequence comes from Sylvilagus floridanus, assembly GCA_949820135.1. Classification (NCBI taxonomy): domain Eukaryota; kingdom Metazoa; phylum Chordata; class Mammalia; order Lagomorpha; family Leporidae; genus Sylvilagus; species Sylvilagus floridanus. The sequence goes on along the minus strand of OX463236.1, from coordinate 66,144,594 downwards.
GCTCCCTTTTTTATAAGTATAATGAGCTACATTGTTTATTTTAATATTAAAATGCATTCTAATTTCTGGAATAAACCCAGTTGATTATTATAAATTATGTCTGTTACTTGTTACATCCAGTTTTTGAATCTTTTAAAAATTTTGCATCTCCATTCATGAGAGTTTAGTGAGAGATTAGATGTGATTTTCCTTTCTTACATCTTTGCCAGATTTTTAGAATTTATTTGGGAGGGGCAGAGAGACAGAGAGAGAAAGAGAGAAGCGCTTCACCCACTGATGTACTCCACAATGCCTCAGTGGCTAAGACGGGCTGGGCCCAAGCTGGGAACTTGCAACTCAAAGCAGCTCTCCCTCATGAGTGCCAGGGACTCAAGTGTTCATCATCCTGCTACTCCCCAGAGTCCACATTGGCAGGGAGCTGGGTTCACAGCCGGAGCCAGGAGCTGGACCCAGGCTCTCTGGTACGATCTGTGGGCATCGTAGTCGGTGTGTTAACCAGTGCTCCAAGCCCTCACCCCAGTTAGATGTTTATATTCTGGTTTTCTGATTTTGATAGCCTTATAAATTCAGTTGGGAAGTAGTTCTTTTATTTAATATTTGTTTTTATTTATTTGAAAGTCAGAATTACAGAGAGAGAGGTAGCAACAGAGAGAAAGAGCTTTTCCATTTACTCATTCACTTTCCAGATGGCTGTAACAGCCAGGACGGAGCCAAGCTGAAGCCAGGAACCAGGAGCTTCATCCAGGTCTCCCACATGGGTTCCAGGAACCCAAACCATCAGGTCATCTACAGAGGCTTTCCCCAGACCATTAGTAGGGAGCTGGATCAGAAGTGAAGCGGTCTGGACAGGGACTGGTGTCCATACGGGACGCTGACATTGCAGGTGGAGGCCTTACTTGCTACACCATAATGCCAGCCTCGGTGATTCTTTTTAGTTTTAAGATTTATTTTTACTTATTTGAAAGGTAAAGCTTCAGAGAGAGAGGTAGATACAGAAGTAGGTAGAGACAGAGAGAGAAATCTTCTATCCATTGGTTCACTCTCCAGATGGCTTTATCATCTAGGGCTGGCTCAGGCTGAAGCCTGGTCTCCTATGTGGGTACAGGGACCCAAGCAGTTGATCCATCTTCTGCATTATGCATTAGCAGGGAGCTGGATTGGAAATGGAGCAGCTGGGACTCGAACCAGTGCTCACGCACGTTGCCAGTGTTGCAGGCCGTGGCTTAACTGGCTAAACCACAATGCCAGCTCCAGGAAATGATTCCTCCTTTTCTGTGTTTGATGGAATTTGTGTCTGGCTAATTTCTTTCCCCCTAAATATCTGGAAAGCTTATGGTTCAGCCATTATTTATTCTTTACTGCTTTCACTTTACGATGATTTGTGTTACTATATGCACATATTACTTCAAGTTTTTTTTAAAGGTTTTGTTTATTTATTTGAGAGGTAGAGTTACAGAGAGTGAGAAAGGTCTTCCTTCCATCGGTTCACTCCCCAAATGGCTGCAATGGCTGGAGCTACACTGATCCAAATCCAGGAGCCAGGTGCTTCTTCCTGGTCTCCCACATGGGTGCAGGGGCCCAAGGACTTGGGCCATCTTCCACTGCTTTCCCAAGCCACAGCAGAGAGCTGGATTGGAAGAAGAGCGGCCAAGACTAGAACCCACACCAATATGGGATGCCTGTGCCACAGGTGGAGGATTAACCTGCTGCACCATGGCGCCTTAAGTTTTTAAAACATAGATGCCATCCAGTTCTTTTCCTTGCTCTTCATTTGACCTAAAAGTAACTTTCTTGCAAAGTCTACACTTGAGCGTGATGGAGAAGGACTGACACGAGCCCTTGTGGAGGCCACGCCCCTGCTGAGCCCTGCCCTCCGTGGTTTGCAGTCATGGTCTTGTTTCATCTTCATGACATCAGGACACAAACATCACCACACCCTCTGTGCAGATGAGCACTGGATTGCAGGCCCTCTGCTGACCAGCCCACTCTTCATGGCATCCTTCCCTCCCCTCCCACCCCGCCCCGCCAAGAATTGATTTTCCTCTCACTCTTGTCAAGAGCTGACATTTCTAAGGCTATTTTCCTGTCATTGAAACCAAGTGGGGAAATGTTCCCAATCACAAGCTCATTTATGCAAAAATAAAACAAAAAACATGAAAGCAAAATCATCGCAGGAAAAGTGTGGGTCCTCCTGCCTCAGGACAACCTTGGAGACAGCGCAACGTGCGGCTGTGGCCGGTCGTGCTCGCTTTCTTGTTCCTCTGCCTGAGCTCTTCTGCAGATTTAATTTCCTCTGCTATAAAATCTTTATTCTTTCGGTTTAAAGCACACTTTCAATACTTAGTCTACACTCATTACATTTTATCGTATTTCCTATTAGCCTGTATATTTCAGGCCAGTAGCCTTATTTCACATCACCAGGCTGCAGCCCCGTTTCCCGGATGGGGCTGTTCTCACTTGCCAGTCCCCTTGGCCTTGCCCCTGTCTCTTGTGATTCTCTCGCAACTCCCACTCCCTGCCTTGGACTTGGGCTCTGGAGCTGACGCACTTGAGATTCCCCACACCCTGGGCCTCTGCAGACAGCGCCTCTGCTGTACTTGAGACGCTTTCTCTCTCCAGGACTGACCTCTCTTCCGCAGCCTCTGGGCAGCCTCAGCCTCCAGGTTGGTGTCTGGGGCTTCTGTCTGCCTTTCTCTGGTGTCCTCCAGCACCCCTGGACCAGCTTCCACTGACCCCACCTCTACCTCGTGCAGCGTCGTGCTTCCTCTGGTGGGTTTTTCCCAGAGGCTTGTCTCTCCTCTTCCCACCATCACCACTGCAAACTCATCTCCACATTTAGACTGTGTCCGGGTCACTTTCTCTGGCCTGCAGCATTTTTCTAGGCTTCAGACGTGAGCGATGAACTGAATCCAGCAGGGGGAATCTTCGAGAGACCTGCGTGCGTGCTGCGTGCTGTTTCTTCGTGGCATGGTATCTTGGTGGGTGCCATCGCTGGCTGATGAATACATCTAAAACACGGGAACTGGCACTCAGCCGTACCTTTTCCAGCCCAGCATTTCAACTTCAGCACCCCTGATTTCACCTAGCGTACCTGTCAACCCCGTCTTTTTCAGCTGGGCTGAAGGATGCTGTGATGTGCTCAATTCGGAAAATCTCAAGTGGATGTCAATCTGACAGCCCAAGAGAAATGATGGGGCAGAGGACACCACAGCCCTTATACCTGGACTTTGAAAGACCCATTTAGATTTCATAAGAGCAATCATCATCTTTTAAATGCTAATTAAACAGCACCCACTGTGTGAACCACTTTATGCTCATCTTCTCTCTCTCTCTCTCTCTCTCTCTCTCTCTCTCTCTCTCTCTCTCTCTCTCTTTTCCATAACAATTTCAGGAAGTAACTGGAAGGCTGGAGGCTTTGGAGGATTTAAATAACTTGCCCAGTGTCACATCCTTAGTGTATCAGTGCATTTCAGTGCATTTTCCTTTACTAGAGTAAATTATTTGAGGTTGGGGAGCTTCCAGAGACAAGAGGTTTGTTTGGTTCAGTTTTGCAATCTGAAGTCTAAAGGACATGTGGTCAGCACCCATGAAGCTCCCTTCTCTGTCACATCGGGTCAATGACACCGTGGTGTAGCACACAGGAGAGGGAAAGATTGCATAGAAAGACGGGAACCTGGAGCAAGGCCGTGTCCCATGAGAACTGCACTAACCCCTTCCAAGAGCAGTGCCCCGCAATGATCCAATGACCTTCCATGAGGCTCCACATCTTAAAAACCCACCACCTCTGAACAGTGGGGACCAAATATCTCTATACAGGCAATCCAGGGATACCCCATTAAACTGCCTCTAAACCACAGTGCTTGGTACAAAGAAAACTCCAACTGTGTACCAGTTCACCTCCTTCCAAAGCCTCCAGTTTTCTGGTATGGCACCTGTTTCACAGTTGTGGGCAGAGTCCTTAGTCATGATGTCCAACACCAGCATTCCTGCTTTTGTGAACGCCTGGCCTGAAGAACTGTAGCAAAGTGGCAACCTTGAGTTTCCTTGTCTGTTTAACTCCTTGAGTGGCTGCTGGCTTTTTTCTCTAATTCCACGGCAGTGCCCAGAAGACGGCAGTGATGCAGTATCTTGCAGTTCTGTGTTTGACTTTGCTCCTTCAGGGTAAAGAGTCATTTTGATTATAGTCTCAGCTTTTAGAGATTGGAATAACATAAAAGTCCTATGTAACTGCAAACTTAATTTTCCTCTTGATTTGTACAGACAAGCAGAATTGAAAGTACTGAGTGAGGAAAGAATTACGGCCAATATTTATCACATTCCTAAGTGAGAGACACTGTGTAAGCTTGATAGCAACCCTACGAGGAAGTCCTATTATTATAGATATTTTATAAATAATCATATTAATAATAGCTACTACATGTATGACTATGATGAACACTTTGTGCATAGTAACTCATTTCATCCACACAATAATTCTGTGAGGTAGGCAAAATTATGCCCATTGACAAATGAGGACATTGCCCAAAGTCCTACAGCCGGCAGCTGGGGGAAGGAATCCACTTGTCAGTGGCCCCTAAGCAGAAGTTATCCTTGCATTCATGCTGTGCATGTGGTGTTTTCTGGAAGTCTGGGAAGGGAGATTCCAAGAGAAAAAGACAGACACTGGCTGGCTCCAGGCACACATTAGCACTCAGCTACTGAGATAGAGCTGGGTGTCAAAAGAATGAGTATTGCGCCTTTGGTGCTAAGGATTTCTGAGTTTCCTGGGTCTAATGAACTGATTGGCGGGACCACCCTCTGTCTGGGGCCACCCTCTTCCCAGGATCGTTCCATAAACACCCCAGGCGCTCTGCTCCTGGGCAGGAGGCAGAAAGGGCTCCTGTTATTTAGAGAATAATGGAAGCAAACATAATACAGCAAAGGGCTTTGGGCATTGTTACAGGATTGTGCTGGAACCTGGTGGAGACCCAACAGGGTTCACTTGGACCTGGATGGGAGGACAGCAGAGATTTGGGAACACCTGGAATGTTTTGGCGTGAGTTTTAATTCCTGACAATTGCTGCAGTTATGAGGACTATTGGCTTGGGGAGTTGCTTTTGTGCAGCTGTGTAACCAGCATCTTTCAGGAAGAGTCACTACCCTGGATTTCACCCCAGATCTCAAGACGGGGCGCAAGAGTAGTTCCCCGTTCAGATCAGATGGGAGAGGGGCACGGTGGGTTTTGTAAACTGTGCTCTCCCGGGTCTAAAGCATGTGGTCGATGGAGCTTCCCCTGTGTTTCCTGCCACAGAGCCAGGACCCTTCCCCCACTCCCTTAGGTACTCTGCTCACCCTAGTCTGAAAACAGCCCCACAAACTGCCTTCGCCTGACTTGGGTGGCCCATCCTTGCCTCTGACAATGGCTTTTCCTTGTCTGAACCCTGCCTCCCACACAGCAATAACCCAGACAATACCAGTGTGTAGTCAACAGCATTGACAAAAGTTGGACTCTGTTTAACCTTTTTGCTTCCCAGACCTATTTGTTTTAAATAGCCTTGCTGGGGAGAGGGAGTGGGAAAGGGGAGGGTTGCGGGTGGGAGGAAAGTTATGGGGGGGGAAGCCATTGTAATCTATAAGCTGTATTTTGGAAACTTATATTCTTTAAATAAAAGCGTTATAAAAAAATAAAAAATAAATAAATAAATAGCCTTGCTGAGACATAGTTCACACAGTACACAAGTTATGCATTTAAAGTACATAATTCAGCATAGCACGGTGACTCTAGTAGAAAATTACAGATAATAACAATGTGTTCCTTATATTCTTGGAGATCCTGAAGGCAGTGGATTTTGAAGGTTCGTACCACAAAGCTGACAAATATGAGAAATAATGCATCTGTTTGTCAACCTAATTTCACAATATATATATTTCAAAAACATTGTGCTGTACCAGATAGATATAAACAACTTCTGCCACTTAGAAAAGCAGATTCTTTTGAAAAATAAAGTGCACAATTAAATATTTTTAATATGTTCAGAGATGTGTATAGCCATTGCTGGGATCTAATTTTAAACATTTCTGTCATGTCAAAAAGAAACTCCACATCCTTTAGTGCCTGTTTCCTAGTCTCCATTTTGGTTTATTCCTTCATCAGTTGTATTTATATTTTGGTTATTGTGCATGATGCTATTATGAATATTCAAGTGCAAGCTTTTGTGACAATGGATGGATGCTGTCACTGCTCTTCCTTAGGAGTCCAGTTGCTCAGTCATGTTAACACTGTGTGGAACATTTTGAGGATCTGCCAAAACATTTTCTATGGTGGAAATTCATCAATTTTTTTCTTTGCTTATTGTGATTTTATTTATATATTTTAAAAATGTGTTTATTGATTGGAAGGACAGACGCTAAGAGAAGGAACAACAGAGAAAGACAGAGAAACAAAAACAGAAACAGAGAAAGAGAGAGATCCTTCCACTGGTTCATTTCTCAAATTGTTGCAACAACCAGAACTGAGTCAGGCTGAAGCCAGGAGTCAGGAGCTCCATCCCAGTCTCCCACGGAGGTGGCAGGAGTTCGAGCACTTGGGCCGTCTTCTGCTGCTTTCCCAGGTGCATTAGCAGGGAGTCAGACTGGAAGCAGAGCAACCAGGACTTGAACCAACACGTTGACATGGGATGCTGGCATCACAAGCAGTGGCTTAACCCACTGTGCCACAACACTAGCCCCTATTGTGATTTTAATATTGTATCTGATAAACTATTGCCCATTACAAGGTCATGAAAATTCACATCAGTTCTTTCTTCTATGAGTTTAGTTTTATACTTCTTATACTGTCCCTAAGTCCTTTAGGACTTATATAGGATTATATGTATCCTATGAGGTAGACATCCAAATTCAACCTCTTCTATGTGGATATCCAGTTGTCCCAGTGTTATTTGATGAATAGTCTATGTTTCTTCCATTGATTGGCCTTGTCCCCACTGACAAATATGATTTTACATATTACTGTATTTCTTAACTCTCAAATGTATTGTATTGATCTATACGTCTATCCTTATATTAGTACTATTCTTTCTTAATTATTGTAACTGTGTAGTAACTTTTATAATTGGGAAATGTGTTCTTTTTCAGGACTATTTTGGCTATTCTGGTTTCCTTCCATTTTTATATTAATTTTAGGATATCTATCAATTTCTGAAGAGAAGTGCCATTACACTTTCTTTCTTATTTTTATTTTAAAGGAATTTATTAGTACATTAGATTCTCAGGGTCACAGCAAATGCGTGATAATTACTACATCACTAATCTCATCAATTCTTATGCTAAGGTAATCTTACTACAAGAACAGATCCAATGCAGTTTATAGAAACAATTATAATAATATAATTATATTTCCCTCCCTCCTTCTTCCTTATCTCTTTCTTTCTTTTTTAATTTTTGAGGTAACATACTTTTTAAAATTTGTTTATTTATTTGATTGGGGCAGTGCTGTGGTGTAGCTGGAAAAGCTGCTGCCTGCAGAGCCAGCTTCCATATGGGCACTGCTTCGAGTCCTGGCTGCTCCTTTTCCGATCCAGCTCTCTGCTATGGCCTGGGAAAGCACTAAAAGATGGCACAAGTGCTTGGACTTGCACCAACACAAGAGACCTGGAAGAAGCCCCTGGCTCCTGGCTTCCAATTGGCACAGCTCCAGCCATTGCAGCCAATTTGGGGAGTGAACCAGAGAATGGAAGACCTCTCTCTCTCTCTCTACCTCTCCTTCTCTCTCTCTGTAACTCTGCCTTTCAAATAAATAAACAGATCTGTTTATTTATTTGAAAGGCAGAGTTACAGAGAGGTAGAGGCAGAGGCAGAGGCAGAAACAGAGAGAGAGAGAGAGAGAGAGAGAGAGAGAGAGAGAGAGAGGTCTTCATCTGCTGGTTCACTCCCCAAATAGCCACAATGGCCAGAGCTAGGTTGATCCAAAGCCAGGAGCCTGGAGCTTCCTCAGGGTATCCCACATGGGTACAGTGTCCATCTCCCACTGCTTTCCCAGGCACATCAGCCGGGAGCTGGATCAGAAGTGGAGCAGCCGGGACTCAAACCAGTGCCCATATGAGATGCCATCACTGCAGGTAGTGGCTTTATCTGCTAGGCCACAGCTCTATCCCTGAAACATATATTTTTAATTTACAGTAGAGCAAAGGCTTAATACTCCACTAAGTGAAGAGCTTGACAAGTAAAAATAAAAAGCTCATAGCTCAGCAGAAATATAGATATGGGCTATAAACAGTAATCAAATGAAAATATGTCCATTTCACTCATATACAGTGAATTTTAAAATAATCACATATCTTTAAAATTATAGTAGTGTATCATTCCTAACCATTGGTTTGAAAAAGATATAAAATAAAGTTTGACTGAGCTATGGGTGCAGTAATATTGATACACACAGGTATTTTTTTCTGGTTTCATCTTTTGATTTTAGCTCCCACAGAAATGGGAGAGCATACAGTTTTTTGTTTACTGAACTCTTGCACACTGGTGGTATGAATTCAAATCAGTGAAGTGACTGTGGAAAATAGTATGGAGATTTCTTTAAAAACTAGAAAGAGATTTACCATACGATCCAGCAACCCCAGTACTGGGCATAAACCCAAAGACATGAGCACGTTGAGTCGAAGAGGTACCTGCACCACCATGTTTCTAGCAACACTGTTCACAATAGCCAAATACGGATTTAACCAAGGTATATGCCATCAGATGAATGGATAAGGAAAATGTAGCATATGTATACCATGAGATATCATTCAACTATTAAAGAAATGAAATTCTACCATTTGCATTAGAATGGATCTAACTGGAGGACATCTGTTAACTGAAATAAGCCAGACACATGATGATAAATAATGCATATCGTTAGAGTTTCAAAAGAGATTTCATTAATTTTGTAGATCAGTTTGGATAATATTGTCATCTTAAAATATGAAATCTTTGTCCGGTGCCACAGCTTGCTCGGTTAATCCTCCGCCTGTGGTGCCAGCACCCTGGGTTCTAGTCCAGGTTGGGGTGCCAGTTCTGTCCTGGTTTCTCCTCTTCCAGTCCAGCTCTCTGCTGTGGCCTGGGAAGGCAGTGGAGGATGGCCCGAGTGCTTGGGCCCTGCACCCGTGTGGGAGACCAGGAGGAAGCACCTGGCTCCTGACTTTGGATCAGCACAGCGCTGGCTATAGCAGCCATTTTGGGGGTGAACCAATGGAAGGAAGACCTTTCTCTCTGTCTCTCTCTCTCACTGTCTAACTCTGCCTGTCAAAAAAAAATATGAAATCTTCAAAGTCATGAAAATAGAATGTTGTTCCATTTATGTAGATGTTATTTCCTTCTGACAGCATTTTGTTATTCTCCATATACAAAGCCTGCACTTCATGGGTAAAATTTATTCCAAAGTATGTTTCCTGAATTTCAGTGTTGTAAATGAAATTGTCTCTTATAGTTTCATTTCATATTTTTTATTGCTAATTAATAGAGTTAAAACTATGTTTTGATATAATCTTATATCCTACTATAATACTGATTTTTTTTTTGACAGGCAGAGTGGACAGTGAGAGAGAGAGACAGAGAGAAAGGTCTTCCTTTGCTGTTGGTTCACCCTTCAATGGCCGCCGCGGATGGCACGCTGCGGCCGGCGCACCGCGCTCGTCCGATGGCAGGAGCCAGGAGCCAGGTGCTTTTCCTGGTCTCCCCATGGGGTGCAGGGTCCAAGCACTTGGGCCATCCTCCACTGCACTCCCGGGTCACAGCAGAGGGCTGGCCTGGAAGAGGGGCAACCGGGACAGAATCCGGCACCCTGACCAGGACTAGAACCTGGTGTGCCGGTGCCGCTAGGCAGAGGATTAGCCTATTGAGCCACGGCGCCAGCCTATACTGAATTCTAATAGTTCTTTTTTCTTTTTTTTTTTTTAATTTTTTTTTTTTATTTTTTGACAGGCAGAGTGGACAGTGAGAGAGAGAGAGACAGAGAGAAAGGTCTTCCTTTTGCCGTTGGTTCACCCTCCAATGGCCGCCGCGGACGGCACGCTGCGGCCGGCGCACCGCGCTCGTCCGATGGCAGGAGCCAGGAGCCAGGTGCTTTTCCTGGTCTCCCCATGGGGTGCAGGGTCCAAGCACTTGGGCCATCCTCCACTGCACTCCCGGGCCACAGCAGAGGGCTGGCCTGGAAGAGGGGCAACCGGGACAGAATCCGGCACCCCGACCGGGACTAGAACCCGGTGTGCCGGCGCCGCAAGGCGGAGGATTAGCCTGTTGAGCCACGGCGCCGGCCAATAGTTCTTTTTTCTAATGTTGTTTCTCTAACAGTTTGAATTTTTGTCATTTTTTGTGGATACTTTAGGGCTTCACTATATTAAATATCATCTATCAATAGGGATTATTTTACTTCTTTATTTTACATCTGGATGATTTTATTTATTTTTCTTGTCTAATTTACATTAATAGAACCTTTGATACAATGCTGAAGAAATGGTAAAGCAGATATCAATGTTTTCTTTTTTAAAAAGATTTATTTATTTGAGAGTCAGAGTTACACAGAGAGAAGGAAATGCAGAGAGAGACAGAGAGAGAGAGAGACAGAGAGAGGTCTTCCATCCTCTGGTTCACTCCCCAGAGACTGCAACAGCTGGGGCTGTGTCCATTTGAAGCTAGGAATATGCAGTTTCTTCAGAGTCTCCCATGTGGGTGCAGGGGCCCAAGGACTTGGGCCATCTTCTATTGCTTTCCAAGGCCATAGCAGAGAGCAGGATTGGAAGTGGAGCAGCAGGGACTCGAACCAGCACCCATATGGGATATTGGCACCGCAGGTGGTAGTTTTTCCCGCTATGCCACAGCATCGGCCCAAGAATTTTTAAAATATATTTGCTTATTAATTTGAAAGTTAGAGTTGCAGGAGAGAGAGAGAGAGAGAGAGAGAGAGAGAGAGAGACCTTCCATCTGCTGGTTCACTCCGCAGATATCTGCAATGGGCCAGTGTTTGGCCAGGCCAAAACATAGAGCCAGGAGTTTCATTTAGGTCTCTCATGTGGGTGGTAGGGGCCCAAGTACTTGGACCCTCTTCTGGGCTTTTCCAAGGACATTAGCAGGGAGCTGAATCAGAATTGGAGAAGCTGGGACTCGAACCAGCATCCCCATGGGATGCTGGCACTGCAGAGAGGAGCTTTATCTAATATTCTACAACATAAGAAATTTTAAAATTCACCTAGGTTTTATAATTTTTGGTATACAAATATATATAGTGTTCTCTTATCATTTTCACTTGTTTAAGACCAATTCCTCTGGCCTGTCATTCCTTGTTTTAGTCATTTATGTCTCCTTTCATTTTTCTTGGCTAGTCTAGCTTAAGTTTATCAATTTGGTTGATATTTTCTTTTTTTTTAAATTGAATCCTTTAATTCCACTTCCCTTGAATTTTTTTTAACTTTTATTTAATGAATATAAATTTCCAAAGTACAGCTCATGGATCACAATGGCTCCCCCCGCCCATAACTTCCCTCCCACCTGCGACTTTCCCCTTTCCCGCTCCCTCTCCCCTTCCATTCACATCAAGATTCATTTTCAATTCTCTTTATATACAGAAGATCAGTTTAGTATATCTTAAGTTAAGATATCAACAGTTTGCCCTCACATAGCAACACAAAGTGAAAAATACTGTTGGAGTACAGGTTATAGCATTAAATCACAATGTAAAGCACATTAAGGACAGGGATCCTACATGATATATTTTTTTAAAATTGATTAATTTTTTATGCAATTTCCAATTTAACACCAAGATTTTTTAATCATTTGCAATTATCTTTATATACAGAAGATCAATTCAGTATATACTAAGTAAAGATTTCATCAGTTTGCACCCACACAGACACAGAAAGTGTAACATACTGTTTCAGTACTAGTTATAGCATTACTTCACATTGGACAACACATTAAGGACAGATCCCATGTGAGAAGTAAGTACACAGTGACTCCTGAGGTTGATTTAACAATTTGACACTCTTGTTTATGGCGTCAGTAATCTCCCTAGGCTCTAGTCATGTGTTGCCAAGGCTATGGAAGCCTTTAGGGTTCACCGACTTTGATCCTATTCTGACAGGGTCATAGTCAAAGTGGAAGTTCTCTCCTCCCTTCAGAGAAAGGTACCTCCTTCTTTGAGGGCCCCGTTCTTTCCACTGGGATCTCACTCGCAGAGATCTTTCATTTAGGTCTTCTTTTTTGTTTTTTGCAGAGTGTCTTGGCTTTCCATGCCTAGAATACTCTCATGGGCTCTTGAGCCAGATCCAAATGCCTTAAAGGCTGATTCTGAGGCCAGAGTGATTTATTAGGTTATCTGCCATTCTGTGAGTCTGCTGTGTCTCCCACTTCCCATGCTGGTTCGTTCTCTCCCTTTTGGATTCTATCAGTATTAGCAGATACTAGCCTTGTTTGTGTGATCCCTTTGACTCTTAGACCTATCAGTGTGATCAATTGTGAACTGAAGATGAATACTTGAACTAGTGAGATGGCATTGGTACATGCCACCTTGATGGGATTGTATTGGAATCCCCTGGCACGTTTCTAACTCCATCATTTGAGTCAAGTCTGATTGAGCATGTCCCAAATTGTACATCTCCTCCCTCTCTTATTCCCACTCTTATATTTCACAGGGATCACTTTTCAGTTAAAATTTAAACACCTAAGAATAATTGTGTATTAATTACAGAGTTCAACCACTAGTACTAAAACAACAAAAAAATACTAAAATGGATAAAGTATTACATTATACATCAACAGTCAGAACAAGAGCTGATCAAGACACTGTTTCTCATAGTGTCCATTTCACTTCAACAGGTTTCCCCTTTGGTGCTCAGTTACTTGTTGCCGATCAGGGAAAACAAATGATATTTCTCTCTTTGGGACTGGCTTAATTCACTCAGCATGATGTTTTCCAGATTCCTCCATCTTTTTGCAAATGACCGGATTTCATTGTTTTTGACTGCTGTATAGTATTCTATAGAGTACATATCCCATAATTTCCTAATCCAGTCTACTGTTGATGGGCATTTGGGTTGGGTCTTAGCTATTGTGAATTGAGCTGCAATAAACATTAATGTGCAGATGGCCTTTTTGTTTGCCAATTTAATTTCCTTTGGGTAAATTCCAAGGAGTGGGATGGCTGGGTTGTATGGTAGGGTTAAATTCAGGTTTCTGAGGAATTTCCAGATTGACTTCCATAGTGCCTTAACCAGTTTGCATTCCCACCAACAGTGGGTTAGTGTACCTTTTTCCCCACATCCTCTCCAGCATCTATTGTTGGTAGATTTCTGAATGTGAGACATTCTAACCGGGGTGAGGTGAAACCTCATTGTGGTTTTGATTTGCATTTCCCTGATTGCTAGTGATCTTGAACATTTTTTCATGTGTCTGTTGGCCATTTGGATCTCCTCTTTTGAAAAATGTCTATTGAGGTCCTTGGCCCATCTCTTAAGTGGGTTGTTTGTTTTGTTGTTGTGGAGTTTCTTGATCTCTTTGTAGATTCTGGTTATTAGTCCTTTATCTGTTGCATAGTTTGCAAATATTTTTTCCCATTCTGTCAGTTGCCTATTCACTTTCCTGACTGTTTCTTTTGCAGTACAGCAACTTCTCAATTTGATGCAATCCCAAATGTTAATTTTTGCTTTGACTGCCTGTGCTCCTGGGGTATTTTCTAAGAAGTCTTTACCAGTACTATATCTTACAGGGTTTCACCAATGCTTTCTAATAATTTGATGGTGTCAGGTCATAGAGTCAAGTCTTTAATCCATGTTGAGTGAATTTTTGTGTACGGTGAAAGGTAGGGTTCTTGCTTCATGATTCTGCAGGTGGAAATCCAGTTTTCCCAGCCCCATTTATTGAATAGACTGTCCTTACTCCAGGGATTGGTTTTGGATCGTTGATCAAATATAAGTTGGCTATAGATGTTTGGATTGAATTCTGGTGTTTCTACTCTGTTCCACTGGTCTATCCATCTGTTTCTGTACCAGTACCATGCTGTTTTGATAACAACTGCCCTGTAGTATGTCCTGAAATCTGGTATTGTGATGCCCCGGCTTTGTTTTTGTTGTACAAGATTGCTTTAGCTATTTGAGGTCTCCTGTGTCTCCATATGAATTTCAGCATCATTTTTTCCAGATCTGAGAAGAAGGTCTTCGGTATTTTGATTGGTATCACATTGAATCTATAAATTGCTTTTGGGAGAATGGACATTTTGATGATATGGATTCTTCCAATCCATGAGCCTGGAAGATTTTTCCAATTTTTGGTATCCTCTTCTATTTCTTTCTTTAAGGTTTTGTAATTTTAATTGTAGAGATCTTTAAAGTCCTTGGTTAAGTTTATTCCAAGGTATTTGATTGTTTTTGTAGCTATTGTGGATGGTATTGTTCTTAGAAGTTCTTCCTCAGCTGTGGCATTGCCTATGTATACAAAGGCTGTTGATTTTTGTACATTGATTTTATATCCTGCTACTTTGCCAAACTCTTCCATGAATTCCAATAGTCTCTTAGTAGAGTTCTTTGGGTCCTCTAAATAAAGGATCATATCATCTCAAAGGGGGAGAGTTTGAGTTCTTCCTTCCCAATTTGTATTCCTTTAATTTCTTTGTCTTGCCTAATAGCTCTGCCTAAGACTTCCAGAACTATATTGAATAGCAGTGGTGAGAGTAGGCATCCTGTCTGGTACCAGATCTCAGTGGAAATGCTTACAACTTTTCCCCCATTCAATAGTATGTTGGCCGTGGGTTTTTCATAAATTGCTTTGATTGTATTGAGGAATGTTCCTTCCATACTCAGTTTGCTTAGAGTTTTCATCATGAAAGGGTGTTGTATTTTATCAAATGCTTTCTCTGCATCTATTGAGATAATCATATGGTTTTTCTTCTGCAGTCTGTTAATGTGGTGTATCATGTTGATTGTTTTGCAAACATTGAACCATCCCTGCATACCAGGGATAAATCCCACTTGGTCTGGGTGGATGATCTTTCTAATGTGTTGTTGCATTCTATTAGCCAGAATTTTATTGAGGATTTTTGCATCCATGTTCATCAAGGATATTGGTCTGTAATTCTCTTTCAATACTGCATCTTTTTCCGTCTTAGGAATTATGGTGATGCTGGCTTCATAGAAAGAATTTGGGAGGATTCCCTCTTTTTCGATTGTTCTGAATAGTTTGAGAAGAATTGAAGTTAGTTCTCCTTTAAATGTCTGGTAGAATTCAGCAGTGAATCCATCTGGTCCTGGGCTTTTTTTGTTGGAAGGGCCTTTATTACTGTTTCAATTTCTGTCTTGGTTATGGGTCTGTTTAGGTTTTCTATGTCTTCCTGGTTCAATTTAGGTAGGTTGCATGTGTCCAGGAATCTATCCATTTCTGATAGGTTTCCCTGTTTGCTGGCATACAAGTCCTTGTAGTAATTTCTGATGATTCTTTTTATTTCTGTGGTGTCTGTTGTTACATTTCCTTTTTCATCTCTGATTTTATTGATTTGGCTCTTTTCTCTTCTTTTTTTAGTTTTAGGCCAAAGGGGTGTCAATTTTGTTTATTTTTTCAAAAAAAAAAGCTCCTCGTTAGGCTGATTTAAAAAAATTTTTTTTTTGATTCAATACTGTTGATTTCTTCTCTGATTTTAATTATTTCTCTTTTCCTACTAGCTGTGTGTCTGGTTTGCTGCCGATTTTCTAGATCCTTGAGATGAATTGAAAGCTCATCTACTTGGTGCCTTTCCAATTTCTTGATGTAGACACCTATTGATATAAATTTTCCTCTTAACACTGCTTTTGCTGTATCCCATAGGTTTTGGTATGTTGTGCTGTTATCCTCATTTACTTCCAGAAAATTTTTGATTTCTCCTATGACCCATTGTTCATTCAAGAGCATGTTGTTTAATCTCCATATGTTTGCATATGCTCTAGGGATTCCTGAGTAGCTAATTTGCAACTTCATTTCTTTATGGTCTGAGAAGCTGCATTGTATGAGTCTAATTGTTTTGAATTTTCTGAGACTTGCTTTATGGCCTAGTATGTGGTCAATCCTAGAGTAGGTTCCATGTACAGCTGAGAGGAATGTAAATGCTTTCTGTGTATGATGAAAAGTTCTGTAGATATCTGTTAGGTCCATTTGGGTTATAATGTCATTTAAATCTACTGTCTCCTTGTTAATCTTCTGTCCTGTTGATCTATCTCTGAGAGTAGAGTATTGAAGTCCCCCAGTACTATTGTGTTGGGGTCTAAGTCTCCCTTTAAGTCCCTTAATAAGTCTTTTAAATAAGCCAGTGCCCTGTAATTAGGTGCATATAATTGATAATCATTATATCTTCATGTTGAATGGATCCCTTAATAATTATATAGTGCCCCTCTTTGTCTCTCCTAACAGTTTTTGTGGTAAAGTTTATGTTGTCTGATATTAAGATGGCTATGCCCTCTCTTTTTTCATTTCTGTTGGCATGGTATATCCTTTTCCAACCTTTCACTTTCAGTCTGTATGCATCTTTGTTAGAAAGATGTGTTTCTTGTAAGCAGCAAATAGATGGGTTTTGTTCCTTAACCCAATCAGCCAATTGGTGTCTTTTAACTGGACAGTTCAGGCCATTAATGTTCAATGTGACTATTGATAAGTAGTAAGTTTGCCCTGCCATTTGCCAAAGATATTTTTTAATATATGCTTTGAGTTTCCTGTGATATTTTGCTGTGAGGTTTTCTTCCTTTAGCTTTTTTTCATATTGATGACCGTGTTTCTGTGTTTCTGTGTGTAACACATCTTTAAGCATCTTTTGCAGGGCTGGATGAGTGGCAACAAATTCTTTCAATTTCTGTTTGCTGTGAAAGGTCTTTATTTCACCTTCATTCACAGATGAGAGCTTTGCAGGATATAATATTCTGGGCTGGCAGTTTTTCTCTCTTAGTACCTGGGCTATGTCTCGCCATTCCCTCCTAGCTTCTAGGGTTTATGATGTCAGCTGTGAGTCTAATTGGAGATCCTCTGAGAGTAATCTGACATTTCTCTCTTGCACATTTTAAGATCTTTTCTTTCTGTTTCACTGTGGTGAGTTTAATTACAATGTGTCGTGGTGAGGATCTCTTTTGGTCATGTTTATTAGGGGTTCTATCAGCTTCCTGTACTAAAATGTCTCTGTCCTTCTCCAAAACTGGGAAATTTTCTGCTATTATCTCACTAAAAAGGCCTTATAATTCATTATCCCTCTCCATGCCTTCAGGAACTCCTAGAACCCAGATGTTGGGTTTTTTTAATGGTATCCTGTAGATTCCTGGCAATATTTTTTAGATTTCTAATTTCCTCTTCTTTTCTTTGGTCTGACTGTTTCCTTTCCTGTTCTCTGTCTTCTAAGTCCGATGTTCTCTCTTCTGCTTCACCCATTCTGTTTTTAAGGCTCTTTAATATGTTTGTCATTTGATCTATTGAATTCTTCACTTCATTATGATTTCTCGTCACTATCACAGTTTCATGTTCTACTAGTTGTTTCATTTCATTTTGATTCCTCCTTAAGATTTCATTTTCGTAAGAGAGATTTTCTATCTTATCCATTAAAGATTTCTGTAGGTCAAGAATTTGTTTTTGAGAATTTCTTAATGTTCTTATCAATTTTTTGAGATCTGCTTCTTGCATTTCTTCTATCTCATCATCTTCATAATCTTGACTTGGGGTGTCTTTTTCATTTGGGGGCATCATAGTGTCTTCCTTACTCTTGTTACCTCGGTTTCTATGTTTGTTTGGCATATTGGAGATATTCTTTGGTTCCTTTACTGTGGTGCTTTTTCTCGTAATACCATGACTCCAGATTAAGTGGACTGTCTGCTTTTGATGGATCCTTAGAGGCTGTGAAGGGTGTGGCCAGAGAGCTCTACTTGGTTCTTCAGGGTTAAGGGTGTGCCAAAATGACTCACCCAGATTGTTCTCTCTCTCTCTCTCTTTTTTTTTTTTTTTTTGACTCAGTTGGGAAGTAATTCCGCACAGATGAGTTGAATTGAGGGTAGTTGATGTATGAAATCTGGCTTCTGTGAGTATTCATCTGATCTACCCCTGGGACCACACAGAGAGTTTATGCAGCCCTCAGTGTGGTCTCAAATTTCTCCGAAGTCTCTCACCAGGTTGCCAAGGTTACAGAGTTTGTGTACTCGGTGAGTTCTCTTGCCCCCCCCCCTCAGATTTTCATAGTCTCAGTTCGTTAGCCCCACACACTTTCACTAGATCCTAACCTCCTGTTATTTCTCCCCACCAGAGTCAGGTTTTTCTGCTTGGCTAATAGTGGGCGCCATTTTACATACGTAAAATGGTGCCTGCTCTTTGTCTTGCTCGGCTTTGTAAGGTGAGTGGAGAGAGAGGCTAGTGTCCGTGCTGGTTCCCCTTATTTATTCGTTTTTTTCTCTCCTCCAGTCAGCCTGGTGCACTTTCCCCAGTGGGGCCTCAGGCCTCCTTCTGCCTTTCCCCGCCAATGTCTCAGGTTACCTAGGTTTTTGTCTCACCTCCCCTTCAGCGCACACAGATTCTGTGGCTGGGCTTCTGCGGCTGGGCTCCTGCGGCTCTGCTCCTGCTGCTTGGCTTCCATGCGGTGGGCGACCTTACTCTCCCCGTAGGTCCTCTGTGTCACATCCACCAGATCCAGAAGAGTTTCCTCTGCAGTTTTTTCCTGAGTCTTTTCCTGAGGCTACAGTAACTCCACTTTATTAAACTTTCTTTTCCCAGACCATTGGTGCGCGCCCGCACTATTCCGCCATCTTGGCTCCACCCCCTGGTTGATGTTTTCAAAGAACTGTTAGTTTCACTAATTTTCTCTGCTGGTTTTTCTAGTCTTTATTTTCTGTATTTTAATGTTATGCTTGGTTTGGATTTAGTTTGTTCTTTTTCTATTTTTTGTTAGATTAAAAGGCCAGTAATGATTTGAGATTATTTTTTAAGTGTAGACATTAGTAGCTGTAAATTAATCCCTAAACTGTGCTTTAGATACATCTCAAAGGTTTTTGTATGTTTCCATTTTAATTTTAAAATATTGTCTTGTTTAATTTTCTATTTTTTCTCTTGATTTTTAAAATTTTACTCATCATTTAAGACTGTATTCTCTAAAGTCCAGATATGTGTGAGGTTTCTAGTTTTCCTTCTGTTGTGTTAATTTTCTTTCTTGTGGTTGAAGAAGATATTTTGTATGATTTCTTTGTGTAAGACTCTTTTTGTGTAGTCTAACATAGTGTATGTCTTGGATCATGTTGCATTTGAACTTTGGAAGAATACATATTCTGTTGGTGTTGAGTGGAGCACTCTACATATGTCCATTAGGTCTTGTTGGATGAAGTAGGGTATTAAAATCTCTTAACTACTGATGTAGAATTGTTTGCTTATTTCTTCAATTCAATCTTTTTTAACAGCATATGTTGAGGTACTGTTTTAGATGCATATGTTTTTCTAATTCTTAGTTCTTCCAGACAGATTGACCAATTTATCATAAAATGTCCTTCTTTGAAATCATTAGATTTTTTTCTGAAAGCCAACTTTAAAAACATAATTTATGCATTTGTGAGAGGCAGACACACAGAGAGAACTCTTTTCCACTGGTTTTACTCTATAAATGCCTGTAGTGGCTGGGGCTGGGCCAAACCAAATCTTGGAGTCAGAGACACAATCCACTCCAGCACATAGATGGCAGGGATCTGATTATTTGAGTCGCCTTTGCTTTCTCTCAGGGTCTGCATGGTTAAGAAGCTGGGATCAGGAGCCTGGCATGGGAATCAGACCCAGACATTCCAATATGAGATATGTGTGTCTTAACCATGAAACACAATGGTTCCACCTTCTAAATCCAAGTTTGTCTGATATTTCAGCACTCTTGGTTCCTGCTTGTTTATGCTCAGACATCTTTTCCCATCCTTTTATTTTTGACCAACTTGCTCCTTTAAGTAGTCAGTGGATCTCTTGGAAATTTCATGTAGTTGAATCCTGATTATAAAAGGAGATCTATTCTGCCCCTGTCAACTTTTCAAGGACATTTTAACCCACTACTTCCTTATTTTGAGTTAAATATTTTCCAGTGTAGGATTTTAATTCTGTTGTCATTTGTTTTATGGCATATTTTGGTGTTATTTTTATGATGGGTTCCGTGAATAAATTAACATAAATTATCATGTTGATTTATTACAGTCTAGTTCAGATTACTACCAATTAAATTTATATAGTGCACAAGGACTTTGCTCCTATACAGTTCTTTTCATTCACTCTTCTATGCTGTTATTATCATAAATTACAATTTTGTTTTATGCCATCAACACAGATTTGCAAGTACTGCTTTATACAGTCGTTTCCAAAAAATCAGATAGAAAAAAGGTGCTACAAGCAGAAAATAATGGATCTAAAGTGCAGTATAAGGTTATTTTTGTTTGCTCTTATATAACTCCCTCAGATCCACTCCTTAGCCATTCTTTTTCACATTGATTTGAGTTACTACCCAGCCTCAAATATGCTGCTTCCCATCTGTCTGTTTGAATCTACTGCAGAACCCCTGCACTCAATTATTTTTATTTCATTTGTTGTACTCTCTAATTCCAGAATTTCTCCCTGGTTTCCCTCTTATAGTTTCTCTTTCATGATACTTCCCACTTAATGAGAGATTTTCCTCACACTTTCACTTCTTTGAATATGATTTCCTTTAGATAATTATAATAGCATATTAAAACATTTTGCTTAATAAGTACAACATTTGATCTTCCTTAGGAATAGTTTTTAGTGATTGTTCATGTGTGTATATGTGTATCCGTGTATGGACAATGCTTTTCAATTTGCTTTTTGTATTTTGCAATTCTTTCATTGAAATGTGAGCACTGCAGCTCAGAGATTATAGTGACTCTGGGATTGAGAGTCTCCCATTTTTGCAGATCAGTGATGTTTCCGTTCATTGTTGAGGCTGGTATTGTATAATGGCTTTTTTGAACTAGTTCTGAGTAGTCTGTGTTCTTTTTTCTGTATGGCTATTGAAGTCACTATTTGGTTAGGCTAGTGATGGATGAGATTTCCTTGAATGCCTGTACTCGATAAAGTTTAGATTTCCCAGGGGTCTCTTCGTGTAAGTTGGAGTATACCCTTAGCTCTTGGATAAGCCCTTGATAACTTTACCTTACCATTCATTTCCTGATTGTGCAGAGTCCCAAGGTCAGCTAAAGGTGAGAGCTGTGGGAATTTTCAGTATTTTCTTTATCATATGGCTAGCTCTACATGTGTGTTTTCTATATCAACAAAAAAAATGTAGGTTTTCAAAACCTATATGGTTATCTCACTCTAGCCTTTTTCTCTTAAGGGATTTTGGTTACTCTATTGTTTGCCCCAACTATTATCCATTGCTTCATTTTAACCATACCTTTAAAACACTGTCCAGTAAATATTACAATAAAACCACTGCTCCCTTAGAAAAATGCTTTTCACACTGAACTGCCAATAAACACAAGCATTGCAGCTGAAGTATTTCAGGAAACCACTAGACAGATGAAAAAATAAAAATCCTTTAGGAATTATGTCCATTCTGCAACCTCCAGTACCAGTAATAAAAGCTGTTATTTTCAAGGCTACCAGTGATCTGGGAAGAGGCGATCATTCTGGGATAAGTTAAGATGCCATAAAACTCCATGTGATTCAGATGTTTTTCTTGCATACATACTTCCTAGGTTACTACTCACCATTGGTTGACTGTAAGAGTTTCAACAAAGTTCATTTTGACAATTTTCCAAATTTTTGTCATTACTTTAACGGCAAGGAAATATTTCAGAGGTCTTTCCTCTTCTATTTTCAAGAATGCTTCTATTTATATATTTAAATGCTTCCATTTTGCAGCAATTAACATTTACATGTATATATCTCATTGTCCTCATTATTTCCTATAATAGAGTTATATAACTGGTGTAACTAGGTCACAAGTTCAGCAATCATACGGTGAAAAACATTGTGTTAAGTCCTCAAGCAGGCTTGGGAATGGAAACTAAAATTAACCCTACAATAAACATTTGCTAATTATTCTTCATTTTCTTTAGATATAGATGATTTTCGTTTGAGACTTGGAACATTCAACATCTGTGTTCTAAATGACCTCATTATCATTTTGTGGGGGGGAACCAATGGGAAATTGGGTGCCTCAAACACCTAAGGAGCTGTAAGGCAAGGCTCACTCACCCCAGAACACTTGTGACCTGTTATTAAATGGCTTGTGCTTTTATTTTCCAGAAGAATAGAAAGAGAAACTTTCCTAGCACTACTGAAATCTTCATTTTTAGGCAACGGAAAAAGCAGAACGTGTATTGTATTTTCCTTGACTTGAAAAGGATCATAGATAGCACAGATCTATCGCAGATGAACTTTGAAATGTTAGGGGGTGGGTTGGACAGGCTGCAAATTCATTAACAAACCTCGGTGGGCTTCTGTAGGAATGTAAAAGCAGTTGAAGTGTCCTTCCTCTGATTCTTTGCAAAGCACTCCCCGAGTAAGACAAGCAGAGATTACCCAGCTAATTGACTGGAGGCTGAGAATAGCTCATCAGGCCAAATGATCCTTTATGGTCTCACCCCAGCATGAATAACTGGGGGAGTGTGTGTTGAATGAAGATTGTGCTGTGGTATTTATCTTGTGTGTGTAATGGTAATGTTTAGGAAACGCACTGTCTTTGGACAGCAGAAAATAATGTCTGAAAGAGTAATGATCAAACAGCATGCAGCTTCCACAAGCCATCATGAACACAAAGCCTTTGGCTAAGTAGCACCTTCTCCATATGCCTTTTTTAATGTGCAAATTCTGTAGGGATGACACAGATGAAGTCCCTAGCATTTGAATATGAACAACATGATATGACAGGTAGAAAAGGAGGCCTACTGGAATTAGACTGGCCTGGACTCTCCAGGTCCTTGATGTCTGTCTGAAGCTGAATGAGTTGATATTCAACACCACTAGATAGGTGGATATCCATGAGCTCTGTGGACAGGACTGCAGAATCTGGGGAGAGTGTAATCTACATGCAGGCTCTAACCAGAGTGCTACCCCACCATCTAATTCCTGCCAGCTCTGACACCTGCTTCTCTGCACACTCCCACAGCCCCTGCTCTGGTAACAGAGAATCCCACCTTCATCAATGGTGAAGCTTAGAGCTCTTTCCTAATGATGAGAATAAAAATCCACATTCCGAATTCTCTCTGGTTATCCTTGTCATCAACCCTGGCACTGGTGAGACTGCACAATACAGGGAAAGCCAGATGGTGTCAGAAGATTGGTCTCATACACCATGCTTTGCCCTAACTCCCACCTGTGGAAAGTGGCACTGTGTATGTGGGCATAGAAGAAGGGGGGGGGGGGTGACTGAGCAGGAAAGCAGAACTACAAGAGAAATCCTAGGCTGTGGGGGAAACATTGTGGGCTGGG
Organism: Sylvilagus floridanus; assembly: GCA_949820135.1. Lineage (NCBI taxonomy): Eukaryota > Metazoa > Chordata > Mammalia > Lagomorpha > Leporidae > Sylvilagus > Sylvilagus floridanus. The sequence goes on along the minus strand of OX463236.1, from coordinate 66,121,179 downwards.
TCCCTCCTAATTTGCTGGGTGACTTTGGGCAAATATCTCTAGCCATGAATTATCTTCTATGAAGGTACTTTTCAAAGGACATGGACAGTGGGATTAAAAGATAAGTGTATTTTAATACAAAAGAAGTTTGAAAATCATGCATAATATTCATAATATGAATTACCCATGAACTAAAATTAGACACCTGAGATAAATTATTAAGATTTCCTCTTGTCTAACAGCCTAGGCTGTAGCCTGGCCCCCCCAACCCAACCCAGGACTAAACCTGCCTCACAGTTGTGTTTTTGGAGAGGTTCTTCCCCAGCATTCTGAACTTCCCTGGCCTGAAGCTCACCATGGTAACAGAGAATCCCAAATTTGCAGGTTTCCCAGCACAAGTTCCATGTTTGCTTGGTCTATCAGCAGTGTTCCACCAACTGGTGGCGATGTGCCTGGCACACATATTAACTTCTCAAACACACCTAGAGAAAGGAGGTTGACTAGACAAAATGGTTGCCTTTATCTTGCTAACTTGCTGAAGGAGTCTGGAGCAATCGATCCTATGTTTTTCTTAGCCATGGCAACTGGATAAGAGACCTGGCAGCTCAGTCTACTTCAGTGGCTCTCTTAAAGATTTTGTACTTAGCAGAAGCACCTCATTTTCTCCCCTCTCCCCCAACAAATCATTATGAAATCATGTCCGATGCCTCCTTTGTTCCTGCAGGGAAGGCACAGAGAGGAGCCACGAACTTCCTAGAATCTCAGAGAATGTGTAGTGCGTAAAGATCAGGCAGTGGTTAAAGTTCTAATCAGGATTATTTGGTGAGTCATCAAAGGCACAGCCCGAATGGTAGAGTCTGGAGGGAAAGAAGGGACAAGGAACCAGAATACTGAGGACATTTCAAGACACAGGGCTGACTGGTATCTGTTCATGTTATTTATATTGTCCTTGAGTTCTGCTGTGTTGATGTATTTCTATGTGACCCAGCTGTGGTCAAGAGGGCTTGATACCTTTGCCTACCTGCTCCTGATTTTCCTCCCCTGGTTCTCTCAACGTACTAGATCCAGCGCTCTTTCATGCCAACAATTTATTCTCTAGATTCCAACAAATCCCCCATCTGAATTTGGCTTATGTCAAGTCTTTTCTGAAATCCCAAATATCAGACACCTCTTAACAAGATTCTTCAACCATGATCTTACAGAAGCATCAACTCTGAAGCTTTTCAAGAGTGCCTATCCCTGAGCCACAGGCCACACCAACTGGATCACAGTCCCAGGGAAGCACAGCATTGCCATCAGTGTATTCTTCCTGACTTCATTGGTTCCACCATCATTTCTTCTGTATTCCAGTTGTAACCAAGAATGGAGACCTGAGAAACTGGGAATAACATAGAACTTTTTTAAAATTTAATTTAATTTTTAAAATTTTATTTATTTTATTTTTATTTTTTTGACAGGCAGAGTGGACAGTGAGAGAGAGAGACAGAGAGAAAGGTCTTCTTTTGCCGTTGGTTCACCCTCCAATGGCCGCCGCTGCCGGCACGCTGCGGCTGGCGCACTGCGCTGATCTGAAGGCAAGAGCCAGGTGCTTATTCTGGTCTCCCATGGGGTGCAGGGCCCAAGCACTTGGGCCATCCTCCACTACACTCCCGGGCCACAGCAGAGAGCTGGCCTGGAAGAGGAGCAACCGGGACAGAATCTGGCACCCCGACCGGGACTAGAACCCTGTGTGCCAGTGCCGCAAGGTGGAGGATTAGCCTATTGAGCCATGGCGCCCGACACAGAACTTTTTAAAAGGTGTTCTGGACCACCCAGCATCTGATCCTCTCCATAAGCTGCACTCGTGTCTATACCACACACCAGTGCCCAAGTAGTGAATTTCCAGCCAGTGTTTAAGAAGGCTCCTTACAGGGCCAGCATTGTATGGCATTGCACGCTAAGACAATGCTTGTCCTGGCTGTTGCACTTCCAATCCAGATCCTTCCTACTGTGCCTGGGAGAGCAGTGGATGATGGTCCAAGTGATTAGGTCCCTGCCACCCATGTGGGAGACCCAGATGGAGTTCCTAGCTCCTAGTTTTGGCTTGTTCCAGCCCTAGCCATTGTGACCATTTGGGGAGTGAACTAGTAGATGGATACTTTCTCTCTCTCTCTGTAATTCTGCCTTTCAAATAAATAAATAAAAAATTTAACCAAAAGTATGTTCCTGACCTCTGACAAATTGTCAACCCGATTTCCCTTTGATTTTTCTTACATTGATCTTTAGCTATGGTAGTTTTCTATGGCTACAGTAACAAATTATCATAAGCTGAGTAGATAAAAACACAAATTTGTTCTTATAAACCATGAGTCCAACATTGGCCTCATCAGGTGTCAGCATGGCTGGATTCCTTCCTGGCGGCACTAGAGATGGTGGGGCCAAGGGGATCTGTTTTCTTGCTTGTTTTGACTGTTGGCATATTCAGTTCTTTGGGGTTGTAGAACCGAGCTCAGATTTCTACTGACTGTAAGCTGAGGGCCATTCTACCTGCTAGAAGTGGCCATTTTCCTTGGCTGGTGACTCCTTCCTCTTTCTTCAAAGCCATCAATGGAAAGTTGACTCATGTCATGTTGCACCTCTCTGACCGTAGCCAAGAAAGGGACTCATCTTTTAAGGACCTGTGTGATTCAACTGGGCCCAGCTGGGTGATCCAGAATAATTTCCCTGTCTTAAGGTGCATAATCTTCATCACTTCTACATTCTCTTTTGCCATACAAGGTAATATAGTTGTAGATTCTAGGGGTTAGGGAGTGCGCATCTCTGAAGGGCTTTGTTTTGTTTATCAGCTTCAACCTTTAGTCCAGTCTTTGCTTGTCAGAATTTGCATCTCATATGAATTAAATGCCCAGAACAGGCCTGGAACTTAGTAGGTCCAGAGTAAGTGCCTTTAGGGTGCATGCACAGATGTTAAGTGAGAATGGTAGCTCTAGTACTTACACTTCAATTTTCGCAGTAGACTTTGTTGGGATGTTCATCCCTCTTACTCTCACTCTGTTCTTATCCCAGCTCTTGGAAACCCAAGCCCCACACCCAGGCCCTCATCTGAGATGGGTGCACCCCCAGCTCCAGTGCTTAGGGGTAGTAGGATCCCATTCCTGACGAGCCTCTTCAGCCCAGAGTTGCAGAGGGCTGAGGCCTCAGGACATGTCCAGTGTGAGGTGGCAAAGTGACTGCACGTGAGTGGTTCAGTCATTCCTTGGGCTTCTTTCTTAAAGAATAAAACTGGAAATTCACAGCTCAGGCTACACAGAGTTTTCAAATCCATTGATAAAACACAATTCTTTCTTTAGATCTGTGAGGGATGTTGATGCAAAATAAAGCAAAACAAAACAAAAAGTGTGTTATTAGATTCAGTGTACAACAGAGTGAGAGTTTGGGCTTAGGTAGTTTGTCAAATGCAACAATTGTGACTGCCTTTGGTGGAACCCAGGGATTCTGGGGACTGTGAAGGTTCCAATTACATGAGAGGAGCAACTCTGCAGGAGATTTGTTTACATGATCCAAATGGAAAGGACATAACCTCCCCTTGGCTTCTCCTTCTGTCTCTTTTTAATTCTTTTTTCAATACATATTGATTTTTCCCTCTAGATAGTCATTCATTCATTTAACAAACTGTTACTAAGCATGGACCAAAAGCTCAGCTTGGAAGATGCATCACTGAGCCAGTACACAGTGATGCCTGACCTGTAAATGCTTCATTCTCTAGGCTTCGATTTACTGGGGGCCTCACCTCGGTCAGACTCCCAGTGGTGGAGAGGACACAGCCGACTAGCCCCTAACTCATTGGGTTTATGTGCATCATGGGAGGCACAGGATAATAGGAACAGGCTCCATGGTAATCCCTTGCATTATTTCATGGGTGTAGGAAGACCTGTGCTAGGGCAGGATGAACCCTGCATCTAAGGGAATTGCAATGGCTTGTGATGTAGGTGATGCCTGGGCTGGAGCTTAAAGAGTCCATCTTCCAAGCAAGGAAGAGGTGAGAGGGTTTCAGAAGGAAAGCACACAGTGTGTCTAGGTTCAGAAGTGAGTTCCTCGATGGCTGGGATGTCTATGTGCTTTCTGTCTGCAAGAATGGGGTTGACATAGAAGGCTTGACAACACTGACAGCTGAGGCAAGACCAGTGACATCACCTTGCTAAGTCTCATTGTCCCTAGATGGGGTGGAGGCTGTTTGCCGCTGGAACTCTTGAGTGATAGCATCTGTCTCTGGCTACAGGGTGACTTGCAGGGACCTGTGAGGAAGAGAAAGTCAAGATCATCTAACCACTTGTGTGGGTGCTCCCTGCTGTCTACTTGTGCCACTCCTGTGGTTTATTCAAGAGTCTGCAGCCTGCTTTCTCTTCTCTCCTTTTCCCTGTCAACCCCACTTTCCCCTGGATACTCAAGTCTTACCTCTGTCATCCAGCCAACCTCCAGCTAACCTGTTCCTATGCTATAGTTCTATTGTAATCTGAAATCCTTGGAGCACTTATTAATACCATTTAGTTATCATCATTGCTCTGTATTTAATTATATTATCACCTAATGATTTCTGATTTCCTCTACATAGTTATATTGTCTCTTTTGACCTCAGCAGTGACATTCATTAAGTAAAGGAGCACGTGGTGGCATCGCATAATCCAGGCTGCAGAACTCAACCTTCGATGGAGAACAGGTAATGTACACATGATAAAGGAAATGAAGGGAGAGAGAAAGGAAGAAAGGAAGAGGCGGGGAAAAGCTACGTATATACTGAGGCGCCAGATTGGGTGAGATAAAACCACGAGAAGAAGGAAATGTGCTTCCCCTGAAGCCTCCGGTTCCATGTTCTCCGGATGAAAAGTGATGGAGCCCACAGGTGCTGAGCCACAGGTGAGCTACGACACTCCTCGCTGCCCAGTCTTTTACTCAAACATGACGAAACAAATTATTTACACTTAGGTGATTGAGAACGTATTCCAGAGCAAATTACAAAACTCAGATGAACTTTTAAAAAAAAAGCATAAAACCATGATTTCCTCCTAGATTGTCAGAAGGATTTGGGGTGAAAACTCTGAGATGAGGTGCTGTGCCCACCTCCTGAAATACCTCCTTAGGCTCCGTTAAGCCAACGTAAGTTGCTTGGAAGCAATCCACAATCCAGGAATGTTACTCATTTACATTCACTTCCCACTCTATTTGGTAGCATTATTTTGTTGAATATTTTCTGGTTTGACCTCAAAGTTTGGGGGAAGGAGGGAATCAGGTTTATTTTTCCTTGTATTTTAATGATTCCAAGATCTTTACAAAGAAATGATAATAATCACTGCTTGTTAGGGTCTTTCAAAACAATTTGTGCATATATCTGGGGGGCTTCCTGGGAAAAAATAAGTGTGAAGGTGATATTTACTAAGCGTGGCTGGCACTGGAGTTTCAAGGGTGATCCAAACAGACAGAGTGGTGTGGATCTCACATACTGGAGGCTAACACTTATGAGAGGCTTTTCTGTGCTTCCTCCTGCCAAACCTGAGCCAGCAAAGCTAGTGGGAGCTCTTGATGGAACTGATCTGTCCACTAAATCATATTAAATTTTCACTGTTCTGAGTCAACAACAGTAGGATATGGTAAATTTCCCATGGGCAAACTCAGTAGTTGTCGTAAGGAGGCATCTCTTTTATGCCTGGACCCAGATTAGACTCTACCATGTTTCACAGGTGTAGAAAGGTGAAGGGGCAGGTACAAATGGTACACAGCTTGTTTATACCACAGTGGCTGGAGTTTGCACCTGCAGTGGGACATGCATCAGGGACTGTGGAGGGGCACTGGAGGTGAGCACGGACCAGCTTCTCCGCTTTGTCTTGGTGACAAGGCAGTAGTTCATTCGCTTTGGCACGCTTCCATTTCTTCACCATGCTGCAAACAAGGCTTATGCAACTCCTTCTGTGTCAGGTACTATTCTACCGAGTCATTTACAAGTGCTTCAGCTGATCATTATTGCTCAGCAGCACACTGTGGTACAAACAGGTAAACTGCACTTGGCTTCTGACCTGCATGGCTGCAGGTTTAGAATTCCACAGAGGACCCTCCCAGGGAGCTCCACAGTTGGATGCTGGTCCCTAGTGGATAACCTGCTCCAGAGAACTAATCATTCACTGTATTAAAAATCACCAAGGGTGTGTGTGTGTGTGTGTGTGTGTGTGTGATTTGGCCTAGTGATTAAGATGCTGGCTAAGAGGACCATATCCCATATCAGAGTGTCTGGGTATGAGTCCCGGTTCCAATCCCAACTCCAGCTTCCTGCTAATGCATACTCTGATAGGCCACAGGTGATGGTCTATGTGCTGAGGACCCTGCTACTCACATGGGTGACTTGGGGTGAGTTCCTGGCTCTTGACTTTGGCCTTGCCCAGCCCTGCCTGTTGTAGACATTTGGGGAGTGAACCAGCAGATAGACTCTCTCTCTCTCTCTCTCTCTCTCTCTCTCTCTCTCTGCCTTTCAAATTAAAAAAAAAAATTAAAAGCTACCACATAAGGTTCTCTATTGAAATCTGAAAATTTCTGGTTCTTTCTTCCCTTCTTTCTGTGGACTGCTGGAACCCTCGAGGAGCCATTATTTGTCTTCTCCAGCAATGTCTGAAAGACCTGTAGGGTTCGGCAATTTCCTGTGGGGTTTCCACTATTGAGTGTCCCAAAGGAGCCCCTCTTGAGGTCTTTCTAGGTGTCCTCCTGGGTAACTCTGCTCTCCCAGAGGAAGTGGGTACTGGACCATAACACAGCACTATGACTGGCTCTAAGCTGGATACTCAATTAGGTCAGAATTCTAACAAGTGGTGTTTTAAGCAATCTGGTGCTCGTGTTTATGAGGTGATAATGCATTCACTCCTAAGGGCAACTTCTGCTGCAGTTTCATTTTTAACTGTCTTTTAGAATTTGCTTTATTTTTTTTTAAGGCCGAGCACGTGATCTGTTTAAAACAATGCAAATATATTTATGATCAAAGAGTGATTAAGGTGGATCTTTCATAGAATTTTTAAATTTTCTCTGTTGAGCTGTAATATAGAGAGAAATTTGCAGATTTTAAGGATGTGGTCTGAGAAATGCATACACCCCTGTAATCCATAGCTTGTAATGAAGCTCTCTATTAGGCAAAATTTATCTTCACTGCACAGAAGTTTCCCTCCTGGTGCCCCTTACCTTCTGCCCCATTCGGCTTCTAAAAGGCAACGACCATTCTGCTGTCTCTCACCCAAGATTATTGTGTCACTCCTTGAATTTCAGATGAAAGGATTCAAAGAGAGTGTGCTCTTTTCTACCTGTCTTCCTTGATACAACACAATGCTTGTGAGATTCACTCACGTTGGTGAGATTTATACTTTTAGTTAACGAGTAGTCTTGTACTGTATGCACATATTGTAACTTGTTTTTCTTTTCAAGAGGTGAAATATGACTGTGATACTTTCACTGTGGGGGTATTATTAGTTAAGTTCCTGATAAATATTTGCGTAAAGGTAATTAATCATAGACCTGTATGTTAAACTTCTGGGAGTGGGATATGTTGCCATATAAGTGGATGTTTGACCCTTATAAATAATGTTGTTTTCCAGAGCTGAGCCATTTTACATTCCTACTAGCAACATATAGAAATCACATTTGCTCTGAATTCTCACTAGCACTTGATATTGTCCATCTCCTGGATTTAGTAATATAGAGATTTATTGTGTTAAACTGTAAGTTAACATGCATTGCTCTAATAAATAGGACTTTGAGCATGCTTTCTGTAATTATTTACTACCTCTGTAATTTCTGTAATTATATACTACCTATATATATTTTGCAAATATGTGCAAACTTTTTGCTTGGACACTAGTGATTTTCTTATTGAATTGTTAGAGTTCCTTACATATTCTGCGTGTGCATCTTTGTCAGATATGTATTTTTGCAAACATTTCTCCCCAAAGTGTAGCTTGGCTTAGTTTCCTTAATAGTGTCTTTAACACTCTACCTAATGAAATAAGCCAGACACAGAAAGAAGAATAAATAGTGCATGGTCTCACTTAAGAGCGAACTCTTTAAAAGGAAAAGTAAAAACTTCAATATATAGAAGGGTGAAATCATGGTCAGCATGGGTGATATGGAGGTAGAAAAATGAGAAGATGAAATATTAATCCATATATGGATATTTATAAGTGATGCATCCACTGAATTGTACTCCTAACATAATAACATACCCTTCTGTCCTTTTTTAAGATCTTTGTCATGAATTTCACATTATGTGATATTGCTGTATTTACCCTTGCTTTCAAAAATGAATGTGTGTGTAATATTTATATATGAGGCAAACATAAAAAAGTTGCAGATTGTTAACTCTGTGTGTGCTTTCTGAACTGTTCTTTATATTTTCTATATCATTTGAAATATTCTAAAATGAAACAAGAATAGAAAAATGGGAAGAAGGAGGTCAAAAGGCACATGTTGTCAGTTGCATATGATAAATTATTATACAAATGGAATGTATTGCATGAGAACTATAATAAACAATATACTGTGCACAGGAAAATTGCTAAGAGAGTAGATTTTAGGTGCTTTTACCACACACACATGGTGAGATGATAGATAAGTTTACTTGACTCTAGAAAATTTTTTACTATATATACATATGTCAAGACATCATATTTTATGCCTTAAATACACATAAGAAGAATAAAAGCCAGAGCAATATCTTTCAAAAAAGTTTTAATTTGATGAATGCCAGCTGTCTTAGTCCATTTGGGCCTCAATAACAAAAACATCATTAAATTGGGTGACTTATAATCAATGCTATTTTGGAAGAGTGGCAGAAAGTTTATTGCTTAAGAAACAACATATTAAAAACGTTAAATCTGGGTTTATTTTTTGTCTAATTTTACAGATTCAGATGATTATTCCCATAAGATACTTAGATAAAGAGTTTGTTTTATTATCACCCTAAATGTATAAAGCTAACCTCAAAAGGTGCCTGTGCAAGTTTTTATGCCTGCTCTCCTGTGTATTCTGCATCCCAACTTTGCAGATGGTCAACCGAGAATTTAGTTTATCACCCATGAATATAGTCTCAGACTAACGTCACAGCCAAATACACCAAAAGGTGGCAGGTGCAGAGGTTCATGGTCCTAGCAGGAACACCACAGCCCTCAGAACAGCAAAAAGTGTGTACCTTCCCCCAAGCGATCCCTGATGCCCTTCTTGATGTAAGGTTTTTTTTTTTTTTTACAGAGTTAGACAATAAGAGAGAGAGAGACAGAGAGAAAGGTCTTTCTTTCTATTGGTTCACCCCCAAAATGGCCGCAACGGCTGGCACTACACCGATCCGAAGCCAGGAGCCAGGTGCTTCCTCCTGGTCTCCCATGCAGGTGCAGGGACCAAGCACTTGGGCCATCCTCCACTGCACTCCTGGGCCACAGCAGAGAGCTGGCCTGGAAGAGGAGCAACTGGGACAGAATCCTGAGCCCCAATCGGACTAGACCCAGAGTACTGGCACCACAGGCGGAGGATTAACCTAGTGAACAGCGGCGCCGGCCACATAAGCTTCTCATGTCTCACACATACTCTGTCTTATTTCAATCAGCCTTGACTCTTACCTTATATGCTATAAGCAAACACTAACTTGAAATGGATCATGGACCTACACATAAATCGCAGAAATAAAACATTTCTAAAAGAAAACAAGAATGCAATCGCCCTGTCATTGGTTTTGACAAATTATTTGGACATGTATGACCTGACCGGGCAGTAAAGAATTAAAAGACTGTTGGTACTATGTCTGGGTCCCCCTGGGGAATGATTGGTTCATTAGCGTGAACCTTCATGAATGGGATTAGGGTGCTTCTCAAAAAGGCCTGGGAGAGCTGGCCCCTTCTACTGTGTGAGTGCACAAGAGGAAGATTTCATCTGCAAACTAGCGAATGTGTGTGGTGCAACGTAATGATTAAGGCTTATTTTTAGCTGCTATTTTAATTCAGTTTTATTGAACAATGAAAACTGTCAATATTTATGGGGTACAATGTGATCTTTTGATCTATTTCTATGCTATAGAAAGATTCAATCAGGTTAACTATCATATCCATCATTTCAGCAATTTATCATTTTTTGTGTGGTGGTAAGAACATTGACAATCCGCTTTAGCGATTTTGAAGTATGCAATAAGTTATTAATGCTGGCTGCCATGCATTTTGCTTGCTTATTTTATAAATGTCCAGCCTGTTCACTAGAAAGATTTCCTTTGGAGGAGCCCTGGTGTCTTTGCCAAAAAGCAGTGGAACTTTGAGACTGTCTCGGGTTTTCATTCAAATTCCTTAATCTCTGCCTCTATCCTTAGGCAAATGTCACCCTGTTTTGGGTGTTGTGGATCTTAAAGTTTGAAATCAGGCAAATGAATCCTTCAACCTGATACCTTTTCACATTGCTTTGATCATTTTAGAACCTTGGTTTTCCTATGTAAATTTTAGAGTCAGCTGAATTCTGTAGCAAAGCCTGAAGGTTTTTTTTTAGATTTATTATAATTGCACTGAATCTAATCACTTTGGAGAGATTTTACCATAAAATCTTGAAATATTGAATATCTGATCATTAATATCCCTCATTCATTATGACCTTCTTTAAATTCTGTCATCAGTGTTTTATGTTTGTGATGCAAAAAAATTTTTTTGTTAGATTACATTTTTTAAAGATTTACTTGTTTGAAAGACAGAGTGATGAAGACAAAGAATGAATGAGAGAGAGAGAGAATGTGTCCACTGTTTCACTTCCCTCATGTCTACAACAATCAGAGCTGGGGGCAGGACAAACCCAGCAGCCTGGAGCTCCATCTGGGTCTCCCACATGGGTGGCAGGGACTCAACTACAACTACTTGGGCCATCACCTGCTGTCTTCCCAGGTGCATTAGCAGGAAGCTGGATGAGAATCGGAGTAGGCGGGACTCAGACCAGCACTCTGATACGGAGTATGGGTATCAGGAGGAGTAGCTTAACCTGCCATGCCACAACACCCACCCAATTTGAAAAAAACAAATTTTTTGATAGTATTACAAATAGGATTGCTTTTATAAATTTAATTTTCAATATTTGTTGCTAATGTGAAAAGTAAAATTGCCTTTTGCATTTTGACCTTACAGTCTCTAATGCTGCTATACTGTACCTGTGAGTTTTCCATAGTTACTTCATGGATTTCTCCCCAGACAACCATGTTGCCTGCAGATAAAGACGATTTTGTGTTTTCTTTCATATCCAGATGCATTTTGTGTTGTTTCTTGATTTAGTTCACTCACCCGGATGTCCGACACAACGTTGAATAGGATGATGAAAGTGGACATCTTTGTCTGATCTCTGTCTTTAGGACAAAAGCACCCAGTTTCATAAAGGCAGGTTAAATTTAATAAAATTCCTTTCCCCATTTATTGAAGTACTTATATGATTTTCTGTAGAAATGAGACACTTTGTTGCTTTTTTGGAATGTTGAGCCCACATTTCTTATGTTATTTTCATCTGCTGAATTCAAGTAAATATTTTTCAGGGTTTTCGGAACCATGCTCATGGCACATTTTGGAGGGGGGTTATTTTTTTTCTAGTAATAGCTGATCCGGGTCTAGCTTTGGTCCCACTGTAGTGCTGTCATCATAAAATGATTTGGAAATTGTTCCTTTTGCTACTGTTTTTGGGGAAAGTTTGTAATGTAAGTTGTGTAGAAATTGTATTATTGCTTCCTTAAATATTTGATGAAACTCATCAGGGAAGATACCCAGGTCAGGAATTTCCTTTGAGAGAAATGTTTTTGCTACTTTTTAATCCAATAGATATATGGCTATTCTAGTTACATTTTTCTTCTTGGATACTTTATGTTTTTCAAAAATATGCTTGTTTCATTTAAGCTTTTTTATTTACCACAAGGACATTATTACATTTTTAATGATACATGATTTGTAATGATGTCTTTTATGTCATTTACTGCTGCCAATAATTTGTGTCTTTTTCTGTCTTGATCAATATTACACTTAAACATTTTATTGATCTTTATAAAGAACAACTTTCTGGCTTCACTGATTCTATTTTTCTATTTTATTTAATCAATTTACTCTTTTCATTACTATTTTCTTCTTCTGTCTTATTTTTGGTTTAATTTGCTCTATTGCTCAGATTGTCTATATCATCTTACTTGAGATTAAGTGATCTGTGTTTTTTGAAGACTTGGTTCATTTCTTCTAGGTTATTGGACTTATGTATGTTTACAATGAATTATCTTATTATTTCATTAATGACTGCCGAAGCTATCATGATATCCCTTGTTTTTCTCCTAACATGAGTAATTTGTGTGTTCTCTCTTTTCTTATTTGTCTATCTTCCTAGACATATGCACTGATACTATTTTTTAAGAACCAGTTAAAAATTTTTATTTATATAAAGAGAACCAATTTTATGTATTTCATACATACAGTTTTAAGAGCATATTGAGGGCATTATTGCTGTGGTGTAGTAGGTTGGGTCTGCAGGTCTCCTGCAGTGCCGGCATCCCATATAGGCACTGGTTCATGTCTCATCTGCTTCTCTTCCAATCCAGCTCTCTGCTTATGGACTACTAAAGCAGTAGAAGATGGCCCAAGTCCTAGGGCTGCTGCACCCATGTGGGAGATGTGGAAGAAGCTCCTGGCTTTTGGCTTTGGATTGGTCCAGCTCTGGCCATTGTGGCCATTTGGAGAGTAAAACAGCAAATGGAAGACCTTTCTCTCTCTTTCCCTCTTTCTCTTTCTCTCTCTCTCTCTATTGTTTGTAGCTCTACCTCTCAAATAAATACTAAAATCTTAAAAAAATAGCACAATGATTTCTCATCCTACCCCCCCACCCTCCCTCTTCTTTCTTTTCTTTTCTTTTAATTTTTACAATGACATACTTTCAATTCACTTTACAATCGTTAGCTTAACCCTCCACCAAATAAACTATTCAACAAGAACCAGCTTTTTGTTTTGTTTATGTTCCTTATCTTATTTTAAATTTCACTGATTTATGTTCTTCTCTTTATATTTTCTTCCTTTTACTTGCTTTGGATTTTCTTTTCTAGCTTTGTTTTGGGTAGAAATGTAGACTATTGATTTTGAGACTTGTTATCACTTCTAATGTGAACATTTAATGCTATAAATTTCCTGTCCAGCACTGCTGTGGCTACAGCACCAGAATTTTAATATGCTGTGGTTTCATTTCATTCAATTCCACATATGTTTTAATTTCCTTTAAGACCATATCAGAAAGGATTGCTTAGAGATTTTCTCCTCTTTTTTCTTTAATGTTTCTTCATCTTTACCTTCTTGGAAGGCAGAGAAAAGAAAAGAAAGAGAGAGACAGAGGGAGAGATGGAGACAAAGATCCTCTGTCTGCTGGTTCACTCTCCAAATGCCAAAACATGCCAACAGTCAAGCCTGGGTCAGGAGCCAGGAGCCCAGAACTCCATCCACACCTCTGCCAGTGGGTGGCAAGCCCCACGCCCTTGAGCCATTATTTGCTGCCTCCCAGGGTGTGCATTAGCAAGAAGCTGGATTGGAAGTGACACAGACTGGACCCGAACTGGCACTTTGATACCAGATGCAGATGTTCCAAGTTGTACCTTCACCTGCTGTCCCTTGTTTTTAGATATTTTATTTTTCTCTTTCAGTTTTAACTTCCAGTCTGGTGACGTGTTATGTGAAAGGACCCACTCTGCATGTTTTCAGCTTTTTAATCATATTTGTGGTTGGCTTCATGGCACAGTGTATCATCTATGTCTGTGACTAATTTGTGAGTGCTTGAGAACTGTGTATTTTGCTGTTGTTGGGTGTGATAGTCCACACATGGCAGTCTGAATAACTGTATTGTTCAGATCTTATATAACCTTGCTGATTTTCTCTCCAGTGATTCTATCAACTGCGAGACACGGATGTTGAAGTCCGCAATTATCACTGTGGGTTTGTCTGTCCTTTCTTTTAGCAATTCCATTTTTTTTAAAGATTTTTTTATTTATGTGAGAAGCAGAGTTGCAGCAGACAGAGAGAAGGAGAAACAGGAAGGCCTTCCATCCACTGGTTCACTCCCCAAATGGCCGTAATGGCCAGAGCTGGGCCAATCTGAAGCCAGGAGCTTCTTCCAGGTTTCCCATGTGGGTGCAGGGGCCACTTGGGGCATATTCTACTGCTTTCCCAGGCCATAATCAGGGAGCTGGATTGAAAGTGGAAAAGGCAGGACTTGACTGGTGCCCATATGGGATGCCAGGGCTGCAGGTGGAAGCTTAATCTACCACGTCATAGCGCTGGTCCAGCAATACCAGTTTTTGTTTCATGAATTTAAAGGACACAAGCCAAATTTCAGAATTATTATGTTCTCCTTGTAGATTTTCATTATTGTGCCTATCTTTATTTCCAGTAGTTTTCTTTTTCCCAAAATCTCTTTTATCAGATATCAATATATCCTGTTCTTTTTGATTAATATTTGTTGAATATGTGTGTTCCCATCATTCATTTTTTTCTTCTTCTTTTTTTTTTTTTTTTTGACAGGCAGAGTTAGACAGTGAGAGAGAGACAGAGAGAAAGGTCTTCCTTCTATTGGTTCACCCGTCAAATGGCCACTACAGCCAGCATGCCTCAGCCGGCGCACTGCGTCGATCTGAAGCCAGGAGCCAGGTGCTTCTTCCTGGTCTCCCATGTGGGTGCAGGGCCCAAGGACCTGGGCCATCCTCCACTGCCTTCCCTGGCCACAGAAGAGAGCTGGACTGGAAGAGGGGCAACTGGGACAGAATCCAGTGCCTCAACTGGGACTAGAACCTGGGGTGCCGGCGCCGCAGGCAGAGGATTAGCCTAGTGAACCACGGCGCCGGGCCCCATCATTCATTTTCAACCTACCTACATCATTGATGTGAAGTGAATTTCTTGTAAGCAACACATAATTGGATCCTGTTTATTTTATCTACCCTGTCAATCTGTTTCTTTTGATTGCTATATTTAGACCACACATATTTAATTATTGATATATTAGCACTTACATCTGACAGTCTGCTTTTTTTTCTATTTGCTTCTTCCAGTCCTCATTTGTTTGTTTCCTTCTTTCCTTGTCTATGAGTTTCCCATTTATTGCTTGAGCAGATTTTTGCAATTCCATCTCCATTCATTTACAGTGCTTTTGAGGGTATATCTAGACTGGTAGTGGCTGGTGGCTACTTTTCATACATATACACACACTAGGAGCATTTGATGGAAACCATGCATATTTTTTATAATTCACATCTTTCATGAACTATTTGATGTCCCCTCATATGCATAGATTTTAATTTTCGCACCAAAATGTACTTATCTGTTAATTTCATTTTCCATGACTTTTTATTTATTTTTTAAAGATGTATTTTATTTACTTGAAATGAAGAGAGAGAGAGGGAGAGAGAGAGAGAGAAAATCTGCCATCTGCTACTTCACTCCCCAAATGGCTGCAACAGTCAGGGCGGGCCAGGCTGAAGCCTGGAGCCTGGAACTCTATGCTGGGCTTCCCCCTGGGTGGCAGAAGCCCACATACGGGGACATCCTCCACTGCTCTCCAAGGCGCATTGTCAGGAAGCAGGGATCAGAAGCCGAGCGGCTGGGATTCAGAAGCGCACTCGGTAGGGGACGCCAGCATTGCAGGCAGCTGCTTAGATTCACTACACCATGATGTCTGCCCCTCCCTGAACATCCTGAAGTTCTGTTGATATTGTTCTGTTGACACTGGGAGTGTACTGCTGCTTCCAGTATTGCGCCATGTCACGTGAATTGTGAGAAATCTCATTGTCACTTACAGCCTTTTACTTCTCTGTATGTCAATATCATTGCCTTTGATGTGCTTTGGTTCCGCACGTGCATTTGTTGTTTAAACCATCAAACATGGTTGATGAAACTCATGAGGAAAAGGACAGCCTGTTGCATAGACTCAGATAACTGATTTTCCATTGGTCATTCTTTCTTCCACATGATCCAAACTTCCCTTTATTTTATTTTCTGTTTCAAGGACTTTCTTAAGCCAATCTTAAAGGCTGTGTCTTCTAGCATTAGATTCTTTTTAGCTCCATTTCAGCTAAGAATGCATTTAACCTTTTAATTTCACTGGACATGAGATTTATGGTTGATCATGGTTTACTTTCAACACTTAAAAACTATTACACTTCCATTGTTCCATATGCACGTTCCCCTTTATGTGATGTGTCATTTCTCTTGTTGCTTTTAAGAATTTGTATTTATTGGGGCCGGCCCTGTGGCGCAGAGGGTTAACACCCTGGCCTGAAGCACTGGCATCCTATAGGGGCGCCAGTTTGAGTCCCGGCTGCTTCTCTCCCGATCCAGCTCTCTGCTATGGCCTGGGAAAGCAGTGGAAGATGGCCCAAGTTCTTGGGCCCTTGCAGCCGTGTGGGAGACCTGGAAGAAGCTCCTGGCTCCTGTCTTCTGATTAGCTCAGCTCTGGCTGTTGCAGCCAACTGAGGAGTGAACCATCAGATGGAAGATTTCTTTCTCTCTCTGTCTCTCCTTCTCTCTCTGTGTAACTCTGACTTTCAAATAAATAAATAAATCTTTAAAAAATAATTTTAAAAAGGAATTTGTATTTATCTTTACCAGGTGTTTTTGGTGTAGATTTATTTTTAGTTTGTTATTAAAGATTCACTTTATTTATTTGAAAGAGAGTTACAGAGAGAAAAAGAGAGACTTACACACACACACACACGCACAGAGAGAGAGAGAGAGAGAGAGAGAGAGAGAGAGAGGTGCAGGATTGGAAGTGGAGCAGCCATGACTCAGTCTGGTGGTCATAAGGCACCATCAGGTGTCACAGGCAGCGGCTTAACCCACTGCACCACAGAGCTGCCCCCTTTTGGGAATAGATTTCTTTGGATGGACTTGTTTCACGTTCACTCAACTTCATGGAATGACAGACGTGTAGCTCCACTGAAAAGAGAGAAAGAGGGCATTCATTCCCCTGTTCTTCTGCGACCCTGATGACAGAAATGCTGAATCTTCTGTCAGTGTTCCACAGGCGTCCTGGGCTCGCCCCTCCCCACGTCACACACCCCGTCAGTCTTCTCTTCAGATCCTGATTCCTTAGGTCACAGCTGCCTCCTCTGTCGTCTCTGCTATAGAGCTCATCCAGTCAAGTTCTCTCTCTGTTTTAATTCTGGTCTAGAATTTCTATTTGATTTTTTAAAATAACGTTCTTTTCTTCCATGTGACTTCCACAGCTTTCATTGGTTCCCAAAGCACTTGTCATTGGCTGTTAGAACATTTGTATGGTTGTTGCTTCAAATACTCTGCAGATAATCCCAACACCTGATTCCTCTTGGTGTCGGTGTCAGTGGAGTGTCGTTCTTCATTCAGGTTCACCCTTGGTTTCTGCGAGGATGACTGAAGTTGTTCTTGTGTCCTGGACCTGTTTCTCTAGTCTTAGAATAACTGTCTGCTGCAGTCATCCCATTTAAGGTCAGCACGCAGACCTTCTCTTACATGTCTTGTCACTAGTCCAATGACAGGTCCCAGGACGATTGCTGTCTTTTATGTCATCACCAACCTGCTATCAAGTCAAACTGGTGAATTTTTAGTCCAGATTCCATCTTGTTCAGTTTTAAAATTACTATTTGATGAGTCCTATATTTCTTACTTATCTTTTGAAATCTCATCTCTTCACTCATCTTGAGGATTCTTACATCATTAATCATAATCATAGTAGTTAATTTAAAATTTTCATTAATTCCACACCAGTATGAGTTTATGTTAATGATCTTTTTTCTTGAGGACAAGTCACATTTATCTCATAATTTGTATCTCAGAAAGTTTTCCAAAGTGTTCTGATATTCTAAGTATAATTATGTGGGGGCTCACGACCCTGTTATATTATTCTAAATAGTACTGTGAGATGTGTTTTTGTGGTAGTGGTAGTAAACAGATTTATAGAGATTTGGTTCACATGCTATGAAATCCATCAGTTGGGGGCCAGTGCAGTGGCTCACTTAGTTAATCCTCCGCCTGTGGCGCCGGCATCCCATATGGGCACCGGGTTCTAGTCCCTGTTGCTCCTCTTCCAGTCCAGCTCTCTGCTGTGGCCCAGGAAGCCAGTGGAGGATGACCCAAGTGCTTGGGCGCCTGCACCCACATGGGAGACCAGGAAGCAGATTCTGGCTCCTGGCTTCAGATCGGCGCAGCGCTGGCTGTAGTGGCCATTTGGGGAGTGAACCAACAGAAGGAAGACCTTTCTCTCTGTCTCTCTCCCTCACTGTCTAACTATATCTGTCAAATAAATAAATAAATAAAAAGAAATCCATCAGTTTGAAGTACAGAAGTCAATGGATTTTATATACTAAAAGAAGTTGTACAGCCATCCTCACAATTCTAGAACTAATTTTGGAACATTTTTATTATTCCCGGAAGAATCCCACACACATCAGCTGCCAGTCTCTGTCCCACATGCTTACAGTTCTAGGCAACTTCTGAGCTGCTTTCTTTCTGACTTTGTTTCATTTGGCAAATACAACGTGCACTGTATATCAGACAAACACAATCATGCAGTCTGGGGTCTTTTGTGACTTTTCTTTCAGGTATCATATTGTTCGCAAGGGGTAGTCATGTTCTTTCACTTCTTCCTCCACTTGAACATCTTCTTCACTCTCCTCCTGGCCAAGACCCCCTACATAGCCCTCTGTGTCCCCATCAGGGGCTTCCTGTCATCCCTGTCACAACCATCAAGGGACCTGAGCTGAGAGCGCTATGCTCTTCAGCCTTTGTCTCTTACATTTACTTAGCAAAGTCTGAACACTTTTGCTCCACTGTTTCCAGGTCCCCTGAGAGTTTGTTACTGCTTAGTTCAAACATAAATTTAAAACTGGTAAGTTTGCAACCCAGGACTACTCTAATTGTACTTAAGAATTCCAGGTCTCTGAACATAACTGCAAGGCTTTGATTTTTGCCTTCATTCAACCCGCCAATCACCCAACAGATTTGACATCAGACAGTGTCCTGTTCCACAGCCCTGAATGAGTCTCATTGGCCACACCCAGGTTTATCGCTTGCATTTTCTCTCTCCACTGGCTTTAAAATTTTTTTTCTTAAATTTCTTTTTATTTTATTTGAAATGGAGAGTGGCAAAGGATTGGGCATAGACAGAGGTCTTACACCTACTGGTTCAAGCTCTAAATTCCTACAGCAGCCAAGCCAAACCTAGGCACCCTTAACTGGCTCAGGGTCTCCGATGTGGGTGGTCTGTCACCTCCCAGGGTGCACATTAGCATGCAGCTGGATCAGAAGCTGGAAGTAGCCAGGACTTCAAGCAGGCACCACAGGATAGGATGTGAGTATCCCTAGTAATGACAAAACTTCTGTGCCAAACACCCTGCTCTCCTAAGGCTTTTAATAATAATCTCTGTTTACAGGTTGCTCTGGAGATTACACTATGTGTCTTTAAAAAAAAGATGTATTTATTTGAAAGGCGGAGTTATAGAAAGGCAGGGGCAAAGAGAGGGAGGGGGGGTCTTCTATCCTCTGGTTCACTCCCAAGATAGCCACAAAGGCTAGAGCTGTGCTGATCCAAAGCCAGGAGCCAGGAGCTTCTTCCAGGTCTCCCACGCAGGTGCAAGGGCCCAAGCACTTGGACCATCTGCTACTGTTTTCCCAGGCCATAGCAGAGAGCTGTATTAGAAGTGGAGCAGTTGGGACTCAAACCGATGCCCATATGAGATGTCAGCACTGCAGCTGGTGGCTTTACCCGCTACTCCACAGCACAGGCTCCAACACAGTGTGTCTTTAACTTATCACAGCCTACTTTGAATTAATACTATACCTCGTCACGTATAGCATAAGAAGTGCAGAACAATGTATTTCCATATTCTTTCATCCTTCTCTTTTGCTGTTGTTGACTTACCTTTTGCTTCTGCTTCTGTTATTAATCTCAAATTCATTGTTTTATTTTATTCTATGAAAGTTTTATTTAGTTGTTTACTTATTTTTATTTGAAAGACACAGCAACAGACAGCCAGATGTCTTCATCTGCTGGTTCATACCCAAAATGCCTGCAAAAGCGGGGACTGGGCCAGGAAAAAGCCAGGAGCTTTGAACTCCATCAGGGTCTCTTCTGGGTGGCAGGAATCCATGCACTGGAGCCATCACCTGCCTCCCAGGCTGTGTATTAGCAGGAAGCTGGCTCAGGAGGAGCTCTGATGTGGGGTGTGGTTCTCCCAAGCTGTATCTTACCCACTGTGCCACAAAGCCTCCCCCATGTTATTATGTTTTCAACAATAGCCTTTCTTTTAAAGAGAGAACTATACTTCACATGCTTAGCAGTTCTGTGCTGAGCCATATTAGAGCCCCAGGCAAAAAAATAAAAAATCAATACCACTTACCCTATTTAAAATGCTGACATCTGGCTCATCATTACTTTTTGCATTCTTTTTTTAATATACAATCACTGAACATAGGCTGATACATCAGTAGGACTCAAAGTCCATAGTCTCCAATAGGGTTCACTCTTCTTTGTGAAATGACATGTGTCCAGCACTGTGATATCATACAGAGTATTTTAACTGCCCTAAAATTCTCCATAGTATGCCCATTCTTCCCTGCCAGCCCTGCCCCTTACTACCCAATAACCCTAGAAATACTGATAATTTTTCCTGTCTCCAATTTTTTAAAAAAATATTTTATTCATTTATTTGAGAGGTAGAGTTACAGACAGAGGAGAGAGAGAGAAAGAGAGAGGTCTTCTATTTGCTGGTTCACTCCCCAAATGGCCACAACCTCCCAAGCGGAGCTGATCTGAAGCCAGGAACCAGGAGCTACTCCTGGGTCTCCCACATGTGTGCAGAGGCCCAAGGACTTGAACCATCTTCTACTGCTTTCCCAGGCCACAGCAGAGAGCTGGATTAGGAGAGAAGCAGTCAGGACTTGAACAGCACCCACATGAAATTCTGGCTTCGCAGGTGGAGGCTTAGCCCACTGCACCACAACGCCAGCCCCAGTTTTTACATATTTATATTTATACAGTTACATTTTTTTTTTATTTTTTTTACTTGACAGGTAGAGTTATAGACAGTGAGAGAGAGACAGAGAAAAAGGTCTTCCTTCCGCTGGTTCACTCCCCAAATGGCCGCCACGGCCTGCACTGCCCCGATCCGAAGCCAGGAGCCAGGTGCTTCGCCACCCCCCCCCCCCAGTCTCCCATGTGGGTAGAAGGGCCCAAGCACCTGGGCCATCCTCCACTGCCCTCCTGGGCCATAGCAGAGAGCTGAACTGGAAGAGGAGCAGCCGGGACTAGAACCCGGCGCCTATATGGGATGCCGGTGCCGCAGGCAGAGGATTAACCAAGCAAGCCACGGCGCTGGCCCAACATTTGTATTTTTATATTTTCAGATGTCATGTTGGTGCAATAATACATAATGCGACCCTTTCAGCTTGTGTCCCTTACTCAGTAAGATGCTTTTAATTCTCCCCATGTCTTTTTGTAGCTCCATAGCTCATTTTATTTCAGTGCTGAGTAATAATCCATTGTTTGTATGTACCACAGCTGATATATCTATACCTTCACTTACTTGGGCAGCTTTTTGTTTCTGAGATATTTCATTCCTGTATTATTCATCTTCATTGCTAAGTTGCGCCCCTTGCTAAGTTTGCACTGAAGATTGGTGTCACAGTAGGGCTCCAGCCCTAATCACTCTGTTTCCACCATCTGACCAGCGTGAGGGGTAACATGTTGTGAGCATCACCATCAGCTGCTCTCCCATGAAGGGGTGCTCAGATTTCTTCCCTGACAAGCGGTTATTTCTGGAGGCTCACCTGGACCCTGCGAGGTTCGAATCCAGGCCACACCGAGCGGTTTGGGCGTAGCTCTTTCAAACAGCCCTGTCTTGTTGGCATCTCCAGTTTGCTCTGGTGCTCCGCGAGGGCTACTCTGAGTGGTGCCGACTCCTGCGTCTCCCAGCCCTGCCTAACCCACAGTGTTTCCCGCCAGCCCTCTACTCTGGGCTTCCAAGTTCTTCAGTTCTGCGTGTTCTGAGGCTCTTCTCCTGTCTGACTTGCATCCCATCTGCCCTCTGTCTCAGAAATATCAACCATGCCCATCCACCTCCAAGTCCCGCCTTGCCGTCTCCCGCCAGCTTCTGTGCCCGTGCCCTGCTGTGCCAGATCCTCCAGGGAGAAAGCTGGGCTGAGCGTGATGATCACCATGTGAATGCTGCCTCTCAAGAATCATTGCACTTCTGCCCCGGCTTTTGCTTGGGGCCACCAACAGTCACACTGTACGTTGTACCAGTTTTGTAGCCATCTCAGGAAGGGGGAATGACTCTGATATTTACATTTTTCCATGACAGACTTGTCTCTTGAAGTCCTCGAACAGAAGAATCACGCTGGAAAGCTATGTTCTCTTCGACTGGAGGGAGTTCAGGGTCCCAGAAGATTGCTGGTGATCACAGTGGGACGGAAGGCTCAGGAAGACAGAGGCGCACTCCTTTCACACCGAGTCCTGGAAGCTAGAACAGGAGATGGGGATACAAAGGCTAACCTCTCTGCTGTGGCTCCTGTCAACCGGCTCAAGAAGAGACCCAGCTCTTAAAAGATGTGCACAAAGACTTACCTTCCGCTTCTTTCTCATCAGTCCAGCCTGGGTCTGGATACTCTGCAGGTTCCCAGGAGGGAGTTAGGTGGGTTTTTCTGGAATGCCACCAGGTATCCAGGCCAGAAGCTGAAGTGGGCCTCCACCTGTGATCACACATAGAGGTCTCGCTTTGCTGATTCCCAGCTGGACTCAGTAAGGTGGAAAACACGTGGTGGCCAGCTCCCTCCCCAAGGAGGCGGATCAACCCTGACAGTGGAGGGCACTCACCACATTTACTCCTCTGCTTTCTGTTTTCTCTCCTGTTCTTGAGCTCCTTTCTGCCTTTCTCTTCTGTTATAATTGCTTTCTTCCCTTCTCTCCAGCTGGGTTAATTCATTGCTCCTAATATAATGTGTTTCTCTGTCTTGGACTGCACTGAGAATACAAGACAGAGGAAATGGATTATAATAATAGTTTCTTATATTTGTATAATGCTTGACACTTTGAAAAATGCTTATACATCATCCCATTCAACTTTTCACCAGTAGAGAGAATATTATTATTCACTTTAATAGATTGAGCTCAGAAGCATGAACACTTCATAAAGCTAGTTCATAAAACTGGTAGGTGTCCAAGCTAGGAATTAAACTCATGTCTTCTGGTTAAAATTGAGATGTTAATTCAACTATATTCCATGACCATTTATTATTGTCATTATAGCTGTTTTGCTCTATTTGTCAAATATGGTACACTGTCAAACATATTAAAGTTTATATGATCCTTTCACATTTTCTCAAATCTACTCCTATTTATTTTAATTGCAGTGTATTAATTACTAGTTGGCTCATTTCTCAAAATGAAGCCATCGTGCCACAGTAACGGTGATAGGAGCCTGAGAAGTCAGCTTGGGTTCTCAACATCACAACCTCTTGAGGGGAAAGAGCTCTTGGAAGAAATGGCTCATTGACCATCTGGGACAAGGAAAGTGCAGAGGGAGTTCAAGGGACCCTGGGCAAGAAAACGAGGAGACATTCAATGGCTGATGGGGACAAGCCAGGGAACCCAGGAGCCAGACTGAGGGGCTCCCACTTGCAAAATTTGAGATAGGTTGAGTATTAATTAGCAAAAATAAATCCTCTGTAACTGCTATATTAAGTAAAACAAATCATTAACTCATAATGACATTCAAAAATAAAGACAAAAAATGGCCACCTTTGCATGTACTTGTTATACCAATTATTTGGTTCTACAACTGGTAATTAAAGGGAAAATAATAAGCTTTTGTGTGGCCATTTTAGGAAGAAACCAGAGTTTATTCTCAGTTGATGTGGGAAAGCTCTCTAACAGAAAAAATACCCCATAATCCACATGGAGTGATGCAAATTTTAAAGATCACATTTTCAAAACCAGAGTAGAATCATGAATAGGTGCTAAAACTATTAGATGAGATATTGATTTAGAAAAAAGTAAATTTGCATAATGTGAGAGTGTTTGTCTTCAGTGAGGGGACAGTTATATGTACCCTGTTAGTCAAGTAACCTGTTGCACATCACTTATTGGGGGACAAAGTGAAGTCACATCCATATTGATGTGATACAGTGTGAAGGGTACAGCACCAGGGATAAAGACATTGTACCTGGGGCTGGCGCTGTGGCATAGCAGGTAAAGCTGCTGCCTGCAGTGCCAACATCCCATATTGCCAGTGGTTCAAGTCCCAGCTGCTCCACTGACAATCTAGCTCTCTGCTATGGCCTGGGAAAGCAGTACAAGATGGCCCAAGTCTTTGGGCCCCTGTATCTGCCTGGGAGACCCGGAAGAAGCTCCTGGCTCCTGGCTTCAGATGGACACAGCTCTGGCCATTGTGGCTATTTGGGGAGTGAACCAGCAGATGGAAAACACCTCTCTCTCTCTCTGCCTCTCCTTCTCTCTGTGTGTAACTTTGACTTTCAAATAAATAAAAAACCTTAAAAAAAGACAATGAACCCAAATACTTTACCTGGATCGAATCAGGCCTTCAGCTCTCATAGATCCTGAAGTTATGGGGGATGGTGGAATAAAAGATATATTACAACACTGAAGACAATTGAAACATTTTACTGTGTGTCATTCCACAAATCTGGTTTTATTAAAAAAAAAGTCCCTAATTAAGAGAGATTAAGTGATCCTAAAGAGGCAGAGACATCAAAATGTAGTACACACAGCTTGATTGGGTCCTAATTTGAATGGAAATAACTCTGAAGAGTTGTTTGGGGAAAAACTGAAGAAGTCTGGATAAGGACTGGCTATTTACAGCAGAGAATGACGGGTTTCTTTTTGTTTCATCATAGTATTGTGGTTATGTAAAATAAAAGAATGTTCTTATCTTTAGGAAATTCTTAATGGCATATTTAGGGATCAAGTGTCATGGATGTTCAGTTTACACACACACACACACACACGTGCACACGCATGCACACACACTGCACATAAGCCTGTGAACAGCCCAGACCTGCAGCTGCTCATTTCTAACACACCATTCTCTGCCCCTTCACAAGTACTGTTTTACGTGTATGGGATGCCCAGGTGCTCTATTCTTTCTGGAAGGTGCCTCATTTTGAACACCCTGCCCAGACCTTCTTCTGTGAAGTCCCCCTTGCCTTTCCTGCCTTGATTCCCCCACATCAAACATATTTCTGTTATAGGATTTGCTACAATGGGGACTTCTCCAAGTCAAATCATTCAAAGTAGGCACCCTTATTTACCTGTATAGTCTAGCTCCTTGCAGAGTGCTGAGCCCATAGTATGTACAAGGTAATTGTTAAATGATAAAATGCATCAACAAATAGGTGTATTTCAGAATTTGAGCTGTGGAGATTTACATGACTTAACCAACAGTAATACAGTACATTGATAGTGGACAAACTCCAGGATGCTGATGACTGTAGCTGATACAAACGATGTTCTCAACACATGCTCTCATATTCCTCTGCACACAGGAAGTAATGCAGCCTCACCATTATTTGCTAAGCTTGTCTGACTGGACGGAAGTACTAGGAGCTGTGTTCCATGGTCCTCGATTCTTTCTGTTTCTGCTGCCATGATCTTGAGAGTCCAGCTTCTGATAGAATAGCTTTGAGATAAAGGAGTGACTTGGAAGGGAAAAAAAATCTGCATGTTATAAAGCTGCTGAGATTCAGGGGTTGGTTTGTCGTGGCAGCCTTGTATATTAAATCCTGGTTAACAACCACTCTCTGGTGCACCTGTTAGTCTAGGAGTCAGTAGGTACCATTAAACATGACTGCCAAGATAAGGAAATGACCTCACGTGCGGTGTGGACAGCTGTGTGGGTGAGGTGGGCAGGAGGAGGGGTGCATACAAGATGAGGGGCCTCTCTTGGGCTGGACAGAGAGGTGGAGATGGTGAAGTGTGGAAAGTGCAGACTACCCTTTCAGGACATTCACCTCCCTCTCCTCATCTTCTCGATCTCCCATTCCATCCACGTGGCATATTGAATATTTCCTTGTAGCGAGTGTAGACAGCTCTGGGCATGGCATATAAAGTTGGGGTGCTATGAGACAGAAGTCTCTTATTTGATCCCTTGGGACTTTCTCTATCATGATGACCAGCATTTTTCAGCAAACTATGGGACCCCTTCCTATGTCATGTGCTAGATATTAGTCCATGAGATCCAGCTCACACAAAGTGAAGTAGCAGATGGGAAAGAAGACGTTAAAAGGCAACTCAGATGACCTAGAGGATGCAATGTACTTTCCCTTCCTATAAGGAAAATAAAACATGATTTATAAGGGATAAGGAATATAAATACTGGGTCCGACATTGTAGTGCAGCAGGTGAAGCTGCCACTTGGGACGTCAGCTTGGGCCCCTGCCACCCACATGAGAAACTGTGAAAGAGTTCCTGGCTCCTGATTTCCACCTGGCACAGACCCAGTTACTGTGACTATTTGGGAAGTGAACCAATGTTTCTCTCTCTCTCTCTCTCTCTCTCTCTCTCTCTCTCTCTCTCTCTCTCGGTGTGTGTGTGTGTGTGTGTGTGTGTGTGTGTGTGTGTCTTTCACCTTCCCTTCACCATTCTGCCTTTCAAGTGAATAAATCTTTTACAAAATATATAAAAGTAATTAGAATTGATGTTCATTTTCTGTTGGGTAGTAGATGCTCTTATAGTTACAACAGAAATAGTATTTAGAAATTAATAGAAGGGGCCAGCAAAGCCAACATTCTGTATGGGTACCAGCTCCTGTCTGGATGCTCCACTTCTGATCCATCTCCATTTAATGACCTGGGAAAGGCAGCAGAAGGTGACCCAAATGCTCGGACCCCTGCCACACACATAGGAGACCTAGGTGAGGTACCTGGCTCTTGGCTTTGGCCTAGCACAAATACTGGCCATGCAGCCTTCTGGTGAGGGAACCAGTGGACAGAAGATCCCTCTCTATATAAATTGAGTTTCAGAATAAAATGAATAAATCTCTTTCAAAAGAAATGAATAGAAATGAACAAACTATGTGATGGGTGGCATCTCACTGCTGGAGAAGGAAATAAGCAGGTAGAGTGGATTGCAGTGACCCAAAGGATGATGGGTTGGAGCTGACAGCATCAGTAGGAGTTCATGCTCAGCTTAGTTTAGACACAGGTGTTACCTACACAAACCTGTACTGGCACATGTCTGTCCATAGCTTAGGATTCACACATCCATTGTCTTGCTCTGAGTACTGAGAGGGCCTCAAAGCAGTGACACCCCGGAGGCAATGTGCACACGTGGGTTTCTAACACCAACCTCAGAAAGGACGTAGTCTTTCCCACCTTGCATCACTTGTCCTCTTTTTCATTTTGTTGCACTAGTTAGCATTTCCAGTGTGATGTCAACAGTGGTGAGACAAGATCCACGTTGCCTTGTTCACAATCTTAGGGCAGAAGCGTCCATCTTTTTATCAATAGCTATGAGGTTTAACTTTAGTTTTTTGTAGATAGCCTCATCAAGTTGAGGAAGTCCCTCCTCTGTTCCTGGTTTTTATCATGAATGGGTGTTGGATCATGTCAAATGATTTTTTTCTACATGAATTGACTGGACCCTAGGACTTCTGCAATCTGCTGGTGTGGCAGATTACAAAGGTTGATATTTAAATGTCAAAAAGAGCCTTGCTTACCTGGAATAAATCCCACTTACCTGTGGTACGTATTTATCTTTATACTTTGTTGATTCTATTTCTAATATTTTGTTGTGGACTTTTGCATGTGTGCTAATGAGTGATACTGGTATTTAGTTGCCCCCTCCTTGTCTTTATCCGATTTTGATACTAGGAAAATGTGGACCAAGTCAGAAAGTATTCTTTTCTACTTACATTTTCTGGAAGATGTTATATAAAATTAAAGTTAATTCTTTTTGAAATACTGTGGTAGAATTCCACAGTGAGACCATTTGGACTTACACTTTTCTTTTCTGGAAGGTTTTAAATTATTGATGATATTTTTTCAGTAGATATAGGACTTTTCAGATTATTTCTCCCAAGATGTTTTTTGCTTTCGATATATTTTTTTTGCATCAATGTATCTCATCTAGTGTATCAAATTTGTGAGTGTAACTTTTTTTTGTATTTTTCCCTCATTGTCCTTTCGCCTTTTGGGGTCAGCAGTATGATCTCTCATTCATTTCTAACATTGGTAACTTATGTCTTCCTGCGTTTTTCTCAGCTAGCTTGCCTATTAGTTAATCAATTTGATTGACCTTTCCAAAGAATCACTTGTAAGTTTCATTGATTTTTCCCTACTGTTCTCGTTTTCACTCACTTCTGCTTGGCTTTTATTTCCCATTGTTTTCTTCTTGCTTTATCCTTAAATTTCCTCTTTCTCTTTACTTTTCTAAGGTAGTCACTTGGCTTCTGTATTTTCAATTTCTTTTCTTTTTAAAAAGACTCTCTTTTAAAATTTTTATTTATTTTCACATTATTTGAAAGACCAATGCATACACACACACACACACATACACATATGCATACAGAGAGAGAGAGAGAGAGAGAGAGAATGAGATTCTATTCACTGGTTCACTTCCCAGATGCTCCAACAGTCAGGGCTGGGCCAGGCCAAGGCCAAGAGTCCAGATATGCATCTGAGTTGCACAGGTGATTGGCAGTGACCCGAGTATCTGAGCCATCACCTGCTTTACCACCTGCCTCTCAGGGTGTGTGGAGAGCTAGACTTGGAAGTGGAGGAGAAGGGATTTGAACCAGATGCTCCAAAGGGGATATGGATGTCCCCAACAGCACATGAACCATTATGCCCACCACTTGTCCTTCTTCACTGTTTTGTAAAATATGCATTTAATGCTGTAATTGCCATCAAAGCACTGATTTTTGCTACATGCTACGGATTTTAATAAGTTGTACTTTCATATTCATTTAATTGAATTTTAAAAATTTCTCTTGAGACTTCTTTCATCCATATGTTAAATTATAATTTCAAATATTTAGGAGTTTCCAGCTATCTTTCTGTAACTCTGCTTCTATCTTAACTCCATTGCAACCTGAGAATATACTCACGCGTTCGATCACTTCCGTTCTCTTACATTTCTGAAGACATATTTTAGGGCCCAGGATGTGGTGCGTCTTGGCCAATGTTTCATGTGAGCCTGAGGAGAACATTTATTCTCCTGTGTTAGACGGATTTTTCTATAAACGTTATTAGATCAGCCTGATTGATGATGCTTTTTAGGTCAACTATTTCTGTACTCTTTTTTTTTTTTTTTGCTGGCTGAATCTATCAGCTCCTGAGAAGGGAGCTGCAACCTGCAGGTGGAACAGTGGAGCCAACCCTTTCAGCTCATGATTCCCTAAGTAGTGCCTCGCACACTTTGATAAGTTCTGGTTGGGTACGTCCACAAGGACTGGTCTCCATGCTCAAAGCCGTGACTCCGTTATCATAATGTAATGCCCCCTATTCATGCCTGTTAAGTTTCCCCATTCTGAAGTCTGTTTTGCCTGAAATTCAAATAGCTGTTGTAGCTCTTCTGGTTAGTGCTAACAGAATGTAAGCTTCACCACCCTTTCATTTTAATGTACCTGCATTATGTTTACTGTATTTTTGGAGACGTGTATACTAAAATTATTTTAAAACCCACTCCAAGAAGTTATTGGTAGAGATAGATTGGTCATGTGTGTAACTGTATTACCTTTATTTTTTTATTTTCCTCCCTCCCATCTGTCTTCATCTTTTTTCTTTTTTTAAAGGTTTTATTTTTATTTATTTGAGAGGTAGAGTCATAGACAGAGAGAGGGAGAAGCAGAGGGAAAGCTCTTCTATCTGCTGGTTCACTCCCCAAATGGCCCCCACAGCTGGAGCTGAGTGGATCCAAAGCTAAGAGCCAGGAGGTTCTTCTGGGTCTTCCACATGGGTGCAGGGGCCCAAGCATGTGGGCTATCTTCTACTGCTTTCCCTGGCAATAAGCAGGGAGCTGGATCTGAAGAGGAGCAGCTGGAGTCTGAACTGGCACCTATGTGGGATGCAGGTGCCACAGGTGGAGACTTAGCCTACTACACCACAGCACTGGCCCCTGCCCTGCGTCCTTGACTGAGGGTTTTGTGTATTTGATTTTACGTCCTTTCTTAGCATATTCATTCCACCTTTAAAAAGTGAGAGGTTGCTCCAGGGTATTAAGTTGTCTAAATCCTTCAAGGGGCACAGCACTACACATGAATGGCTGTGTTATGGTGGGCTGCTCCCGACATCCCTCTCATCCTCCTGTCTGCTTCTTTCTCTCTCTTTTCACTTATATTGTTAATAGCCTGTTCCTTACCATCATTGCTTTGGCAATTATTTTTAGATTAGTTAAGCATTCTTAACGACTCCTCTAACACTGCAGCTTTTGATGTGTGAATCTGACTTGCTGACCCCTCTCCCTAACGAAGGGACATCCCTCACAGGCCAGGCTCGCTGGCCACCAATTAGCTTTGTTTTTCTTTGGAAGTGTTTATTTCCCCTTCACTTTCAAAGAATCATTCTGCTGGATATAGAATTCCGGGGTGCGCCATTGTTCCAGCAATGTGAATATTTCTCCCTACTCTCTTGTCTGCATGCTTTCTAACACATCCGTCCTGGTTTTATTCTTGTTAGTCCGTAGATAAGGTGTTCTTTTCTCCTCTGGGTTCTTTAAACGTATTCTCTTTGTGTTTGGTTTCCTGCAGTGTGATTATGATATGCCTAGCTGTGGCTTTTCTTTGGGACTTAAACCGCCTGGTACTTCTCTGAACTTCTTGGATATATGGCTTGATGATTATTAATATTTGAAAACTCTACTGCCTTTCTTGCTGCAAATCTGGGTTTTTGTATTTTTATTTTTTGGTTCTTATCTCTTTTTTCTTCTTCTGGCAATCCAGTTACATTTTTTCTTTTCTTTTTAAAATTTATTTAAATTATTTGAAAGACAAAGTTACAGAGGCGGGAGGATTGGGGGGAGAGTTCTTCCATCCCCCGCTTCACTTCCCAAATGGCCACAATGGCTGGGGCTGGGCTGGTCTGAAGCCAGGAGCCTGGAGTTTTTCCAGCTCTCCCATGTGAGTGCAGGAGCTCAAGCACTCGAGCCAGGATCTGCTGCTTTCCCTGGCACTTTAACAAGGAGTTGGACTGGAAGTGGCGCAGCCAGAATGCGAACTGGTGCCCACATGGGATGCTGGCATGGCAGACAGGGGCTTACCCTGTTGTGCCACAATGCTGGTCCCTAGTGATACATTTTGACACTGTAACACAGTCCTTGAATTTTCAACTCTGATATTTTGCTTTGTTTGGATTACTGTTTTCTCTATTTTAAAAATGTTTAAGGTTATTTATTTGAAAGGCAGAATTACAGAGAGAAGAAGAAGAAGAAGAGAGAGAGTGAGCTTCCATCCCATTTTCTTTTTGTATTTATTTATTTATTTTGAAGGTTTATTTCATTTATTTTCATCTACTTGAAAGGCAGAGAGAGAGAGGAGATAGGCACAGAGAGAAAAAGAGGGAGAGAGAGAGAGAGAGAGAGAGAGAGAGAGAGGTTTTATCAGTAGTTCACTCCTTAAATTCCTGCAACAGTCGTGGCCAAGCCACACTAAACCTGGAACCCAGACTCCATCAGCATTTTACACGGGCGGCAGGGGACCAAGAACTTAAGTCATAACCTTCTGTCCCCCAGGATGCATTGGCTGGAAGCTGGAGCATCATTGGAAGAGCTAGGCATTCAGCTAACCCTCTGATAAGGAATGGGGACATCCTAGTGGTTGCTGAACCCACTGCATCACAATGCCTACCCTTCTCCTTGTATTTAAATCTGAGAAGGTTCTGTTAACCTACCTTCAGGCTTGCTGGTTCTTAGCCCTGCCCAGTCTCACAGTGAGTCCATCAAAGGCATTTTCATTTCTCTTGCAGTAACGTTTTATTTTAACGCTGTCTTGGATGTTCTGACTACCACGATGTCTACTTTTTACTTTAGAGCCCTCAATATGTTTATGATATTCATTTTAAATTTCTGGTCCGATAATATCTGATAATGTCAACACCCCATGGCCCAGCTGAGTCTGGTTCTGGGGCTGTCCTTGAATCTTCAGACTATGCGTTCTTCTTCCACTTTGCCAAGTCCCCCCATGCTTTGTAAATTAGATATGTTGTGTCAGATCCTAGCAACTCAAGGAAAGTGTCTCTCACGTGAAAAATCATGTTCTTCTGGCTAGGAGACTGGCTCTGTTTCATGTTTCTAGTAGGTAAACAAGCCAGACTTCAAAGTCTCACAGCTTGCTTGACTGTATCTGCTGTTGTGTGTTTGGGCTTCTCTGTACAACTCTGCACCTGTCAGTTCTTCCAGCTGTAACCCTTCGTCAACATAGGGAAGGGAGAAGAGGAAGCACTCTGTCATCCTTTGAGCAGATGTCAGTCTCGGACTGGGCTGGGTCTCCAGGCTGTGTTCAGACGCGCTGTTGGGATTGGAGTAGGAGCAGATCTCTTCTCCTGCTGGGATGATGCTCCAGCATGGCATTTTCCCTGGGTAGAACACTTGTGTTGAGGAATGTTTGGGTATGCTTCCTAAGCAGCAGACTTGTTACATGTTTTCCTAGGTTGCAGACTCAACGGTGGGGAATACTTCTTTCCCCTCTCGAAGCCAGCGGAGGTTCTTGCTGCAAATCCTCCGCTAGGGAAGCTGGTGAGGTTCCTGGGGGTAATATCCACGGAAGTGTGGCAATTTTCCAAAGCCCGCGTCCCCAGGAGCTTCTTACTCTCAAGGGAGCCCGTGCTGAGCTCCCCAGTCAGTGTTGGTCAACGCTACCTCCTCCGTGTTCCTCCTAGTTCATAGCTCCAGTGACTCCTCCTCCACCAGGCTGTTGAGCAGCTCTTGACTGTGGCTCTGAATTTGCCTGTTTCTCAGGATTGTGTGGCTATGATTTGCTTTGCAGCCTTAGTTCTGTAACGAATCCAGGGAAAGTCATCACTTTTTAGCTTGATCTGCCTTTTCCTTTGTGAGGATGAATGTGATTGCTTCCCAGGTTCTTCTGTGTTGGACGTGAAACTGGAAAACAGAAAAACTTTAATTTAAAAATACATTTTTGGAAATGTTAAAAGTATAATGAAATGCGAGATAAAAATCATTCACAATTAATCATCCAGATTAAACCACTGTGAAATGGTGTCATATTTTCTTCCAGACTTCCCTCCACCCCACCATATGCTCAAAATTAATATTATTTTGTTCTAAAATAATGCATCCTAATTTTTTATTTATTTTAGTTTTTATCTGAGAAGCAGAGAGATAGAGAAAGAAAGACAGATAGACAGAGAGTGCTCTTAATCTGCTCTTTCACTCTCCAAATGCCCATAGCAGCTGGGTTTGAGCCAGGCTGAAGCCAAGAGTCAGAGATTCAGCTCAAATAGCCCATGTGGGCGGCAGGAACCTAATGACTTGAGCCATCACTGTTGCTTCCCAGGGTCTGCAGTAGCAGGAAGTTTGATTCAGGAGCTGGAACTGAGTGTCCAAACCTGGCACAGTGATGTGGAATGCAGATGATATAACTAGCATTTAACCACTAGGCCAAGCAGCTACACCCAGGCTAAGTTTAAATGATCAAAATAATGCCAAAAACTAAATGCAAAAACAATGAAACACATGTAATCTTTTCATACGTATCAATAAGATGAGGTTTGTTAGACATATACATATAGATGAATGACAGGTAAAATGCTTCATTGGCTGTGAAATTGTATTTTTTAAAAAACATTTACTGATTGATTTGAGTTGTAGAGTTACAGAGAGAGGGAGAGACAGAGAGAGAGAGTTCTTCCTCCCACTGGTTCACTCCCCAAATGACCATTGACGGCCAGAGCAGGGCCAACCCAAAGCCAGGAGCCAGAAGCTTCTTTCAGGTCTCAAGTGCAGGTGCAGGGGCCCAAGTACTTGGGCCATTTTCTGTTGCTTTCCCAGGCCATAGCAGAGAGTTGCATTGAAAGAGGAGCAGCTGGGATTCGAACCGGTGCCCATATGTGATGCCGGCTCTGCAGGCAGAGGTGCCTACTATGCCACAGCACCAGCCCTGAAATTATACTTCAATTTTTTTTTTTTAATTTAAAGTAAACAGGCCAGCGCCGTAGCTCACTTGGTTAATTCTCTGCCTGAGGCACTGGCATCCCATATGGGCACCAGGTTCTAGTCCCGGTTGCTCCTCTTCCAGTCCAGCTCTCTGCTATGGCCCAGGAGGGCAGTGGAGGATGGCCCAGGTGCTTGAGCACCTGCACCCGCATGGGAGACCAGGAGGAAGCACCTGGCTCCTGGCTTTGGATTGGCATGATGCTGGCCTTGGCGGCCATCTGGGGAGTGAACCAACGGAAGGAAGACCTTTCTCTCTGTCTCTCTCTCTCATTGTTTGTAACTCTACCTGTCAAATAAAAAAAATAAAGTAAACAAATTTCATGTAATTCATATATGCAGATTTAGGGACACCGTGATGCTTCTCAGGAAATCACGCTCTTGACGATGAGAAGGGTGAGGCGAAGCTGGACTCTTCTTACCCTCTCAGGTCTCTGCCTTATTTCAGAGGTTTGACACCTGCTGCACCAGTGTTTTCTTTGTCTAAGCTCAGGGTGTGCCCATTCTCAGGAGAAGACCCCTCTGGCTTTGCATCTCCCCCCACATCTCTGTGTGGGTCTTGTGACACAGCCGGGTTGCCAGAGCCCTTCCACTCCATGTGTAACTGTGCTCATTCTCAAGGCAAAAGAATACAACAGGAGGACTCACCAGCTAAGGTAATCTCACTCAGATTTCCAGGCACTTGTTGGAGTACAGTCTGGGTTAGCGGCCAAGGCGTGCATCATACCAGAATATTCTGTAACTGCCACTAGCCAAGTTTTTTTTCTTTTAAAGATTTTATTATTTATTTGAGAGGTAGAGTTACAAACAGTGAGAGAGAAAGGTCTTTCTTCCATTGATTCCATTGGCAACAGCCAGAGCTGAGTTAATCTGAAGCCGGGAGCCCAGAGCTTCTTCCAGGTCTCCCATGTGGGTGCAGGACCCAAGGACTTGGACCATCTTCTGGTGCTTTCCCAGGCCATAGCAGAGAGCTGGATTGGAAGAGGAGCAGCTGGGACTAGAATCAGCACCCATATGGGATGCCAGCATAGCAGGTGAGGATGAACCTACCGTGCCACAGTACCAGCTCTAGGCAAGGTTTTAAAATTGTGCTTCAAGTTTTGTTCTATTTTCTTGGTTTTGTCACTGAGGGTAAATGATTTTTCTTTAAGTCAGTAGGAGGAGAAAATCATTTGAAGATGTTTCAATCCACCATCTTAAAATCAAGCCCCATTCTCCCCTTTATAATTAATTGTGGGTAAAATGGTCTTCAAGTTTATTTGCCCACCATTGGTTTCATTCTCATATGTGTTTTTTAATTATCTTTTGTTCACACTTTTAAAAAGTGTTCATCTCTTAAAATCAGTTGAGACTGGCTTTGTGTCCTAACCTATGGTCTGTGTTAAAGAACATATTATGTGAAATTTGGAAGACTGCATTCTGCTGTTCTCTGTGTGTATGTCTGTTAGGCCTGACTGGTTGCTCAAGTCTTGTGTTGGTTGCCTAATGAATTTCTATCTAATCCTTTTTTTAAGATTTATTTTATTTATTTGAAAGACAGAGTTACAGAGGGAGGTGGAGACAGAGAAAGGTCTTCCATCCTCCCCAGATGGCCACAATGGCCAGAGTTGTGCCGATTGGAAGCCAGGAATCAGGAGCCTCCTCCAAGTGTCCCACGAGGGTGCACGGGCCCAAGGACTTCAGCCATCTTCTGCTGCTTTCCCAGGCCATAGCAGAGAGCTGGATTGGAAGAGGAGCAGCCGGGACTAGAACCAGTGCTAAAATGGGATGCTAGCGCTTCAGGCCAGGGCTTTAACCCGCTGCACCAAGCGATGGCCCCAATTTCTAACTAATTCTATCTGTGATTGCAAGTGAAGTACTAATGTCTGCAAGTATATGGTAGAATTATTTTTTCCTTCAATTCTGTCAATGTTTGCCTTGCATATTCTTGGACTGTGCTATTTGTTTCATATACATACATTATTATTCTATCTTCTTTTATCAATATGCATCCTTTTCCTTATGATGTTTTTAAGATGTATTTATTATTTGAAAGTCAGAGTTAGAGAGGGAGAAAGAGAGACAGAGATAGAAAGAGAGGGAGAGATCTTCCATTTGCTGGTTCACTCCCCACATGGCTGCAATGTCTAGGAGTAGGCCAGGCTGAAGTCAGGATCCAGGAGCTCCATCTGGGTCTCCTATGTGGGTATAGGAGCTCAAGGATTTGGGCTATCTTCTGCTGCTTTCCTAGGTTCATCATCAGGGAGCTGAATCAGAAATGGAGCAGCCAGGACTTGAACTCGCACCCACATGGGATGCCAGAATCACAGATGACCACTTAATCTCTGGTGCCATAGCATCGACCCCTGTAATGGTTTTTGACATAGAAGTCTAGTGTGTCTGATGTTAGCATAGATAAGCCCAGATTCTTATGGTCATAATTGCCATGAGCTATCTTATCTCATCCTTTATTATAAACTGATTTTAACCAATAAACATTGTTATTGCATCTCCTTTAAGCACCAAAGAGTTAAATCATGGTTTTTAACCCATTCTATCAATATCTGCCTTTGATTCAGGAGTTTAATTCATTTAATGTAAAACAGCTATCAATGAATTTTTCTATCAGTTTTCTGCTTGTTCTGTGAATGTCTTTTCTGGATTTATTTATTTGTACAGTTTTCATACATTTCATATACAGCTTTAAGAACACGATGCTTCCCGCCTTCCTTCTCTCCCCTACGTCCTCCCTCCTTTTTCATTTCATTTTTTTTTTTTTTCATTTTTGCAATGGCACACTTTCAATTTACTTTATAATCACAAGCTTAATCCTCCACTAGACAAAGAATTCAGCAAGAGAAAGTAGAAAGATCCCTGTGCTGGGTACATCTTATATGTTTTTTTGTTCCTCATTGCACCATTTCTTTTGTGTTCTAGTTTTCTTTCTTTTTTTTTTTTTTTTTTTTTTTTTTTTTTTTTTGCTTTGTACCATTTTGTTTCCATTCTCATTGTCTTGTATATTAAATTAACTCTCAAGTGTTTGCAATGTGGATTACAGTTAGCATACTAAATTAATAGCATATACTTTGAATGGACACCAGTTTAACTTCAATAACATCAAAAATCTGCTCTTATATTACTATTGTCACAGATCATATCTTCATAAGTGTGTGCCTAGTAACAAAGCTTTATACTTTTTTAATGGGCTTGTCTTTTAAATCATGTAAGAATTTCAAAACGGGAGCAAGAAGTGGCATGTGCTAGTATTTGCCTAAGTGCTTAGTATTTGGTGCAGTTCTCTGTTTATGCTAGAGTTTTTGTCTACTCTGCTCTTATGTCATGCTGAGTGACTCCATTTAGCATTTCAGGAAGGGGCTATTGTTCATGAATTCCCCCAGTTCATTTTAGCAGAGAATGTCTTCATTGCTCTGGTAAGCATAGTTTTGCCAGATACAAATTCTTGGGACAAGTTATTGGTTTTTTCCCAGCATTTTAAATACATCATACCACTCCCTCCTAGCCTGCAGTGATTCAGGTGAACAATCAGATGTAATTCTTAGTGATGAGTCCTTGTACACAAGTTGGTTTTCTCTTGCTGTTTCTTGTCTGTTTGTTTTTCAAAAGTTTGGTGAGCATAAGCTTCTTTGTGCACATATTTGGGTCTATCCTACTTGGAGTTTGCTGAGATTCTTTGATTTGTAGCTTCATTTTTTGTCTTCAAAGTATGAGAAGGTTTTTACCACTACTTATATATTCCTCCTTCTCACATTTTCCCCTTCTCCCCTTCTAGGACCCCCATAATTCCTTTTTTTAAAGATTTATTTTATTTATTTGAAAGACAGAGTTACAGAGAGAGGTAGAGACAGAGAGAGGACTTCCATCCACTGGTTCACTCCCCAGATGGCTGCAAAGGCCAGAGCTGCACCGATCCAAAGCCAGGAGCCAGGAGCTTCTTCCGGGTCTCCCACATGGGTGCAGGGGCCCAAGGACTTGGGACATCTCCCATTGCTTTCCCAGGCCATAGCAGAGAGCTGGATTGGAAGAGGAGCAGCTGGGACTAGAACTGGTGCCCATATGGGATGCAGTCGCTTCAGGCCAGGGCTTTAACCTGCTGTGCCACAGCGCCGCCCCTTCCCCCCATAATTCTTTAATTGGTACACTTGATCGTATTTCATAAGCATGTCAACCCCTGTTTGTTTATCCTCCTTTTTCCTTCGTCCTATCAATTCCTATCGTCGTATATTCAGATTTGCAAATCCTTTCCTCCGCCTACTTAAATGCACTACTGTAGCTCAACAGTTCTATCGAAATTTTCATGTCAATCATTGTTTCTTTCTTTCAGTTCTCAAATTCATATTATTTAAAAATACCTTTTGTTTTAGCCGATGTTTTCATTTTGTTCACGTTATCATTATTTCATTGATTTCCTTCTAGCTATTTTCCACGGCTCACCCTAATTAAGTGCTTCTGTGTATAGAATCCAAGTTTGACAGGTTTTTCTCCTTACAAGTTTAAATTAATCTGTCAGTATTATCTGAGAGCTCTTTCTGTGTTGATAAGGCACTTAGTGTTAATCTGTTGTCATTTCCTTGTAAGTTATCTATCCAGTCTCTCTGAAATTTTTTGCCTTTTTCTCTTTTGCCTTTTTGTCTTTAACCTTGACCTATGTAGAGGAGTGGGCCAAGAGCTGCTGCCATGACATGTGACAGGGTAGGGCACAGACAGAGCCAGAGCAGACTATGAAAGGAAACAAAGCCTTTGTCTTTGCCTCTGCAGAGGCTGGGAAGGTTTCCCTCCCGTACATCTTTATGCTTTTTCAAGTTTGGATGCACTGCTTTCAACCCAGATGCCACTGACTGTTCATTTATGCCATGCTTCCCTCTGAGGCTCTGGGGTGGGGGGTGAGGTTGCCTGCCTAGGGCAATTGTCTGATAGGTCAGGGGCTGGTCGTCTCCCTGGGGAAAGCATGAATCCATGGGTGACAGATGCTGCTCAGACGATGTTGAGAGAAGCAAGGTACCTGTGACTGCATCTGGCAAAAAGGAAAAGTTCTCAGTACTTTCTTTGAAGAAAAAAAAAAGAAATATACGTGTGTGTGTGTGTGTGTGTGTGTGTATGGAAAAAAGAAAAAAATGGCCAGCAAACCAAGTACATGCAATATTGGTGAATTAGAGCAAACCAATGCCCCAAATCCAAGTGGCGTGTGCAACGATACCTCTAAAACACTCATCTGATGCTTTCCCGAAGGGAACTCTTCAGTCCCATGGGGAATCTCTGGAGCTTTCCCTGCCTCCAGACTCCTCCGGAGCGTGCATTAGTGATAGCGAGCTCCTTCCCTCACGCCCTCCTCACCTCGCTCTGAACCCAGGCCATCCTCAACAGTGCTATCAGGATCAGGTCATGGGAGCAGCCTGAATTCTCACTTCTTGGGGAAGCTAGTTCCTAGTTTCTCCTCTCTGTAAAACATGAAGATGACAACATCTACTTGAACATTCCCGGAGAGAATCAGTCTGCTTGGGAAGCTGAGCTGCATGGAGACAGGCTGCAGCAGTGGTCAGTGCTGAGTGACTGGTCTGGCAGCTGCACAGGGCAGGTGGACCAGAGGAAGATGGGCTGCACAGCTCGCTCCTTAAGTCATGCAGTGGCCTCCAAACCTTCCATTTCCTCCTGTGTCTCATGTTTCAGAGTACAGGTCTGGTGCCAATCATATTTGAATGTGGTTGTTACTTGTCTATCTCTGAACATTGACAAAATATTTTGGCCTCCGAATGGCACTTCAGAAACACAGCCAAGATGTCTGTTCTTCTATTTCTTTGCTCTCTCTCCCCTACAATCCATTCTTTACTATTAGGCAAGCAAATCTTGTTAAAATATAAATTATGACAGGACCTCCCTGCTTAGAAATCCACAATGTTTCCAACTGATGGGGTGTGAATCTTTGCTTAACTCCATGACCTGGTTCCCTAAACTGATGGATGATGTAAAAACTTGGCACACTTGGCATCCACAGCCACAGAAAGCATCCAGATATCGCCAGGGCTCCAGGCTACCACCTGCTAGGCTCTGTGCACTGGAACCTACCCTGCCTGATGTCTTCTCAGGCTATAGACCATGTGAGGGGTCCCCAGTAAGTATTCATGGGTAAATGATGTGGGGGATACACAGATCAGTTCTCAGGGCTGGTGATTCCACATGGTTCTTCCTCTTCGCTATATATTTGTTTTCATTGAGGTATAAACAACAAATAAAAAATGTTTGTACTTAAGGTGCACAACTTGATATTTTGATATGCATATACATTATGAAATGAGCACCATAATCAGGCTCATTAACCCAGCCATTGACTCACAACCATTGACTAGTTTAATTTTTTTCTTTTGTTTTGAGGGCATTTTGTTGTGTCCGAATTTCCCAATCAATGGACAAGGCACAGTCACGGATGTAAAAGCAGAGGTTTATTTGTTACCAGCCAGCTGGGACCCCCCTACCCACACACAGCCCATTAGCAGTGCACAGGCAAAAGGCCCCCTCGTTTGCATAAGAGAGGTTTTTATAGCCTCACACTTACAAGGGTGCAGGTCATCTCCTAGGTAGGTTACCTTCTTACTCTCTATATGGCAAGGTATTGGGACCTAACATGTTCATTGGTTCATTTAAACGTAAAGACTATATATGTTATGTGACGGGAAGACCACACAAAGGAGATGGCACAGGGAGGAACTGGCGGGAAGCATCGGGCCATAAATTTCAGGGGAGCTGGTGGGGAGCAGAAGGTCATAAATTCCAGTGGAGCTTTCTTTCTTTGTTCTCAAGGACCCGGCCTGCTCCTTGGCTGGTCCAGGATGAGGTCTGTCATGTCATTAGAGCCAGCTTGCAAGCAAGCCAGAGTACAGAAACTGAACCGGCATTTAGCGGGCTAGGGGCTCCGACTCCTACAATTTAACATAAGATCTAGTCTTCTAACAAATTCAAAGGCTACAGTCTGGTATTTTTAGCTCCAATCACCAGGCTGCATAGTAACTTCAGAGTTACTCATCTTGTGTTTGATACTTTGTGCCCTCCCCTAATTCCCGGTATCCACAATCTTGCTGTCTACTTCTGTGGGTTTGATATTTTCAAATTCCACAGGTGAATGATGGCATGCAGTCTTTGTCTTCCTGACTGGTTTGTTTCACTGTTTAATGTCCTCCAGTTCATCCTTGTCACAAATGACGGGATTTTCTTCCTGAAACATCATAGGACTTCCATTTACCTGTCAAACTATCTACCTACCTACCTATCATCTGTCTATCTCATTTTCCTTATCCATTTATCCACTGATGGACACTTAGATTGATTCCAGGCCTTGGCTGCTGTGACTATTGCTGCAATGAACATGAGGGTGCAGGTGGCCCTTTAAGATACTGATTCCATTTCCTTTCCATAAAAGAGAGACTGCAAGGTCAAGTAGTTCTACTTAGAATTTTTTGATGACATCCCATAATGTTTATCAGAATGGATATACCAATTTATTTATTTATTTATTTATTTGAAAGTCAGAGTTATACACAGAGAGAAGGAGAGGCAAAGAGAGGGAGAGGTCTTCCTCTGCTGGTTCACTCCCCAATTGGCCGCAATGGCCAGAGCTGTGCCTATCCAAAGTCAGGAGCCAGGAACCAGGAGCTTCCTCCGGGTCTCCCACACAGGTGCAGGGGCCCAAGGACTTGGGCCATCTTCCACTACTTTCCCAGACCACAGCAGAGAGCCAGATCGGAAGTGGAGCAGCTGGGACTAGAACCAGTGCCCATATGGGATGCCGGCACTGCAGGTGACAGCTTCAATTGCTATGCCACAGCATCGGCCCCCATGGGTATACCAATTTAAACTCCTATTAACAGTGTGCAAAATTTCCCTTTCCTCCACTTAGTCACTAATGCTTGTTATCTTTCATCTGTTTTCTTTTGACTTTTTATTTATTTGAAATATTTATTTATTTGAAAGATTTGTTTCTTTGAAAAATTAAGAACAAGACAGAGATAGAGAGAGACAGTCAGACAGACAGACATGTCCTAGCCTCTGCTTCACTCCCCAAATGCCCACAATGGCACGGGCTAAAGTTGCAAACTGGGAACTCAATCCAGGTCTCCCTTCGTAGTAGCAGGAACCCAATTATGTGAGCTGACACTGCTGACACTTAGAGTCTGCATGAGCAGGAATGCAGAGCCGGGAGCTGGAGCTGGGAACTGAGCCCAGCCCCTCCGCTGTGGCTCACAGGTGTTTAACCATTAGGCCAAATGCCCAGCCCCCCTCTTTCATCTTTTTGATATTTGATAATATCTGTCCTAATAAGAGTGAGGTGGTCCTGTCATTTTGGTTTTGATTTGCAGTACCTTGGTGATCAGTGATGCTGAGTACTTGTTTTCATTTACCCGTCAGTCATCTGTATGCCTTCTGTTGAAAGTTGCCTATTCAGATCCTTTGCTCATTTTAAATGAGGCTGTTTATCTTGTGATAGAGTTTTATGAGTTTCGTACATGTTTTGGATCAAATCCCTGATCAGATACATAGTTGACAACTATCCTTCCCGTCCTTAGGTTGCCATTTCACACAGTCGATTCTTTCCTTTGCCCTCCAGGACCTTTGTAGTTTGAGGCAATCCCGTTTGTCTATTTTTGCTTTTGTTGCCTGTGCTTTTAATATCACATCCAAGTGACGTCATCATCCCACAGCCATCATCCAGAGGAGTTGTTACTCTAAATACAATTTTAGAAGTTTTGAGGTGTGAGGTGCAGTAGATACAATTGCCATTTTAAGCAGAAAGAATAACAGGCTTTTCCTTTTTCTTTCTTTTTTTCTTTCCTCCAAGATCGGCTTTTGAAACCTCCTGGATAAAATGTCCTGGCATCTTTGTTAGTGAGATACTGCACATTTCCTCTTCATTGAAACATGAGTCTGTAGTCACACACTTTGCTGGCTGTCTTCCATGTGCCCACACACCTCGGAAAACTGCAGCAGGCTCTCCAGGGCACCTGGGGCTGCTCTGCTAGAACAGGTTCCCTGCCTCTTCTAGATCCTTCTTCTGCCCACTCCCTGTCTATGGGCTTCCTGCACCCAGCTACATATCTCTCCCCCTCCCTGCACCCCTGACAAATTCCTCATTCCTTGGCAATGCTGCTTTCATCAAGATTTTCCTTTAATTTCCCTGTGGACCACTGGCTGGGCTTCGGCAGTCATGCCTCACACAGGTTACGGAGGGAGTGACTTGGTTAAAGAGAGAGTTCTCCCAGTTGCTGCCTTGCCCTGCGGGGTCCTTAGCCAGACTGTGATGCAGGAATGAGGCCCCCCACAGATCCTGACCCGATGCCAGCACCACGCTCTTGCTGCTCTTGCTCTCGGAAGCCCCAGCCTCCAGCATCATGAGCCAAAGAAACTTGTAGTCTTCATAAATTACCTAGAGTCAAGTATTTTGTTATAGCAACAGAAAGTGGATGTAGATACCCATAATCCCCAATTATTAACTCCTTACATTAGTGTGGTGCATTTGTCAAGTTAATGAACCTGTGTTGACATATTATTATTAACTCAAGTCCATATGTCATTCCAATTTCCTAAATTTTTACCAAATATCCTTCACCTGTTTCCAGGTTTTGCAAAGGTACAAAAGATGGTACAGAGTCGTTTTCTCTAGAGGCTGCTCTTGCCTGGAATAGTGTGTCAACTCTCACTGTTTCTGAAACCAGTTTACTGAAGTATGATGGGCTGACCAAAAGCTGTAGATAATT
Organism: Sylvilagus floridanus; assembly: GCA_949820135.1. NCBI lineage: Eukaryota > Metazoa > Chordata > Mammalia > Lagomorpha > Leporidae > Sylvilagus > Sylvilagus floridanus. The sequence continues at coordinate 66,077,290 of OX463236.1, read as the reverse complement.
AGTATGTATGACTTGATGACTTGGGAGATAAGGATACATCTGTGACACTATTGCCACAATCTGTGCCATCAATACACGCAGCATCTCAAAAAAAGGTCCTTCTTCAATGATGATTCTTGTTACTTTGAATGATGGTTATCAGGGGCTGGAGGATGCAGACAGAGAGGTGAGAATCATGACAAGAGCCTCGGGTGATTACTGATGCCATTAATAAGAGTGTCAATTGTTAAATGAACAGCAGGAGTCACTGTGCACTTATTCCCCATGTAGGATCTCTGTCCTTAATGTGTTGTACTATGTGAATTAACGGTATAACTAGTACACAAACAGTACTTTACACCTTGTGTGTCTTTGTGGGTGCAAACTATTGAAATCTTTACTTAGTATATACTAAATTGATCTTCTGTATATAAAGATAATTGAAAATGAATCTTGATGTGACTGGAAGGGGAGAGGGAATGGGAGATGGGATGGTTGCGGGTGGCAGGGAAAAAGCCGCTATAATCAAAAAGTTGTACTTTGGAAATTTATATTTATTAAAGAAAAGTTTAAAAAAGGGACCATTTCAACTCAAAAAGATGAAGAATTCTTAGAGGTCAGCTGTGCAACAGAGAGGCTGCCAATCACAAGGCTGTGTTGTCACTTAAACATTTCCTAAGAAGGTAGATCTTATGTCAATTGATCTCATCACTGAAAAAGAGAAACAACATATTTGTGAATGACCTTTCTTTACTTTTCAGAAGTACTGCTTGGGTATTTTTAAGAGAGTGCCTCAATTGGCATTTGTGTGATGATTGTACTCTTCTTATTTTTTTAAAAAAGATTTACCTTACTTATTTGAATGGCAAAATAACAGAGAGGGAGAGAGAGAAAAGTATTTTCCATCTGCTGGTTCACTCCACCAAGTGCCTTCCATGTGCCAGTGCTAAAACAGGTGGTATCCAGGAGCCAGGAACTCCATCCTTCTGTCCCCGGTGGGTACCAAGAGCCCAAGCCCTTGGTCCATCCTCTGTTGCTTTCCGAAGTACATCAGAAAGGAGCTTTTGGAAGCAGAGCAGCTGAGACTCAATTGGTGCTCCAGTGTGGGATGCTGGCATTGCAGGCGCCAGCATAGCTGGCTGCATCCCAACACTGACTGCAATGACATGTTTTCAGTGGCTGTTGGGGAGGTGAAGTGCCATTCTCATCACATCACATCAGGAGCACATATTAGAGACAAGGCTGATGGGTCACCTGGCTGAGACGGGGGGAGGGCAGTCACTAAGTGCTGTCCCCATTTGGAGAGTGGGGTGCTGAGCCTCACCCCCGTGAGGGTAAACATCTAGTGTTTCCCATTCTGTTTTTCCCTGCAGCCCTCGGTGAAGAGTACAATTTTGTTGTACCACGACTTGGAGTTATTTGTTATTATAATACAGCCTAATCAATCCTGATTAATACATCATTTCTCTTCCCATCTGCCTGATTGATTCTCCCAGTGGTGCCTCAAACATAGCACATCTGAAAACAATTGTGTTAAATTCCCCCAGAAACTCTTCCAAACTTCCTTCATTAAATTAAACACATCACTCTTATTCCAAATGTCCAACCCTCGGAAGCCTAACAAGACCTTAGCCTACAGAACATAACCCATCATTGGTGAGATGTCTTCACAAGTAATACATTTTTCTCATGTGCATTCTGCATTCATCAGAGGCTTCAGTTCCAAGAAGCAAGAGTAAATGGCTCAGTGTTCTTAATTAGGAAGGAAAGGGAGGTCATTGGGTAGCTCCTCACTAAATCCCTGGGAATGATGAAGAAGCAGCAGGCCTGCAAGAGAGGCAAGAAGCTGGTGGGGCTGGAGGGCAGAGAACCAGTGTAGGACACCAGCCAGAACAAATGGCTTTCAGGATACGTGGTGCCGGTGCCCGTGAACTTGAACTTGGCAACCCTTGCTGGTATGCTGTCCACACCCAGCGTCTGCCGCCCTGAGGAGTACCTCAGTTCTTCCAGACATGCATCATTCTTAGAAAAACACCAAAGACCTAGGTGTGACCTTGGCTGGGTCAATGCTGGGGCACTTGGCCACTGTCCGTTGCTGGGAGACAGGTTGAGGGAGTGTCTGTTTGTGCATTCCACCGTGAGCCAAGCACCCGGACGTCTCCCCATTGCAGGAAACAGTGTGTGGATCCTGGGTTCTGTCTGCCACAATCTTCTCACAGCAGAGGCCCTTGAGAAGCAGAGGCTAAATGCCTTGCCAAGCCCACATGATCTGTTAGCCATGGAGTCCAAAAGTAGTTTCCTTTTACAAAATTATTTATTTAATTTATGAAAGAGAGAGAGAGAGAGAGAGAATATCCTGTGTTCTGGTTCACTTTATCAAATGCCTACAACAGCCAGGGCTGGCAGGAGCTGGAAACTCAATCTAGGTGTCCCACATAGGTGACTGGGACTCAACTACTTGTGATTGTAATGCCTTCTGCCACTTAGCAAAATCAGGATGGGAGATGAAAGTCAAGACTCAAATCCAAGCACCCTGAAATGGATGTGGGCATCCCAAGCAGTATCTGGACTGCTGTGCCTGAGGCTTGCCCCAAGATGGGTTTACTTTTTTTTTTAATTTTTTAAACTTTTTTTTTTTGACAGGCAGAGAGGACAGTGAGAGAGAGAGAGAGAGAAAGGTCTTCCTTTTTCCATTGGTTTGCCTCTCAATTGCCTCTGTGGCCGGTGCGCTGTGGCCAGCGCACCATGCTGATCTGAAGCCAGGAGCCAGGTGCTTCTCCTGGTCTCCCATTGGGTGGAGGGGCCCAAGGACTTGGGCCATCCTCCACTGTAGTCCCGGGCCACAGCAGAGAGCTGGACTGGAAGAGGAGCAACCGGGACAGTGAGAGACATGCATAGGAGAATGAAGGCTTTAAGGGAGAAGGAAATCTAGATGACCTCTACTTTACATCCTTTCCTCCATTTGTACCCCTGGTGATAGGGTCTTTTTTTAAAAAATATTTATTTATTGATTTGAAAGTCAGAGTTACACAGAGAGAGAAGGAGAGGCAGAGAGAGAGAGAGAGAGAGAGAGAGAGAGAGAGAAAATCTTCCATCCACTGGTTCACTCCCCAGCTGGCCGAAATGCCTGGAGCTGTGCCTATCCAAAGCCAGGAGCCAGGAGCCTCTTCCAGGTCTCCCGCATGGGTGCAGGGGCCCAAGGACTTGGGCGACCTTCCACTGCTTTCCCAGGCCACAGCAGAGAGCTGGATCGGAAGTGAAGCATCTGGGTCTCAAACAGGCACCCATATGGGATGCTGGCACTGCAGGCAGAGGCTTTACCCACTACACCACAGTGCCAGCTCCCTCCCCTCTTTTTTTTTTTAAGATTTATTTATTTATTTGAAAGTCAGAGTTACACAGAGAGAGGATAGACAGATAGCGAGAGAGGACTGATGATAGGGTCTTTTGAGGACTCATGACTCGCCACTAGGGTGATGCACTAGCCTTTATCTGCTTGCAAAGGCATCAATCAAACCTGTTTCCATGGAGAATAAGGTTCAGCTCCCCACGATACCACTATGGCTCTCCACAGGCCTAGCCCCATGCTCTACTCCCCTTCCTCTCTCCCCCTTATTCCTGTTCATTAGCATGTACTTCTACAAGCAAAACAGGAAGAAATGATCTTTGTATCCCCCCTTATCCATCCTTTCCAATTTGAATGTCCTTACTAGATTTAACAGCTGTGGGGTTTTTTTTGCATATTTTGTTTTTCTTTCTGCATTCAACCCACAGATGAGGGTACTTCAAAAAGTTTATGGAACAGGAATTAAAAATAAAGGTCTTTTTAACAGCTGCTGAAAAGTTTCGAAGTTCATGCAGAGTTTTTTTGTAAGTATTGTCCATGAGCTCTTTGAAGTGCCCTTGTATGTCCATGCAAGTACATGAGTTTTGTGTTTTTATTGAATACTGAAAACCCAATTGAACTTAGCATTGTACCAAAGCGATGCCTGTTGTTTAAATATGGCCTGAATTGTTGTACTTCTGCAGGTTTCCCCTGCCTTTGCTCTGTATTACAGAGAAAGCTGCCTCTTCTCTTCTTTCCCTTCCACCCTGCAGCCGCCATCCTCCAAGCACATGTCTGCTGCTTCCTCCAGGGAGCCTGGGCACTGCCTACTGAGCCTCCTCTCCTCCTCTCAGTATTCTCCCAAGGCCACCCCCGCTGTGTGCTGTGGTCAAATGCCCCTCCTGCCTCCCTCGCTGCCTTGAATCCTTGTGAGGAGAAAAACCTTATCTTATTTGTCAGGATAGCCTTTCTACAGAGCCGTGGCTCAAAACATTCTTGTTGACTTGTGTCAAAGCAGCTAGTGATAAAGCTAGCATGAAAGAGAACAGGTCAACCAACCAGAGCAAGGCACGGCTGCTGTAGTTGCTCTCCTTCCTTCTGCGAGGACAAAGAGGAAGTCATCGCTGCACTTCACAGCCGATGGGGCCTGTGGTGCCCTCAGATCCTCTCCTGTTTTATCAAGAAAGTGAAAGAAACCCTCACAAGCCACCTGCATGCATACACTCAAGGAGGTGAAAAGGAACGTTCTGGACCTGCTGTCACTCCTGCGTTTGTTGTCTGTGTGAATCTGAAAAGCTTCTTATTTTAGCTTCACACTGGTGATGTCTCCATTCCTTCTGTTCTATAAATAACCTGCCTTCCAAGCCAGTCCACTGACCCCAGCCACTGCACCTCCTCTCCTGGGAAGTGAAGCCCAAGAAGCCAAGCTGAGAATACAGCTAAGAGGCAGCTCCTGGGTGTTGGGCCCAGAAAATAAACACACCTCAGCCGAGTTTCCTAACTGCCAAACCCCACGGCCACCCACTCGGCATGGAGGAGAGGAGCATCCAAAAATTCATAAAGAATGTGCAGAATGTGCAGTATGGCCATCACTGCCTGCAATAGAACTGGTTCAAATCCTGGCTGTTCCACTTCTGATCCAGCTCACTGCTAATGGCCTGGGAAAAGCAGCAGAGGATGGCCCAAGTGTTTGAGTCCCTATGCTCACACAAGAGACCTGAAAGAAGCTCCTTGCTCCTGGCTTCAGCCTGGCCCAACCCTGGGCATTGATGCCATTTGGAGAGTGAACCAGCAGATGGAAGACCCGTTTCTCTCTGTCTCTCCCTGTAACTCTGCCTTTCAAATAAATAAAATACATCTTTATATACAAAAAAGAATATGCAGTATGAAAAAGTTTTTAAAAGTTTCACACCCAAAATAAACTTAGCCTTAAATCTCATTTTGAATGAACTTTGCAAAGTACCCTTGTATGTGTGCAATTCTTGTGTTTCAATTATACTTCGCTAATTTTTCTTCAAAGAAAGAGTGATTGTACTTGTTATAGAAGGTATTTTTGAAAGCTTTGGCATTCAGGTATGGACAACACAACTCAGACTGCTTCTTGCTGCTCCTTCCTGCTCAGTACCACAAACCTTGGAAGGAATGCCAGAGGCAACTGGGGAGAACCCTGAACTAAAGAGGAAGGTGAGTTGGTTTGGGATTCGAGGACAGAGTAACAGCACAGCCACTCTATCCAGCAGAAGACGACCCCAGTTCCTGTGTTTCCAGACTCCCCTTAAGTGAGCAACAGGTTCTACCCAGATTGGCTAATTCTTCCTTTTCCAGATCAAGTGATTGCTCCTGTAGTAACACCAGATCCTGTAACACCATTGGCAAGAGGATCCATCGTTTGGGGCCCTACTGATAGGTGGCTGGGAAATGCTGCCCTTCCTTGCCTAAAGCTCCCATCCTACACCAAGATCCCCTGAGCCAATGGTGGCATAAAGAGGGACCCGCCCACAGCAAGCAAGCACCTGGCAAGGGGAACATCGTCGTTGTCCCAGCGACCCCAGCTTCTCCCATGCCTGCTTCCCACAAGACCAGAAGAAAGAAGCAGAAGCACTCAGAGTCAGTGGGAGGGACTCTGCATGGCAGGCATCCTGGGAAGCTTCCCTTTCTTACTCAGCAGGTGCAGGTGCGTGGGTCTGAGAATTCCTTCCCACCAGGGGGCAGGGACAAGCTGATGCAGCCTCTAAGTGGACCCAGACACAGCAGGCTGTTAGTCTTGTGAAGTCCAGACATACCTGACAGACATGGGGCACCAGTCCGGGATCCCACCAAAGCCCTCCTCCATCAAGCAATGCTTGTTTCTAGGCTTGACCTCACCTCAGTCACCTTATTTCCATCTACAGGGAGCAACAAGGAGCTGTGCATGCTGCCCCATCAACACCAAATAAACCAACAACAAATTAACCTTGCCAAGCCTCTGAGCACTCAAATGCTCTTGGAATTACAGCCCACAAAAAGGCCAGGAACTGTGCTAAACCTGGCAGTTTGTCTGCCTTTTTTTTTTAAAGATTTATTTATTTATTTTAAAGGCAGAGTTATAGAGAGGCAGAGGTAAAGAGAGAGAGAGAGAGTGAGAGAGAGAGAGAGAGAGAGAGAGATAGAGAGGTCTTCCATCAGCTGGTTCTCTCCTCAAATGGCTGCAACAGCCAGAACCGCACTGATTTGCAGCCTCCCTGTCTTCCCCCATGGGTGCAGGGGCCCAAGCACTTGGGCCATCTTCCACTGCTCTCCCAGGTCATAGCAGAGAGCTGGATTGGAAGTGGAGCAGCCAGGACTTGAACTCGCGCCCATATGGGATTTCAATACTGCGGGCAGCAGCTTTACCCACTATGCCACAATGCAGGCGCCGTGTCTGCCTTTTAAAATGTTAAGTCTTAAGAGAACCCACATTTTCAACATGGTAGAAAAAGTGTCTAGAATTCAATGAGAAAAATTGTCCATGGGGTCGCCATTGTGGCAAGGTGGCTTGAGCCACCACCTGTACCGCCTGGATGGCATATGAGAATCAGTTGGAATTCCGACAGCCCCACTTCTGTTAATGTGCCTGGGAAAGCAGCAGATAATGGCTAGAGTGCTTGGGGCTCTGCCACCCAGCTGAGACACCCAGATGGACATCCTGGCTTCTGGCCTAAACCAGCCATGGAAAGAACCAGTGAATCAAAGATCTCTCTCTCTCTCTCTCTCTCTCTCTCTCTCTCTCTCTCTGTCTCTCTCTCTGTGTCACTCTGCCTGTCGAACTACTCATGATTCCAAGATCCAGAAAAACCACAACTTAACATGAGAATAAAAGGCATCAGTGAAGGCCACTCTTGAGATTAAGTAGATGTTGGAATCCCCTGATGAGGATTTTGAAGCAAGCATCATAAAAGTACTTCAGTAAGAACATACAAGTTCACTTGAAACAAGTGAAAAATGGAAATTCTAAGAAAGGAAGCAAGATATAAAAATGTAAATTAGGGAGCTGAAAATTATAGTAACAGAAGTAAGGAAAGATCACTGGTGGGGCTTGGTTTTGTGGAGTGGAGATGGTAGAGCATCGCTAATGAGCTTGAGGACACACGACAGTTACCGGATCTGAGAAACACAGGGAGAGCAGACTCTAAAGGAGAATGAGCAGATCTTCAGGGCCGTGTGGGACAATACCAAAGGAATCGATGTTAGGATCACTGGAGTCCCAGGGGGAGAGGATGAGGAGCATCTGGAGAAAAAAAAATGCCTGCAAACATTGCGGATTTGCTAAGACATAAATCCATCAGTTTCAGAAGTTGACCAAGGTAAGATGCACACAAAGAAATCCAAGCCTCGACAGGTTTCAACGACAGTTTTTACAACCGAAAGCAACTTTGTAAGAAAAAAAAATCAAAAGCTCAAAAGCACAACTTTTTTGGCCTCCGGAACCTAAAAATTAAAAAGGGGGAGAGGGAAGCAAAAAAGGAAAATTAAAACAAGTAGTCTTTGGGCAAAAGGTGGCTGGGGGAGTCATGAAGATGGGAGGAACATTAGAATTCTCCCTGTTTCAAGGTGACATGGCTGTAGGAAATCCCAAGGAATCTACAAAAAGGAAAGGACAACTCACCAACGATAAGAGAGTTCAGCAAGGCTACAGGACATAGAACCATTCACAAACACTACTCACATCTATGTACACTAACAATGAACACTAGGAAACAGAAGTTAAATACACAACACCATTGATTTCTCTAAACAAAGCAAAATACTGAGGCACATTGCTAACAAAAATAGAGAACCTATATGGTGAGAATTGCAGAACACTGATGATAGAAATCAAAGAGAACCTAAATAAACGTGAAGATATAATACATTCACTCATGTTTTGAAGAGCTGACAGAGATGCTGATTCCCCATGAATTAATCTATTTCTTTAATGCAACTCTTATCAAAACTGAGCAAGGTTTTTCATACCAATAAATAAACTTATCTAAAATTTGTGTGAAAGGGCACAGTTGCTAGGGAAGTTAGAGCAAACTTGAGAAAGAATAAAGTGAGAGGAATCATTCTACCCAATATCAAAATTTACCTTAAAGCTACAGTAACCGTGGCTATGGTATTGGTGGACTTCACACCAAAAGTATGATCTGAAAACGGAAATACTGCCGAACTGGAGCTCATCCAATTGTTTGGTTCAGCTAAAGGCCACGTGAAGAGCAGGAAATGACAAGCTGCAAACAGGGAGAAAACATTTGCACAGGCAAAGATCTTTCAAGACGGAGCAATGAGACACAATGAGCTATTTAGGAAATGTGCCAGACACAGGCAGGGACATTTTACAAGGAAGATACATGGGTGGCAAATAAGCATGTCAGAAGGTACTCAACAATCACATGAGAAACGCCAATTAAAGTCACCGTGGACTATCACTAGGCACCTGTTAGAATAGCCAAAATGAAAAACAGTGACAAAACTAAATGCTGCTGAAGCTGCAGGGAAACTGGATCTCTGAGACGTCATTGGGGAAGTGAACTAGCATGGGAACTCTCAAAAACATGTTGGCAGTTTTTGCAAGCACATGCAATTACCATACGACTCAGTGTATCGCAGAAACATAAATAAAACAGTCATATAAAAACCTTTATTCTTAATAGCCCCAAACTGGATTCAGGCCAGAGGTCTAGTGGTGCCTCTATATCCTGGAACACCTGTCAGCTGTAGGAAGGAACAGGCTACTGATAAGTGCACTTGGTGATATCAGTCTTCAGGGAATCACTCCAAGCTAAGCAACACCGGCTTCAGTTGGCTATGAACTGTTCAACTCCACTTTTTTTTTTTTTTAAGATTTACTTATTTGAAAGTCAGAGTTACACAGAGAGAGGAGAGGCAGAGAGAGAGAGAGAGAGAGAGAGAGAGAGATCTTCCATTCGCTGGTTCACTCCCAATTGGCTGCAATGGCCAGAGCCGCACCCATCTGAAGCCAGAAGCAGGGGCCCAAGCACTTGGGCCACTTTCTGCTGCTTTCCCAGGCCATAGCAGAGAGCTGGATTGGAAGTGGAGCTGCCAGGATTCGAACTGGCACCCATATGGGATGCCGGCACTCCGGCCAGGGCGTTAACCTGCTGCGCCACAGCGCCAGCCCCTCAACTCCATTTCTATAACATGCTTGGCATGACAGAGCTATGGAAATGGAGAACAGAGTAGTGTTTTCAGGGCTTAGGACTAGGGGTTAGGGTGGGGAAGTCACTGAGAGAGGGGGCTGTGGTTTAAAAAGAGCAGCACAAAGAAGCCTTGGTTCCCAAGTTGTTTAGTTGACTCTGGTGGTGAGGACATGAACCTGCACAACTGATAAAACTGCATAGAACTAAACCCTCACACATAAACAGACACACACTCCCACACACAGACCCACATACATACAGCCACACTCAAACACACACATACACACAGACACACACAGAGATATACACACAAACACACACAGAGACACAGACATACACACAGACACAGAGACACACACAGATACACAGACACATACACACAGAGAGACACACACATATACAAACACAGACACACACAAGTGGAGTAAGCATAAAACTGGATTAATCTGAATAACATCAATCAATGTCAATGTCTTCATTGGGATATTGCATATAGTTTTTCAAAATGTCATGTTGAAGGAAATTGGCTAGAGTGAAGCTCTCTGGATTGTTTGTTATGACTGATAGCAAATCTATAATTATCTCCTTAAAATTTCAATGGAAAATACTTTTAAACTGATCAAAGGAATTAGTGTTAACGGCTTTTATCAGTTATTCTGTGGCTGTGTGTGTCTCAGAAACAGCTAACAGAATGGAAAGACCCTATGATTTGGAATGGAGAGTCCCGAGTTTGATCCTGGCTCTGATTTCTGCCTCTAATGTTTACAGTCTGTGGCATGGAGGAGCCCTGCCCTTCCACCTCTAAGGGAAGCCTCTGAGTCTCCGAGCCTATGAAAGGTGCCCAGTGACATCGCATTGAGCTTGTTCACAGGGTTGAACGTGGAGATGTGGTGGCATCCAGAGTAGAGAGGCAATCACCCTAATTCCCGCCTTAGTACGTACATCAGGACATTAACACGATGCTTTCAGGGCTGAGCATTCGTTGTAGCTGTTAAGATGCAGGCTGAGATGCACACAGTGCATACTGGGGTGCCTGGGTTCGAGTCCTGTCTGTGCTCCCAATTCAGCGTCCAGGCCAATTGGTGAATGGCATTTCTCTGGCTAAGGTTTGGTTGTTGATCTACTCACCATGAAGCCGAGGCCTCTGTCAATTGGAGGAGGAGGCCGTAGTTTCCTTCCTTGAGTAATGTTGGGGGCTGCCTTTTGCTTCCGTGGCAGCCAGCCTGGAACAGAGGCAGATCATGTCCCAGGACCCAAGCAGCCACTCTCTGTTAGGAGGAAATGCGTCCCTTGTCACTGAGAGCCATTTGAGTTGATTTTTCTCTTACTTGCACACACCTAGTTGTTTCTCTCTTTGCTCTTGCCAGAAATGAGCTTTGTGGGCAAGTCTAAATGACTAGAAAGGACCGTGGGAAAAAGGCACTGGGACCCTCCTGGGGTGTTTCAGTGCAGAAGTGGGGCCTTGGGGAGACCCCGCAGACCTGGCCCATGGCGAGAGCAAGTCCAGGGAGCTGACAGGTGGCCGCTTTACTTGTAATCCGCCATCATCCGCTGTGGCTTTTAATCAACCACAAGTCCAGAGTGTTTAAGCAGCGTTAAGACTGAACATTTGAAATCACACGTGCTCACCAGTGCCCCTCACAGTTGCATAAAGCAACTGGAAAGCACTCCTGAGAAATCCCAGCTGGTGCTGGGAACTCAGCTCCGGGCCCCCAAGCCCTCTGCACATGTCAGATGGGGTGTGGAGTCAGCATGCTCCATGAGACCTCCTACTCTCTCCCCTTTCCTCTCCGCCCTATCAGGTTCTCTTTCTCCGTGATTTCTCCACGGTGTCAGTTAAGCTCACAGGACCCCCCAAGGTGAAAATAGAGAAATGGATTTAGAAGGACACAATTTTGCCTTTGCCAAAACAGGAAAGTGAAAGAAAAAAATAATAAAGGTGGAATAATTACTTTGTTACTTGAGAACCTTGCAGAAAGGGGAATGTTCTCCAGGGCTCCGAAGGCTGATCAAGCTCCCAGGGGACTTCCTGGTCAGCTGGGCTAGGGTGGAGGGCATCGAAGCAGAGACCGCCCTACAGGGAGCCGAGGCAGCTATAACAGGACACTGCGTTCCCTTCCCTTCTGCAGCGGACTGCACCTGCCGGGTCTCGGCATCCTGGTGTGTGAGAACTCTGACCTTGTTGGCTGTTGGAAGATTTGCAGTTTTTTTTTTTCCTTAGATTTTAAATTGTTTAAATTTATTTTTATTGCTGTGAAGTAGATGATAGTGGTGATGCCCTGATATTAGCCTGTATGTCTGTGGCAAAGATTTGAGCTCTGGGGAGGAAGACCTGCTAGCAGACAGCCTCCGGTGTCCCACGCCTAAGGACAGTGAAGTTCGGTCCTCCCCAGTTGCACTCTTCTTTTTTTATTTTGACAGGCATAGTGGACAGTGAGAGAGAAAGAGAGACAGAGAGAAAGGTCTTCCTTTGCCGTTGGTTCACCCCCTAATGGCCTCCGTGGCCAGCACACAGCGGCTGGCGCACTGTGCTGATCCGAAGCCAGGAACCAGGTGCTTCTCCTGGTCTCCCATGTGGGTGCAGGGCCCAAGCACTTGGGCCATCCTCCACTGCCTTCCCGGGCCACAGCAGAGAGCTGGACTGGAAGAGGAGCAACCAGGACAGAATCTGGTGCCTCAACTGGGACTAGAACCCGGGGTGCCGGTGCCACAGGCAGAAGATTAGCCTAGTGAGCCGTGGCGCTGGCCAAGTTGCACTGTTAATAGGAAATTTTTTTCACTGAATAGATGGTAGGTGTACATGAATAAAGATCATAGCATAAGATAAAGACGAAAGATGTGATAGTCGGCACTGGTGCAAGATACTTTCAGTGATGTTGCTGGCTAGTGCTCCTGGCGTGCGAGACAGACAATCTGTGGCCTGAGATGTTGACAAGAGGCCCATGGTGAGGGCTGCCCCCAGCCAGCCCAGTGGCGGGTGCACATGGGAGATGGATGTCCTAAGAGGGCAGAGCAGAGGAGAAAACCCTGTGGCTGTGCAGCTCCTGCCTCCCTTCCACTATGGATTCCTTGGAAGCAGGGTCTGAGCCAAGGACAAAGGGAGAATCGGTGCATTTGGGAGGTGATTCTGGGAATCAGGGGAGGGAGAAGTGGGGAAGGGAGAGGCAGGAGGAGAAGGAGGAGAGGAGACAGAGGCTGTGTTGCCCAAGCAGCTTCTGGGAGCTGCAGGGCTGACCGCCCTGGCACTGAAGAAGCGAGCAGAATGTTCCCTGGCGCCGCCCCCTCACTCAGATGTGGGCAGCCAGAGCACTCATCCGGTCCCTGCACCCCTCTCTGCAGCAGCAACTTGTTCTGCACGCACTGCTTTGCCCATCAACAGAGCTCCCCAGGCTTGGGGAGACCCTGGACAGGGAGGGGTGGGGGAGGTGTTGCAGGAAGAGAGTTTGGGCTTTCATGGAAGCATCGCCTATAGCCAAGTCTGAAGCTAGTAGGGGCAAGGGCATGGGGCATGGACACTAGTGCCTGTCTGGTGGGTGAACTGAGAGCTTAGAAATCCCTACATAACAAAGGCCGTTGGTCCAAGCTCTCTCCACTGCCTCCGACAGCGCTATCTGTCAACACCTCTCAGACTGGCATTTGATAAATTGCTACTGAGTAGAAGAATCCAGTGAAACAATAGCAAAAACAAAATGCTTTGTGATTTCCAGACCCAGAAATGGGAGCCGTGAACTGGAGGTGAGTTTTCTCGCCGGGGCATGGATCAAAAAGCAGTGAGTTTCTGCCTGTGTTGGGGTGGGTGCTGAGGTCCTGGACCTCAGCTGGATGCTGTAGAGCAGATTCCGACACTCAAGAGGAGACGGAAGAGGGTCTGTGCGGCCCTTCTGCCTATGAATACCTTTATTCTATGGAAGCCTGAAGAGCATGATTCTACAGTCAAAGCTAAATAATGAACTTGAGAGTGGCCCATCTCCACAGTAACAGCAGGATAAGCCTTGTGCTGCAAGAGCCACAGTGAATTGTGATTTCCTTTTTTTTTTTATTGATTACCTATAGTGCTCCCAGTTGAGGGCTCTGCAACTTTCTCCTATAGCAAGACAGGTTGATGGGGCTGCTACTGCTGCCGCCAACGATGCTGATAGAAAGTTGAAAAGAGGACGGGAAGGAGAGTCCCCTGTACGTGCATCCAGAGCCTTGGGAGACCTCTGGGGCTTTGCACGTGCTACTGTTCCTGCTCCACTATGCTCATCTGGTTAATTCCAACTTCTTCCCCCATGGTTAGTTTAAGTGTCACTTCTTGGTGGAAAAATCTCATATTTTTTCTCTGATTTCCCTATCTTATTCCCATGTAGCTCAGCTCATGAAGCAAATACATAGCCCATTTCCTGCTCTACTATCTTGGGTGACTGTGAAATTCCACAGATCAGGAACTCATTCATTTATTCCTTTTTCTGTCCACAGGGCTGAAAAAGACCCTGGGACTTGGTCAATCTTTCATGAATACATGAATGTGTAAACATCTCATTAAACTCCATGATCAGTGAACAAAATGAGCAAAACAAGCCTTCTTCAGTTAGACTCAGACAGGAAATTCAGACACAGAGACTGGATTGAGAGCCCGGTTAGCTGACCTCTCCCCTAGAGGCCTCTCCCTGAAAGAGGGACCTGCTATAGAGGTTTGCAGTGGTGAGAAAGTGCCTGGCACATGGACGCAGGCATCTGTCAATGTCGTTGGAGAATGCTGTCTACCCTCTTGCAGGACATCAGCTCGCAGTGAAGCTGAGGCCAGGGGGAGCTATTTCACCTGATTAGAAACATGCTAGAGGCCTGTTAGGTACAGATACAATGTTAAGTGACGGGAGCTAATGGGCCCTTCCCCGGACTCAGCTCAAGAGGGTGCAGAGGATCCAGCTGACAGCTTCTGGTAGAGCCAAGCCCACCGTGTGTCCATGCAGACTGGACCCCGGCAGCTGTGTCTAGGCAGCCTCACTAAGCATCCCAAGGCTGTGCGCAGACACCTGCTCTGTGTCATTGCCCTTAGTCGGGAGAGGATTTCTCCAGGCTGCACCTGGACCGTGGCTTTTCAAGGCATGGCTCTCTGGCCGATCCTTGAGGCTCCCTCAGGTTGCTCACTGGGGACTGCTGGCAGTTTTATTTAAAGTCCATGCACTGTGTCACAGCACGCAGGTGTCCAGAAAGCAGTTTTCTCCTAACTCAGGCGATTTGGTGTAGATGCTGAGACCTAGTCTCAAATTCCCAGTGACCCAGGCAACTGAACCACCACTTAACTCCTATTGCTGGCACATCACCTAACCTTGTGAAGCCCCAGAGTTCTCATTAGCAGAGAGAGGATAGCAATATTTTAATCACGGAGTTGTCCACAGAGCTAGGAGGGATGCACCGATGTCTATCACAAGGTAAGTGAATGACAGTGCCTGTTGTCATGTGAGTACAAAATGCACACATCAGTGAGAATTCAGCTGGTGTGTTCCAGCGGCACAAAGCCTTCCACAAATTACAAAGTGAACATGATGCTTGAGGACTTTGGCCTCCTTTCAAGAGAGCATCCCAGGAGCCCGACATATGTTCCCATCAGAAACAGAAATGATTAAAGAACAAATGCTGGAAGAACAGTGTCCAAGTCATAAGACATCAAGCAGAAGACAGAGATCTCTGGCAAATGAAAAGCAGATGAGATGAACCCTGCGATTTTCCACTCATGACGTTGAGAGAGTTCCCAGGTGTAGGAGGGACAGAGGGAACCCAGGTGCAGATGGGAGGTCTCCATGAGTTGGCAAGATTGTTTCAAGTACAGAGAGACCAAGAAATATGGAGTGCTTAGGCTCAGCTACCCACAGACAGAACCCTAGAACTCTGCAGTGGGCTCATCTTGGCTCTTCAGCAAATGCTGATCTGTATGTTTCTGCAAGGAAATTAGCCAAGGAGAGTGAAAAGAGATGCACAAAAAGATCAGAGGACACAGTACCAGCACTCACAGAAGGAATGGTGTCTAGGCACAGTGGGTTAAAACCCTGGTCTGAAGTGTCAGCATCCCATATGGGTGCTGGTTCTAGTCCCAGCAGCTCCACTTCTGATCCAGCTCTCTGCTGTGGCCTGGGAAAGCAGTAGAAGATGGCCCAAGTCCTTGGGCCCCTACATCTACATGGGAGACCCAGAAAAAGCTCCTGGCTTCAGATTAGGGCAGCTCTGGCCATTGCTGTCATCTGGGGAGTGAACCAGTGGATGGAAGACCTCTCTCTGTGTCTCTACCTCTCTCTGTAACTCTGTCTTTCAAATAAATAAAAATAAATCTTTGTTTAAAAAAAAGAATAGTGCCTATTCCCACCACCGGTAAAACTGGAAGACCAATAATCCATGGGATATTGAGTAGAGTACCTGGTGGGGGTGATGTCTTAACAATAGAGAATTATCAGCCTTTTCAAGGGTACTGTGCCATCCAAAGTCAAATCAGAAGGGATCAAACTGTTGCCAAGTGAGTTAACACACACACACACACACACAGAGAGAGAGAGAGAGAGAGAGAGAGAGAGAGAGAGAGAGACCCAACAACAAAAATCTCAGCTTTTTACCTAAGACCTTAGGAATTCTGTTTTGTGGTGGCCATCAGAGGCTCTCTGAACTTTGCAATGGTGACCAAGGATGACAAGCAGGAGAAAGATGCTGGAAAGCTGGCCAAGAAAGATAAAGACCCCGTGCACAAATCTGGGAGCAAGGCCAAAAAGACAACGTGAGCCAAAGGCGGGGTTTGGGACCGGCTCAATAACATCATCTTGTTGCACAAAGCTACTTCTGTTAAGAAGCTCCCAGTTATAAACTTAGAACCTCAACTGTGGCCTCTGAAGGACTGCAGATTCAGTTTCCTGGCTGAGGCCCTGTAGGGACTTCTGAGTTAAGGACCAATCAACTGGCACAAAGCACAAGTAACTTGTACCAGAAATGTCAAGGGTGAGACTCCCCGGCTGCAGGTGGAGATGCACAAATAGATCCATGCAGTTGTGTGTTTGGAAAAGTTAGACTTTACACAATTAAAACAATTGTCAGAAATAATCACACGGATCGAAAAAAATACCCAGCATCCCAAAGCGTAACATTCACACCTGGCGTTCAATCAGAAATTACACAGCATGCTAACAATCAAGATAATACAAATCCATAATAAAGAAAAACAATCAACCAAGCAAAATTGACAAGGGTACTAGAATTACTAGGAAAGTTTACTGGGAGTTATGATCATTATTTTACATGTGTAAAAGATTAAAAGTAGAAATGGAAGATACTACAAAATCCAAACCAAACTTCTAGAGTTTCAAGTAACAATGCTTGTGGTGAAGGATTGGCTGATAGTAACAGCATTAAATATGGCAAGAAAAATTGGTTAAGAAATAGTAGTAGAAACTGCAAAATGGAAAATAAAGAGAAAAAGATTCAAGAAAGTTAAAGATTCAATGAATGGAGGGACCACTTCAAGCCTAGCTAATCCACGTGCAGCTAGAGTCACTGATGGGCAGAGAAAGTAGGAATGGAGGAGAAAAGCATTAGAAGGGAGAATGGGTGAGATTTTCAAATGGATGCAATACATAAACTGACAGACCCAGAAGATGCATAAGCCTCAAATTCATGCAAAACAAATGAACAACACTTGGTGAAGGTGTATCCTAATTAGTTTTTTTCCTTATCAATGATAAACAACAACTACAAAAAATTGGGGTCACGAGTTGTGGCACCACTTGGGATGCACACATCCCATACTGGAGCATAGACAGAAGTCCTGGCTGCTCCATGCTTTCAATCTAGCTCCTGCTAATGCACCTGGGAGGCAATACATGTTGGCTCAAGTTCTTGGGCCCTTGCCACCCACAGGGGAGGCCTGGATGGAGTTCCTGGTTCCGACTTTAGCCTGATCTAGTCCTAGCTGCTGCTGGCTTGCGGAGTGAAAATCTCTGTCAGTCTGTCTGTCTCTCTCTGTCACTCTGCCTTCCAAGTAGGTGAAAATAAATAACAAATAAATAGACAAGCAAACATATAAATGTACTCTTTAAAAAAGGAAAAGAGGGGCCACCTTCGTGGCACAATAGGTTAAGTTGCTGTCTGTGATGCCAGCATTCCATATTGCGGTAACGGTTCAAGTTCCAGCTGCTCCACTTCCAATCCAGCTCCCTGCTAATGTGCCTGGGAAGGCATCAGATGACAGTTCAAGTGCCAGGGCCCCTGCCACACAACCTGTGAGACCCTGATGGAGTTCCTGGCTCCTGGCTTCCTCTTGGTGCAGCCTGAGCCATTGTGGCCATCTGGGGAATGAATCAGCTGATGGAAGATCACTGCCCCCTGTGTGTGTGTGTGCGTGTGTGTGTACATGTGTGTGTGCATGTGTGTTTGTGTGTCTCCCTCTGTAACTCTGCCTTTCAAATAAATAAAACTTTTGAAAAATCTTAAAAACAAACAAAAGAGTAAAAGACACTTTATGCATAGAGGTAGAAAAAAAGGATTATTGTTGCATGAAAGTGTCCTCTCCAAAATTCATAATGAAACTGAATCCTCGTTGTCATGGTATTTGGAGACTGGGGCCTCTCTGGGAGTGATTAATTCCTGGTAGGTGCACCCTCATGAGTGGACTGTGCCTTATAAAGGGGCTGGAAGATACGAGATTAGGTCGTTGCCCCTCTGCCTTCCACCATGTGAATTCATGGCAATGCCCCTTCTGCCACATGAGGACATGACAAGGCACTGTCTTGGGAGCAGGGAGAAGCCCTCGTCAGATACAGAATATCATTGCTTTGATCTTGGACTTCAAACATCCAGAACTGTGAGAAATAAATATCTACTCCTTACAACTTATTCTAGTTCAGGTATTTCATTTTAGCACCATAGACTAAGATAAAGATAACAATAGACTTCTCATTGGAAGCAATGCAATCAAGAGACAGTGATGAAACATATTTAAAGAATGATATACCTGGTCAAAGTACGTTTCAAAGGACTGGTATTGTGGTGCAATGTGTTAAGTCACCACCTGCAATGAGTGTCAATTTCAGTCCAGGCTTCTCTGCTTCTGATCCAGCTCTCTGCTCAAGTGCCTGGGAAAGCAGCAGAAGACACACGAAGGCTTCAGCCTCTGCCAGCCATGTAGGAGACCTAGATGGAATTCCAGGTTCCTGGTTTCATCCTAGCCCAGTCCCAGTTGTTGTGGTCATCTGGGGAGTGAACCAGTGAATGGAAGATCTTTGTCTCTCTCCCCCAATCTCTCTGTAACTCTTTTAAATAGATAAATAAATCTTTTAAAACATCTTTGAAAAGCTAAGCTAAGGACAAGGCTTTCTTCAGTCCTTCAAAACTGAAGAGAATATATCACTAGCACATAATCTTTTTTTAAAAGACTTATTTATTTATTTGAAAGTCAGAGTTACACAGAGATAGAAGAGGCAGAGAGAGAAAAATATTTCATCCTCTGGTTCACTCCCCAGTTGGCTGGAGCTGTGCCAATCCAGTGTCAGAAGCCAGGAGTTTCTTCCAGGTGTCCCTCATGAATGCAGGGGCCCAAGAACTTTGGCCATCTTCTACTGCTTTTCCAGGCCATAGAAGAGGGCTGGATTGGAAGTGGAGCGGCTGGGACTCGAACAGGTGCTCATGTTGGATGCTGGCACTGCATGTGGTGGCTTTACCCACTACGCCACAGCGCCGGCCTCACTAGCACATAATCTTTACAAGGAGTCTTCCAGTAAGTCCTTTAGGCAGAAAAGAAAGTACAGTATATGATAACAGGGATCTACACAAAGAATTACGAGCACTGGAAATGATAACCCTGTAGGGAACTGTATGATTATTTTCTTTTTAAAATATCTTTAAATGATCAATGATCATTTAATCAAAAGAAGGACCATATATGTTGTGATTAATAACATGCTAAAATAGAATGCATCACAGAAACAGCACAAAAGAGGAATGGGAGAAAAATAAATAATATTTACTTGAACACAAAGAGCGTAACAGCATCATGTGAAGGTGCATTGTGATAAGATTTGTATCTCAGACCTTAACGCAACCACTGATGTAACAAGACAAGGAGTTGCAACTAATGAGCCAAAAACAGGGAATAACAAAACAGGGAATCATAAAAAATCCTAAATCCAAAAGAAGGCAGGCAAAAAGGGAGCAAACAACAGCCAACAAACCAAGGTGAGATAAACAGGGAAAGGAATAGCAATATGATAGATGAAAGTGATGCATATCAACAATGAAATGAAGTCGCCAGGCACCCTACTAAAATACATTGTCAGAGGGGGTTCATAAAAAGCAGGAGTCACTTATATGCTGCTTGAAAGAGTGATGCTAAAAAAGGGGTTTAATAATGGGAAAAGATGTGCTATGTCAACACCAACAGAAGAAATCAGGAATGCATGGCTCCCAGCTCTGTACTCAGCGTCTTCACTCTGTTTCCATTCCAGACTATTGCCCTCCTCATAGGGTCCAGTTTCATGCCTCAGGTCCCTCATAGGCCCAGAGATCTACCCAAAGACATGTCCCTCCCCTATCATCAGTTCCCTGCCTGCCAACCCCATGCTTGCCTTTCCCCCAGCACTGCTCTAATCGCCTCTTCTGGCTCCTGCTGTCCAAGTCACTTTAAACTTCTCCAGCCTGCAGCTGCCAAGACTTGCCTTGGCATCATGCCCCTTGGTGGGACCTGCAAGCTCTCAATCTGCTCCATTGATGCCACCCATGATTTCTAGTGGATTCCAGGGCTTCCTTTGCATTTATCACAAGATGACAATCCTACTCCGCCATCATGCAGCCCATTATGGGGGGGGGGGGGCTAGGTTCTGCTGATTTGAAAGTTTCCATGGCAACCAGTGTTGTGGTACAGTCAGTTAAGCCACTGCCTGCAACACCAGCATCCCATATGAGGACAGGTTTAAGTCCCAGCTGCTCTGCTTCCAATCCAAATCTCTACTAATGCACCTGGGAAGCAGTGGAAGATGGTCAGAGTACCTGGGTCCCTGCCACTCACATGGGACACCTGGATGGAGTTCCAGGCTCCTGGCTTCAACCTGAACTGGCCCTAGCTATTGTAACCAATTGGGGATTGAATTCTCTCTCTCTCTCTCTCTCTCTTTCTCTCTCTCTCTCTCTCCCTTTCTCTCTCTCCCTGTCAAATAAATAAATACATCTTTTACAAGAAAGAAAGTTTCCATGGCTAACACCCAGTCTCTAACTCTAGTCCTGCCTCCTATCACTTCTTGACTTGTGTGCCTTGCTGAGCTCTGGTTCCTATGGACCTTTGCCTAGGACCATTCCTGTCTCCTTGGTGGTACCATGGATGTGCCTTACCACAGTCATGGCCATCTAGTTATCCAAAGGGCTGTGAAAATTCCAGACCAGAAAATTGTTCTCATACAGAACTGCAATAGAAGAGGAGGCAATTTATTATGGCTACCGCCCCAGGGCTTATAAAAATATTCTCTCCGTGGGTGTATTTCTGCCACTGTGGATCTCAGACGTGTGCAGGGAGAAGAGATAGTAAGCCCCCAGGGAGAGAATGTCATCAAAAAAGAAATATCCATATTGAAAGAAACTGTGGAAACTGGCTCCCTTGTGTGGTAGAAAATTAGCATTTAAATACAGACTTCCAGGTGCCAGCAATTTATCTTCTGCCTGGCACAGTCTGACTGACAGAGGTGAGGACCAGAGATCAGTACAATAAAGGAGCCAGGCTCAAACCCTCCTGGGACTGGGAGTGTGTGAGAGGGACAGGCTGGCAGTGGACGCTGGCCAAGAATGTGAGAAGCTCAGGACTGGCCCCGTTGTGCTGTCCTAAAGGTTATGTTTGTGAGAACACGGCTGGGTCGGGTTTTACAGTCAGGGAAAGTCCTTCATTCTTGAAAGTAGGGTTCTCTGACTGATAGAGAGAACAGGTCCTGGTGCTCCTGTATTCCAGGGACCCAGGACCTGGTTATGCATCAGACTCACCTGGCAACTGGTGAAATGTACAGAGCCCAGGAATCAGAATTTCAGGTATGAGGGCAAAGGAAACCCTATTTTTCATAAACTCCTTCAAGTAGATCTCTAACTACCAGCCGGCAGAGACCTGGGCTTGGGAACTGCTGGGCTGATGTCATTTAAGCCAAACTCACTCTCTCCTCCTTCCCAGCTGGGATCTGGGAATCACTCCAAAGACAAAATGTTTGGTAATTGTCCTCCCATGTGCAAGCCAGTAAGGTAAGTGATCCACACAGAGCCAGAACTTCCCAGAGTTGAAGAAGTGGTTCCATTTGTCATCATCAGTGCCAGGTCACTGTGTCACATTTCATCTCTGAGATAGTCCCTTTGGTTCCAGTAACAAGGCCTTGAACTGACAATGCTTGGATCAGGCACAGCCAGAGTGACCAGTGGGGAGTCTCCTTAGGGTTGTGCGGGTCAGGATACACAATGGGTATCGAGAATTATGGGTGCAAGGTTCCTGCAGCAGATTCAAAGGCCAGGTGTCAGAAGCAGAGAGGAGGAGACAGCAGATTGTAAGAGAGTTCATGCACCCTCTATCTTCTCAGCTGTCCATCCATCCACCATGAGACACTGTTTCATGCAACTACAGGTTCGCTTGCTAAGGATTCAACCAATACACGTTGATGCTATGTGCAAGGTGGGAGGGTACACAGGAAAAGAAACCCTTTTCTCTGCCCTCGGGGAGCAGAGTCTCATGTAGGATTGGGGAGTATGAGACAGGCATGAGAGGCATGGTCTCCTGTTGGCCCACAGTAGGCAGGTGTCTTCAGGATGCACAGAGATGGAGAAGAGGGCAGCTGCCACCCACTATTAGGGCTACACAGCACAATGGGATATATACCCACACCTAAGCCAGAAGAGTGAACCAGGAAAAATGAATATTACTTGCCTTTACACATTTGGACAAACGTTATCTCAGTAATTGTCAATAGAGTCTTCAGTGATTCATCCTATTCCATAGCCATTTAATTGGTAAGGAAAGTAGAGATTATGTAATTGGACTAGAACTGGGCCTGGACTCGGCTATGAGCCCAATTGTGTCTGGAACCAGAGGGTGGGTTCTTTTTTATCAGGCCAATCTGTGCACCATACATGCCCAAAGCTAGCAAGGCAGAGCTGGAAGGAGGGCTGATCACTGGCTACCATGCTGAACAGGACATGGGGATGGAGAACATAGGGTGCTGGTTCTGGGAGCCCCAGAGAAAGTACAGAGGAGACTGCAGAATGGCCATCCTGCTGTCCCTGTGCCAGGACAGCTGCCTATCTCCTGGTGTGTGTGTGTGTGTGTGTGTGTGTGTGTGTGTGTGTGTGTGTGGTGGGGCAATTCTCAACACAAGACAGAGATGAGCAGGAAATATCTCATGCCTGAAAAAGGCTTCAATAGAAACAAAGTGCACATGTGATTAGAAGCAGCTAGACACCTCGAATAGCTCCGTGTGCAAATTATATCTCTGTACCCATAATACATGACCTAGTTCTTAAGTTTCTGGGCATTCTGTGCCATTACGCTAAAGCTGTAGCCAAAGTCTGACAAAGGTTTTGCACTTGTGTCTTTAAGACTGAAGAATTTGTGTTGACAAGAATGGGAGACATCTCCACAAACAGGGGTATAAAATAGGCCTCCACCCAAGAGCTGGCGCCCAGCCACATGCCAGGCTGGCTGTTGATGGTGCACGCAGGAGCCTGGCAATGGGGTTTACTTTCCATGTGAATAGTACAGCAGGGTAGAGGCACAGCTGGCCTGGGCTGAATGGCGGCTTTAAATGTTCCTCATCTGATGTCCAGATTTGGAGTCTGCTGGAAAACTGGCAGTGCCGTGGGTTTCTGCATTCTATCAACAGTGCACTGTGGTAGCTTCCAACCATCCAGGAGCAAAAGAAATTGAAATCTCATCACGTGGGCTCATGACCACCCTCTGTTGTCACAGGAACCTCATGCATTTAGAAACTTTACCCCTTGGGGAAGATGTAGAATTGTGTCTTCATAAGAATTTTTCCTTTGGCTAAAATCCAACTGGACAACAAGTTCTCATTGTGTCTCAATAATTTTGGATGATTAGTTCATTTTTTTAAGGTTTTATTTGTTTATTTGAGAGGTAGAGTGACGGACAGAAAGAGGGAGAGATAGAGAGATCTTCCAACCACTGGTTCAGTCCCCAGATGGCCGCAATGGCTGGAGCTGGGCCGATCTGAGACCAGGAACCAGGAGCCTCCTCTGGGTCTCCCACGAGGATGCTGTGGCCCAAGCACTTGGGCCAACCTCTATTGCCCTTTCAGGCCACAGCAGAGAGCTGGATCAGAAGAGGAGCAGCCGGAACACGAACTGAAGCCTATACAGGCTGCCGGCCCCACAGGCAGAGGCCTTGCTTAATGCACCTCAGTGCCAGCCCCAACTCACTTAATTTTTATAATAATCTCGTGATTAGGATTTATTATTTCTTCCATGAAGAAACGGAGGCTTGGGAATTAACATGCTTCCCCCTTCTGCCAAGCAAAGCAGGAAACTGAACAGACAGAAATGTGGAAAAACAAGTCATGTTGGTTGGTTCAGGCGGCTGTGACACATTACTATCAACGAGGAGGTTTAGAAACAACACATTTCTCACAGTCCTGGAAGCTGGAAGTTCAAGGTCAGGGAGCGAGGTTCCGGTGAGGGCCCTCTTCTTGGTTGCAGGTGGCCAACTTCTCCTGATGTCCTCACATAGAAAGCTCCCAGGGTCCCTTTTGTAAATGCACTATGCCCCTTCCTGAGGGCTCCACCCTCCTGACTTAGCACCTTCTAAAGGCCCTCTTCCTAATGCCACCACACTAGAGGTTAGGCTTTCAACCCAGGCATTTGGGAATCTGACTGCTCTGTTCTGTGATCGGGATGAGCAAACCAGTCCTTCGGATCCCACTCGCTTTAGCAAGGGGTCAAGGTGTGTAGAGCGGTGCGGAGGCTGCGTGGGCTTTGCCAGTCCTGCCCAGACCCTCTTCCTCACTGTACTCCTTGAACTCCCCACTTACAGAAAAAGCCCTTTCACAGCTCCTAGTGAGGAAATTGGAACACAGGCCCCGCTGTTAGACCCTTGAGAGATTCAGACCGCGGCTGGAGTCAGACCTGCAGAAAAGGTGGTGCTTGGTGTGGCAGCCAACATGGGCCATCAGGGACTGCTGTGCTTGCGTGGGGGTGGGGTAGCAGTTGGGAGGGGTCCTGGGGACCACAGAGTAGAGGAGGCTGAAGTAACAAGAGAAGATGTTGCTGGCGCTGTGGCACAGCAGGTTAACACCCTGGCCCTAAGCGCCAGCATCCCATATGGGCGCCGGTTCTAGTCCCAGCTTCTCCTCTTCCAATCTGGCTCTCTGCTATGACCTGGGAAAGCAGTGGAAGGTGGGCTAAGTGCTTAGGTCCCTGCACCCATGTGGGAGACTTCACCCACCTGTGAACTTCCACAGGACTCAATGCTTGCATATATGACTTCAAAACCATTTCTGCTTCCAATTAAGGAGATACTTTCATTCCAATTTTCCCATGAACTCTTTGAAGTACACTCGTATTTTGATTGTTCTGAAAAGACACAATAGAAAACCTTATGATTAATGGGTCATCAACTACAGTACTAAACATTTCTTACCCCAGGTGTGGGGAAAATCTGCTTTGGACAATACGTGGTGTGGGTGCTACTAAGGAAACACAAGAATAAGCCATAAATATTCAGACTTTTCTAATTAACTGTTTCCAAGTTAAGGGAAAAAAACTCCAGAATATTAATAAGAATAAAAACATCCAGCACCCAAATGTCAAGATTTACAATTTCTTGGCATCCAATCAAAAATTACCAGGCGAGTAAAGATATGGAAAATTATACCCCATAATGAGGAGACAAACCAATCAATCAAAACTGACTCAGAGTTTCCACTTCCAGGAATAGATGGATTTGACACATTTCTGCCCACATCTCTCTG
Organism: Sylvilagus floridanus; assembly: GCA_949820135.1. Classification (NCBI taxonomy): domain Eukaryota; kingdom Metazoa; phylum Chordata; class Mammalia; order Lagomorpha; family Leporidae; genus Sylvilagus; species Sylvilagus floridanus. Next base: position 66,051,872 of record OX463236.1, on the reverse strand, counting down.
TGAGCACAACAAAACACACTGGGCATTACAGCCATGACAAAGATAAGACAATGGAAAGAAGAGACGGACTGGCTAGGAGCTGGAAGAATCAAGGAACAATGCAGTGGTGAGATTCTTTTTTTTTTTTTTTTTCTAATGTATTTCAGACTGGTCCTAAAGAAGATGACATCTAGAAAATTCTCCAACATGAAACACGTTCGTCTGCACTTTAAAGATAAATGAAATCTAAACTGATAAATGAAAAGAAACTCATTCCAAGAAAAGTTTCATAAAGCTTTGAAGCTAAACACCTGAACACAAATGCACACACACACAGGTTGTTGAAGCATTTGGAAAAACAAACTGGGGGCAGGCATTGTGGTGCATTGGTTAAGTCCCCACTTTGGACAACTGCGTCCTATAGAGAAGTGTCTGGGTTTGAGTCCCAGCTTCGCCTCTGGTCCAGCTTCCTGTTAATGTGTACTCTGGGAGGTAGCAAGACATGGCTTAGGCACTTGAGTTCCTAAGGATGGAATATTCTTGGCTCCTGGCTTGGTCCACCTGGGTTTTTGTAGGCATTCGGGAATGAAATAGTGGATGGGAGATCTCTCTGTCTCTCTCTGTCTCTCTCTCTCTCTCTGTCTCTCTCTGTCTCTCTCTCTCTCTCTGCCTTTCACATATATAAAGATAAATAAATAAAACTTTAAAACAAGAGAAAGAAAATTGAATAGCAGTAGATTTCTCATCATGAGCCATGGAGATCAGAAGGAAGTGGCATATTTTTTCTCAAGTGCTAAAAGAAAAGAATTGTCAGCTCAGAATTTTTTGAATTTCTGAAATTCCCTTCAGTATTAAAGGGAAGGTTTTGTAAAGATGAAACAGAATAACAGGGGCTAGTGCTGTAATGTAGCGAGTAAAGACGCTGCCTGCAGTGCCAGCATCCCAGTTCCAGTCCCGGCTGCTCCACTTCTGACCCAGCTCTCTGCTGTGGCCTGGAAAGCAGCGGAAGATGGCCCAAGTGCTTGGACCCCTGCACTCGCTTGGGAGACCTGGAAGAAGCTCCTAACTCTTGGCTTTGGATTGGCCCAGGTCCTGCCATTGCAGCCATTTGAGGAGTGAATCATTGGATGGAAGATCTTGATCTCTCTCTGCAACTCTGCTTTCAAATAAATAAATAAATCTTCAAAAGATAAACAAAATAACAGCAGAAAAATTCATTATACAAAAAAGACCATGATGCTGGAAAAAAAAATCAGTAAAATTATAAAATCTTCACCAAAACAGGGAGGATAGACAGGAGAAGGAAGAGGGGAGGAGAGAGAGGGGAGAGGGAGAGAAAGAGAATGCATTACAAAATTGTCAGTATGAGAACAGCATAGGAGATATCACAACAGACACTGTAGCCATCAAGAAGATAATTCTATTTTATTTTTTGAAGATGTATCTATTTATTTTGAAAGGCAGAGTTACAGAGAGGTAGAAGCAGAGAGAGAGAGAGATCTATCTGCTGGTTCACTCCCAGATGACCACAATGGCCAGTGCTGCGCCGATCCGAAGCCAGAAGCCAGAAGCCAGGAGCTTCTTCTGGGTCTCCCATGCGGGTGCAGGGGCACAAGCACTTGGGCCATCTTCCACTGCTTTCCCAGGCCACAGCAGAGAGCTGGATTGGAAGTGGAGCAGCTGGGACTAGAACTGGCGCTCATATGCATGCTGGCACTGCAGGCGGTGGCTTTACCTGCTGTGCCACAGTACCAGCCTCAAGAGGATAATTTTTAAAATGCTATTAATAACTTCATATATAAATGTACAATACAGAAAAATGAGTTAATTCCTCGAAAAACATAACAATCACAGCTCACATAGAGAGGAATACTCACTTGAACAGCTCAACAACCAAGACAATTAAATGTGTGACTTAAAAATCAAATGAAAGGAAATCTCCAGGCCCAGGATTTGTTGGAGAATTCTATACAAGCATCATGAATTCTATAGAAATTTTTGCAAAAATCACAGGAGAAGGGAACACTTCTCAACTGAGTTTATGAGATCATAGTGTCTTGATACCAAGCAAAAGAAAGACACACAAAAAGAAGCTACAGACTAATATTATTCATCAACAGGGAAGCAAACATCCTTAAGAAAGTGTCAGCATCATCCATGTATATTTATATGTGTAGTTATTCATAGCACTTTAAAAAAATTATCCTCTTGGGACCTGCACTGTGGTGTAGTGGGTAAAGCCACCGCCTGCAGTGTCGGCATCCCAAATGGGCGCAGGTTCAAGACCTGGCTGCTCCACTTTCAATCCAGCTCTCTGTTTAAGAAAGTGTCAGCATATAAAATTCAGCAATACAGTTGTAATTCTACACCAAGACATGGGAGAGTTCATTCTGGGATATAAAGCTGTTTTAATGTTCAGAAATCAACAAGTGCACCCCACAAAAAGATCAACCCAATTCTCCACACCCCTTCTGCTCCCACTGTCTCCCTCTCTTACACACACAACACCAATCCAATACTTATTATAACAGATGAACCAACAAAAACATGAATCAAGGGAAACATCTTCAACGTGATATCATACAGCCTCAAAAACCTTTCATCTGAAATCATACTTGGTGATGAGTACATGAGTGTTTCCCCCAGGGACTGGGAAGAAGATAAGGATGTCAGTGCTCACCACTGCTCTTTATCCTGGCATTGGAAGACTTAGGCATCGAAGGAAAACAACAACATGGACAAAACTCAAAGGGACCAAAGTGGAAGACATACACGGTTGTTTGTTTATGTATAATCTTCTTCCAAACTGAGAAGTAAGCACAACAAAGTTAGATGATGTATCACCAACATACACAAACAAACCAGATTTTTGTACACTAGCAATAAACAAATAGTAATGAAAATTTAAATACAATAATATCAAGCATCACTGAGGAAATAAAACACTTAGGTATAAATATAATTAAGCATTTACAGGATGTATATGTTGTAAACCACCAAACACTCACAAAAGTAACCAAAAAGGAGTTAAATAATTAAATAGTTATATCGTGTTCATGGATTGGAGGACTCAATGTAGAAACAGGCCAACAATTATTGGTAATGGATTTTTCACAAAAGTGCAAAGCAATTCAATTGAGAAAAAAATAACCTTTTCCACAAATGGTATTGTTTAAAAAACTGTGGCAATAAAAATTATGCAAAATTGAATGTAAGCCAAGAAAGATTGATCATCTACAAACAAAAAAGAGAGCCATTTGGGCCAGCAATGTTGGGATCCCATGTAAGTGCTGATTGGAGGCCCGGCTGCTCTATTTCAGATCCAGCTCTCTGCTATGGCCTGGGAAAGAAATATAAGATCGTCCAAGTGCTTGGGCCCCTGCACCTGTATGGGAGACCTGGAGGAGACTCCTAGCTCCTGGTTTTGGATCAGGCGCAGCTCCAGCCTTTGCAGCCATCTAGGGAGTGACCCAGTAGATCGAAGGCCTCTCTCTCTCTCTCTCTCTCTCTCTCTCTGCAACTCTGCCTTTCAAATAAATAAATAAATAAATATTAAAACAGAACCATTTGCAATTTATACAATTCAAAACAGGGCATATCCCCTGCTGAAAAGCACGAAAATATACCACTTTTAGTGGAAAATATAGCAGAAAATCTTGTGAATCCTGAGGCTTGGGGAAGAGTTATTCAGGATGTCAAAAGCATGATTCACAGTAGAAAAATATAAGTTGGACTTAAGCAGAGTTGAAAACCTTTGTTCTCTGTAATCCACCTCTGAAAGAATAAAAAGACAAACTACCTTCTGAAAATATTTGCTACCTAGTCATCAAAGAACTTGAATATATAAAGCACAATAAAAATTAAATAGAAAAAATCCAGTCTTTTTTATAGATTTTATTTATTTGAGAAGTAGAGTAACAGACAGTGAGAGGACAGAGATAAACATCTTCGTTCCATTGGTTCACTCCCCAGATGGCCGCAATGGCCGGAGCTGTGCCGATCCGAAGCCAGGAGCCAGGAGCTTCCTCTGGGTCTCCCACGTGGGTGCAGGGGCCCAAGGACTTGGGCCATCCTCTACTGCTATCCCAGGCAACAGCAGAGAGCTGGATTGGAAGAGGAGCAGCTGGAACCAGAACCGGAGCCCATATTGGATGCCAATGCCGCAGGTGGAAAATTATCTTACTGCACCATGGCACTGGCCCTGACAAGATCCAGTTATTAAGAGGACAAAAGATATGAAGAAGTATTTCATTAGAGAGACTATATAGCTGAAAAATAAATGCACAAAAATACAGAAATGTTTACCAAGAGAAATATCTTTCTAAAAGAAGTGTGGGATTTTTAAAAAATTACAAATGCTGGAAGAACTTATCACCAGCAAATCAATGCTTTCAAAGTGTTAGGATTTTTCTTAAACAGAAGGAAAATAATGCCAGACAGCAATCTGAACTACACAAAAATTAAAAGATCTAAGAGTCCTAAATACTTGTGTAATCAAAGCAAAATTTATTTTGTATTTGTTGAAGAGATAATCACCAAAATCATTAACAATGTAAATAAGATTTATAGCAATGGAACAAAGCTTGTACAGAAGAAACATAACTATCCTATGTAAAGACCCCTATACTGTGCATGAAAGATTGTAATATAATGGAAAGATAGATAAATTAAAGATGTGCACAACAAACCCTAAAGAAATCTCTGAAAGAACACATCAAAGGATTATCATTAGAGAGCTCACTATGAAGATACAACTAAATCATAAAAACCAGCACAGTAATTCAAAAGGAAATAGAACAATCAGAAAAACAAGAATGAAGTAGAGGCAGGAAAAGAAAAAAAATCACATTAAATGTAAATGAAATAAACATCCAGATAAAAGATAAGGAATTTCAGATTGGGTTCAAGTTCAAGTTCAAGTGCCTGCAGCAACACCAAGCAAAATCGACTTCAAAGCAAAGGATATTACTAAGATTAAAGAGGCTTACTTTATAATTACAATATGCTTAATTCACCAAGAAGGCATAAAAATTTTACATGAACAGAATGGTTTCAAGATACATGGCCCCAAAATGGGTAGAACTTCAGCGAGAAATCTATATTATAGTAAAAAACTATAATATTTCTCTCTTTTTCTCAATAATTGATACAGTAAATAGAAAGTCAGGAAAATTATAAAACACTTGGGAATCAATATGAAACATCTTGCTTTAACTGATGTTCTAGAACCTCCACTTAACCTCAAAATCATGTATTCTTTCCAAGTAACAGTAGAATATTGATAAATATAGCCAATATTATAAGACATTAAATAAGTGTCAATAAATCTGAAATTAATTTGTAAAAGTATGTTCTCTGCAGTGGAATTTAACTAGAAATTGATAATAGAAATAATTCTGAAAAAATCAAATATTTGAAAATGAATAAAATTCTAAATAATCAACAGATGGAAGGAGAGATGAGGTGGAACTGCAAACAATATGAGAAATAGTATGCCAACCTCTGAGATGCAGGAAATGCAAAACCTCCATGAAAATTTATAGTATTTAATTTACATTAGAAGAGAAGAATGGTCTCAAATCAACTAACCCAATTTGAAGTGAGAAAATTAGAAAAAGGAGAGCAAATGAAGGCTAGAATAAGCAAAAGGAAGAAAATGATAAAGACCAATGAAGAAGAACAGTGAAAAACAGAAAATCAAAAAATCAACATCCGCTTCTTTGAGAGGATTAATTCAGTCAATAAATTCTTAGCTAGACTAAACTGGGGGGGAGGGGAGGAAAAAATTGCCACTACCATTAAGAAGGAGAGAGATCAGATCACTACAGTTTCTGCAGGTACAAACGGGATAAAGCTTACTCAGTATAAAAAATTTAGGCAGTCCACCCAACAGCTTTCCTGTTGCTTGAAAGACACAAACTAGCAAACTTGTCAAGAAACAACAGTAAGAATAGTGTCCATATTTTCAAAATGTTTATCTGTTCTTTAAAACTCTCCCACAAAGAAAACTTCACACCTAGGTGCTTTGGCTAGCTGATTGAATGAAACATTTAAAAAGAAAAAAAATTTTCCAATGCTACACAAACTCTTCCAGAAAACTGAAATTGGAAATATTCCTCAAGTCATTTTGAATTGGCTTCCTTACTTTAATACCAAAACCAGTACAAGACAATACAAAAACAGAAAACTGAAGATCCCTGGTTCATATGAACATAGATGCAGAAGTTCTCCATGCACATTTGAGGAATCAATTCTAACAACATGGAATTGACTAACTGAGGTTGAAAGGAATGTATGGGGCTGGCACCGTGGCTCACTTGGTTAATCCTCCACCTGCAGCGCTGGCATCACATATGGGGTGGGGTTCTAGTCCAGTTGCTCCTCCTCCAGTCCAGCTCTCTGCTGTGGCCCAGAAGGCAGTGGAGGATGGCCCAAGTGCTTGGGCCCTGCACCCGCATGGTGACCAGGAGAAGTACCTGGCTTCTGGCTTTGGATCAGCGCAACGCGCCGGCTGTAGTGGCCAGTTGGGGGGTGAAACAATGGAAGGAAGACCTTTCTCTCTGACTCTCTCTCTCTCGCTGTCTATAACTCTACCAGTCAAATAATAAAATAAAATAAGATAAAAAGGTATTTATAAAATCACCATATTGACCAGCTAAAAGAGAAAAATAAAGCATTTGTCATTTCAGTATATAAAACTTTGATAAAAATCCAGTGGCTAATACTGATTGAAAACTTTTAGCAAATTAGGGATAGGAAGAAATGTCCTCAACCTGATAAAGGGTGCACACAATTAATAACATTGTAATTGATGGCAAAATACTTATTGCTTTCCCTCTAAGATCAGTAACATGGCAGGGAAGACCACTCTTTCCACTTCTTGTCAATATTTTTAGCCAGTGCAATAGGAAAGGAAAAGAACAAAAGTCATTTAGTTCGAAAAGGAGGAGGCAAAGCTATCTTTATTCACAGACAATATATACGACATAGAAAATCTGATGGAATCCACATACAATACTAGAGCTCATAAATGAGTTTAACAAGGTTGCAAGATGCCATAGCAGGATGTGAAATGAATTTGCTTTTATGCATTATTGATGAAAAAGCATAAATTATAATTTGTAAAAAAAATCTACCTAATCTCTCTAGCACTGTACTCCTTAGAAGTGGCCTCAGCAGGGGATTTCAACAGCCAGCTCCCTGTGTAGGCTTCTGGCAGCAGCCCATCTGCAGGAACTAAGCTGCTATCAGTAATACAGGGAGGGGTCCCTGAGCTGGACATTTCTCAGGATGGATACAATGTAATTTCTTAAGGAAATGTGTTTTCAGCCTACTAGCTCATCAGGTAATTCCATAGTTCCACCGCGTGTCTAATGCCTAATAATACCTCTGAAACATTTCATCTTGGCCATGAACCCACCACTGTAAGATTACACTGCACCTTCCCCATTCCCCCTTTGTTTTTAGTACAACTCCACAGAGCAAAGCTGTGTGCTTCAATGGTTCTCTACTCAAATTGAGGTAACTCATGGAAAAAGATGTGGTATCCTGCTCGGTGGTCAGTTCCCTGGTGTGATCTGTGGTGTAGTTGGGTCTACAGCTCAGTCTAGAAAGATGTGGAATCCTCTGAAACGTAGCCTAGGATCCTACTGGATCCCGCTCTCTGAGTTTTTCAGACTATAGATTTCAAAACGTGAGTATACAGTGGGTCAGTCTTTCATCTGGCCCCTCAAGAGCCGTGTCAAGCACAGACCCATCTTTGATGGTTCACCTATTTTGGTTTTGCACCCAGTATTTGAACAGATTTGGAGTCCTGTGTGCGCAATAACCTTATTGAAGCTCTGAGGGTCTGGCAATGGGTTTCTGCTCCATTCCTTCCAACACAGCCTTCTTCATCTTGCTCCATCAACACTCTCTGTAGGCTCCACCTTCATTCTAAGCTTCCTAGTGTCACAATTCCTCCCCCACCGCACAGAATATTCAAGTCCCCAATTCATCTTCTGAACAGCTTGCTGTTCTCAGCTCCTGCTGTCTTCATGTACTTTTTTTTAAAAAAATACTTATTTATTTATTATTTGAAAGGCAGAGTTACAGAGAGGTGGGGAGGGGGCAGGGTTCAGGTTTTTCCATCCACTGGTTCACTCCCCAGATGGCTGCAACGGCCAGAACTGTGCTGATCTGAAGCCAGGAGTCAGAAGCCTCTTCTGGGTCTCCACAAAGGTGCAGAGGCCCATTTTTCTACTGCTTTCCCAGGCCATAGCAGAGAGCTGGATTGGAAGTGGAGTAGCCAGGACTTGAACCGGTATCCATATGGGATGCTGGCACTGTAGGTAGTGGCTTTACCAGCTATGCCACAGCACCAGCCCCTTCATGTACTGCTGACTCTTCCTAAACTCACAGACAGAAGAGTGGACTTGGACCAGTACCACCAGCTCACCCTGGGGACCAGAGGTACATATGTTCTCTGCTGAGCATCTTGGCTCACTCCAGTTCTTTGTTTCAGGGTCAGAGCTCCGTCAGCCCAACAGTGATCACGTTCCTGGTTTTTTTTTTTATATAAAGCTTTTATTTAAAGAATATAAATTTCCAAAGAACAGCTCATGGACCACAATGGCTTCCCCCCCCCACAACTTCCCTCCCTCCCCCCACCCTCCCCTTTCCCGCTCCCTCTCCCCTTCTGTTCACATCAAGATTCATTTTCAATTCTCTTTATACACAGAAGATCAATTTAGTACATATTACGTAAAGATTTCAACGGTTTGCCCTCGCATAGAGACACAAAATGATAATACTGTTGGAGTACTAGTTATAGTATTAATTCACAATGTACAGCACATTAAGGACAGAGATCCTACATGATTTTTTTTTAAAAAATTGATTAATTGTCTATGCAATTTCCAGCTTAACACCAAGATTTTTTAATCATTTGCAATTATCTTTATATAAAGAAGATCGATTCAATATATACTATGTAAAGATTTCATCAGTTTGCACCCACTCAGAAACACAAAGTGTAAAAATACTGTTTCAGTACTAGTAATAACATCACTTCACATTGGATAACACATTAAGGACAGATCCCTCATGAGACGTAAGTACACAGTGACTCCTGATGTTGATTTAACAATTTGACACTCTTGTTTATGGCGTCAGTAATCTCCCTAGGCTCTGGTCATGAGTTGCCGAGGCTATGGAAGCCTTTAGGGTTAGCCGACTTCGATCTTATTCCCACAGGGCTATAGTCAAAGTGGAAGTTCTCTCCTCCCTTCAGAGAAAGGTACCTCCTTCTTTGATGGCCCCGTTCTTTCCACTGGGATCTCACTCGCAGAGATCTTTCATTTAGGTCTTCTGTTTTTTCCAGAGTGTCTTAGCTTTCCATGCCTAAAATATTCTCATGGGCTCTTGAGCCAGATCCGAATGCCTTAAGGGCTGATTCTGAGGCCAGAGTGCTATTTAGGACATCTGCCATTCTATGAGTCTGCTGTGTATCCTGCTTCCCATGTTGGATCATTCTCTCCCTTTTTCATTCTATCAGTTAGTATTAGCAGACACTAGTCTTGTTTGTGTGATCCCTTTGACTCTTAGACCTATCAGTGTGATCAATTGTGAGCTGAAATTGATCACTTGGACTAATGAGATGGCCTTGGTACATGCCACCTTGATGGGATTGTATTGGAAACCCCTGGCACAATTCTAACTCCATCATTTGGGGCCGTTCCGATTGAGCATGTCCCAAGTTTTACATCTCCTCCCTCTCTTATTCCCACTCTTATATTTTACAGAGATCACTTTTCAGTTAAAATTTAAACACCTAAAAATAATTGTGTGTTAATTACAGAGTTCAACCACTAGTACTAGGATAAAGAAAAAAAAAATACTACCATGGATAAAGTATTACATTGTACAACAACAGTCAGCACAAGAGCTGATCGAGTCACTGTTTCTCATAGTGTCCATTTCACTTCTACAGGTTTCCCCTTTGGTGCTCAGTTAGTCATCGCCAATCAAGGGAAACAAATGATATTTGTCTCTTTGGGACTGACTTAATTCACTCAGCATGATGTTTTCCAGATTCCTCCATTTTGTTGCAAGTGACCGGATTTCATTGTTTTTGACTGCTGTATAGTATTCTGTAGAGTACATGTCCCATAATTTCCTAATCCAGTCTACTGTTGATGGGCATTTGGGTTGGTTCCAAGTCTTAGCTATTGTGAATTGAGCCGCAATAAACATTGCTGTGCAGACGGCTTTTTTGTTTGCCAATTTAATTTCCTTTGGGTAAATTCCAAGGAGTGGGATGGCTGGGTTGAATGGTAGGGTTATATTCATGTTTCTGAGGAATCTCCAGACTGACTTCCATAGTGGCTTCACCAGTTTGCATTCCCACCAACAGTGGATTAGTGTCCCTTTTTCCCCACATCCTCTCCAGCATCTATTGTTGGTGGATTTCTGAATGTGAGCCATTCTCACCGGGGTGAGGTGAAACCTCATTGTGGTTTTGATTTGCATTTCCCTGATTGCTAAGGATCTTGAACATTTTTTCATGTGTCTGTTGGCCATTTGGATTTCCTCTTTTGAAAAATGTCTATTGAGGTCCTTGGCCCATCTCTTAAGTGGGTTATTTGTTTTGATGTTGTGGAGTTTCTTAATTTCTTTGTAGATTCTGGTTATCAACCCTTTATCTGTTGCATAGTTTGCAAATATATTTTCCCATTCTGTCAGTTTCCTATTCACTTTCCTGACTGTTTCTTTTGCAGTACAGAAACTTTTCAATTTGATGCAATCCCAGTAGTTAATTTTGGTTTTCAGTGCCTGTGCTTCTGGGGTCTTTTCCAAGAAGTCTTTGCCAGTACCTATGTCTTGCAGGGTTTCTCCTATGCTCTCTAGTAATTTGATGGTGTCGGGTCGTAGGTTTAAATTTTTAATCCACGTTGAATGGATTTTTGTGTAAGGTGAAAGGTAGGGGTCTTGCTTCATGGTTCTGCACGTGGAAATCCAGTTTTCCCAGCACCATTTATTAAACAGACTGACCTTACTCCAGGGACTGGTTTTGGATCGTTGATCAAATATAAGTTGGCTGTAGGTGTTTGGATTGATTTCTGGAGTTTCTATTCTGTTCCATTGGTCTATCCATCTGTTTCTGTACCAGTACCATGCTGTTTTGATAACAACTGCCCTGTAGTATGTCCTGAAATCTGGTATTGTGATGCCTCCGGCTTTGTTTTTGTTGTACAAGATTGCTTTAGCTATTCGAGGTCTCCTGTGTCTCCATATGAATTTCAGCATCATTTTTTCCAGATCTGAGAAGAATGTCCTCGGTATCTTGATTGGTATTGCGTTGAATCTGTAAATTGCTTTTGGGAGAATGGACATTTTGATGATATTGATTCTTCCAATCCATGAGCATGGGAGATTTCTCCATTTTTTGGTATCCTCTTCTATTTCTTTCTTTAAGGTTTTGTAATTTTCATTGTAGAGATCTTTAATGTCCTTAGTTAAATTTATTCCAAGGTATTTGATTGTTTTTGTAGCTATTGTGAATGGGATTGATCTTAGCAGTTCTTCCTCAGCCGTGGCATTGTCTGTGTATACAAAGGCTGTTGATTTTTGTGCATTGATTTTATATCCTGCTACTTTGCCGAACTCTTCTATGAGTTCCAATAGTCTCTTAGTAGAGTTCTTTGGGTCCCCTAAATAAAGAATCATGTCGTCTGCAAAGAGGGATAGTTTGAGTTCTTCCTTCCCAACTTGTATCCCTTTAATTTCTTTTTCTTGCCTAATAGCTCTGGCTAAGACTTCCAGCACTATATTGAATAGCAGTGGTGAGAGTGGGCATCCCTGTCTGGTACCAGATCTCAGTGGAAATGCTTCCAACTTTTCCCCATTCAATAGGATATTGGCCGTGGGTTTTTCATAAATTGCTTTGATTGTATTGAGGAATGTGCCTTCTATACCCAGTTTGCTTAGGGTTTTCATCATGAAAGGGTGTTGAATTTTATCGAATGCTTTCTCTGCGTCTAGTGAGATAATCATATGGTTTTTCTTCTGCAGTCTGTTAATGTGGTGTATCATGTTGATTGTTTTGCGAATATTGAACCATCCCTGCATACCAGGGATGAATCCCACTTGGTCTGGGTGGATGATCTTTCTGATGTGTTGTTGCAGTCTATTGGCCAGAATTTTGTTGAGGATTTTTGCATCTATGTTCATGAGGGATATTGGTCTGTAATTCTCTTTCAATGCTGCATCTTTTTCTGGCTTAGGAATTAAGGTGATGCTGGCTTCATAGAAGGAATTTGGGAGAATTCCCTCTTTTTCGATTGTTCTGAATAGTTTGAGAAGAATTGGGGTTAGTTCTTCTTTAAATGTCTGGTAAAATTCAGCAGTGAATCCATCTGGTCCTGGGCTTTTCTTTGTTGGGAGGGCCTTTATTACTGATTCAATTTCTGACTCACTTATGGGTCTGTTTAGGTTTTCTATGTCTTCCTGGTTCAATTTAGGAAGGTTGCATGTGTCCAGGAATCTATCCATTTCTGATAGGTTTCCCTGTTTGCTGGCATACAAGTCCTTGTAGTAATTTCTGATGATTCTTTTGATTTCTGTGGTGTCTGTTGTTATATTTCCTTTTTCATCTCTGATTTTACTGATTTGGGTCTTTTCTCTTCTTTTTTTAGTTAGTTGGGCCAATGGGGTGTCAATTTTGTTTATTTTTTCAAAAAACCAGCTCCTTGTTTGGCTGATTTTTTGTAATGTTTTTTTGGATTCAATCCTGTTGATTTCTTCTCTGATTTTGATTATTTCTCTTTTTCTACTAGATTTGGGTCTAGTTTGCTGCAAATTTTCTAGATCCTTGAGATGCATTGAAAGCTCATCTATTTGGTGCCTTTCCAGTTTCTTGATGTAGGCACCTATTGATATAAACTTTCCTCTTAACACTGCTTTTGCTGTATCCCATAAGTTTTGGTATGTTGTGCTGTTATCCTCATTTACTTCCAGAAAATTTTTGATTTCTCTTTTGATTTCTTCAGTGACCCATTGTTCATTCAGGAGCATGTTGTTCAATCTCCATGTGTTTGCATATGCTCTAGAGATTCCTGAGTTGCTAATTTCCAACTTCACTCCCTCAAGGTCTGAGAAGTTACATGGTATGATTCTAATTCTTTTGAATTTGCTGAGACTTGCTTTATGGCCTAATATGTGATCAATCCTAGAGTAGGTTCCATGTACTGCTGAGAAGAATGTGAATGCTTTACGTGTAGGATGAAAAGTTCTGTAGATATCTGTTAGATCCATTTGGGCTATAGTGTTGTTTAAATCTACTGTCTCCTTGTTGATCTTCTGTCCTGTCGATCTGTCAATATCTGTGAGTGAAGTATTGAAGTCCCCCAGTACTATTGTGTTGGGGTCTAAGTCTCCCTTTAAGTTTCTTAACAAATTTTTTAAATAAACCTGTGGCCTGTAATTAGGTGCATATACATTGAGAATTGTTATATCTTCCTGTAGTATTGATCCCTTAATCATTATATAGTGCCCCTCCTTGTCTCTCTTAACAGTTTTTGTGTTAAAGTTTATGTAGTCCGATATTAAGATGGTTACACCCGCTCTTTTTTCATTTCTGTTGGCGTGGTATATCTTGTTCCATCCTTTTATTTTCAGTCTGTATGGATCTTCATTGGAAAGATGTGTTTCTTGTAGGCAGCAAATAGATGGTTTTTGTTTCTTAACCCAATCAGCCAATCTCTGTCTTTTAACAGGACAGTTTAGACCTTTAACGTTCAATGTGACTATTGATAAGTGGTAAGTTTGCCCTGCCATTTGCCAGATATTTTCTAATGTATGCTTTGAATTCCCTGTGATCTTTTGCCGTGAGGTTCCCTTCGTTTACCTTCTTTCATGTTGATGGTCGTGTTTCTGTGTTTCTGTGTGTAACACGTCTTTAAGTATCTTTTGCAGGGCTGGACGAGTGGCAACAAATTCTTTCAATTTTTGTTTGTTATGAAAGGTCTTTATTTCACCTTCATTCACAAATGAGAGCTTTGCAGGGTATAATATTCTGGGCTGGCAGTTTTTCTCTCTAAGTACCTGGGCTATGTCTCGCCATTCCCTTCTAGCTTGTAGGGTTTCTGTTGAGAAGTCAGCTGTAAGTCTAATTGGAGATCCTCTGAGAGTAATCTGACGTTTCTCTCTTGCACATTTTAGGATCTTTTCTTTTTACTTCACTGTGGTGAGTTTAATTACAATATGTCGTGCAGAGGATCTCTTTTGGTCATGTTTATTAGGGGTTCTATGAGCTTCCTGGATTAGGATTTCTCTGTCTTTCTCCAAGCCTGGAAAGTTTTCTGCTAGTATCTCCCTAAAAAGGCCTTCTAATCCTTTCTCCCTCTCCATACCTTCAGGAACACCTAGAACCCAAATGTTGGATTTTTTAATAGTATCCTGTAAATTCCCGACGATATCTTTTAGTTTTCTAATTTCCTCTTCTTGTCTTTGGTTTGACTGTTTCCTCTCCTGTTCTCTGTCTTCTAGGTCCGATATTCTCTCTTCTGCTTCACCCATTCTGGTTTTAAGGCCCTCAAGATTGCTTGTCACTTGATCTATTGAATTCTTCAATTCATTAAGATTTTTTGTCACTATCGTAGCTTCTTGTTCTACTAGTTGTTTCATTTCGTTTTGATTTCTCCGTAGTACTTCATTCTCGCGAGAGAGATTTTCTATCTTATCCATTAAGGATTTCTGTAGTTCAAGAATTTGTTTTTGAGAACTTCTTAATGTTCTTATCAATTCTTTGAGATCTGCTTCTTGCATTTCTTCTATCTCATTATCTTCATAATCCTGACTTGGGGTGTCTTTTCCATTTGGGGTCATCATAGCGTCTTCCTTGATCTTGCTCCCTCGGAATCTGTTTTTATTTGGCATTTTTTTTCCCCCACACTCTTTCTCTGGGTTGTCAAGGTAACGGAGTTTGTGTGCGCGGTGTGTTCCCAGTTTTTGGATCCCCTTCAGGTTTCTACAGCCTCGGGTTTTTGGTTCCGTCTGCCTCAGTGATGGGCGGGCGGGCGGGCGGGCGGGCGCGCCTTGTCCCACTGCGTTTAATCTAGCTCGAATTAGCAGGGTGGGTGACGAGAGAGGCTAGTGTCCATGCAGGCTCGCCTCAATTGTGCTGTTTCCCCCGTGGGGGGTCTGCTTCCCCCCGCCACTGTCTCGGGATCCCTGTATCGGCCCCCGTTCAAGCGCTCAGTTCCAATGGCGACTGTGTTCCGCCCGGCTTCTGGTTCAGCCGGCGGGCGCGCGCCGTCCCACTGTGTTCAGTCTAGCTCGAGTGAGCAGGGTGGGCAACGAAAGAGGCTAGTGTCCGTGTGGGCTCGCCTCAATTGTGCTGTTTCCCCCCTGGCGTCTGCTTCCCCCCGCCAGTGTCTCGGGATCCCTGTATCGGCTCCCGTTTAAGCGCTCGATTCCAATGGCGACTGTGTTCCGTCCGGTTCCCGTCCCTCCCGGCAGCTCCCGTGCCACTAAGGCACGTTTTGCCGTTCGCAAACTTACTTTCCCCTAGGTCCTCTGCGTCTCATTCACTGGGTCCGGAAGAATTTCCACTGCATTTTTTTTCCCTGAGATTTTTCCTGAGGCTACAGTAACTCTGTTTTTATTAAACTATCTTTTTGCGGACTGCTAGTGCACGTCCTCACTATTCCGCCATCTTGGCTCCGCCCCTCCACGTTCCTGGTTTTAACCCAGATCTTGGCTCCTGGTCATCATGTCTGCTGACATTGTCCTGGTACATCCCTCCCGAGGCTGACAGCACATCATGTAGGAACTGCCTGTGTTAGTCTCACCTTCCTGAAAGCTCTATGGATGCCTCCAAACCCTTCAGACAACTGCACAATAAAACAAACAACAAACAAATAAAAACCACACTTCTCCTAGTGTCCAACCACCCAAAGCATCGAGAGAAAGGGCAGGAGACAGGCTCAGTGGACATGGAGAAGAATAAACACTGCTACACAAACTTGGCACTGCTCCTTGCCAGCAATGCGAGACACATCACAGGCCTCAGAATCAGCAGGTGCAACGGCCCTCACCTCATTACTCATCAGGTCTTCTCTGAGCCAAGCAAACATCGCCGACAAAATGAGCTGTCTTTCTGGATTGGGGGCAGTAACGAGGCTGGGAAGGGGGGATGCAGGTGCATAACTGAATCGACTTTGGAGCGTTCAGGAGACAGACTGGGAACATGTACCATGGTGGGAGAGAACATTTGTCAAGCCTATTGCCTCTTCATACCTACAAACTGAAGAATAAAGTGACATAGCAATATGGTTGTCTGGTTTGGTATGGATGTAAATTAAGATCACAAGACACATATGTCATAGACATTAGCAAAAACTGCTCTAAGCTTGGAAAACAAAGCCTTCTTTTTCGAAAAGCCCACTTTTTGGAATAAACGAGATGATGGCACTTCTGTGTCAGACCTCTGTGGTTCACAGGGGAGTCGCCCACTGTGTCCAGAGGCCACAGAGGGACATCAGTGAAGGAGGCAGCCTTGCTGGGTCTCAGGGGAACAGGACGGCCCCTGCCGCTTGTGAACGGAGAAGCTGCTTCAAGTTGTGCCTATGTTATTCAAGACAGGTTGGAGATAATTTTGATGTGACATATCCCGTCTTCTAAGTGCTCGATTTGCTGTTCCTTATTATACAGGTAACATAAAATGGAAAAGTACACTTATCATTAGTAAATTAAATTAGTATATGTTATATTAATTGTATTATATATTATATTAATTATATTAATACAGCATATTATAATTAGTAAATTAAATCAAGCAAACTAGAAAGATCAATCCTATCAGTGGCTGGTGAAGACACAGAAAACACTAAGCCCACAGATGCCCCACGGAGCTCTCTCCCACCCTGAGACCTTCTGAAACCACAGCAGATGTTCAATAAAGAGATAATCTCCATTGAATACGAGAACAAAGGAGGAGGAAGAGGAAGGGGAGGAAGAAGGGAAGGAGAAGGAGGAATAGAGAGAGGAGAAAGAAGAGAAACAGGCGGTGTGAGAGGAAGAGGAGGAGGAGGAGGGATGGAGGTGTTGCTGACAAGACCATGAGAAGGAGACACTTCTTCCCCCAGCTACACCTGCAGTTTCCACCTCTGATTTTCTTATCTTTCCATAAAAAAGATTCTTGAGTTCCTGTAAAGGAGCATAGGAATTAGAGACAAGTCCTAGGTTGAAAATTCTTTTTTTCCCTTCTTTTTTTTTTGGACAGGCAGAGTTAGACAGTGAGAGAGAGAGAGACAGAGAGAAAGGTCTTCCTTTTTCCGTTGGCTCACCTCCCAGATGGCCATTACGGCCAGCATGCTGTGCTGATCCGAAGCCAGGAGCCAGGTGCTTCTCCTGGTCTCCCATGCGGGTGCAGGGCCCAAGCACTTGGGCCATCCTCCGCTGCCTTCCTAGGCCACAGCAGAGAGCTGGACGGGAAGAGGAGCAACCAGGACAGAATCTGGCACCCCAACCGGGACTAGAACCTGGAAGCCGGCACCTCAGCTGGAGGATTAGCCTAGTGAGCCGTGGCACCAGCTTGTATCCCTTCTTTTAACATTTATTTATTAATTTACTTGAAAAGCAGAGTGACACACACACACATACACACACACACAGAGATCTTCCATCTGCTGGTTCCTTCCCTAAGCCAAGGTCAGGGCAGGCTGAAGCTAGGAGCCCAGAACAGAACTCCATCCGGGACTTCCAGCTGGGTGGCAGGGCCCAAGCATCTGAGCCATGGTCTGCTTATTTCTCAGGAGTATTAGTGGGAACTGGATTGGAAGAGGAGCAGGCAGGATTCAAACTGGCACTCCGATGTGGGATGCTGGCCTCACAAGCAGCATCCTAACCCAGTGCCACAGGGCTAGCCCCCGGACATTCTTTAATTTTCTGTGTCTCTCCAGGACTAGTTGCTTCTGCAAAACCAGACACAGTGGGCACCGAGCATATCCCATGTGTTAGTAGCATGTGGGCTTGCAAACAACAGGCATTTCTCAGAGTGAAATGAATTCTATAGTTACTAGACAGGATGAACAAGTATTTGTCTGTGATTGTGCTGGAGTGGTTGGTGAAGCTATGTGGTGCCACAGTGCAGAGTCTGAAAGAGGATCTGTGCCTTGGCCTCCAAGTTCAAAACCTGCCAAAAATGTTCTCCACTTGACCTTCTCTAAGCAGAAAAAGACTGCTTTTGTGCTTTCCAGACATCTTGGCCTAAAATACTACTTCCTCGACTTCCTTTACCTTATCGCTGCTTTCATTAATTTTCTGCTTTAGTGCTAATACATTGCCCAGTATTATATAGCGCTTCCCCTGCCGTTGTTTTCATTGTGCCTCTCATAAAATACATGGCGAAGCTTTTTGGCTTTCTGTCTTTAAACTAAGGAGTTAAAATCACTTATGTTTTGGACACTATGAGAAACAATGACTTGATCATTGAAGTGCTAGATGCTGGGCTTCTGGAGTTTCCCAGTAGGTGCTGGTCTTCAGGCCTTTCTCATACACACAGAGGCTCAATGTCTGACTTCTACCTAACACCACCACCTGTGTCCCCTACATCCCATATGAATGCCGGTTTGTGCCCCACTGCTCTATTTCCGATCTGGCTCCTTGGTAATGGCCTGGGAAAGCAACAGAAGATGGACCAAGTGTTTGTTCCCATCCGCCACTTGGGAGACCCAGATGAAGCTACTGGATCATAGTTTCAGCCTGGCCTAGCCCTGGCTACTTGGCCATCTTGGGGGAGTGAACTAATGAGCGGAAGATCTTTCTCTCTCTCTCTCCCTCTCCCTCTCTCTCTGTAACTCTTTCAAATAAATAAATCTTTAAAAATCAAGTCATTTCAGTCAATATTGCCTTCTCTATTTGGAAGGAATGTCTTGTTCTCAATACTGATCATGATTATCATTAAGCCTTTTTCATGTTTTCAAAAGCCTTTTTATTATAATCTTCTACTCACTAAAGACAAAAAGGGATAGTCTTTGAACCTCCCAGTGTTAGGGTATTTAGCAGAGTTGTATTTCTTTAAATTTCCTTCTACTTTATGGTGTCTATTAACATAATGGAGGATGTTAACCTCCAAATACTATTCTTAGTTTTTCTTAGATATCTGCTTTGCCAAAAACAATGCTGATAAGCTGCATTACAGAAATGAGTCAGTCAGAAATTCAGAATCAACTCCTTGTACTCATTTTTCTCTCCGTTGGTTGGGGTTTGTTGTCAGGAAACCAATGCTGAGTTATTGTGAACCCCTGTCTGTCTGAGGATGGCCTTTCAAATGAAGCAAACTACCCTGGTTCCCACCTGGAACTCTGGGAATCAGGAGCCAGGGCAGGTGCTCCTTTCTCTGCCAGGTAGTTCTAGGGAAAGGGCTGGGCCAGCTTCAGTCTTGGTTTTTCCTTTTAACTTTTCAATTGCTTTGATTTGATTAATACACAATACTTGTGTATATCTATGAGTGTACAACGCAACATTTAGACATAGAAACCATTCCTTTGTAGGTGCCTGTCTTGCTCTTTCTGCATGATTGAGGAGCTGCCTTCCTCTCCCCCATCACAAATATGGTTCTCAGAGCGTGTTCAGGAACTAAGACACTGTTTTCTATTTGTGAGCTCTGCCTTCTGTCACTTGGAGAACTGGTGCTGCTGCTCCAGTGGGCCTGATGAGTCCTGGGAGAATCCTGAGCCCAGGAGGCACCCTGTCCCTTGCTGAGCCCGGCTCTCGTGCGCCCCCTACCGCTCTCTGCACCTGCACCTTCACGTTGCCATGTGAAGAGCGACACACGTTTGGCCCCCACATTGGTTTCCCCCAGTGCTTGCTTGCTCTCTCCTCCCTCTAGTGTTGTTGCTTTGGTTACAGTGTCTTCTGCTTTGCAGTCCTAAGGGGTTTGCCCTGCTACAAATCCATCTCCTCTTGTTGCTTCTATTAGGTCACCCTGTTCCCCCTTTAGAACCTCTTGTTTAGCTGCACAGAGTCTAACTCCTTTCACTCCATTGAAAAGGCGGATATTTTCCTGATAGATCTCAGTGAATAATTCTATATGCCTTCTTTTGCAATTTTAGGAATGACACTGTTTTCATAATCTATCAGTCCTGAAAGAAGGAACAACCTATCCAGGTCAACAGCCAAGCAAAGAGGTTTGCCTGGTCCCTTCTTTTGTTCATCTGGATGCTCTCAGAATCACCTCTTGTCTCTAAGAGGAGGCTCTGGCCCAGTTCCAGGGAATCACAGGACCCATCCTGCATGACCCTACAGGGCACGTGGAATTAAGGGGGTCTTGGCCAAGCCTCAAGGTCCAGCTTTCTGAAACATTAGAGGGTGGGAGGAGCTGTGCACCCAGCACACATGGTCATCACCATCTCCCAGTCTGCATCAACCTACACCATTTCATTTCATATCCCTTTCCCAGGAAACAACGCATCATGACTGGTTGGCTCTACTCTGTCTTCTTGATGATGGGGGTAAGGAATGAAAGAGAGGTTCGGTGGTGGTGGTGTTGGGGGTGTGGAGGAGTGATAATATGGGTCAGAGCCTCACTAAGTGCCTCTGCCACAGAGGGGCCTCACCCCAGTCCTGCACAGATCCCAGCCCACCAAGCTGAGTGTTGAGCATGACAGTCTGTCTCACTGCAGAACACCTCCAGCTCCCTGGATCCCAGAGGAGATCACTCCCAGCTTGGGCAATGATTGGTTGCCAGTGTTGGGGTGGGGGTGTTTTCTGGATCCTGTGCTCCTTTGAGGTGTATACTATAAAATTACTGTTCAACTTATGTGATACGGGTGACTCCATCCATGTGGAATCTATAGGATTGGCTGAGCCTGGAGCACACTGTCTCTAGATGAAGCTGATAGAGAGCAGGAGGCTGGCAGCACTTGTCCTATCTGACTCCAGCAGGAGGCCCAGAACCCACAGGTTGTCTCTCCAAACACTCCCTCCCCGAGCCTGCCTGTTCCAGGTCTCCCAAAGCTCTTTTTGCTTCTTTCTGACAGCCCCTGTCTCATTGGGCTTAAAGGGACTTGGAATCCAATGTTCTGGCTTTCCTCCTGTGTTGTCCTTTTGCATCCCTTGTACAGGAGAGGCCAGAACAGCCAAAGCACCTACTACAACTTAGAAAGTGTCACTGCACACACACCCATTTCCCCAGGGCAATCCAGTGCCCAAGGATCCAGACTGACTTCTGCCGATGCTGTTGGACACACCTACGTGGACGGCCCCCGGGGCACCCACACCTCCCTTACACTGTATTCTTCCCATGGCTTACTTTTCCTGCAACACCTAATTTAGGAAGTGATTCTGACAACCACATTATTAATGCATGGGGAAAGCCCAGTGACTCTGATTGGGCTTATAGCTGCTAATTGTTTTTCCCACCTACCCAGTCTCCAAGGCTTCTCAGACTTGCCCAACCTTCTCACCTCCAGGGACAACTCCTGTGTGCTGGGAGCAGAATGACTTCTGTGTTCTTGGTCCCTCCACACTCCATTCCAGCCCGCACCATCCGAGCTGAGCCCATGCTCTCTCCTGGTCCAGCTTTGCCATCAGGTACCAGTTCTCCCTGGCCCTGCTGTGCACGGGATACCATGTCCTCCCCAGTCTTCCATGCGCTGCTGACCCAATGGTGTTTTCACAGAGGCCCAGCTCCTCAGCACAGGAGCACCCTTCTACTCAGGCTCTACTAGTATCCCTTCCCTCTGCAGATACCTGCTAATCAGAGGCTGTGGGATTCTCAGCTATGGAGAGGTTTGGGTTTGTAGTGCTCACTCTGTCCTTTCTTCCTGGGTTGTGGCTTCCCCTTTTTGGTTCCATTGTGTTTCATATCTGCCTTCCACGGTGAAAGCTCTCTCATATCCTCCTGGTAGCATTAGTTCCCCTGCCGTGGATCGCAAGGGATGCTTGGAAACATAAATCGATTATCTATCACCTGCTACTTTTCCTGTGGATGGGTTCTGTCTTGTCCTTTGCCCAAGCACGTAGACAGAAGACATTTCTCAGCATTCCTAATACTTGCTAAGTTCCCAGTCCATTGCAGGGGATTCAAGTTCACTCAGATGTGGTCCAGGATTGGGGGAAGCTTATGGCCTGCTGCGGGTGAGGAAAGACTCAAACAGATGTGGTTTTCAGGTGTGAAGAGGGACTGCAAGACCTCAGGGCCAAGGCAGCCTGTAGAGAGCGTCTGGGAGACTCCTGAGTCCCTGAGTCACAAACCTACCCAGAGTGCTGTGCAATTTATGCAAATAAGGAATTCAGAGCAGAGGGAGCAGGGAAGGGAGTGCTCAGCAAAAACCCATTTTCTGCAAAGCCGACACCTGTCTGAAAGCGGATCACTTGTCCAAGGTGGCAGGGGAACTGGATTAGAAACACACTGGGGATTATCCCCAAATATCTATGAAATCACCTAGGTTGCAGGAGAAGGGAGA
Source organism: Sylvilagus floridanus (assembly GCA_949820135.1). Taxonomy (NCBI): domain Eukaryota; kingdom Metazoa; phylum Chordata; class Mammalia; order Lagomorpha; family Leporidae; genus Sylvilagus; species Sylvilagus floridanus. Next base: position 66,029,442 of record OX463236.1, on the reverse strand, counting down.
AGAGACTGAGACATAATCCCCAAGGAAATCAATGTTGAAGGGACAGATGGAGGGAAAGAAAGTCATGAGAGGAGAGGCCAGCACTGTGGCGTAGCAGGTAAAGCTGCTGCCTGCAGTGCCACCATCCCATGTGGGCACCAGTTCGAGTTCCGGCAGCTCCATTTCTGATCCAGCTCTCTGCTATGGCCTGGGAAAGCAGTGGAAGATGACCCAAGTCCTTGGGCCCCTGCATCTGCGTGGGAGACCCGGAAGAGGCTCCTGGCTCCTGGCTTCGGATGGGAGTAACTTCAGCCGTTGTGGCCATTTGGGGGAGTGAACCAATGGATGGAAGACCTCTCTCTGCCTCTCCTTCTCTCTCTATGTAGCTCTGACTTTCAAATGAATAAATAAATCTTTTTAAAAATTTTTTTTGACAGGCAGAGTTCGATAGTGAGAGAGAGAAAGATAGAGAGAAAGGTCTTCCTTTTTTCGTTGGTTCACCCCCCCAAGAGGCCACCACCGCTGGCGCATTGTGCCCAGTGTGCTGCACTGGAAGCTAGGCGCTTCCTCCTGGTCTCCCATATGGGTGCAGGGCCCAAGGACCTGGGCCATCCTCCACTGCACTCCTGGGCCACAGCAGAGAGCTAGACTGGAAGAGGAGCAACCAGGACAGAATCTGGCACCCCAATTGAGACTAGAACCTGGGGTGCCGGCGCCGCAGGCGGAGAATTAGCCTAGTGAGCCGCCACGCCGGCCTAAATAAATCTTTAAAAAATATAAATCTGTTCTGCAAATTTCTTTAAAAAATAAAGTTATGGGAGGAGACAGAGGACTAGCCAAAGATAGGGAAGAGATGGACCCTAACAGTATCAGAGGCTCGCAGAGACAGACAGAGGGTGAAAAAAACATGCAGAAACAGAGGCATAGAGAAAAATACAGAGAGACAGGGGCTGGCAATGTGGCACAGCAGGTAAAGCCGCCACCTGCAGTGCTGGCATCCCAAATGGGAGCTGATTTGAGTCCTTGCTGTTCCTCTTCCCATCCAGCTCTCTGCTATGGCCTGGGAAAGCAGTAGAAGATAGCCCAAGTCCTTGTGAAGTAGACAGGCATACAGGTTACAATTGATTAGGTTTGTGAGCTGGAAGACCATGCCCTCGCCACACCCCTGTGTGACCTCATGCCCATACCTGGCCACAACCAGCTGATCAGGTTAATTAACCACTCCCCTTTGGAAGTAGATTAAAAGCCTGGGACAGGGTGTTTCCAGCCCTTTCCTCCATTTCTCTCGCCCTGGCCTCTTGCTAGTAGAGGGCTGGCTGTAGCCCTGCGCCTCCAGGGCACGTGGCCTTCAGGCCACCCTCTCTATGCTTCCTGGCCTGGATACTCTTCCACGTGGCTGGTTCCTGGTACTCGGTATGAACCCAGATCTACCCCTCTCTCTTAGATAGAGCTCTCACTCTCCTATGAATCTTTCATACTAAATAAAAGTTTAAAATGTACCATGCTGTCTCGTTCATTTATTCCAGTACTTAGAACTCATCTCTAAATATTAGGCAAGAACCCACTCGGGCTTATTAATATTGGGGATTTATTAATAAGCATATGGTGATATCTTACTGCACCCCAAATTCCGATAACATATGTGGCACCTCAGATGGGACTTCTGGGGAACTTTAAGGGGCCACATTTTCATATATATTTTACAGGGTCAAATTCCAATGTCCCCGCTGCACCTGCATGGGAGACCCAGAGGAGGCTCCTGCCTCCTGGCTTTGGCCGTTGTGACCATCTGGGGAGTGAACTAGCGGATAGAAGATCTCTCTCTCTCTCTGTCTCTGCCTCTGTAACTCTGCCTTTCAAATAAATAACTCTTAAAAAAAAAAGAAAAAGAAAAACATGCAGAGACAACAGACAGACAGAGACACAGAGACAGATGCAGAGAGAGCCAAGCAGAGCAATAGACAGAAAGAGGCAGAAAGACAGAGGAAGACAGACATGGCAGGGGTGGTGAGACACACACACACAGAGCTGATGCAGGAGAGCAGGTGTAAGGATCGGGGAGGGGCCCTTTTTCTCCCTCTGTGATGCTGGCTTCCTGGAGATGCCTGGTGCAGCACGTGGCACTCGATATGTCCACTCAGTGAATATTTGCCTGAGAACAGAACAAACGCGCCTTCGCTCCCTCTGGACTGGCTGCACCAGGCAGCGATGTCCAAACACAGTGAGCATGGCTACCACTGAGGAGTTCCTTCGACTCTGCCGACCCAGCAGCTCCACTCCTGCATGCGTGACCCAGCTACAGCCTCTCACTCTGCTCCCTGCACACCGACGGCGGTGAAGACGTGGGGCCCAGAGTGTACCGCAGCCTCCTCGCCACACTCACCTGTGGCCTCGGTCGGCCCGGCAAGCAGCCAGGCTCTGGGGCTGGAAGGCGCCTGTGGCTGAGGCAGGCAGGAGCCCCTACTGTAGCCACAATGCCTCCCCCACTGTCTACTCCACCTCCAGGAGCGGAACTGCAGACAGGAAAAGCCCTGGAGGTAATTTGCGAGTCAAAGCTTAATTTCATTTACACCCATTCACCTTTGGAAATAGCCAGCTGTAAAGCATAGGTTTGATGATGCTCTGATCCTGCCTGGCACATTGAAAATGTAAAAATGAGCGCCTTTATTGATTTTTCTTCACCACAAAATAAGCCATAAAACGAAAATAAATCACCCTCTCCAAGCAGGGCCCATTCGCGGCAGGGAAGCGTGCTGGCTGGCAGAGCCCATCAATTATGGCCCCCGGTGGGCTGGGAGTAACTCCTGAGCCAAAGCAGAAGGAACGTGTGGGCACAGGCTCGGACTCCTCACAGCTTCTGCAGTCACGGGTCCACCTCTTGGGCTGCGGGGAAGAGAGCGCAGACGGTGCGCCCAGAGGCAATGGGAAGGCATTGGATCTGAGCATGGAAGGAGTTGTAAGGGCAGACTGTGGAATAGCCCTCACTCTGCAGAGGCCCGGAGAGCTGAGAAAACAGCCATGGGAGCGCTGTGGCCTCTCTTGGTAGCCTCTGTCCCAAGCCCTCCACTCCAATCTGGTTCAATAATTCGTATCCTTTGGAGGTCAATCAGAGATGCGAAGGCTCCACGTGGGATACAGAATAAGGGATTCATGGAAGTCCTGGACCTTGCCCAGCACAGAAGCTGACAAGGCCAAAGGAAAGGCTGCTGCCCCTGAATCTTGTGTTGAGCCTTAGGTCCTGAGTCCCAGGGGTAAGCCAGACAGGGTGGGGGAGGGAGGCACCACCAAGGGTGAGCTGGAACCAGTAGCACACCCTGGAATGCTTGTTCGCCTCTGCCATCTCCACCCTTGAATTTCGCGGATACTTTGTGGGAGACCTTACAAGACTCTTCCGTGCCAGGCCCAGACCTTGGAAAAGCTGCAGGAAGAAACTCCACGAGGACAGGAGACATGCAGGTGTAGGTGCTGCCTTATGCCACCCAGGTGAGCCTGCAGGAGGGGACAGCATGCTTGCCCTGCTGCAGAGCCCCATGCCCCACCTGTCCTCAGGGCACAGAATTATGCTACTAAGTGTCCCTGAGAATTGTATAAGGGATTCAATCTGGGGACTGTGGTTCCTGTTTCGCCACATGCCCCAGATGCTTCCTGGGCCTTGTCACCTCCGTAAATCCCTTTGTGCCTAGAATATGCAAGAACAGTCATGAAGGGCTAGGGATCGATGCAAAGCTGCACTTGGTCGTATCCACATGGTTTGCAGCCCGAGCTCCGACTCAGGCCCAACGTAGCTAAGACTTCTTCTATGAGCCAATGGTCTTGCTGTTTTCCTGCCCAGGAGGTCCTTGCAGGACAGAAGGTAGATAGCATTAGGACATTATCTAGGGAAGAAGTCACCTGAGTTCTTAAACTCCTGCAGCGAGGCAGCCCAGAGACTGGCAAGGCAGGAACCTGCCTTCAGTGCTAGGCCAGGGGCACAGGGGCACGAGGCTGTGCTGCTGAGGCCTGGGGGTCAGGATCACCCTCTGGAGCTAGAGCCACTGCTGGGACTCAGCCATGGCTGCAACAGTGTCGGGAGCATCGAGGATGGCCTGACACCTAGCCTCTCCCTTCGCTGCATCTGCTCTGCCCTCAGTGCCTCTCAGCTCACGGTGGACACCCCACGCCCCAGGACAGAGCACATGCGGGCCGAGAGACTCGGATGCACAGCCTAGCTTTCTGGTGTTCTGTCTGTGAGCAGAAGGCAGCACTACCAGGTCCAGGAGGAAGTGCTGTGCCCTCCCCCCATCCCCAAGAACTCCCCACAGCCGAGAAGGAAAGGACAGACTGTCCTTGTACAGAGGAGGACATCGAGTGGGAAGGGGTTGCCTGTCTCAGCCTGGAATCTGCTAGGAGAGCTTCCACGGAGCCCATGCTGGACAGCCTGTAGATTGTGCAGGGTTTGGACAACACAGGCCTGTCTGTCCTGCACACTCAGGTCTTCCCTTCTAATGCAGTTTCCACATCAGCCCTGGTCTTTGCTGCGTCTCCCTGTGTAGCTCTCTTGCAGACTTGGGATTTGTATTTAGGGCACCTCACCAGAATCTCTGAGTATGAATCCTGAGGTCTAGCTGGTGACAACCTCCTATTCAGAGACAACACCTGGACACTGAGTTTCCTTTTAACTACTCCTTCAGGCAATATTGATGAGAATGCACCAAGCGTCATAAGCACATTGGCTGGAATAACAAATGCAATGAGCAGAGATATTATGGGCTGCTGGGGGATATTAAGGGAGAAGGTCAGGGAAAGTGGAGTAGAGATTGGAATGATGTATGCATGAGCCGATGGATGCCAAACAGTTCCAGAAACCACGGAAGTGGGGAAAGACTAGGAAGGATCCTCTCCCAGAGCTTTCAGGAAGAGAACATCTCCATCATCACCTTGACTTTGAACTCTTAGCCTCCAGAAACCTTGAAACAGTTCATGTATATTGGTTTAAACCACTAACTGTGCCATCCTTTCTGGTGGCAGCCCTCGGGAATGAATACAGATGGCATGGAAATAAGGAACAGGACTTTAGGTTGCCATAGGAGGAATGCAGACGTTCTAGCTCAGGATGTGAAAAATAAGGCCCAGAGGCAGTGACAGGTTCCAGAGGAAGGTGTCCCCTGTGGAGGTTGTAAGGAAAAATGGACAGCGGCGAGAATTCCAGGCCTTGGGGAGAGCGTATGTTGAGACGTGGAAGTCGGAAGAAGCAGGCCTCACTGGAGGAGCTGGGAGAAGAGAGCCCGAGAGACAAGCAGGTGAGGGACAGTGTTGGGGACTAGAGCCTCACGTGGCCAGTAGAGCAGTGCACACAATTCCACAGAAGCGATCTGAATGGGTTGCACCTGCAGGCTGGTTGGGAGCAAGAATGCATCTTTTGATGAATTCGGTATTCGTACCTCCAATTCACATACATGACCAGAAAGGAAGGAGCATCAGAGAATGGACTTGTTTCCTGTTTACAACACCAGTGCCTTGCTACAAACCTAATGTCGCCCTCCCTGGCCAGATTCGATTTCCTTTCCAGTGGGCTGCATGGTAGTGTTCCAGGCTAGCATAAAAACCCTGCAAAATGTCAACGAGCCTGGTGCGATGTCATCAGTCCCGATCAGAGCCGTTAGGAACCCGTGGCAAAGCTTCACTTTACCCGTGTGGGCAGCCTCAAGGTGTTGCAATAACGGGAATGCATCAATGCCGTCCAGGAACACTGCTCGCTTTTTTGACGTCTGTTTGCATGTTGTTAGTTTAGACTTGGGTTTGGGCTTATAGATTTCTAGGCCCATTGTGAGACTGCTTTCAAAATCTGTTAGAAATGAAAAACATGACTGAATGACAGGTGAGCTTTACCCAAACCACGATTAATTACAAAGCACTTGAGCCGTCACTGTCATTCACAAAGTGAGCAGGCGTGGAATGATACGAGACGGAATACCATTTCCCTGCTAACTCGTGCAATTGAAAGTTAGTAGTGGTGCTTTCTAGCCTGTTCACTGACAACATAAAGATATGTTCCAGGACACAGTCTGGGTTTTCTGACAGGAAAGAGGGGCAGTGAATGCCTCCAGGGAAACCTTACAGGTTCATCTGAAAGAGCAGACTCTGGCTATAGAAGCTAGGGCTGGATCTTGGCCCAATGACTTGACCAACAGGTGACCATGGATGATCATGGAAATAAAACTATAATATTACCACAGACGATTGAAATAATTCATAGACAGAAGAGAGACAGAGAGAGAGTTTGGAAGGCTCCATTTTTGTCTTTACAATTTGTTTTCAATCTGCTATGTAAGATCTGTGTCTCTCATTAAAATATTTGTGTGTCTATTTGTGTGTCTTCCTATTAAGTGCTTTTTGGCTCATTGGCAAAAGGACCAAATGATAAGCTGTCACTCATGGTAGGGAATGACAAGTACAAGTCCAAAATAAATATTGAGTAGGCATTATTGCCAGGCAGACTTGCGAAAGATTCCTAGCTCCTCTCCACTCCATGGTCTGAGACATAGGTCAAGCCCCTTTGCCTCTTTGCCTTCGTCTCCTCCTTTATAACTGGACACCACATAGAAGGGTTGCAGATACAATAGGTCAACAATGTAGTTATAGTCTGTACTACCAAACACTGCATAGTAAGTACTCCACAAAGAAAGGCACTGGTGCACCCTATGCTATCACAACACACAAGGTGCATGTTTACGGTTGGAGGACAGAGGTTGCCCAGTGAGTCCTATATGTGTTTATCCCATAAACATTTTCTAAACCTCTCTCTGCCTGGCCCTGTGAGAGGCATTCTCCCACCCCCAGAAAGACATAAGGTGACTCCCACCTTCAAGAGGTTGACATTGCTGTAGGAGAATGACAAGAAAATTAATGATGTTAGGAACATATAAATGTATAAGGTAGTAATTAAGATATGTTCAGGGTATTTTACTGGCAATGAGAAGGTGTGGATCGATTAACTATAAGCAAATTAATTCCTTTACATTTATTGAAAAACCTCATGATTGAATTTATTTTTGAATATCGCTTTCTTATTTTTTTTAAAGATTTTATTTATTTGAGGCCAGCGCTGCGGCTCACTAGGCTAATTCTCCGCCTTGCGGCGCTGGCACACCTGGTTCTAGTCCCGGCAGGGGCGCCGGATACTGTCCCGGTTACCCCTCTTCCAGGCCAGCTCTCTGCTGTGGCCAAGGAGTGCAGTGGAGGATGGCCCAAGTCCTTGGGCCCTGCACCCCATGGGAGACCAGGAGAAGCACCTGGCTCCTGCCATTGGATTAGCATGGTGCGCCGGTCATTGGAGGGTGAACCAACGGCAAAGGAACACCTTTCTCTCTGTCTCTCTCTCACTATCCACTCTGCCTGTCAAAACATTTTAAAAAAATATATTTTATTTATTTGAGAGGTAGAGTTACAAACAGAGAGACAGAAAGACAGAGAGAGAGGTCTTCCATCCACTGGTTCATTCCCCAAATGGACACAATGGCCAGAGCTGTGCTGATCCAAAGCCAGGAGTCAGGAGCTTCTTCCAAGTCTCCCACATGGGTACAGGGGCCCAAGCACTTGGGCCATCTTCTACTGCTTTCCCAGGCCACAGCAGAGAGCTGGATTGGAAGAGGAGCAGCTGGGACACAAACCAGGAGCCCATATGGGATGCTACTCCTCAGGCGGAGGCTTAGCCTGCCATGTCACATTGCCAGCCCCTAAATATTACTTTTTAAACTTATTTTAAGGAGGAAATAAAAAGAGAAAGAGATAAACATAGAGAGATCTCCCATCTGTCAGTTCACACCTTAAGTAACTCTCATCAACAGAGGCTGGCCCCACCAAAGCCCAGAGCTGGGAGCTCCTTCTGGGTCTTTCATGTGGGCGGCAGGGGCACCGATCACTGGAGCCATCACCTGCTGCCTCCCAGGATGTGTGTCAGAAGGAAGCTGGATCAGAAGCAGAGGAGCTGGTGCCTAATCTGGGATGCAGGCGTCCCGAACAGTGTCTTTGTTTTTTTTTTTTTTTAGACAGGCAGAGTAGACAGTGAGAGAGAGAGACAGAGAGAAAGGTCTTCCTTTACCGTCAGTTCACCCTCTGATGGTCACTGTGGCCAGTGTACCATGCCGAGCCGAAGCCAGGAGCCAGGTGCTTCCTCCTGGTCTCCCATGGGGTGCAGGGCCCAAGGACTTGGGCCATCCTCCATTGCACTCCTGGGCCACAGCAGAGAGCTGGCCTGGAAGAGGGGGAACCGGGACAGAATCCGACACCCTAATTGGGACTAGAATCTGGTGTGCTGGCGCCGCAGGCAGAGGATTAGCCTATTGAGCCGTGGCATTGGCCCTGAACAGTGTCTTTACCACTAGACCAAATGCCCACTAAGAAAGCCTAATTTTAATGAGATATGTTTACTAGATTACTGGGCTTGATTTGCATGATGTGCATGTCTTTCGGTAAAGAAAATTAACTCCCACATGGGAAAGAGGACAAGGATGTCAGCATGTTCTGGAGGTGCTTTTGATCACATGCAATTTTCCTGAGCACTGTTCTTTTGTGCTTTAAAGTAACAGTAGTTGAACATTAAGAGGTGTGGATGCAACAAGTTGTGAAGAATGCGTACTCCGTGGAGTAGTTATTCCCAGAAGGTCTTCTCCTGGCCAAGTCTGGCCATGTGCTTGGCCTCAAAACAGCTGACAGTGTGCTTAAGAAGCCACCACAAGCCACATGCCAGAGCCAGACATCTCCGATCACTGCATGCTGGGCAAAGTCAGAGGCTGCTTGGCCACTCACGTCTTCCGATAATGAGGTTTCCCTTCTGCCTTTGTCTTTATAACCCCACATTCTCGGCTGATCCTTACACCTGTGTCCACCAAACTACCCTCAGTGTTCACTTAAAGTAAAATCTTGTTGGTGATCTATTCATTAAGAAGTTTGCATGTCTCTAAAATGACATTAGCACTTTCATACTAGGATTAAGATTGCTATTATCTCCTGTGGGGGTCTGGTAACAAAATAGCATAGGTGTTCAATGATACAACCCAAGACATTTTTACACTGCATGTGTGGCTTTGCAGAATGTAAGGTTTTAAGGATTCCTTGCCCTTTCCTACCTTCTGCATAGTATGGTGTGATGTGCTGTTTGGAAGCAGTGGAGTTGGTACTGGCATGGTGGTGCAAGGGGCTAAAGTGCTGCTGACAATGCCAGCAACCCATATCCCAGCACCTGTTCCAGTCCTGGCTGCTCTGCTTTCAACCCATCTCTCTGCTATTGCACCTGGGAGGCAGAAGAGGAGCAGCCAGGACTAGAACCGGCACCCATATGGGATGCCAGGTGGAGGATTAGCCTACTGCTACAGATTAGCATCTGAGCATTAGGATTAGGATTAGCCTACTCCAGCCCCCAGTGTCTTTATCACTACTTGCCTCTGACCTTGCTCATTGGCTTAGGAACCGCCCCTATCAGAAACTACACTGCTATGGCCAGCGCCATGGCTCACTAGGCTAATCCTCCGCCTGCGCTGCAGGCACCCCGGGTTCTAGTCCCGGTTGGGGCACCAGATTCTGTCCCTATTGCTCCTCTTCCAGTCCAGCTCCCTGCTGTGGCCCAGGAAGGCAGTGGAGGATGGCCCAGGTTCTTGGGCCCTGCACCCACATGGGAGACCAGGAGGAAGCACCTGGTTCCTGGCTTAGGATCAGCGCAGCGCACCGGCCACAACACACGGGCTGTAGCAGCCACTTGGGGGGTGAACCAACCGAAAAAGGAAGACCTTTCTCTCTCTCTCTCTCTCTCTCTCTCTCTCTCTCTAATTCTGCCTGTGGGAAAAAAAAAAAGAAACTACACTGCCAGCTGCAAACCCTTATTGTCATCAGCTCCTTTTCTCCTACCTTGTCTAGATCCCCCTAGTCTTTTGTGACTTCACAGTGCGAGCTGAGTTTCCCCATGCTCTACTTCTGTGCATCCCCATGGGATTCCTTTGCTGCTCCAACTTCAACCCAGAAGACCAGCTTCCAGGTCAAGCCTGTGGCATCTGGGCCCCAGCTGAAGTGCTCACTGCTCTCCAGACGCTGGGCAGCGGCATGGGTTGCATTTCCTTCCTGTTATAAAAATTGAAATAAGTGTAGACTTAGCAAACAGAAGAGATGCGGTGTCAGAAAGCTGAGAGAATGAACGGGGAATGTTGCAGTCATTCAGAGCTTGCAAACTGCAGGAGACAGCTGTCATGTTCAGGGCTGGGAGGAATAAGAAGAGAGTGCATTACAGAACTGCAGGGAGGGAGTGCCTTGCGTCAAGGCTTGGCATCCAAGGAAGGACGTGGTGCAGTGGGCACTGATGAGAGGCTGGCCCTGGACTTGGGCGTTCAAGTCAGTCCTGATTGCTTTGCTGCCTTGATGCAGCTGCCTGTGGAGGAGGTCAGGTTTGCCCTCGGTCCACTTCTTGGAAATCAAGAAGGAGAAACTGGATACGCTGCCTGTGGGCCTGGGCTGCACGCCGGTAGGGAGAAATTCTTGCACATTACTGGTGCACAGAAGCGGCCAGCGCCTCAGTGAGATTAGGCAGCCTCCGGGCACGTCCCTCAAATAATTTCTGTCTCTTATGGCAGCAGAGTGAGTGACATTACATGGGCGTGTTCCAAAAATGTCATTTTCGGGAGAAGAGCACCATCTCTGGAGAGCTGGAATGGAGTTTCCGTTCAGGAACGGATTCCTTTGTGCCTGGGTTTCTGAGATGCTCAGAACTTAATTTCTTGTGTAATTCCTCAACTTGTCCTCTCCCTTTGGGCCGAGTGGCACTGCCCTTCTTTCTCTTCTTAGGTTCCAGTGTGTGTTTGATCTGCATTTTCAACTAGATGGCTAAAAACATTGTGTTTATTTATTCAACGTATTTTACAGTGAGGGAGGGAGAGGAGAGAGGAGGGGAGGGAAAGGGTGGGGACAGAGTTCTCATCCACTGGGTGGCTCCCCAAAGGCCCACAAGGGCCCAGCCAGCTCAAAGTCTGCGGCTGAGAATTCAATCCAGGTCTCCCACATGGGTGGCAGGGAAGCAACTACTTGAGCCATCACCTGCTGCCTCCTAGGGTGCCCATTGGCAGGAAGCTGGACTCAAGGGAGAACAGGGACTCCATGCTACCTTGGGATGCAGGAATCCCAAGCAAGTGTCACCCACAACGTCAAATGCCCACCCTTGCTCTTCCTTAAGATTATTCTGCATTTGTGCTTGTGTAACTGCCTTAAATATTGGAATTAAGTTCTAGACAGATTATATGCACATGATAAAATAATTGAGCCCAATTTGAATTCAAAGTATCTCAAAGACATATTTGAAAAATGAAAACTAGATGAACAAAGCAAGCCAATCTTCCTCCCCAGCTACACACAGAAGCACTGGATGTTGTGAAGTCTCTGATACACATATTGAACTGTGGGTTATTTCCCAGCCATAAGTCCCTTCACTTGCAACACACTCTACCCACTAGTCATCCTAGGATCTACCGGCCTCCTCATTCAAGAAACTTTCCTGGGCCAGGGCTGGCCTGGGTTCTCTGTGTGCTTTGCTGGGTCACCTGTCACTCCACCTAGCATCAGTGAGGGCTTTGTCCATCTTTGCTGGTCACTACAAACTTCTTAAAGGACTGAGTCTTCCGGTATGACTGGTGTCTAGAATATCATGGGTTTTACTGTACATGTTGATGGAAGAATTGATTCATTTCTTGCTACGTCATGCTAACTCTGTAGACAAAGAAAGCCATGGAAGATTTCAAAGGAAGCAGGAAAAAATGCAATTTACTTCCAGATTAGTGGTAATTAGACTCAATGACAGCAACAGAAACAGAGGATAACAGAATTACACATTTCAATATAATGAGAGGATCTAACTCTTCAGCAGGGATTGTAAATTTAGCAAAATTATCTTCATAAAGGGAGAGTAAAATAAAGGTGTTTACACATTTAGAAATAATGAGGGGCTTTGTCGCCAGCTATACCTCACTAAAGAAATTCTAAGAGATGTGAATTACATAAAAGAAACGTGACATGAGATGAAATATTTTAGGGAAAAGAAGACATGGTCAAACATTGTTAAAGATACCTAGAAGCAAATATTGATTCACAAAACAGTAACAACACTAACTTGTTAGCTTTTTAAAGTTAGAATTCAAATACATGATAAACTAGTACTTGTGTAAATTGCAAATGAGCAGTTTAAGTAATTTAAAGGTCTTATTTTATTTTCCATTTTGTTGTTTATTTTATTGTTTTCATCTACTTGAAAGGCAGCAAAAGAAAGAGAGAGAGAAATAGGGAGAGAGAATGAGGGAAAGAGAGAAATAGAGAAAATGCCCACAATAGCCAGGACTGGGCTAGGCTGAAACCAAGAGCCTGGAACAACATCCGGGTCTCCCACACTGGATGGCTGGGGCCCAAGCACTGTCACCTCTACCTGCTGACTCCCTGGGTACGTTAAGCAGGAAAATGAATCGGAAGCAGAGTAGGACTTGAACCAGTGCTCTGATATGAGAAGTGAGTGTCCCAAGAGGCAGCTTAACCCTCTGCATCACAACATCTGCTCTTTATTTTATTTTTAAGTAATATATTGACTGAACTGTGACACTAGTACAAAAGAATTTCAGCAATTTAGAATATGCTTGGGGACAATAAAATAACAGACATAAGTACATATTTTCCAACTTAAAGAAGAAATAGGAATGATTAAAAAATACTAACCAAAGGGTGGGCATTGTGGCCCAGGGCCTTAAGCCACTGTTGGGGATGCCTACATCCTTTACTGGAGTGCCTGGGTTCAAGTCCTACCTAGGCTTCTGATCCCACTTCGTGCTCATGTGATTCCTGGGAGGCCGCAGGTGATGGCTCAGGTGCTTAGTCACTGTCACCTTTGTGACCTGGGCAGTCTTGGTTTTGGCCTGGCTTAGGCCCAGCTGTTGAGAGCATTTGGGAAGTGAGCCAAGGGATGGAAGCTCGCTCTCTCTCTCTCTCTCTCTTTCTCTTTGTCTCTCCTCCCCTCCACCCTGTCATTCTGCCTTTCAAATGAATAAATGAATAAAACTTTAAAAACTAAATAATAATCAATCCAAAAGAAGAAAAGAAACACACAGAATTGATCAAATAAAATGCACACAAGAGTGAAATAAATACAGGTTTAGTCTCTTTTATCCAAGATATTTGGGACCAGAGTGTTTATATTTCAGATTTTTTAGATTCCAGAATATTTGCATGAACCTAATGAGCTATGTTGAAAATGGGATCCAAGTCTACCTAAGAAATGTATTTTTGTTCCACATACACCTTATACCCATAGTCTGATGGTAATTTCACAGTATTTTTAGTGCACCTGTAAGGGCTGGTGTGTGGAGGAGACTCACAGAGTGGTGGTGGAGAAGGAGGTCCAGGAGTGTGCTCTGTGGCTGGCAGAAGGCCAGGATCCCAGGCAGCTCAAATCCCTGAGGGGGGAGCCTGGATCGGAGCCACAGCATCCATTTAAGGCCACCACAAAACAGACCAAACACCAGTGTCAAAGGAAAGGTTTATTGTTGAGTGGGGGCGACCCAACAGGCCAGAGGGAGAGGGCGAAAGAGCAAAAGAGAGAGAGAGAGACCAAGATAGTGTGAGGGAAGCAGGTCCTGTTATACCCTTGCAGAGGGTAGGAAAGTGGGAGCAAGGAATCCCATTAGGGTGGGGTGGAGCTGACACCTGTGGTTGAGCCATTTGTTTACCTGAGATCTAGTGAGCCAGGCTGGGCTTAGCACTGAGACTTACTGTGAAGGATGGCAACGGGGGCTGGAGCCTGAGATGGGGCCTGAGGCTTAAGATGGCACCACAGGTAAGAAGGCACCATTTTTTTTTACTTTTATTTAGAATATAAATTTCCAAGGTACAGCTTATGGATTACAATGGCTCCCCCCCCCAATAACTTCCCTCCCACCCACAACCCTCCCCCCTTACCTGCTCCCTCTCCCCTTTCATTTGCATCAAGATTCATTTTCAATTCTCGTTTTATGCAAGAGATCAGTTTAGCAAATGTTAAGTAAGGATTTCAACCGTTTGCCCTCACATAGCAACACAAAGTGAAAAATACTGTTGGAGTACTAGTTATAGCATTAAATCACAATGTACAGCACATTAAGGACAGAGATCCTACATGATATTTGTTTTAAAAAAATGATTAATTTTCTATGCAATTTCCAATTTAACACCAAGGTTTTTTTTTTGTTTTGTTTTTGATTTTCAATTATCTTTATATACAGAAGATCGATTCAGTATATACTATGTAAAGATTTCATCAGTTTGCATCCACACAGAAACACAAGGTGTAAAAATACTGTTGGAGTACTAGTTATAGCATTATTTCACATTGGACAACACATTAAGGACAGATCCCACATAAGACATAAGTACACAGTGACTCCTGTTGTTGATTTAACAATTTGACACTCTTGTTTATGGTGTCAGTAATCTCCCTAGGCTCTAGTCATGAGTAGCTGAGGCTGTGGAAGCCTTTAGGGTTTGCCAACTTCGATCTTATTCTGACAGGGTCATAGTCAAAGTGAAAGTTTTCTCCTCCCTTCAGAGAAAGGTACCTCCTTCTTTGGTGGCCCCATTCTTTCCACTGTGATCTCACTCGACTCGCAGAGATCTTTCATTTAGGTCTTCTTCTTTTTTTTTTTTTTTTCCCCAAAGTGTCTTGGCTTTCCATGCCTAAAATACTCTCATGGGCTCTTCAGCCAGATCTGAATGAGAAGGCACCATTTTACTAACAGCCCCTGCATTTTGACTGCAACCTGTCACTCATACTTTTAATTCCATTTTTCCCTTGAACCTTTTGAAGTTCATATATGTGAATGATCTCTATGCTACAATTATAAATCAAAGATTGTCAATTCATATACTTATGATTCTTACATTCAAGATAAAAGAATATATAGAAGTTGAAAATAAAATGATGGAAAAGTATACAAGAAAAATTCTACTAAAATAAACCAGACCAGCCATATTTATACAAGATTAAACAGACTAAGAGGGCAAAAACTGTTCCTGAATACAAATGGGATTCTTATGTAATGAGGAGGCTTGATTCAGCGAAGATTTAACAACTCTAAACTTTGTACAACTAGCACATTCTCTCACTTGATCTTAGCCAAAAGGCCGAGAAGCGATTGGCACATTCTCAAATAAAGCTAACATAAGGACTGACAGGAGAAGCAGAGGAATTCCTCATAGTGGAGGTTTCAACATACCTCTTTCAATAGCATATATATGCATATGTATCGCCTGTATATATACAAGTATATAATATATATTGGTTTCCTGTGAATTTTATATGTAATTGTATATAAATGTTAATATATATAATTCACAGAAATGAATGTTTCCTTTTGATTCAATTTTCTGTGAATTTTTGGCACCCACCCATATATATATATATATATATATATATATATATATACACACACACACACACGTGCACACATACGCACACGACAGGACTTCAGATGGTTGATGGAAAAATAGAATTAACAGATGAGTTTATTTTGGTGTGAAAATGCCCAGGGGGGCTTCAAAAAGTTCATGGAAAAGGCAGACTATAACAAAATCCATGCATGGATTTCAAATTTTTCATTCCATTTCCCCCAAAACCATTCGCAATGCCCTCCTAGAGCAACTAATAATCCTGAGAATGTTTATTCATTTATATTTCATTTTCAGCATTTTAAAAACATTTTTAAAGTACATTCACCGGGTTTGACATAGTAGGTACTTTTGAATGTTAAACTTCCGCCCATGTCATGAATATATGGCTATTTCAAGAATGTATGGAATACTGAAGCCGTTGACTACATACCAAGTTATAAAGCAAATCTTAAGAGATTTTAAGAGACAGGTGATTTACTATGGGAGACTGACAGTACACAGCCCTGTACTTCCCCCTGTCTGGACCCTTTGCCTGACCTCTGAGTAGAGAGGTCACTGCCATTTCTGCCCCGTCTGAATCTGGGCTGGGACTCCATCTTGCTTCATTCACTGTCACTGTCCTGAGAACCTGCCTGGCCCAGCCTGCTGGGCCTGAAATGCAAGTGGACCAGCACTGAGTCCGGCTGTCAGCCTATGGAAGGATGTTCTAAAGAAAGCAAGCAACAAATAGTCTCCAAAAATGTAAGGAAGCCAGTTGAGAACAAAACCTTGTGGGACCAGTTTTGTGGCACAAGAAATGAGTTAAGTATCCGTTTGCAACGCTGGCATCCATTGTCAAAGCGCTGGCTGCAGTCTCAGTGGCTCTGCTTCCAACCCAGTTCCCTGCTCATGCACCTAGGAAGCAGCAGATGATGGCTCAAGTACCTGGGCCCCTGTTAGCCACGTGGGAGACACAGCTGGTGCTCCTGGCTCTTGGCTTCAGCCTGGCCCAACCTTGGCTGTTGTGGCCATCTGGGCAGTGAACCAGCAAGTGGAAGGTTTCTCTTGCTCTCATTCTCTCTTTTGCTCACTGGCTTTCCCTCTCATTGTGCCTCTTAAATAAAATCATATTTTTTAGAAAAGATCCAGAACTTCTGAACTAACCAGTAGACTCATGAGTTAAATAAAAGTTTATTAGTACAAGCCCTTGAGTTCTGGGGAGTTTTATTATACTGCACTATTCTGGCAAAGAGGACACCTATGCATATTAAGTACATCCTCAGATCAAAATGAAAATAAGTCAGAAGTGAGTCATAAAAGTAATGTTAAAACTAATACATAGGAAATTAAGAAACATCCTTTTAAAGAATTTATAAGTCAAATAAAAGTGATAATGAAAGATTTTAAACTTTGGAACATAAGAGATATAAAATCATATGTATGAAGTTGTGTGGGATATTTTTAAAGTCATTATTTTAACTTTAACTGTATAGGGTATTAAAAAAGTAACAATAGGACCCGGGACTGTGGTGTACTTGGTTAAGTTGCTGCTTGAAATGCCGCAACTTATATGGTCACTGCTTCCGGTCCTGGCTGCTCAGCTTCCAATCCAGCTCCCTGCACCTGAGAAAGCAGTGCAAGATGGCACAGATCCTTGGGTACCTGCACCCACATGGAGACCCAGATGAAGCTCCTGGTTCCTAGCTTCAGCCTGGCTGTACCCTGGCCATTGCAGCATTCGGGGAATGAACCAAAGGATGGAAGATTCTCTCTTTCTCTCACTCTTTCTCTCTGTCTCTTTCTTCTCACTCTGTGACTCTGAGTTTCAAATAAATCAATCAGTCTAAAAAAAAAAAAACCACAGTAAAATAAGTGTTTAATTTAAAAGCTAGAAGAATAATAAAAAATATACAATGAATGGAGAAGGAAGGATGTAAATGCAGAGCATAGATTAATTATACAAAAAGAAAACGCACAATCTAGAAGAACAAAAAGTTGAAAGTGTATTCTTGAGGGGCCAGAGCTGTAGCGTAGCTGGTAAAGTCGATGCTTGCATTGCCGGCATCCCATATGGGATGGGTTTGAGTCCCAGCTGCTCCTCTTCCAATCTAGCTCTCTGCTATTGCCTGGGAAAGCAGTAGAAGATGGCCCAAGTGCTTGGACCCCTGCTCCCATATGGGAGACCTGGAAGAAGCTCCTGGCTCCTGGCTTTGGATCAGTCCCAGTCCAGCCTTTATGACCATTTGGGGCGTGAACCAGTGGGTGGAAGACCACTCTCTCTCTCTCTCCCTCTCTCTGCCTCTGCCTCTCTGTAACTCTGCTTTTCAAATAAATAAATAAATCTTAAAAAAAAAAAGAAAAGAAAAGAAAGTGTGTTCTTGGAAAGTGACAAAGTTCAGCTCCTGAACTTCTCTATGTTCCTGTACAGCTTTAGAAAAAAGACTCTGCAAAGCCCATTTAGCTGGAACTTCCCTCCTTCCTTGTGTAATCACTTTGGTTTTCTTTTTTAAAGATTTATTTATTTACTTTGAAAGGCAAAGTTACAGAGAGGTGGGGGTGGGGTGAACAGGAAGCAACCTCCATCCACTGGTTCACTCCCAGATGGCTGCAATGGCCAGAGCTGCACCAATTGGAAGCGAGGAGCCAAGAGCTTCCTCCAGGTCTCCTATGTGGGTGCAGGGGCCCAAGGATTTGGGCCATCCTCCACTGCTTTCCCAGGCTATAACAGAGATCTGGATCAGAAGTGTAACAGCCAGGACACACACCAGTGCTCATATGGGTTACCAGCATTGCAGGCGGCGGTTTTACCCACTACACCACAGTGCCAGCCCCCATGTGATCACTTTGGAAGTCTGCTGGGGTTCCCCAGCCTCCATCATCCTCCAGGTGATGCCCCTGACCCGTCTTCAGCAAGACTTCTTTTGGGTGGATTCAACCAGAATCCCTCTAGCCCTTGATTCTCTTCTCAGCAATTTTCCATCAGCTGACCCTAACCCAGCTCCGTGGAGATAAACCTGTACTTGCCCATGCTGTGTTCAGAGTGCAGCCCAATCTCTCTCTTCCTGGGGGCAAAATGCCATCCCAGCCACGGTCCCTGCGCCCACCATGATGACTCTGAGTGAAGTCGGCTTGATTGTGCTCAACTACATAGCATTGCATAATTTTTCCTTTCACAAAATAATTAGAACAATTGTTTAACCTCGGGTGAGTCAGGCCAAGGAAAACAAGAGAACAGAAATGCACGACTGATTTAATCAAAATGATGAATCAGGAGTGGGCATAGGGCCCAGCAGTTAAGATGCTGGTTAAGACACATCAGAGTGTCTGCGGTGGATTCTGAGTTCTGGCTCCAGCTTCCTTCTAAGGCAGACCCTGGGAGGTAGCAGTAACGGCTCGAGTACCTGGGCTCCTGCCACCTACCTAGGATACCTGGATTGTGTTACTGGCTCCTGCCTTGTGTTCAGCCCCAATTCCTACACTCATGTGTCATGTGAACCAGTGAATGGGAGTTCTCTCTTTCTTTCTATCCATCTGTCTGTCTCTCAAATAAACAATTTTTTTAAAAGAAAAAGAAGGTTCTGGTGCCATGGCTCATTTGGTTATCCTCCGCCTGCGGTGCCGGCATCCCATATAGGTGCCAGGTTCTAGTCCCGGTTGCTCCTGTTCCAGTCCAGCTCTCTGCTGTGGCCCAGGAAGGCAGTGAAGGATGGCCCAAGTGTTTGGGGGCCCTGCACCCGCAAGGGAGACCAGGAGGAAGCACCTGGCTCCTGGCTTCTGATCCGTGCAGCACCAGCAGCACTGGCCATAGTGGCTATTTGGGGAGTGAATCAATGGAAGGAAGACCTTTCTCCCTGTCTCTCTCTCTCACTGTCAATAACTCTACCTGTCAAATAAATTAAAAAAACTAAATAAATAAAAAAAAGGAAAGAGGATATGAGGTTGAATAGTGAACATACCAAAAGATAAGAAAAGGATATTTTGGACAATTCCATGCTAATATATTTATAGCTTCCACTTAGATAAACTTGACAACTTTCCAGAAATATATTGCTTTACTTATATTTTAATGATTTATGACAGAAATTGCAATTTAAAAACAAATATAAAAAGTAAGAAAAAACTAAAAATTTCAGTAACCAGTAGTGACACTGATTTTACTAATAAAAATATTGAAAGTACCTAAATAAAACATTATTGAGTCCAAACCAGCAATGCATGTGAAAGATTATACATCATAACTAAGTTGCAATTATTCCATAAATGCAGTTTTAGTTTTCATTAATGAATTGATTAATGCAACTCATTGCTTTACAAGACCAGTTTAAAAGAAAATTAATTAGATATTTGGCTTAACATTTTTTTTGACAAAAAAATTGAAAAAATGCAACATTCATTCATTATACAATTTCTTTGCAAAGAACATGATAAAAGATATCTATTAAGTATGTGGGAAAAATCAACAATTTATAAAATAACCCAGATGATAAATGGACAAAAGATCTCCACAGACATCTGAACAAAAAAAGATTCAAATGAATACATTTGAAAACTTGGTTAATATCATTTGTGTTAGGGAATTGCAGATTGAAACCCCATATACTTCTCATCTGTTAGAATAGCTAAAGTGCAACAAAGTTGCAGCAGTGATTTCTGGGAAGGATGCCCAGCTAGAAGAATGCTCACCCATTATTAGAGGGAATGTGAGATGGCACAGTCACTTTGGAGAGGATACGGAGATTATATTTGTAGGTATTACCCAATTTAGTTAAAAATTAGTGTTTGCAAAAAACCAACAGGCAAATTCTTTAGATGTTTTATTCATCACCTTAAAAAAAATGGGCTGCAGATGTGGGCATTGGTCTAGTGGTTAAGACACTGGGTAAGCTTCCCATGTAGTGTATTATGGTACTTGGTAGCTTCCTGCTAATGCAGACCCTGTTTGGAGCCAGTGATGACTCAAGAAGTTGACTTCCTACCACCCAAGGGGAGACCTGACTAGGATTTTAGATCCTAGCTCCAGTCCCAGGCCCAGACCCAGGCATCTCAGGCATTTGGGAAACAAACTAGCAGGTGGGATCTCTGTGTGCCTGTCTGTCCCCAAGTCTTTGTCTTTCTCTTTTCACACTCTCTCTTGTTTCTTGGATAAACAAAAAAAAATCAATGGTTATAACCAAGATATTCTTTAGCAGGTACATGGCTAAACAAAGCATGGGACTGGAGCCGGCTAATCCTCCGCCTGTGGCACCAGCACCCTGGCTTCTAGTTCCCATTGGGGCGCTGGGTTCTGTCCCGGTTGCTCCTCTTCCAGTCCAGCTCTCTGCTGTGGCTCAGGAAGGCAGTGGAGGATGGCCCAAGTGCTTGGGTCCCTGTACCCACACGGGAGACCAGGAGGAAGCACCTGGCTCCTGGATTCAGATCAGCGCAGCACGCCGGCCATAGTGGCCACTTGGGGGTTGAACCAACGGAAGGAAGACCTTTCTCTCTGTCTCTCTCTCTCACTGTCTAATTCTGCCTGTCAAAAATAAATAGATAAATAAAAATTAAAGAATGGCAAATTTATACAATATCGTGGTATTCAGAAATAAAAGGAATGGGTTATCAACATATGCAAAGTCAGGTGGATTCTAAATGTGTATTGCTAAGTCAAAAAAAAAAAAGAGTCTGAAATAGCTACACACTGTTGGTACACATTCACATTAACACTCAGGTGAAATGAACTCAGACACTAGTGACTTCCAGGTTCTGTGTGGGATGACAGGGTTTGAATATGTAAAGCATTAAGGATGTTTTGAAAGTGAAAATGTTTTGTATAATATTATAATATGTATATAAGCCTGCATCAAAAAGCTCATAGAAAATGGAATTAAATGACAAAATTATTATAGGGCAAAGAATTGAAATCCAAAGAGTTTTTTTTTTTTTTAATGATACGCACTTCCATGAACTTGAAGCTCTGTGACACTTTAATTTTTTTTTAAGATTTATTTATTTATTTGAGAGGTAGAGTCACAAACAGAGAGAGGGAAAGACAGAGAGGTTGGTCTTCCATCTGCTGCTTCACTTCCCAAATGGCCACAATGGCCGGAGCTGCCCCAATCCGAAGCCAGGAGTCTGGAACTTCTTCAGGGTTCCCTATATGGGTACAGGAGCCCAAGGACTTGAGTCATCTTCTACTGCTTTCCCAGGCCATCAGCAGAGAACAGGATTGGAAGTGGAACAGCCAGGACTTGAACCAATGCCCATGTAGGATGACAGACCACGTACAGATGCTTAACCTACTACACCACAGGGCTGGCCCCAACACTTTACTTTCATAATACATGTATCCTATCAAAGCTTCATAAACTGCTTTAATAAGGTAAATACTTCAGTTGATTAGTTGATTTTATGAGGTTTTCAGACATCAGGATTTGCAGACATGATCACAATCAAAATGGTAGGCCAAAAAACAAGACTTTTTTTCACGTCTCCCAAAATAAAGTAAATTGCAATCTGTATTGAGTTTTCCTATGCTAAATTTATTTCCTTCTCTTAATTTATTTTCCATTTCAGACTCTCTGGAATTTTTTTCTATAAGTAGGTTACAAGTAGTCTTTCGTCTTTTCTCTCCGTTCTTCATACCTGAAGCATCTGTTTGTCTTGGGTATATTTTTTGTCAGAGTAGTATACACTTCTTAAGCCAGCTAAATTCCAGTACTCCTATGAATGACAGAAATGCTAGCAAATGAAGAACTAATAATGGAGCAATTATTTCACTATTTCTCCTCCAATTTCAGGAAAATCACTTCCCTAAAGCAATAAATCTACATGATAGAGTCTTTCCATGTCTAAATAGAAAAGGAAAGAAGAATAAAATTGCAGGGGGCTTATGATGGCATAGTATACATGGTGTGATTTTAATACTTCAACACTGGTAGTACGTGGTCATCAAGAATAAATTGATAGGGGCTCATATTGTGGTGCAGCAGGTTAAGCCACCACCTGCAATGCCAACATCTCATATTGGCACAGGTTCAAGTCTCAGCTGCTCCACTTCTGATCCAGCTCCCCGCTAATGGCATGGGAAGGGCAGAGACAGAAGATGGTGCTTGGATGCCTCACCCATGTGGGAGACCTGGAAGAAGCTGCTGGTTCCTGGCTTCGGCCTGGCTCAACCCTGGTTATTGCAGCCAGTTGGGGAGTGAACCAGCAGATTGAAGATTTCTCTCTCTCTCTCTCTCCTAGTGCTCCTCCAAACCATTCGGGTAATAAAAAGCAAAGACCAAGAACTCATGGGACACGCACCATGCTAATACAAGATGCTAACTGTAGGTAAAATGGGGCTTTGGTAAGCTTTGGTACTATCTTTGCAACTTTTCTGTAAATCTAAAGCTACTCTACAACCGAAAGTTTATTTGAAACATGCAGCAGAGCAGGCATCCTATACTCAGCGAAGGTGTAAAAACTTTTCATCAAATAAGTAGATTTTCACTATCATTGTGGTATACTTTGGAAAATTGTACTTAATCTCTGCCTATTGAGTAAAGTGAGGAAACGTAAAATGTTTTAAGATTCTAAAAGCAATAAAACTACCATTAGGTTCCTATCTTATAAGTATCTGTATAGAAAATCCCAAAATATAATCAGAATGAATAATGTAATCTAAACAAAATTCTAGATACAAAGATCAATATACAAAATAATTTGCATTTTCTTACGCAAGAAGCAAATAGATAAATGCCTGATTATAACAGCATCATATAAATATATTTTATACAGACACACACACACACCCCCATACAGAGGCACAAAACAAAGTTGTTTCTGCTATGGTTATGCCATTTAGCAGATTTTAAAAGTGAAAAGCATTCTTTGTATTAGAAAGGACACTGCATAGTGAAAAGAATCTCAATTCACTAGGATTATTTAAGCAAGAAGAATTCTAACTGAAGTGCACAATGCTAAGGAAAAAATCATCACATGCATTTATTGGAAGATATTAGTCAAATTATAGATAAGCAGAGATTCACTTTGCTTCCAATGGTAAGGAAACTTAACTTCAAATGAAATTAATCATCTCTAATTTGGTGAACAAACTCACAGCAGCTCCAGCTAACACATTGAAGTACTTTTGAATGTGTGTGTGTGTGTGTGTGTGTGTGTGTGTGTGTGTGTGCTTTGCAGGTATAGCTCTAAAATACATGTGGAGAAACACAAACCTTTAAGTGCTGTAGGCACTCCTGAATACTCTCAGGATCATGCACCTTATCAGGTATTAAGACTTAGGGGCCAGTGTGGCGGGTCAGCAGGTTAAGCCATCACTTGCGATGTTGGCATCCCATGGGGGAGCACACGTTTCAGTCCTGGCTGCTCCACTTCAGATTCAGCTCCCTGATTATGCTGATGGCAGCAGAGGATGGCACCTGTCACTCATGTGAGAGGCTCAGATGGAGTTCCTGGCACCTCACTTTGCTCTGGCCCAGCCCCTGCCAATGCAGTCATTTGAGGAGTGAACCAGAGTGTGTGTGTCTCCCTCTGTGTGTTCCTCTGGGGTGGACGAGTAGCCTGGTGGCTAAGATGCTTGCATCACATGTCAGAATGCCCTCATTCCCTGGCTCCTGCTTCTGACTCCAGCTTCCTGCAGATACACACCCTGGAAGGTAGCCACGATCACTCAGTTGACAGGCTTGTTTTCACCCATGTGGGAGAACTGGATTGCATTTCTCATTCTTGTCTTCAGCCTCAGTCTAGCCTGGGCTGCTGCAGACATTTAGGGAGTGAGTCGGTAGGTGGGAACTCCTTATCTCTGTGTGTCTCTCTGCCTGTTACATAATAATAAATGAGTTGAGAAGTACTCTAAGTAGAATGATGTTAGCACAGAGATAAGACAATTGGATCAACTGATTGGGCTTTATCACAAAGAAAAGCTTAATCATGAGAGATTCGTTGGTGAGCCACAAAGAAAAACAAACTGGAATTCCACATCCCAGGACAAACCATTCCTCTGTGCCCACCATCCACACAGCTCCAGATGGATGAAAGGCAATAGGAAGACCTGAAAGATTACATTGAGAAAGATTATAATTTTCTTAGATTAAGAGTATGGGAATTTCTTAAATATTAATTAAGCAAAAATCTTAAAAGGAATGATTCATAAATTCTACCAAAGATATATTTCAGAATGTAAATGACATGGCAAGCCATGGATAGGCAGAACTTTTGCAACATTTATAATCAGTCAAGGATTAAGTCCTTGAATACATAAGTTCCTATAAATTAGTTGAAAAAAATAGCTAATAGAAGAGGAAGCAGAGGAAGAGGAGGGAGACTTGAACCAGAGTGTTCTTCAAATAAATAGAGCATAAGCCAATAAACATCATTAGTAACACCATCAGTAAATGTAAATTAAAACAAAAATGACATTCCTTTGACACTCATCAGCTTAGAAACAAAATTAACGATATAAAAATAGCAAGTTTTGTTAGGAATCTATAGAATTCTCATACATTCCTTGGGTTTATAAACCCTTCTATCTCCATAGAAGCTAACTTTTCAAAATCTGTATTAAAAACTTGACCCACCAGGAACACTCCATGGGTAAGCCCTTGAATATGTGTCTCAGAAAGAAGAAACAACTATTTAACTGCACTGTTTTAATAAGAAAGAACTGGATATAAACCCAATGTTAGTCACAATGAAATAGTGTTAAAGTCATATGATGAAATTGTTAATAAAATGGTGCAGTCTTGTCTGTGGTATGATTTACATCCCGGACACCATCCTAGGCTCTAGCCTAGGCTGGAACCTAGGCTAGAAGCCAGGTGACCAGATGGCCCAACCACAGGTGTCAGCTCCATCCCCACCCTGATGAGTTTCATTGCTCCTACTTCCTGTCCCCCTACCCCACCCCAGCAAAGGCATAACATGACACACTTCCCATACACGTGCTCTCTCTCTTACTCTTTCATCCTCTACCCCCCGCCCATCAGACTTTCCCCTCTGACAACAAACTTTTCCTCTAACTCTGGTATTTGGTGTGTTTTGTGGTGGCCTTACAAGCATAGTATTCAGTAGTGAAAAATAAATGGATTCAGTGACTCATAGCAACACAGACGAATCTCAAGGAGAAAATATTTTTTAATAAAAGAGCAAGTTAGGGAATTGTGCTATGTAATGTGCTTCTATTTCTATAAAGTCTAAAACATGAAATGCCAAGAAAAGCAATATATTATGTAGGGCATAGGCATTTTTGATAAAATTAAGAATAGTCAGGAAAATTTGATACAATCTAGAATGGGGTTTACTGCCAAAAGGGGAGGTGACAAGATGTTGTGACGGTTGAAATGGCAGTGGAGAAAATATTACTACCTAGGTTCTTTGTCTCACATGGAAGAAGAATTTCCAAGTGGACACGCAGAGAGATATAAAAGCAAGATTTATTAGAGTCAAAGACCTCCAGCCAGAGCAGCATGAAGGGGGCTTCCTAGAGAGGAAAAAACCCAAAGGGGGCCTGGTCCTGGGATTTTTAAGCACAATATGGAAAAAAAAAACTTGACAATCAGATTGACATTCAGTTACATGGCAGGGACAAACCCATCAGAAGAATTGATTCACAATCTTTTACCCTGACTGGCTTGCTCAGGATAAAACAAATGAGCCATCACAAAGATGGGATACCTGATTTGTTGTACAGTAAAGTGGGAGCTCACGCTGGTCTTGTGATAAGATTGGAAGCTCCCAAGGAGTGGGCAGGCTGGCACTTTTGACCTTGCTGAAAGACAGTCCTTGAGGGAAAGCAAGCACTGTGCACCCCAGTTTCCACTGACTGCCTATGAACCCATCTGACTCCTCATGTCAGTTGTGCAGTTAGGTTAGGTAACATGGTGATTTCCTTCTTTCTAACAGTTTTGTCTTTGCTGAATTTCATGAAACAGGTTGCCACCTTGGGAAGGCCCATGTGGAAAAAAAAAAAACTGAGAGCATCCCCCAGCCAAAACCGAGTGCCCTTGTAACTCATGAAAATCTGACATCTGTCTGATGGCCAGGTCCCCTTGAAAGTGTGCCCTTCCCCAGCATAGTCTACAGTGAGAACCCAGTTGGAGAAAAACTGGTGACAGCCTCAGAAAAGGGCTGTCTCAATGACTCCCAGAAGCTATAGAGTAATAATGTGTGCTGTGGTAAGGCTCTGTGTTTGTGTGATTGTTATACAACAATCAACGTCTAACCCAGCTTCCCAGGGATTGCTGGGGATTCAGCTCCTAGCGGATGCTGGCTAAAGGCAGCCCCTAGTTTCTTGCCATAGTTTCTGGACATGGTAGTTTGGTTTAATAAAGCCATCTGTGGAGAGAGACTGCTAGAGAGATGGAAGTCACTATCCTGTTTAACCTTATCCATAAATGTGACATTTCATTATTTTTCATAATGAATGTTTAAAAAGTAAGTCGTAGGCTTTGTCCACACTTGTGGGAAGAGATCACACAATAGCAGAGAGGTAAGGATTGTTGGTGGTCATGTCAGGAGCTGCAAATCACATTGCTTACACACGCACACATACACACACATACATACATACAAATACCCACGAACACACCTACACACACGAACACATGCATACACAGGAACACACATACACATATGAAATGAACATATAATACCCACACAAACACACACACATATATACACATACCCATACATACTCGCAAATACCCATGGACACACACACACACACATGAACACATACATACACACGGATACACATACAAACATGAACATACATATACCCCCCAACACAAACGCATAATTTGCACTTGCCTGACATTAAGTACAAGCTATTCTTATAACTTACTCTGAGAGCTTCAGCAGACAATAACTGTAGAAGGTTAGAAGGTCAAACAGCAAAGTAGAGTAACTTGCAATCCCTTTGCAAGAGTACATTAAATAGAGATGCTACTTCCTTAAAATCTACGGCAGGAATTGGAAGTGACTTTTAAATATCCCCCACAAGCAGACATCTTCCATTTCTTTATTAGAAGAATAAAGCAAGCATGAAGTACTGGGGATAAACCAAACTCAGTGATTGAGCAGTATGGACCGCAGTTTCATCCTCCAACAAAAACCTGATTATCCTGGCTTTAAGTCTTCATCTCTACAACTGATAGTTCGAGGCTGTTGAAACTGTTCAATCTATGGATGTGATAAAGCACTCAAGCAAGCATCCTGAAATCATATAAATGACTTTTGCTGACATTTTCAATATTGGCAAAAGATATTTTTTTATCAAAGTCCTCATTCTAAAAAGTCATATAAACTACTTTCTGCCAGACACACGGTGTTCTTTTATGTGATAGAAAAGAATTTTACATTCACCGCCCATTTCTTGGAAGACTATGCTGAATAAAAACACATATATTTAGCAATGGCAATTTGATGTGCTCTCAAATTTAACTATTTTCTTCTTTACTGAAAAGTAGAACACATCATGTTGATTTGTAGATATTGTTAGATTACAAGCTAGGTTGCTGCAAGCAAGAGACTGCAATGGAGGGGCTTAAATGAAGCAAAAGTTTATTTTTTCAAGATTTATTTTGGGCCGGCGCTGTGGCTCAACAGGCTAATCCTCCGCCTTGCGGCGCCGGCACACAGGGTTCTAGTCCTGGTCGGGGCGCCGGATTCTGTCCCGGTTGCCCCTCTTCCAGGCCAGCCCTCTGCTGTGGCCCCGGAGTGCAGTTGAGGATGGCCCAGGTGCTTGGGCCCTGAACCCCATGGGGAGACCAGGAAAAGCACCTAGCTCCTGGCTCCTGCCATCGGACAAGCGCGGTGCGCCGGCCGCAGCGCGGCAGCCATTGGAGGGTGAACCAACGGCAAAAGGAAGACCTTTCTCTCTGTCTCTCTCTCTCACTGTCCACTCTGCCTGTCAAAAAAAAAAAAAAGATTTATTTTATTTATTTGCAAGGCAGAATTGCAAGGGGGGGGGGGAGATCTTTCATGTACTGGGTCATTCCCCAAATGGCTGCAATGACTAGTGCTGGGCCAGGTCGAAGCCATGAGCCTGTAGATCCATCCTGGTCTCCCATGTGGATGCAGAGGCCCAAGGACTTGGCCCACCCTCCACTGCTTTCCCAAGTGCCTTATTAGGAAGCTGGATCAGAAGTGGAGCAGCTGGGACTCCAATTGGCTGTGCCATGGAGCCAGCCCCAAATGAACTTCTTAACAGGAACTACTACATGATGCCTTTAAGCCATAAGCCATCTACTGAAAAAACAGTGCCATAGTTTAAACAAGACTTGGCTCCCCAACTCAGGGTTCTAAGAAGGTGAATCCAATATGGTGTCTGGGAGGTGAGCCCAGTGGGAAGTCCTTAGGTTGTTAGGGATATGCCCTCAGGAGTTAGCTCTCAGTAGAGGCATTGTTATAAAAGCTGAGTTCAGTGTTGTCTCTGTTTCTTGGCTTGCCATGTGATCATTTCTGCACACATTCCAGCCTCCCACCTGACCAGATGGCACAACCATAAGGGCCAACCTGATCTTGGACCATAAACCTCCAAAACTGGAGCAAAACTAAGCTCCCTTCCTTTATAGTTAGCTTGCTTTAGGTGTTTAGTTGTAGTAGTAAAACGCTGACTAATACAGGTGGCTTCTTCAGATGCATTTTCCCAAAGTTCAGTTGTGTCTTTTTTGGCAAGTTTTCTTAAGTGTGTCAAGAAGCAGTAAAGCACACATACGTGTTCTGAATGCTGTTAGCAGGCTCCGTCTGGAGTCTGGAGTTTCACCAAATGGTTTTATGGCATGACAAAGATCCTCAGCCAAGATAAATGATGTAGAACTCACTTCTTTAACAAAGTGCCACAGATCAAGTAACTTAGAAACACAACAAATGTACTATCTTAGTGTTCGGCAGGTCAGAATTCCAGAATGTTTGTAGGTCTGACAAGGCTCAAATCAAAATGTTCACAGGGCTGTGTTCCTTTCTAAGGAATCTGGGGGGGGGGGCAGGGCCATTTTCTTATATTTTCCAGTTTCTAGGGTTTTAGGGTTGAGATTTGGGTTCAGTGAGTCCCTCAAAAGGTTCAGGACCTGGAAGTTTGGTCCCCCGTGTGGCTATGTTGGGAGGTGACACAGTGCTTTTT
Source organism: Sylvilagus floridanus (assembly GCA_949820135.1). Classification (NCBI taxonomy): domain Eukaryota; kingdom Metazoa; phylum Chordata; class Mammalia; order Lagomorpha; family Leporidae; genus Sylvilagus; species Sylvilagus floridanus. The sequence goes on along the minus strand of OX463236.1, from coordinate 65,999,960 downwards.
TTTTTTTTTTTAAGATTTGGTTATTTATTTGAAAGGCAATGTGACAGAGAGAGAGGGAGAGGCAGACAGAAATATCTTCCATCTGTTGGTTCACTCCACAAGTGGCTGCAGCAGTCGGGGCTGAGTCAGACAAAAGCCAGAAGCTAGGAACTCCATCTGGGTCTTCCATTTGGGTGACAGGGCCCAAGTTCTTGGGACACCTTTTGCTGCTTTCCCAGGAGCATTAGCAGGGACATGAAGTGGAGCAGCCAGGACTCAGACCAGTGTTCTGATGTGAGGTACCAACCTTTCAAGTGGCAGCTCTAGCTGCTATTCCACAAGGCTGGACCCAGGTGGTAGAATCTTTAAGAGGTATGACCTAGAGCGTGGTGTTTAAGTCACGGTGGGCACTATATCAGGAAGAGGTCGGCACTGTTCTCATTGGACCCCTTGTTGGTTCTTGTGAAGGAGTTGTTACCGAGAAGAAGTATGACCCTGAGTCACTCTCTGGCTTCTCATCTCACAGTGTAGTCTCTCCCTCTCATACACACTCCTGCTATGGTTCCATCTACCTTGTGATGCAGCCCAGGGGGCCTTCAGCAGAGGCTGGATCAACAGTGTCACCCAATCTTGGACTTTCTAAAACTATGAGCTAGGTAGCCCATTTTCTCTATTAAGTACTATGTCTCAGGTATTTCAGTACAGCAATCCAATACAAAGAGAACGTTATATGTGGTTTAATTTTAGCAACAATCCACTCTTCTAATACATTTTGCATTAATCAGGATACAGATAAGATTGGTATAAGAAGTTTCAAAATATAGTTTGCTTTAAGCAAACTATAAATGCATTCCTATCTTATACAATGGGCTAAGTTTACAGCCTAGGGCCAGTATGACAACTTCACAGCATAATGATCTATTTTGTTTACAAATAGTAGCCTGCATCTTTAGATCATGCCTTTGTCTGAACAGTGACAGAGCCCAGCACCACACTTAGATTCCAATGAAATGAAAACAGGGGTAGAAAGTATGACAATCCCCTTCAAAGAAGTAAACCAAGACTCACCTATCCCTTATAAGCATTTGGAGCTGAAAAGTAATTGAAAATTGCATATTTCACATAAAACATTGAAGCCAATGCTAAAGAAGGAAGAGGAAATGTAAACAACCAGTGATCTTAGAATAAAACAGAAGGTAGGCTGGGGTTCAGGTTTGTCTTCAAGGTCCAACCCTACACACACTTAGTGGGCAGTTTCCACATTAATCCTAGAGTTTCTACAGCAGGACTGCACTAAGGTAGGAAGCAATCCCCCCACTAAGACCAATCATAAAAGCAAAGGGCTTTAAAGGCTGCTGCAAGATATTGGAGAAACACAATAATTTAAGAAGCTAGCAGATTAGCATCTGGAAGGTGGGCCCAACATTGTAGTAACTTTTCCCTTGAGATTGCTTGTTAACTCCCAAGGGGTAGCTCAGTGATGTCCTTTGATCGCCCCAGTGGGGCTGGGATAAACCCATTCAGTTTGGGTTTGAACACAAAAGGAATGGTCGTTGGCAACAGCAATGAACTAAAAAAATACATTGGGGCTGCAGCTCGGGTTTAAACCACTTCACATCCTGAAGTTGTATTGAGGTGACCTCATTTTACCTGGAAAATGAAAAGCACAAACACTTCCAGGAAGAATACAACATCATCCTAGGGCTCAAATCCTTTTCACAAATGAACCAACAAACTACGTGCCATGTAGTGAAAACTAAGCAAGTGCATGATAATATGAGCAATACATGAATAAACCAGACAGAAATGTTAAACTCTCCTTTGTTTAAATAAATAATATGACATTGATTGAAAATGTAGTGGCAGCTCTTTCTTCCAGCTGCCCGAGATGCTCAAAGGAAAGATGGCCAAGGGGAATATAGCGCTCCAATCCCTGCTGCTGTGACGAAGACAGAGACTACAGGGTGACAAATTCCATTTGAGAACAGAGCTAAGAACTTTGCTGTTGGACAGTATTCACCTCCAAAGCACCCCCATTTGTTTTGTTAAATGACCCTACACACATGACTGCAACAGCAAAGAGGTTTCCTCTGTAAGTGGCTGAGGACGGCTCCAGTTCACCCAAGCCTTGGATTGCCACACAACTACTCAAACTCTAAAGCTGTCCCACAAGTACAGACCCAAAACCAAGAAAGGAGGAAGCAGAGACGGGTGGTCTGAGCCAAGAAGAGAACAGCTGGCAGAGGGACCGTTCACTGGTCCTCTGAGAGATTAATACTCTCACCACCTTGGTGAAGGACAGGTACGCCGAGCTGTTGTGACTGCCCATGACTTGGGTCCCTGTGAGCTGGACACCTTCCTGCTTTCCCTGTGTCAACAAATGGGAATATCCTATTGCATCATCAGGAACACCAGGCTGAGATGTCTGGCCAACAGGTAAACCTTCTCTACCTCCATCTATAAGCAGATTAACTCAGATGTCCAAGGTGCTTTGACAAAACTGATGGAAACTATCAGTGTCAAGCATAACAAGTCCAATGAGATCAGGCATATCTGGGGAGCCAGCACTTTGGGTTCAGGATTTGTGGTATTGTCCAGATTGAAAAGACAGAGTCTAAATGACTGCCACTAAACTGGGCTAAATGTACACTGCTGAGATTGCTATACACGGAAGCAATAAAAACCCTCTTCCAAAAAGAAAAAATGAAATTTAATCATAAAATTAGAAGCTATAAAGAAAATCTAAATAAAAATTTGAGAAATAAAAATTAAATAAAGACTTCAGTGGATGAGTTTCATGAATGTTTTGACATAACTGAATGAAGGGATATTAATAACTGGAATAAAACACAGATTTAAAGAGTAACAGACAATAGAGAGAATGATAAAATACAGAGTATATGGTAAAAATAAATCTAGAATATTGGATATTAGTATCCCATAAGATAAGAAATAGAAGCAAAATTGTAGATGGGATGAATAAGAGCATTATAGCACTGATGCATGACATAAATATACATTTGCAAGAAGTCTATGTTACAGGAAAGCTAAATGAGAATAAATTCACTCTTAGAAAAACTGAAAAAAAAAACATAGAACAAAGAAAAAATACATATAATTTATAAAAAGTCCAGTTCTGACATGGCAGACACACTATGGCTGATATATCTTGCTCATTGTAAGTAAAATCTTAAGGAACACTACGTAAGTCAACTTCCTGAAAATCAGGAAAAGCAATGAAAAACATGGAAATGGGCTATGAGGCAGTGTTAGCAGGGTGGGCAATGAAAGTCCTTCGGTTTGCAGGGTATTGTTGGGGTGGTCCTAGAGCAGGGAGCACATGTTCTGTGTATCAGTTCACACTAGTTTCTCTATCACCCCTGGGCTATACAGAAATGATATGAACCAAACAGCATAGCAAAGGTTTTAAGAGTTAAACTAATATTTAAGCCATAGCACAGATATCAGACAAAACCTTGTGTGATATATATGTGGGACAAATCCACAAGTACATAGCAAAAGCATTAAAAAATTGAACTCAGATTAGACAAAATATGTTATGGTTTGAATCTACAGAGCAACAGAAAAAATTTCCAAAGCAGGATGATAGAACCCAGGGCTTAGACAACAAAAGAGTAACAATATTACAGTCCTAAATTCCACACTTTACAAACAATAAGTAACCAGGAAATTGTGACCAAATATCAAAGGAAAGACAATCAACAGATACAAACCCTGAAATGCCCAGATGTTGACATAAATAGACAAGAAAAATTGTAAAGTGACTATTATTACTGTGCTCTGCATGGTAAAGGCAAAACAAACAAACAAATCAAAAAAACTTCAGGTGAATAAAAAATATGCATTTGCAGAAGAGAAATAGAAGCTATAAAAATAAAAGCAAATAAATAGAAATGAAAATCACAGTGGCTTCAGTGAAAGAATATAGGAGAGAATCCTGAAGATTTATTTATTAAAGATTAAGAAATAAAAATAAGAAACAGAGAAAAACAATGGATACAATGAGCGGAGGTTCAAGGATCTGTGAAACAGCATCAGAAAGAATAACGTGCATGGCTGTGAGTCCAGAGAGGATAGAGAATAAATGGAATAAAAGGACAGCATAAAGATTTTAGTAACTATTTGAGTGGCGGCCAAAGATTTAGAGGGAAACACAAAGGTCACACAAAAATATTCAATGTGTATGTAGTCAATCCATGTATGTGGCTTCCATTTATGGGAAATTCAGTGAACGAGAAAAGAGCAGGTTCATTGGCATCACAGCCATGAAATAAGCAAAATCTGTACAGGGGGAGATTCAACAGAACTAAAGATCTACTTTCTACAGTAAGTAAATTTCCAGGAAACATAATTAAATAGAAAGTTGGGGAGAAACTTATAGACAAACTGAATAAATGCAAACTGTGATCCTGGTTCACACTATGTTATTGTGAAAGAAGATAAGAAAATAGAGACTTTGAGCAGTGGCTGAATATTTGATAACATTAAAGAATTCACTTTTTTATAAAGTGTTATGGCTATGTTTTAAACAAGAGTCTTCCTATTTTATAGATACTAAAAATTTATAGTTGAAGTAACATTACATGGGATTCACTCTAGATTAAGATGAAGGGGAAGGGTATGTTTAGATGAAATAATGGTGAGGAAGGGGTTTGAATTAATTCTCTTGCTTGGGGATGTCCAATTACTCCAATAAAACTTGTCAAAAACACTATTTTCCCATTATGATTATTTTGGCACCCTTGTTGAAAAACAATCAAACATCTCTGTAAAGATTTACTTACTGACTCTCAGTAATAGACCACTGGTCTTCATGCCCACCTCAATGAATCTTTGTACACATGTTTGTTTACTGATTTTCCTGAACTAATTATGGAAAGTCTGTATTTTTTATCCTAGAAGTCACTGAGTCTTTGTGATTAGCAGATCTCACAGAGGTTTCCTCAAATACTTTGATCTACTACATTATGCAGCCTTTTGCAAGGGGCTCTGGCTGCAGAGGATGGCACACCTTTAACATTCAGCCAACTAGTTTGCAACTCTACCTTGGCCTTCACTTCCTTTTTCTGCCAACCTGAAGGTCAGCCTGGGGGAAATTTTTTCTCAGCTTATTTCCAGGCATACACACAGGCCTACAGATGTGAAATATCTTCTATAGTCCCACATACCTGTCAGAGACTTCAATGCCTTCTATGTACATTTCATCTCATCTTTTGGGGTCTCAAGCCTGAGGCTAGCCTCTGACCAGCAGGGGCAGCACAAGCACTCTCCAACAAGGCTAATGGGAGAGGTGAGGTCCACGGGTGATGAACACACCACAAGCACCCGTGAGTTCTGTCGAAGCAGGAATCGCTTTATTGAGGAAGCATACAGGCTTATAAGGCTTACAAAAGACAAACGCAGTAGGGGAGCCAATCAGCGAAAAGGTCATGCAAGTGTGGGTGGATCACACGCGGGGCATGTTAAGCAAAGTATAGAGATCACACACTGTCCATGTGTCCAGAACTAAAGCAGACCTATCCCTGCTGGGGTGGTCTGATCTCACGTAGCTTAACTGCAACAGCTGCAGACATGCCCCTCGAACATCTGCCAGGCACCATATTGTAATGGAGATTCTAGGCAATGCCCATCATCATCGATTTTCTTTTAAGCATTTCCATGAGCTTTTTTTGGCCCCTACTATTTCTACCACCTCAAAAATATACAGTGTTAAATAATTTCCACTGATTGTTTTGATAAGTGATTGTGAGAAAGGGTTGTTCACAATTAATGGGCTTTGTATTAGGCCAAATGAAGACAAATTGCATGAGAAAGTTTTCTAAGGAAGTACCCGACAACTTAAATCAGAACAATCCTATGAGAATATGGCTTTGATGACTTCCAAATCGAATCCACCCTGCAGCACGTGGGCCATTGGTTTCCACAGCTCCATGACTGTGAGTCTGCCTGTCTTCAAGACTACCACAGAACTGAAAAGAGTGGGGTGGAGGTAAGGTAAGTTAAACTGCCACGAGGCTCTAACATTCAGTCATTTGCTTAAGATTGCTGAAAGTCTGGTTTGATCTCCAGAGTTCTGAAGAATTCGCCTTTGAACCATGTTGTTTGTGTTTTCACTGCTTTTATGGCGGAATCAGCTTCTGTGGGTCTTTATGCACCATTCTGGGTATGTTTTCTCCAAAAACAAATCTTCTAACATGTCATAGTCATATTCCATTAACTCATCAAGCATATTATAATCTAGAGGGAAAATGGCATGCCATGCTGTCAGAACAACAATAATATTCTGTTTTACATTACACATTCAGCACTTGCTATCAATTTACCAGCTTTATGTGCCCAGATATTTGAATAAGGGTTCTTGCTTGTTTTGTTGTTCCAAGATCACAAAATCAGTCTCTAGATTCAACAGTTTTCAACCCATTAGTAACTTTGATCAAACATCAGCACAAGGATGAGCTCTCTTTTCTCTAGGTTTTTACAGCAGTCATATATAAAGAAAACAAAGAGTCTCAGTGTGTGCATCTGTTCAGGGGCTATGGGTGAGCTTTTTTCTTTCAATCTGGGAGTTCTTTTTTTTTTATTTTTGACAGGCAGAGTGGACAGTGAGACAGAGAGAGAGAGAAAGGTCTTCCTTTGTCGTTGGTTCACCCTCCAATGGCCGCCACAGCTGGCGCGCTGTGGCCAGCGCACCGCACTGATCCGAAGGCAGGAGCCAGGTGCTTCTCCTGATCTCCCATGGGGTGCAGGGCCCAAGCACTTGGGCCATCCTCCACTGCACTCCCTGGCCACAGCAGAGAGCTGGACTGGAAGAGGAGCAACCGGGACAGAATCCGGCACCCCGACTGGGACTAGAACCCAGTGTACTGGCGCCACAAGGCAGAGGATTAGCCTATTGAGCCACAGCGCCAGCCTGGACTTTTTTCTTTCAGTTGGTGATCAAGACCTACATAAGGTGACAGAGAGATTCTAAGATCCATGATCAAAATTGGAATCTGGTATTTCCCCTAGCCTTCTATAAAGGTGAAGTAATGCTTAGTGACAGAGAGAACTTATGTGATAGATGCCACTTTTTCACAATAATCCCACACAACATTTGTATGGGAAAGAGCCAGCATCACACAAGATGAGACCACTCAAAGAAGATCAAAATAATTTTCCAGTAGCACCAGCAATTAGCTATGTAAGAAGAGTTACCTTCCTTTATCTGCAGCTCCTTTTCCTAATATCCTATTGTTAAATCCAAAGGGAAAAGAGGGAAAAGTGTCACTACAGCAATGGTATTTCTAAAATTTTATTTATTTATTTTTCAAGGAATACATAAATACAACTTTAGGCATTTAGTTATTCTTCCCACCACACCTGCCCTCCTACTCATGTTCCTACCCTTCTCCTCATCTCTCTTCCCTTGCCATTCCCATTCTCCATTAATATTCATTTTCAATTAACTTTTTACACAGAAGATCAACTCTATACTAAGTAAAAATTTTAACAGTTTGCACACATACACACACAATACTGAGAACTAGTTTTACAGTTAACTCTGGTAATACAACTCAGTGAGGACAGAGATCCTCATGGGGAGTTAGTACACAGTGATTTCAGTCATTAATTTAACAATTAACACTCTTCTGTATGATGTCAGTGACCATTCAAGGCTCTTGACATGAACTTCATAGGCCATGGAAGCCTTGTGAGTCCACAAACTCCATCAGCATTTGGACATGGCCATAGCAAAGTGGAGGTTCTCTCCTCCCTTTAGAGAAAGGTACATCTTTCTTTGATGGCCACTTCTTTCTGCTGGGATCTCACTCACAGAGAACCTTCATGTACAACATTTTTTGTCACTGTGTCTTGGCTATCCATGCCTGAAATGCTCTCACAGGCCATTTACCCAGACCGGAAAGACTTAAGGGCTGATTCTGAAGTGAGAGTGTTACTAAAAGTGATTGTCATTCTATGATTCTGCTGTGAGAACTGCTTCCCATGTTGGACCATTCTCTCCTTTTTAATTCTATCGATTGTTATTACCAGGCATTTGATCCTATTTATATGATCATTTTAATACTTAATCCTACCTATATGTTCACTTTAACACTTAATATTATCACTTTAACAAATAAGATGGCATTTTTACTACTAAGCTTAATGGGATTTGGAGTACCATGACAAGTTTTTAAATTGTACCATTAGAAGTAAGTCTGTAGGAATGTATGCAGAACTATACAAATTTACAGTTATAAACTTCCTCTTCCCTCTCTTATTCCCACTCTTATTTTTTACTGAGATCCATCCTCAATTAACTTTATACACATATAATTAACTCTATGTTAAATCAAGAGTTCAACAAATAGTTTGAAGAACTCTGTAATTAACACACAATTTTTCTTAGGTGTTTAAATTTTAACTTAAAAGTGATCCCTGTTAAATATAACAGTGGGAATAAGAGAGGGAAGAGATGTACAATTTGGACATGCTCAATCGGACCTGCCCCAAATGGTGGAGTTAGAATTGTGCCAGGGGATTCCAATTCAATCCCATCAAGGTGGCATGTACCAAGGCCATCTCACTAGTCCAAGTGATCAATTTCAGCTCACAATTGATCACACTGATAGGTCTAAGAGTCAAAGGGATCACACAAACAAAACTAGAGTCTGCTAATGCTAACTGATAGAATCAAAAATGGAGAGAACGATCCATCATGGGAAGCGAGATACACAGCAGACTCATAGAATGGCAGATGTCCTAAATAGCACTCTGGCCTCAGAATCAGCCCTTAAGGCATTCAGATCTGGCTGAAGAGCCCATGAGAGTATTTTAGGCATGGAAAGCCAAGACACTCTCAAAAACAAAAAAAAAAGAAGACCTAAATGAAAGATCTCTGCTAATGAGATCCCAGTGGAAAGAATGGGGCCATCAAAGAAGGAGGTACCTTTCTCTGAAGGGAGGAGAGAACTTCCACTTTGACTATGACCCTGTCAGAATAAGATCAAAGTCGGCAAACTCAAAAGGCTTCCATAGCCTCGGCAACTCATGACTAGAGCCAAGGGAGATTACTGACGCCATAAACAAGAGTGTCAAATTGTTAAATCAACCTCAGGAGTCACTGTGTACTTACTTCTCATGTGGGATCTGTCCTTATTGTGTTGTCCAATATGAAGTAATGCTATAACTAGTACAAAACAGTATTTTACACTTTGTGTTTCTGTGTGGGTGCAAAGTGATGAAATCTTTACTTAGTATATACTGAACCAATCTTCTGTATATAAAGAGAATTGAAAATGAATCTTGATGTGAATGGAATGGGAGAGGGAGCAGGAGATGGGAGGGGTGTGAATGGGAGGGAAATTATGGGGGAGGGAAGCCATTGTAATCCATAAACTGTATTTTGGAAATTTATATTTACTAAATAAAAATAAATGAATAAATAAATAAAACAAATAGTTTTAAGAAAAAAAACAGAAGAAACAGAAAGAATGAAACTGTTCCTCAACAGTCAAGACAAGGGCAGCTCAAGTCATCCTTTCTCAAAGTGTCAACTTCAAATCTACAGATTTTGTTTCAGGTGTGCTGTTAGTTCTCACGGATAAAAAAGATACAGCAATAAAAAACAATGAAATCCGCTCATTTGCAACAAAATGGAGGAATCTGGAAAACATCATGCTGAGTGAAATAAGCCAGTCCCAAAGGGAGAATTATCATATGTTCTCCCTGATCGGTGACAACTAACCAAGCACCAATAAGGAAACCTGTTAAAGTGAAATGGACATTATAAGAAAGAGTGACTTGATCAGGAAGAATATATTGCATTTGTCCCTTTGGGACTGGCTGATTTCACTAAGTATGATGTTTTTCAGATTCTTCCATTTTGTTGCAAATGACCATATTTCAATTTTTTACTGCTGTGTAGTATTCCATAGTGTACATATCCCATGATTTCTTTATCCAGTCTTAGTTGATGGGCATTTAGGTTGATTCCATGTCTTTTATATATATATATATATAAAGCTTTTATTTAAAGAATATAAATTTCCAAAGTACAGCTTATGGATTACAATGGCTCCCCCCCGACACAATTTCCCTCCCACCCGCTACACTCCCCTTTCCCACTCCCTCTCCACTTCCATTCACATCAAGATTCATTTTCCATTCTCTTTATACACAGAAGATCAGTTTAGTACATATTACGTAAAGATTTCAATGGTTTGCCCTAACATAGAGACACAAAGTGAAAATACTGTTGGAGTACTAGTTATAGTATTAATTCACAATGTACAGCACATTAAGGACAGAGATCCTACAAGATTTTTTTTTAAAGAATTGATTAATTATCTATGCAATTTCCAATTTAACACCAAGATTTTTTAATCATTTTTAATTATCTTTATATACAGAAGATCGATTCAGTATATACTATGTAAAGATTTCATCAGTTTGCACCCACACAGAAACACAAAGTGTAAAAATACTGTCTCAGTACTAGTAATAGCATTATTTCACATTGGATAACACATTAAGGACAGATCCCTCATGAGACGTAAGTACACAGTGACTCCTGATGTTGATTTAATAATTTGACACTCTTGTTTATGGCGTCAGTAATCTCCCTTGGCTCTAGTCATGAGTTGCCGAGGCTATGGAAGCCTTTAGGGTTCGCCGACTTCGATCTTATTCCGACAGGGTCATAGTCAAAGTGGAAGTTCTCTCCTCCCTTCAGAGAAAGGTACCTCCTTCTTTGATGGCCCCATTCTTTCCACTGGGATCTCACTCGCAGAGATCTTTCATTTAGGTCTTCTTTTTTTTGTTTTTCAGAGTGTCTTAGCTTTCCATGCCTAAAATATTCTCATGGGCTCTTGAGCCAGATTCGAATGCCTTAAGGGCTGATTCTGAGGCCAGAGTGCTATTTAGGACATCTGCCATTCTATGAGTCTGCTGTGTATCCCGCTTCCCATGTTGGATCATTCTCTCCCTTTTTGATTCTATCAGTTAGTATTAGCAGACTCTAGTCTTGTTTGTGTGATCCCTTTGACTCTTAGACCTATCGGTGTGATCAATTGTGAGCTGAAATTGATCACTTGGACTAGTGAGATGGCTTCCATGTCTTAACTATTATGAATTGACCTGCAATAAACATGGAGGTGCAGATACCTCTTTCATATGCTGATTTCATTTCTCTTAGGTAAATTCTCAGGGGTGGGATGGCTGGGTCATATGGTAGGTCTATATTCAGATTTTAGAGGTATCTCCATACTGTCTTCCATAGTTGCTTTACCAGTTTCCATTCCCATCAACAGTGGATTAGAGCATCTTTTTCCCCACATCCTGCCAGCATTTGTTGTTTGTTGATTTCTGTATGAAAGCCATTCTAATGGGAGTGAGGTGAAACTTCATTGTGGGTTTGATTTGCATTTCCCTGATGGCTAGTTATTTTGAGCATTTCTTCATGTGTCTGTTGGCTATTTGGATTTCCTCTTTTAAAAAATGTCTGTTTAATGCCTTGGCCCATCTCTTAAGTGGGTTGTTTGTTTTGTTGTTGTAGAGTTTCTTGATCTCTTTGTATATTCTGGTTATTAATCCTTTATCAGTTGCATAGTTTTCAAATATTTTCTCCCATCATGACTGTTGCTTCTTCACTTTCCTGTGTGTTTATTTTGCTGTACAGAAGCTTCTCAATTTTATGTAATCCCATTTTTTAATTTTAGCTTTGACTGCCTGTACCTCTGGGGTCTTTACCAAGAACTCTTTGCCTATGCCAATTTCTTTCAGGGTTTCCTCAATATTCTCTAATAATTTGATGGTGTCTGGTCATAGATTAAATCTTTAATCCATGTTGAGTGGATTTTTGTTTAAGGTGTAAGGTAGAGGTCTTGCTTCATACTTCTGCATGCAGAAATCTAGTTCTCCCAGCACCATTTTTTTAAAAGATTTATTTTATTTATTTGAAAGACAGAGTTACAGAAAGAGGTAGAGACAGAGAGAGAGGTCTTCCATCTGATGGTTCACTACCCAGATGGCTGCAATGGCTGGAGCTGTGCTGATCCAAACCAGGAGCCAGGAACTTATTCTGGGTCTCCCATGCGGGTACAGAGGCCAAAACACTTGAACCATCTTCTACTGCTTTCCCAGCCCATAGCAGAGAGCTGGATCAGAAGAGGAAAAGCCAGGACTAGAACCGGTGCCTATATGGGATGCCAGCGCTTCAAGCCAGGGCATTAACCCACTATGCCATAGCACCAGCCCCTCACCATTTGTTGAAGAGACTGTCCTTGCTCCAAAAATTGGTTTTAGCTCCTTGGTCAAATATAAGTTGGTCGTAGATGTTTGTATTGATTTATGGTGTTTCTATTCTGCTCCACTGGTCTATCCGTCTATTTTTGTACCAGTACCAGGCTGCATTGATTATAACTGCCTTGTAGTATGTCTTGAAATCTGGTATTATTATGCCTCTTTGTTTTTGTTTGTTTTTTGTTTTTTGTTTGTAAAAGATTGTTTGAGCTATCCAAGGTCTCCTGTGCTTCCATATGAATTTCAGCATCATTTTTTCTAGATCTGAGAAGAATATCTGGTATTCTGATTGGCATAGCACTGATTTTTATGATATTGATTCTTTCAATCCATGAACATGGAAGATTTATCTTCTATTTATTGTTTAATGCCTTGTAATTCTCAGAAGGGAAGTTTATTCTGCTCAGCTGAGCTCCTCTCCTAAAAGGAGACCAGTGCCTGAGCACTAGCCCCAGTGGGTAAAATATTCATCCACTCTGCCCCAAGGACCACACAAAGGGTGCATTTCTCAGTGTAAGTTCAGATTCCCCAGCAATGTCCCTCACCAGGTAACCAGGAAGCCCCGAGTATGTAGAGTTTCTCACAGTGACTGTCCAAAGTCCCAGCCACACTGTGAGTCCTCCCCCACTGTGTTTTTTTCGCAGTCCCAGCACCAAAGCCTCCTACAGTAATGAACTCCCAGCTCCCTGTTATTTCTCCCTATCAAAGCCAGGAGTCTCCACTCAGCTGGTTCCTGGGTGTGGACATGAACTAGCACAGCTGTTACATATGTCCAAAGTGGTGCCTGCTCCATCGGTTTGTTACAGGATGCCATTGTAAAGTGATTGGGGAGAGAAATGTCCCCTCCTCCTTTTTTTTCTCCTCTAGTTTGGCAGGTACACTATCTCCCATGGGGCTCCAAGCTGGGTTCCCTTTAGGCTCTTCCTGCAGCTTGGGCTGCTGCAGTCTGGTCCCATCTCACTTTCCAAAACTGGTGCGTAGGCTCTCGGCTGCTGGAGTTCTGAGTTGTGGGCATCCACACCCTCCATGTAGATCCATCATATCCCTCTAATTTGCTTAGGATTTCCTCTGATGTTTTCTCCCTAACTCTTCCCTGAAACTGCACTCTCACCACTTTTTTTTTTATTTTTAATTATCTTCTCCTGGACTAGAGCAGTAAGCTCCCTCCCTACTCCACCATGTTGGAACTCCAGCAATGGCATTTGATATGATGAAGCGGGAACAAGCTTCAAACCAAAATAACATCATACTTTTTACTGAATATACTATAAAAATGAAAACTATCTCACGAACCATCGCAGGAACCATCTGAATGAACACACAGTAACTGTGAAGGGGTCCAGACAGAAAGAAAAAGAAGCTTTGGGACAACAAATGGTGGAGAAATAGAAACAGGAATGGCTGTTGTTTGGACCCTTTGCAATCATGACCCCGGGCAACACTTGGCTTGGTCTCTGATGCATCTACGTCCTTACTCAGCAAGTGAGTTGCTAAAATTCAAAACTTCAGGTGAGAAAAATATATTCACGTTATTCTAAAGGGCCAGCTGTTCTTTGTTCCAGACCTCAAACCCAGAAATCTAAGTTAAATCTTGAAGGGTATCACACTACACTTGTATCTGTTCCAGCTTCTTTGATTTACAGAATTAAAAAAAAAAAATGCTGATGGCATTCATGTATTCTACAAAGGGGAAATTTCACAGAATGATAGGTGAGATCTAGGAGCTACACAAGATGCTGATTAATACCTAAGGCATAATATTTTAAAGATCTAATACCTTATGCATAAAAATAACATTGAGGTTTTCAATCCAACTTAAATGTTAATTTTCATAAAGAAAATGCTGAAAAATGTATAACAAATTCTAAGGAAACTACTTTTTAGCCAGTTTTACCCTACTGAGCTGAGTTCTTGTTAATCATTAGAATAATTTGTGCATTATTTTATCTAAGTTCTGTTTTTCCAAAGAGACTGAGTCTCTGTACAACTTTCTTTATCTCCCACGGGGTGATGAATCACAATGTTGGGGCTCCTCAGAGCTACTAAATAAATCCTTGATTGAATGATGAGCATCTGTGTTCTAAGCTTAGACTCCCTCACACCCAGTATTCCCTGTTGGTTTTCTTGAAGTGCAAGTTTTTCTTAATCAGTCACTAGCTTTGTTGTCAAACAGTGGTAGGGATATGCAGAAAACTTTGTGCAAAGGTCCTTGGACAACTGTAAGGATGTTTATCATGTTCAGAGTTAATTGAACATTGCAGAATACTTGTCTGACATACACAGAGGTTAAGTGGACCTGCATGGATTTCAGGATGGATGGGAAGAAAGAGTATGGCAGGTTGGAACCCTGTGTTGGAGATGACCTGCGGTATGTTGTGTGGAGTTGTGCTCTTTGGCTTTGTTCCATGGGCTACACGCTGGGTAGCTCAGACATGTTGCTTGGCCTCAATGAAACACAGTAGTATTTCAAATCAGGATGAGACTACTTGGGTTGTTTCTTGGGGGTGAGGAGGGATCAGAAGGGTTGTAAAAGCAATAGTGTTTGCAGTGATGTTTGTCCTTGGGAGTTCTTAGCATCTAAGCATCCTGCCTCCACCATGAAGCATGTAGAGACAGAATACTCCCCCTCCCATGGCCTGGAAGACTCTGGCATGGATTTTTGAATCTTGATAGAGGGAATAGAGTTCAGGACAGGCAGGGCTAATGTGCAGTGAGTGAGTTGTTGGCAGCAGGGATCTGGTGGCAGAAGGAGGGGGTCACTGTGTTATCTTCAGCTGACTACACTCCAGAATGACATCATCTGGGTTCTTAGCTGGGCACTGCCTCTACAGGATCTGCTCATCTGATAGACTAGTGCCAAGTGTCCTTACTCTCTCTTAGGCTGCATGTTCTATTTTGATTGACAACTTTTCGTACTACCCAGCCTCAGGTCTGTTGTTGACAGCTAGAAGTATTGATGCAGGTACTTTGGAGTGTATAAAGATATTTTCATTTTAGAGATCTACTGGATTCTCATGATTTTGAAAATAGGGATAATTTCCCAACTTAGAGGAATAAATTGCCAAGATAACTCAGTTAGAATGTGTCAGAGACTTGACAAGATTTCATAAGCATCTATGAACTTCCTCATGGGATTTGGAAACACCTATGCCCTACAAAGGCCAATAGTTAAATTTCAGTTGTTTTAAAGATTTATTTTATTTATTTGAAAGTCAGAGTTACACACAGACAGAAGGAGAGGCAGAGAGGGAGAGAGGGAGAGAAGGAGAGAGAGAGAGAGAGAGGTCTTCCATCCATTGGTTCACTCCCCAATTGGCTTCAACGGCCAGAGCTTGACTGCAGGAGGGTGCAGTCAGGGACTCACAACCCCTTCTCCTCCAGCTCCAGCTCTAAGACATTTTGGCTCTTTGCTTTGTAATGAATTATTTTTTTATTTGAAATGCAGAGTTACAGAGAGAGCAAGAGCGAGAGAGAGAGAGAGAAATATCTTCCACCCAATGTTCAGTCTCCAAATGGCTGCAATGACTGTGGCTGGGCCAGGATAAAAATCAGTACCCTGAAACTCCATCCGGGTATCCCATGTGGGTGCAGGGGCCCAAGCCCTGGGCCATCCTCTGCTGCTTTCCCAGGTGCATTAGCTGAGTCAGAAGTGGACCAGCTGGGACTTGAATCAGTGCTCATGTGGGAAGCAAGTGCCACAGGTGGCAGCTTCACCCCCTGGGCTACTGCTCCAGCCCCAGCTCCAAGATGATGGACTCCTCTGAGAGAAGCCTGCCAGAATTTCTCATCCACATCAGTTCTGTGCTGCAATAGCTCTAGTCCAAATAAGAGCTGCCAAGAGATTGAGGCACCTATACTCTTCCTACCTCCACCTGCAGGATAGAAACTGCCACACACACAGTGATAACTGACAATTGTGCTTCCCAATTTTCTTGGTCCATTTCAGCAATATTGCATATGTGTGTGTGTACAAATAGCATATACATGTATAAAATCTGATATAATACACTCAGTCATGGCTACATCACAGTGATATAATACACACTAAAGATAGAAAATCTGGTATATTACACTGAGTCAGTAAATCACTGACTTCAAGGAAGAAATAACAAGTAATTAATGCAAAACCTGCATTTCTATATCCTAAACATATGCAATCCAAAAATGAAACTAAGACAATGACTCCATTTTTAAAAATATAAACTTACAGATAGATTTACCAAAGGAAGTATTGAAGTTATAAATACATGGAAAACCATCTTCTCTTCATGGATTACAAGATTTACAATGTTTTAGATAGCAATGTTCTCCAAATTGATCAACAGAATCTTTTTCGAAACTCCTCATAAGCTCTTTGGGGAAAAATTGACAAGATAAATCTAAAATTCATGTAGAAACTAATGAAACACACAATAGTGAAAACAATCCTGAAAAAAGTAGATCAAAAGTAAAAGACTGGGGGACAGCATTGTGGTACAGCAGGTTCAGCCATTGCTTGTGGTGGTGTCATCCCACATCCGGAGGCTGAGTCAGTTCCTGGTGACTCTACTTCTGATCAGTTTCTTGTTAACAGGCTTGGGGAGGCAGCAGAAGATGGCCTCAGTGGGCTCCCTACCACCCATGAGAAATACTGGGATGGAATTCCTGGATCTTGGCTTTGGCCTGTCCTAAGACCTGGCTGTTGCAGCCATTTGGGGAGTGAACCGGTGTATGGAAGACCTCTGTCTTTATGTCCCTCCCCCTCTCTGTAACTCTACCTATAAAATAAACAAATAAATATTTTAAAAAGTTAGAGGACTCAAATGTCAGCAAAATAGTAAGGTAGGAAGTTGTAAGCTCTTGTTTCTGCAGAAATACACACAAACACTAAATTCAATAAAAATGTTTTACAATCTAGTTAAACTGACTTTGTAGGAGCTCTGAAACATAGCCAAAGATTTACAGCTACTAAGCAAATATTCAATTAAGAAAAACAATGTCTAGAACTGGAGGACAATTTTGTGGTGTTTTAACTCCCCCTAGCCCTGCTGCCTCCCCAGTACAGGTGTGGCCTTGGTTGTAAGCTGTGGCAGCCCAGCTGCCAGTATCTTTCTGTGAACTGTCCAGAAAAGAGCAGCTTACGTTTGCCAATGACAGTGTGTGTCTGTTCTAGCTTATGTGTTAGCTATCTGACACATACCACTAGCTCTGTTTCAGATATCGTGAGTTGCAGGGAGGAAAAGGGGCCGACACTGCTCAGAAAGTCTTCCTGAGACTACAAATCCTCAGATGCCTGGTGAAAGAAAGTATGTGTAAGAACATCCAGATTGAGAGGCTTTCAAAAAGTTCATGGAAAACATCTGTGGTGAAAAAAAGCATGAGTGGATTTCAAATTTTTTTTTTTGCATCTAGCTTAACTTATCATTTAATTCCATCTTTCCACACACTTTCTTTATTTCCCTATAGAGCATTCAAGACCCAGAGGAGAAGCGGCTATGGTGAGACTCCTTGGGAATTTAGCATGTTCAAAAATGTGGGCATGTATGATGCAGAAAAAACCTAGTAAGATCTTAAATAACATCTTGGACTAATTCCTAGATGAAGTCGATCTAATTAATGAAGAGCTATTTCAATCCAGAACAAGTATCATATGGTTCCACTCACATGATATCCCTAGAATGGTCAAATTCTAGGGTCAAATACAGACAGAAAGTAGAACACAGGTTGCCAAGGACTAGAGGATGAGGAGAATTTGAATCTTTAAAAAAATCTTATTTTTAATGTTTTATTATAACAGTTTATTGAAACAATATTGGATGAATCATATTTCTCAATCTCAAAATTTACAGAAAAGATACAAAATCAACAAACCACAAATCTGTATTGTGGTGGCAGTTCTGAGATTGGTCAGTTCTGAATATGGTCAGTTCTGAGATTATGTGTGTGATATTATAATAATTCTGGAAATGGATAGTGGTGATGGTAGACCAACATTCTGAATTCACTTAAGTAGTTAAAATGGCAACTCTTATTTATTTATTTTTAAGAACTATTTTAATTATTTAAAAGGCAGAATTATAAAAAGAGAGAAAGGGGAGAGAGAGAAATCTTCCATCTGCTGGCTCACTCCCCAAATGTCCACCAGGGCCAGGACTGGGCCAGGCCAAAGCAAGGAACCAGGAGCTGCATCTGGGTCTTCTAAGTGGGTGCAGGAGCCAAGGACTTGGGACATATCATGTACTGCTTTCCCAGGATCATTAGCAGGAAGCTGGATTGGAAGTGGAGCAGATGAACTCAAATTGGCTTCCATATGGGATGCTGGCATTGTGGGCAATGGTTTAAACTGTAATGCCACAACACCAGCCCCAGAAAATCTTATTTTTCTATGTTTTGTTATAACAGTTTATTGAAACAATATTGAATGAGTCATATTTATCAATCTCAAAATCTACAGAAAAGCTACATAATCAAGATACTGTGCTGGCGGCACAATATAGAGATATAGAGGTGAATGGAATATCAATAAAAATCCAGAAATAAACCTGTAGATGTAAGGCCAGTTAAATTTTTGTGTAAATGTAACAGGTAAAACTACATGTGCTTGTCCAGAGCATTCTTTGTAAGAGACCCCAACCTGGAAGAATCTCAAATGTCTATCAGCTTATGAATGAATGAATACAGTGAGGTATATCCATACAACTGTATATTATTTTGCAATTAAAATAGGAAGTTGCATTCTTTTTAGGATGTGCTACAAAATGAATGACCCTTGAAAACATTTTCTAAATGGAAAGAATCTAGTCACAAAAGAACAGCATTTGTAAGACCCATTTTCATGAAATGTGCAAAATAGGTAAATCTGCAGAGACAGTAGGTAAGTGATTGTCTAGGATTGAGGGTTTTGCAGGTTACTGGGGAGTGGAAGCCAGTGGGCATAATGTCACATTTTGGAGTGATGAAATCTTCCACAATTGATGATGATCAGGTTTGCAGAATTCTGTGAATATAATAAAAATTGTTAAATAGTATGCTTAAATGGATGGGTTTTATAATATGTGAAATATATCTCAAGGCTCAAGGCTGTTTTAAGAAATTGCCTGTGATTAAAATTATCAGCAGTTCGCTGATGTAACTCCTTCTTCTTGTGGAGGACCTCAGTCTTTTTCTTAAAACCTGTAATGGATAGGGTGGGGCTGAAGACATTCTGGAGATGAAGGAGATGACGCTCTGTTCTCTTCTGTCCGATTTTCTGTAAATTCTGCATCAACTTCCTCAACTGTAGTTGTGATCATCATACCAATCTTGCAGGGTGATGGTTAGGATTAAACAGTATCTACAGTGTAAACCCCTCCCAAAGCCTGGAACTCATTGAGTGCTGAGTAAGTCATAGAATCTATGCTGACAACTCATTTAGAAAGATCTGGAGAGAGAAAAGAGGGTCACTGGAGAGATGGAATAAGACTCCAGAGATCCCCCAATGTAAGCAGACTCCAACTGAATTTCCTAAAGAAGTAAAGACAGTGTTTTTCTAAACCCCTGTTAAAAATAGACATTATAGGCCGGCTCACTAAGCTAATCCTCCGCCTGTGGTGCAGGCACCCTGGGGTTTTAGTCCTGGTTGGGGCGCCCGATTCTGTCCCGGTTGCTCCTCTTCCAGTCCAGCTCTCTGCTGTGGCCCAGGAGTGCAGTGGAGGATGGCCCAGGTACTTGGGCCCTGCACCCCATGGGAGACCAGGAGAAGCACCTGGCTCCTGGCTTCGAATCAGCGCAGTGAGCTGGCTGCAACGAGCCAGCAGTAGCGGCCACTTGGGGGGGGGGTGAACCCACTAAAAAAGGAAGACCTTTCTCTCTCTCTCTCTCTCTCACTGTCTAACTCTTTCTGTCAAAAAAAATACACATTATAAAAAGACATTTCTCTAACAAAGATACACAAATGGCTACAAGCACTTGAAAAACACCTCAACATCACTGCTCATTAGAGAACACAAACCAAAACTGCAGTGAAGAGTACGATTCACAAAAGCCTAGATGTGGAATCAATGCAGGTGTCCATTGGTGGATGCATGGATGAAAACAATGTAGTGTTAGATACACAACGGGACATTATTTAGCCAAAAATCCTGTCATTTGCAGCAAAATGGATGAAACTAGAACGCATTGTTAAGTGAAATAAGGTAGTCACAGAAAGATAATTACCAGATATTCAGTCTCACCTGTGGAATCTGAAATGTTGATCTGAAAATAGAATGGTGGTTACTAGAGACTGAGAATAGGTGGAGGCTGTGGGAGGGGAGATAATGAAGTTAGCAACTTGAACCAAAATCCAGCTACATCAAGGAGTATGTTCCAGTGATCTACAGCACAGTAGGGCGACTATAGTTCATGATTGCAAACGTATGAAGAACCAGAAGAGAGGCATCCAATGGCTCTAAACATAAAGAATGCCAAAAAGGAAGTGCTAAATGGCCCAATTTGTCCATTCTACACGGTATCCATGTATTAAAGTCCCATACTGCACTCCTAAATACATACAATTATTAACATGCTAATGAAAATGAAGAAAGCACAAAGCAAAGCCACTTCACACCGACTTGGAGAGCTATACTAAAGGAAAGAATGAGTGCTGGCAGGGATGTGAAGACACAGCCGCCCTCGTGTGCTACCAAATGGTGTAGCCACTGTGGAAAAAGGGTGCCTTGATGAACTACGTATAGAACGACAAGGTGACTCAGCAACCTCATTTCTTGGTATGTACCCTAAAGAATTTTTTTTAAAAGTGTCCAACAAAAGCTTGCACAAAGACATTCATAGAAGCAGTATTCACAATAGCCAAAGGAGGAAAAAAATCACCAAAATGTCCATCAGCTGATGGGCTGATAAACACCATGGGGTACACTCAGACAATGAAGCATCAGTCACAGAAAGCAGTGAAGTGCTGCAGTCCTCAGGGCTCTCCAGGACAGCACGGAAACAATGAGCATATAGGAAGAGATTTATTTTAAAAGGAATTGGCTCATGCAGTTGTGGAGATTGGCAAATCTTCAGGGTATTTTTACAAACATTTTAAATTTTAGAATAGTATTATATTTACAAAGCCATAACTGGGAAGTAGCACAAAGAGCTCTAACATCCACTACACCCATTGTTGCCATCTTACTTAGCATGATTTACCTGGCACATTCTACAAACCACACACAACTGCCCCAATCGTTTACCTCTCACTGGCTGGCAGCCTGGAGACCAGGGACCCAGGAGAGAGAGCTGACATTAAAGTGTAAGGCTGAAGGCAATTTCTTGGGAGGGCTTGGAGGGAGTATCAGTTTGTCCCTCTTGCCTTTAACTGACAGGAGGAGGTCTACCTACACTGTGAAGGGTACTTTATTTTACTCAAAGTCCGTTGATTTAAATGCTAATCTCACCTATAAAATGCCCTCACACAGCATACATGTTTCAAGTTGAAACACAAAATTAGCCATTTCAAGTACAGACATTGCATGGACCTTGAAAACACTCTGCTGATAAAAGAAACGCAGAAGATCACACACTGGGCGATTTCATTCGTTTGAAATGTCCAGAGTAGCCAAATGCACAGAAGCAGAAAGAAGTCCAGGGGTTGTCAAGGAAATGAAGAGTGACAGCTAATAGACAAAGATCTCATTTGCTGGTGAGGAGCGTGCCCTGGGACTGGATGGTGGTGATGGTTGCACAGCATTGTGAATGTGGCAAAGGCCACTGCATCGCACACTTTAAAATGGTCAAAGCCATAATGAATTACCTGCTCATGCACATTAGTGGCTTTTGTTTATTTATTTATTTTAAAGATTTATTTATGATTTATTTACTTATTTGAAATACAGAGTTACAGAAGTGGGGGGCGGGGGAGAGGGAGAGAAAGAAAGAAATCTTCCATCCTTCTATTCTCTGGTTCATTCCCCAAGTGACCCCAATGGTCTGGGCTGGGCCAAGAAAGAACCAGAAGCTTGGAACTCCACCCAGTTCTCCTACATGAGTGGCAGGGTCACAAGCACTTGGGCCATCCTCCTCTGCTTTCCTAGGCAGTGAGCAGGATCAGAAGTGGAGCAACAGGTGCTTGAATCTGCCCTCCTATGGGATGACTGCATTGCAGGTGGTGGCTTAACTCACTGCACCACAACATCAGCCCCAGTGACTATTGATATTTTTTTTTAATTTAAGCCTTTTTTTGGTAGAAGAGAAAGATTGATTTTAATTTTCTTTCTTTTTTTAAAAGATTTATTTATTTGAAAGTCAGAGTTACACAAAGAGAGGAAAGGCAGAGAGAGAGAGAGAGAGGCTGAGAGAGAGAGAAAGAGGTCTTCCATCCGATGGTTCACTCCCCAGATGGCCGCAATGGCTGGAGCTGTGCCGATTCGAAGCCAGGAGCCAGGAGCTTATTCCTGGTCTCCCACATGGGTGCAGGGGCCCCAGGAGTTGGGCCATCTTCTACTGCTTTCCCGGGACATAGAAGAGAGCTGGACAGGAAGTAGAGCAGCCGGGTCTCGAATAGGGCCCATATGGGATGCCGGCACTTCAGGCCAGGGCGTTAACCCACTGCACCATAGCACTGGCCCCAGTGACTATTACTTTTTAAAGAAAGTGTTGCCAAGGATGTGGAGAGACTGAAGCCCTTGTGTACAGCAGGTGAGGTTGTAAAATGGCTCAATCACTAAAGAAAGCAGTGTGTCGATTATCTCAAAAAATAGATTTACTATAAAACAACAAGTGAACTTACTTTTTCCCAGAAATCTTTTATTTAAGGTATACAAACTTCATGCATTTCATAAATACAACTTTAGGAACATAGTGATTCTTTCTATCATACCTGCCCTCCCATTCACACTCCCACCCTTTTTTCTCCTACCTCTCCTATTTTCATTCTTATTTTTTATTAAGATGTATTTTCAATTAACTTTATACACACATAGCATTAATTCTTTTCTAAGTAGAGAGTTCAATAGTATATAAAAAAAAAAAAACTGTCCTTCAACAGTCAAGACAAGGGCTGTTTAAAGTCATCACATCTCAAAGTGTCAATTTCATTTATATAGATTACCTTTTAGGTGCTCCAGGATTTTATTTTTTGCCACCTTACCAAACTCTTATATGAGTTCCAATAATCTCTTAATGGAGTCTTTTGGACCCCCTATATATAGAATAATGTCATCTGCAAATAGGGATAGTTTTACTTAATTTTTCCCAATTTTTATCCCTTTGACTACTTTTTTCTTTCTTAACTGCTCTGGTTAAACTTCCAGGACTATCTTGAATAGTAATGGTGAGAGTGAACATCCTTGTCTGGTTCCAGTTCTTAGTGAGAATACTTCCACCTTTTCCTCATTCAATAAAATGTGCATGAGAGAAATGCCAGATTTCTTTCAGAGCCCCTCCAATTAGACACGCAGCTGAAGTCTCATCAGAAGCCCTATAGGTTAGGAGAGAATGGTGAGATACATTCCAAGTAGAATGTAGAAGAGAAAGATTGATTTTAATTTTCTTTCTTTTTTTAAAAGATTTTTTTTATTTGAAAGTCAGAGTTACACAAAGTTACACAAAGTTACACAAACTGCCAACCCAGAATACTGTACCCTGCAAAGCTCTCATTTATGAATGAAGGTGAAATAAAGACTTTCCATAATAGAAACAAAAAGACTTCATCACAACTTGCCCAGCCTTACAAAAGATGCTTAAGGATGTGCTGCACGCAGAAAAACAGAAACATGGTCATCATTACAAAAGAAGGTAAAGTAAAAAAAAACTCCCAGGAAATAGTATGAAGGGCAACCAAACTAAAAATAGAATATGGGGCCTCACTTACATGAGGAATATAGAATAAGCAAATTCATAGGAAGTAGTCTGGTGATCTCCAGGAGCTTGGGGAGGGAGGATGGGCAGTTAGAGTTCATTGCTTACACAAGGTCAACTGGGGAAGATGGAAAGTTCTGAAGATGGATGTACGATGTGAATTGACTTAAAGCCACAACACAGAATGCCTAGAAATTGTTAATATGACAAATTGTGTGTGATATATATTTTACTGCAATTTTGAAAAGTTTATAAAGGTGACTATGGGGTAGGCATTCTGCCTAGCAGCTAATATGCCAGTTAAGATGCCTGCATTCATATCAGAGTTTCTGGACTGCAAACTCAGCTCTGGCTCCTGACTCCAGCTTCTTGCTAATGCAGACCCTGGGGGACAGCACAGATAGCTCACGTAGTTGGGTTCCCGCCAGCCTCTGTGGGAGACCTGGGTTGAGTTCGAGGCTCCTGTTACTGGGCCAGCCCCCCCAGAGTTTGCTGCAGGCAGTTGTTGAGTGCACCAGTATGTGGGAGCTGTCTTTCAGGTAAAACTAACTAAAAATAAATGAACAGACTAATGAATCTAATGTTATGTGCGTTTACTCCTCCAATCTGCCTAAATGTGAAATACGGCATTTCTAAACAATATTTGTTGTAAGAAATAAGGAAAGCAGAGAGATATAAGAGCCATTGTGAAGCCCACTGTGATATTTAAACAACCTGAAGTTCAAGTCATGGCTCTGCTATTTGACTCCCTGTGAACATGTTGAATAGATCCATGGGTATAGATATACGGGTGCATCTAGTGTGGGGAAGACAGATGTGACAAAAATTGAACAGTTTAATTGCTGGGGTCAGTGGATGTAGCATTATGAGAGCAAAATGATAGGAAATGCCTATTTTCTCAGGCACTAGGGGATGTTAGAGAAGGGGCATATTGACGTGGGCTTGAGCCGTTGAGGATAATTAAAGGAGGTTGAACCCGGGCTGTCATGGCAGGGCAGGGAGGAAGCAGACTAGGTGGTGAGAGGGTGAGTGACAGTGAGGGTGGGGGTCTCGAGGCCATGTGCCTCACACAAAGACCAGATTCTGGTTGCAGTGCAGGGCTCAGACGAGGTGTTGGGGACATAGTGTGAAAGAATGAGCAGGCCGGATTGCGGAGGGCCTGGGAGGCCAGTGTGAGACATCTTTTGAGCAACGGGAGCCATGGAGGTCTCTTTAGTAGAGAGGCCTTGGGGGAAATGAGCTGGAGGGAGATTAAAATCAAATGGTCGGGGTTGGCTCTGTGGCGCAGCGGGTAAAGCCACAGCCTGCAGGGCCGGCATCCCATATGGGCGCCAGTTCAAGTCCAGCTGCTCCACTTCTGATCCAGCTCTCTGCTATAGCCTGGGAAAGCGGCAGAACATGGCCAAAGTGCTTGGGTCCCTGCACGCATCTGGAGACTTGAAAGAAGCTCCTGGTGCCTGGCTTCAGTTAGGCCCATTCCCAGCCTTTGCAGGCATTTGGGGAGTGAACCAGCAGATGGAAGATCCCTCTATTTCTCTAACTCTGCCTTTCAATTAACATTAATAAAACTTCTTTTTAAAAATCAAATGCTTCACAACCAAGAGCACTGACTGTTTATATTTGAATCTCTCACTGTGCCTCCTACCAACCTTATGAACTCTGGCATTTCACTAAAGCTGTTTGGGTCTCCACGTACTTATATGTAAAATAAAACTAGTTTAAGCATCTACCTCCAAGGGCTGTTGAAAGCACTAATTGAGATTTCACATTGAAAGCTCTTCGAACAGTCCTGTGAATAGTAAGTGTTCAGTACAAGGACAGTTGTAAAAGTCCATGGACATGTCATGAAGAGATGAGTTTATTTGGATGCAAAAATTCTGACATCTTGGCCTATGTGTAAATGTTAGCTGTTCACATTCACCCTGGAAGAACTGGAAAGAGGAAAAAGGAAAAGCAAGCAACCAACTGAGAAGTTATTTCTAGAGGTCAGTTGGAAAGGGCTTGCGGGTTGACTTGAGGCAGCTGAAAGGAAAAAAAATGGTTGGCAAGAGGAGAAAGCAGAGGAGCTCAGAGTTTCCAGGGCAGAGAGACTGAGGGCTTTATTAGTCTTTGCCATTTATTTGACCCGCCTCTTTATTTTCTTGGCCACAATGGAAACATTAGGATGAATGTTAGTATTCTCCTGAATTTCCTTTATGTTAAAAATACACCCTGTCTATAGTATATGGGCCAAAAAGCAAACTACCTCGTGAGTCAAGCCAGAAGACTGGAGAGCTAAGTTCTCACTATGGGCTTGCTGTGCACTACCTGTGTGACCTTGGCCAGCTAACAGAAATGTGCCTTCTCAAAAGCTAGGCAGACTTAGCTTCCCTACCTACAAAATCACAGGGTTGGTTTAAAATAATACTTACCCCTTTGCTTTTAGGAAATGCTAATAGATGCAAAGTTCCAATAACTTCATGGAATATTTTAATTATGTTTTCTTCTGGGAGATGGAAGATGAACATCAGCCTAATAGCAGTCCTGGAAATTCCTGTAGTGGAGTTCACATTCATCCCAACATCTTCCGAGTCAGTGTGATAATGAGGTATATAAGCAATCCACAGGTCATGTGCCAAGGAGAAACTTGGATTAGGCTGGGAAACATGGATCAGGCCCTTCCAAGGCTTCCCAGACCCTATCACACCTCTGTCTGTGATAGCCGCTGCGGTTGCAAATGGGCTCTTGGAGATTGATGGAGGAAGCAGCTGGTGTCTTTTATCTCTGCATATTGCCCTTGCAAGTGAGGAGCAGAGAGCATTCACTACTTGCAGAGCTAGAAGGCAAGAAGGGGCCCTTGAGGTAAGGCTTAATTGCTGGTTTTTGAAAGAGGGGATGAAAGTCCTTTCCTGCAAATGTCAAATGCTTCCTGCAGATATTTTCCCATCATGGAGAGTCTCTGTCTTGGGCGGTTTTCCAAACTAGGCAGTCAGGTGGAAGGGGGTGGGGACTCTCTCTAATTTCCTTTCATTTCCCCAGGTAATAACACTCTTGCCTGAGTTACTCAGCTGCCTCCTCTGCCAGGCTATTAACCTATGAGCACTCCTGCCAAGCTCTCCTCCAGCTCAGCAGAGGGACTCCTGGGAAGAGCAGGTGCCGGGTCCCCACGCCCCCTCCGCCAGGAACTCCATGGATATTATTTTCCCTCACCTTTACTCCAAAGGCTTATTTTTTAAAATGAGAAATAGGCTGTGAGAGAAGACCTCTCTGCAAAGGTGAAAGAAATGGGCTTCATTCAATCTGGAGGGTGATAGAAGGAGGAAGGCGATAAAATAACTGTCTCCAAGGGCCGAGAGAGGTTAGACAAAGAGAGGGCTGTTTATTCTCATTAGGAAATGGAAATGGAAATAGACCCATGAACACTGCCTCCCGAGGAAGTGCCAGGGTGCTTCAAACTGTTTGTGGGAAAATTGGATTATTTTGCACAAATCTTTAAAACATTCATCTATGGTTTTTTTCACAATACGTATTTTTCATGAACTTTTTGAAGATCCCTCCTATAGATTTCAAAGGTTTTTGCACCAAATCAGACTCATTGTTTAATTCCACTTTCCATGCAACTTTAAAGGTAATCTCATACATTCAGAGGCAAAATAGGAAAATAAAGTGAAATAGATAATTCAACAGATATTAATTGGATGATTGGATGAATGGATGGATGAACAGGTGGATGGTGAGTGGATAAGTGGCTTGGTGCGATGGAAACCTCACCTGTAGCCCAATATACAATTGACTGTTCAACTGTGACAAAGAAAGTTTGGCTTAACAACCCAATTGTTAGAAACCTCTCTCTCAGTACTCTGGGCCTTACTAGCCCGCCATACTAATGGCTGTCCCGCCAAGGGCGGTAACATTGGATTTTTAACTATAACAACAACATCCTTGTTTTTCTCTCTCTTTTTATTTATTTTTTTTTGAAAAGGTATTACCTCACATATATATTTTTTTCTTTCCTGAATTCTTTGGGGGGAAGTATTATCTCCTCCCTTTCAAGTACAAAGGAATTGAGGCTTAGCTCCCCTATTTATTGAAATTGACACCAGCAACTACAAGGCAAGCTGCTGTTTTATGAACTATCAAGAAATGAACACATAGTTATTGGAGTAGTAAGATCTATCTCAAACACAGAGCTATTAAAAAGGGTAGAAGAAGCCAGGTGTTTACATGGATGAAATACTGTCACCTGGGCAATGGGACTGCAGTCACTCAGCATCTCTAGGCTAGGAAGCTGGACCTGTTGAATCTAATGCCCACACCCCTGCAGTAATCATCCCAGTCCCACCTTTACTGATGACCCAGGTTCTGTTTGCTCCCAAGGCTCAATGACCTCTCTGGTTCTGAGTTCTGATGCTGCCTTTACAGGCAACATTTGGCTCCTCTTGCAGGCTCAGCAAGTAGACTCCTCATCTCAAAGTGTTTTGGAACCCAACCTTATCATCTTGGGGATGATTAAAATGGATTATATTAATTAGTACTCCCCAAACTGAATAAGAAAATAAAGTTTAGTGGAGAGCTATCATTAGACATGAAAATTATTAAATATTCACTAACATTGTTAACTTTTTGAGGCTTTAATATAGATACCAAAACATCATAATTATACATAATTGAATTATGTTGGACTAGCTATACCTGCATTTAACTAGTCTTGTCAATTACAAACATCTCATCTGAAGATGTGACATATACAAGTGCACTTCCAAAAGTTTGGGTCCAAAAAACATCGAAGCCCATGCATAAGAAGGGGTCTTTAAAAAGTTCATGGAAAGTGTGCCTCATGAAAAAATAAGATAGGACTTCAACAATTTTTGTGCCAAGGTAGACTTACCTTTGGATTCTATTCTCCAAGAACTTTTGAAAGTATCCTCATATAAAACCCACGTGGATGCTGGTGAATGTACTGAAACATGTCAGAAATCTATCTCAAACACAAATAAAATTCTCCTTAACAACTGTTGATAATTCTGTTGAGAATTCGCTTATCAAAGATTAACTTAAATGTCTTTAGAGTTTCTAGATTTTTATATTCTTGAATATAATCATTATGGTGGGTTTGGAACCATCATAGATGCTCTGGGATTTGGGACAAGCAAGGAATAAATCCCTGTTCTCCTCTTCATGTCCTGGACAATTATACAAACCTCTTTCCTCCTCCTTTCCCATGGGCTGAAGAATCTCAATTATTTGCTTGAGTGAACTCTACAGAAATATTGTAGTGTAGTGTAGTCAAAAGAGAAGACCTCCAACAAAACTCTCTATTAATTCCTTTGGTGATTGTGAACTTACAGGGAGGACTCTAAACCTCAAGGTTATGACCAATAAAATGTAACTACTAATTTCTTCCTGGAAGAGTTGTTACCATCTTCTAATTGAAGCAAGCATAGGTAATGTTTGACAAGTGTTGGCTGAACAGCTCATGTCACTTTCTGATTCTATTTCTTTCTGGGGCTGGAACAAAGAATCTTAGATATAGATGGTCTCAAATTGTATGAGGTCAGGGTTAAGTCTGCTCATTGCAAAGGGATTTTGGAGGTTATTAAATAAAGTTGGCCATTTGTAGAAATCATTTGAAATAGTGAGACCAGGGCTGACAAGTTGGAATAGTGGGTGCTGGTTTGTGTTCTGGCTGCTCCACTTCTGATCCAGCTCCCTGCTAATGCTCCTGGGAAAGCAGCAGCAGGTTTCTCAAGTTTCTGGGCCCCTTCTCCGTGGGAGAAGCTCTTGGATCCTAGCTTTGGTCTGGCCTGGCTATTGAGGCCTTCTGGAGAGTGAACCAGAGGAAGCAAGATTTCTCTCTCCCCCTACCCCCATTCTTTTCTCTCTCTCTCTCTCTGTCTCTCCCTCTCACTCTGTAACTCTCTCTTTAAATGAATAAATAAGTCTTTAAAAAAAGAATGAGAAGAAGTCACTTTGTGAGTTGGAAGTAGTTTAACTAGAAGTTGAATTTCTTCCTACTGTGAGCCACCTCTTCCCCCTGCCGACCATCACTAAGCTCTCTTCTCAGCCAAGAATCTGGAACAATCTGAAAAAATGTTCCTTAGAGCTCCAGTCTCAATGCCCTTGTCTCATGCCCTTAGCAATCTGGGTACCACCCTGGGCATGTGTATGAAGTCATGTTCCTCTGTATCCCCAGGGACCTGCAGACCCCCCACACCCTGTCTTTCCTAAGACACTGGGATCTGCCTCCAAGGGATTGACCCTTCTGAAGGCTCTTGAGACTGATTCCAATCTGAATGCAGGTCTGACAAGTGGAATCTTAGAAGAACATCTGTGGTCATAATTTTTAATGTGCTGTGGAAGTAAGGCAATGTTTTCTTAGTCACCTATTTTTGAAAGGTATATTAGGTGCTGGGTGATCTATTACACTCATACTATCCATTATCTACATGAATTCTCCTCGCAGTTGGCAAGGTAGCTTTCTGTAGCCTACTATTTGTGGTTGTTTGGGGGTGAGGAAAGAGTATTTCTGGGAGACAAGGCAAATGGAGTTTCAGCCTTTGTCCTGTGTCTGGGAGACTCCTGCCCCTCTTCTCTTGGGAAAGAGAGGGAACACAGTGCATTTCTGATACTAATTACCCAGAGTCATGCCTGACTGCAGGTGCAAGGATCATCCCTCTGTCAGTCTCCCCTCACTTCAGACACCAGTTTGCAAACTCAAGGGTCTCCAAGCCATCTGTGCTTCTGTCAACTATACAGTTTAGGGGTCCCTACTTCCATTTAAGGTTTGAAAAAATCCTAGAACAATTTACAGAACCCAGGGAAGCACTCTACTTGCAATTATAGTGTTAGTATAGCCAAAGAATCTGAATCAGCAAAAAGGAGACTGCACGGGGCAAGGTATGGAGGCAGGCAGCTTGCATGTCTTTGAGAAGTGTCACCCTTGCAGCCTGTCAGTGTGTATCACGGTCCTGGGAAGTCTCAGTGTCCAGAGTTTTTATTGCAGCTCCTTTATGCAAACATGACTGAATCACTGGTCCTGTGATTGATCTCAGGCTCCCCTTCCTCCCTCAGGAGCTTGTCCTGACCTCACCCAGCTCACAGAGCTGGGTTTTCCAGAATAGCCATCCACCCTAAATCTGTAGTGGAGTCAGCCTCACTCCCCTCATTAACACAAACCCAGCTCAGATGTACTGTAAATGGGACTGTAATGAATAACAAAGACACCCTTATTATTCCAGAGGCTTAGAGAATCCCTCCCCCTGAATGGGCTCAAGGGCCAGCCAAATTCTCTTTGATACTACAGGATATTTCTGCTCTTATACCCTGTTAGTAACCTAACTCATTCCTTGAAATTCCAGGCAACCTTTGATTGTTCTCTTTGACATCCTAAGCCAAATCTAAAAAGACCTTAAACTACTGAACCACTGGAAGGGTAATGATACATCTCTCACTTGCTTTCTTTGATCCTAAACAAGGCTGAAAATGATCCAAAGGAGCCTGTGGACAATAGAGATATTCACATGCAAGGGGCTGAGAAGCAGAGAATCAGATGTCTACCCTGGCCCTTCCTGCAAACCCAGACTCCATGAGCAACACAGGTAGGTGGAAGCAGGCTGTGCAGTTCCCATGTGAGCTTCTGTTGTTTTCTTTTGTAATAGCTGAACGTTACCAAGCTGAGTTAGAGAGTGAATGAGGAGGGGCTTAGGATGCCTGCTTCCCATATTCCAGTCCCAGCTCCTCTTCTGATTCCAGCTGCCTCTTTGCACACTATGGGAGGCAGCAGACGATGGCTCCTGTACATGGGTCCCTGCCATGGGAGACCAGATGGGGCTGCAGACTCCTGGTTTCAGCCCGACACACCCTCAGCTGTTGCCAGCACTTGCAGAGTAAACTAGCGGATAGAAGGTCCCTCTTTGCCTTTCTGTATCTCTACTTATTAACGGACTAGAACTTGGCCTGGAAAACTCATGCAGACATTTAAACTGCAGCCTTAGGTGAAGGGCCCCTGGATGAAGGCTGGAGACCATCTGAGAGGTGGGGGTCTGGGGACTGCCCTTAGAAGGTGGTTCCCATGAGGGGATTGGTTCAGCCTTGCTTCTCTCTGCTTCCTGGCTCACCATTCTGTTCATTGCTGTTCTTGTCCCTGCCACCAGTGAGAAAAAAAAAAAAGCAGTGATCATTCAATTCCTTGTTGTATCCATTCTGCTTTTGCAGAAAATGCCTTTCAACAAAACCCCCTAAAAAGCACATGCAGGGAGAGACGGACAAGAGTAGGAGTTATTGACAAGATATGGGCGTGCATAGCACGCCTGGGTTGCTTTTTCATTAAAATTCCCATTTTTCATTTCTCTGGCCCTTTAGCTTGAGAACCACATGCTCAGTCCCCAGGGAAGTAATTAAGACAAGAAAGACATTTATTCAGTTGGGGAATAGAGAGAGGCTGGCAGCTCAGCCTTGGATCTGAACCCTCCAGAGGATACAGCGTGCCGGCTGCTGCTACACGGGGATCCCGGAGCTGGCAGCCTGTTTCATAGGAAGCCTGCAATGGGGGTCCCACTGCCCCCTCCCACAGTGTGGTGCTGGGCACAATAAGAACAGCAGTTCCTCCTGCTTCGGAAACTCCCTAGCCGCTCAATTCACACGGGAAGTCCACAGGTACGCAGCTCTGTGCCACTCAGAACAGTGAAGTCACTTGCTTGATATAATAGTTGCTTTCTTTTGCCCATTGAATTTTCTGTGCATGGTCTGATGCACAGGCACAGATACACATACATTTCTGGGCATAATAAAAAAAAAAAAAGAGCTGCTTAGCCAATCGTGTGTGCCCTGGGCTCAGAGGAAGGGAAATGGCCACTAAGGACACAGGCATCGATAGTCCTTGACCTAACAAGGGTCTCCTCCTCGCCAGGGGTGTCTTTCCTCATGAAATAGATTCAGGGTGGGGATGGGAGGGGAATGTCAGATGTGACAGTGGGGAAGGATGGGTTCCTTAGATTTGATTCCCATCCTGCACCGTGACGCTGCCAATCGTGACCTTAGGCTCTTTAGAAGCCACACAGACTCTCAGCTCTGACACCCATTAGCACATTCTCAGGCCCAATGGCCGATGCTCTTGCCAAGGACCTCAGCAGCTCACTCTGCCCACTTCCTGTCCCAGTGCAAAATATGCCAAGTAGTGCATGATGATGGTCCCTTTTGGCTCATTCATGACTGGAAGAGTGGTCATAGCACATGCCCAGAAAGACCCAGGTGTGAGGAATGGTGTCCCTGTGTAAGTCCCGCCCTCCATTCTACAGAATATCACAGAAAACGCAGCTCTGGAAATATCTTCAGGGCAAGATCTCTGCACCTGAGAATTCTGGACTGGGCATCCCAAGCCTTGAACTCTATTTTGTTGTCTTTATGAAGGCATAGTGCAAGGGGCTCTAAAAAAAAGAACTCTGGTGTACTTCAAACTCTTGTAAAAATTGGTCAGCATGCCTCCCAGTGAGAGTGGGGTCTAAATCTCTTCCACTTGGAAGTGGACTGGCCTGGGTGATTCTTGTCCAGGGCCTAGAACTTGACACTCAGTGACCTCCAAGGCTGTCTTAAGATTAGCAGTTTCTACTGGCTCTCCCACTCTTCTGTGAGAGATAATAGCAAATGATAATTGTTTCCCATGACATTGTTTGGGGTGTGGTGTTAGAAAAAGAAGGCTGGGGCATGGTGGGTAAAGTTTCTACCTGCAATGCTGGCGTCTCTCCGAGGCGAGGGTTTGAGTCCTGGCTGCTCCACTTCTGATCCAGCTCCCTGCTAATGTGCCTGGGAAATCAGCAGAAGATGGCCCAAGTGCTTGGGCCCCTCTGCCTACGTGGGAGACTGGGAGGAAAGTCCTGGCTCCTGGTTTCAGTTTGGCCAGCCCTGGCTGTTGCAGACATTTGGGGAGCAGAGCAGTGGATGGGAGATCTCTCTCTCCCTGTCTTGCTGCCTTTCAACTACACAGAAACATCTTTAAGAAAAAAAAAAAAGAAAGAAAAAGAAAATCAGGGAGGATGGTACTGATAAGTGCACTATTTCTGCTGCAAGAAGGCTTTTAATTTTTAATTTTTTTATTTATTTGTAAACAGAGACAGACAAGATCTCCCATCTGCAGGTTTGTCCCCCAAATGCTTGCAACAGCCAGGTGGGGCCAGGATCTAGGAATTCAATCTGGGTCTCTCCCATGGGGGTTGGGAAGAACTCAGAACCTAAAAGCATCACCTACTGCCTCCCAGCATATGCTGGAAGCGGGAATCGGAAACAGAACTGGGACTGGAACCCCAGGCACACTGATATGGAATGTGGCATCCCATGTGGTGTTGGAAGCGCTTTGCCAAGTACTCACCCCGAGAGTATTCTTTTGGAGAAACATAATAACATAGCTGTAGCTGAGGTAGCGGTGGGTGAGTCATTTGTTCTTGAAGAGCCAGTCGGGGAGGGATGTTGAACACATGGGGTCGAGGGAGAATGAGGATATTGATCAGAAACCAAGACTGGGACCCAACCCCTTCCCCTCTGCCTGACCTAGGAGGGCTGTGTTTGCTTTAGATCTGGAATCTCTGCAAGGCTACCTAAGGCAGGGAGGCTGAGGCTCCACTGCCTGGATCCTGGCTGCGTTTGTGGAATGGATGGCTCCGTCAGTGGCAGACCTTAGGACTTAGACTGGGGAACAGCAGGTGCTTCCACACAGTCAAAAATGGGCGGAACTCTGGCTCCGGTCCCCTCCAGCTCTTAGCAAGTGCTGGTCATCTGGAGTGGTGGTGAGAAGGCAGAGGTGAGCCCAGGTCTCTGCAGCGCTATGGCCCCAACGTCATCCAACAGCCTTGAATTCTATTGCATCGCACTCCATGCTCTGTGGCAGAGCCTCTCCCAGAGGCTGCAGAAGTGGGCTGTTTTGTGCATACTCTGTGCTTTGGAGATATTGGTCTGAATGCAAGTGTAAGGTTGGCCCCTTCTCTCTAGTCTCAGGTTTAAGTTTACAGTGGCTTTGTCAGTCATCTACATGCCAAAATGCCCTTCTGTCTAGCCTTGGCCTCTGCTCTCACACCAGCACAGACCCTTTGGTTTTCTAGACCTGTGGGCTGTCCTCCCTCCAACTCAAGCTCTTCATGGACATGGAGGTCATAACCTGGTGCAAATATCTTTTGACAGGCAGTGACCCTCCCAAATGATCAAAGGCCCACTTCCCACAGCCTGAAACCTTTCTCCTCCTCCATTTGATCCTAGTTCTTCATGAAATATTTAAGAAGTTGTTGCAGCTGAACTTGATGTAGGCAGGGAGATAGCCAGCAAGGAGGAGCTGAGGTTGCCAGCATCCCCCTGCAGCCCCACCTGCACCACCTAAACCCAAGCCCCATCCTGTGCAGTAGAAAACTGCAGCGTCTGTGGTTTAGCCACTTGCAATCAGCGCCTGGGAAAAATAACTCACATGGCTATCTGCTGTGGCCCTGAGCTGACCTTTAGGTCATTTGAAGGTTGCTACAATAAAATTACCATGATGACATATCTACTCCCGTCATGCGCCTAAAGCAATGGCATGCCCACGGTTTCAAAAAAAAAAAAAAAAAGGCAAGGAAATGATGGTGCTCAAATCCCACCCCAAATTCTTCCTTCTTTGAATATTCAATTAAGCCATGCCCCAGACACCAAGCTCTAAGCCTCCAGATCCTATACAGGAATGGCCCTGAACTTGGTGGAGTGTGGCTATCTCTCAGCATGCACTTCTGTTTGCATGCAAATAAATCTTGTGTCCCTGCTGATCTTAGCCTAGAGCTCATCCCCCAGGTCTTCTCTTGAGCAGGAGATAAGACACCAGACCCAGACACCCCCAGCATCGTCCTGACACTGTGCTGTAGAGCACTGGAAATGTTTTCCTTCTGTCTAACTGGACTTTGGTTCCCATTATCCAACCTCCCTCTATCCCACCTTGTCCCTATTTTCCTGGCTTCTAGTCAGTTCTACTTTCTTCTTCTATGAGATCAATGTTTGCCTGGCACACGTGAATAAGCACAGGGGGCATTTCAATAAAAGCAGCACTTTGTGCAACAACATGGAACAGGCAATGGGCAGATCTCTGCATCCCTTGTGCACTGGGATGTGGAGGAGACATGTGCTTTTCTGTTTGTGCGTCTTGTGTCACAGTCAGCTCTCCTGCCAAGCACCTGCGTGGCAGGCAGCATGTTCACCAGCACCAAAAGGCAGTAGCCACAAGTCTGGATCACTCCAGTGCAGTGGCCGGCACCCTGACACACGCTGGCGGAGCCTGCACGCCCTTTCCCAGTCACCTTGATGACTAAGGAAAAGGGACGGAGTCACAGTCATGAGATTCTGTGCCAGGGTGCAGAAATGTTCAGAAGAAGCTGTATTTGAAATCAATGAGGAAGAAGAGACTTTTCAGAAGGGTTATCCTGTAAAGCAGAGAGCCACACTAGCGCAACCGACCCTACGTGGGGAGATCATGGAAAAGGCTTCACAGAGATTTATTTTCATTGCGCTCCAAACTGAACGTCTGTGCTCATTAAACAGACTCGGGCCTTGAGTGCTGGACACACAATCACTCCACCAGCAGAGCCGACCCTCAGGCAGAGGGCTATGTTTCTAGCCCTGACATCCTGCCAGAGCCTGACTGCGAGAGTCCTGTACCCGCTCTGCGAGCTACATCTCAAGGCAGGCAACCCATGCCTGTTCACCGTGGGCCTCCCACGCCAGGGGCCAATCCTATGCTACTGGGGTTGGAATGGGGTAGAGCCAGGTGCAGGCACGCTTGTCTGCGGCTCCTAGGTACAGGTTCTGCTCAGAGGTTCTCTCCCTTGTCTGACAGAGGGGGCTGTTCCAAACTAGGATTCAGATGAGGAAGCCCATCTCCAGCAGCTGTGTTCCTGCAGGATGCATCCGTAAGGTCCGTCTGTGTGGCTCCTCTCTGATTGCCTCAGTCTGCCTTATCCAGAGCAAGCAGCATGGTGGCATGGTCCCCGTCACGAGAGACATGGCCCTGCGCCACCTCGCCGCATTCTCAGCCTGTGGGAATGATGGGGCTGCTTTCCTTTGACAAGGAGGGATGGAAACAGCACACAGATCTATGGGGCAAAAATGGTGATTTCTTAAAGGAAACAGGACCCAGGTTGGGAAAGAACATAACAGGTTGACAGCTCCCGGCCACTCAGGAGGGAGGGAATCGCCTCCATGGAGGTCGCGGCCCCAGCCATGCTGCTCTGCTCACCATCCTGCAGAACTCTGTCTGCCAGCTGCCCTCAGAGTCACAAGGTGCCTTCCCTGGAGACTGAGGGAGCTGTCAGCAGGTGTCCAGCCTGTCTGTGCCTTCCCTGCCACTTCTTCATGCTCCCCCTGACCCAACTCAGTAAAAGGCAGGGCCAAGCTGTGTGCTCCAGCCTCTGGGGCCAGCCACCCCCAGAAGGCATGCATTCGATGACTGCCCCTAGAAAGCACGCACCTTGCTGACCTGCTCAGCAGGAGCTCCACAGCAGTCAGGTGTCCAGGTTAGTGTGTGGCAGAGGATTTGAAAACAAAGAGGCCGGCGCCGTGGCTCAGGCTAATCCTCCACCTGTGGCGCCGGCACACCAGGTTCTAGTCCCGGTCGGGGTGCTGGATTCTGTCCCAGTTGCCCCTCTTCCAGGCCAGCTCTTTGCTGTGGCCTGGGAGTGCAGTGGAGGATGGCCCTGCACCCACATGGAAGACCAGGAGGAAGCACCTGGCTCCTGGTTTCGGATCAGCGTGTTGTGCTGGCCGCAGCGGCCATTGTGGGGTGAACCAATGGAAGGAAGACCTTTCTCTCTGTCTCTCTCTCACTGTCCACTCTGCCTGTAAAAAAAAAAAAAAAAAAAAAGAAAACAGAGCACCGGAGGCTTTCCTATTTATACTCATTTCCCTGCCCTTCACCCTTTGTCGCTTTTGTTGTGAAATATTTGCAAGCAGCTGGAAGATGGGATACAGGGCTCTCGTGAGCACTGCTTGCCTCCCACCTGTGTTAGCAAGTTCTCGTATGTTGGCCACTGGTGTCAGATTTTAAGAAATGAAACCATCTAAGGGCCCTGCACAGCCTTCTGCGAAAATCCCTGCCCTTCATGCAGTCTCACAGCAACTTCTCTGAATAGATTTCAATCCAGCAAGCAAAAGTACTCATTTGCAGTGTTTACACTTAAATATATGATGCTCTAAATATTACGCAATTTAGTTCTTTCACGCAGTACATGAACATCTAGATGTAGTTGATTGAAAACTTTGAAGTCATTGTCATAGGCTTCAAACTGTTGAATATTGGCATTTGTGTATCTCTGAACCCAGCAACTCTAGTTAATAACTTGTAGCCTTAAATAACTTCATATTGTATAAACATATCACAATTATTTATACTTTTTATTGCTGATGATCATTTAGGGTATAGATAATGTGTATGTATTATGTTTCCATAATGTATTATGTTTCCATAATAATTATTATATATATCAACTTGGGAATAATATATAAGAATATTCTTGGGGGCCAGCGCTGTGGTATAGTAGGCTAAGCCTAATCGCCTGTGACACTGGCATCCCATTTGGGAGCCGGTTCATGTCCTGGCTGCTCCTCTTTAGATCTAGCTCTCTGCTTATGGCCTGGGAAAGCAGTGAAAGATGGCCCACGTACTTGGGCCCCTGCACCCATATGGCAGACCTAGAGGAAGCTCCTGGCTCCTGGCTTCAGATCAGCTGAGCTCCAGCCACTGTGGCCATCTGGGGAGTAAAACAGAGGCTGAAAAACTTTTCTCTCTGTCTATCCCTCTCTCTGTAACTCTACCTCTCAAATAAATAAATAAATAAAATCTTTAAAAAAAGGAATATTCTGGAATTGTGATGTCAGATGCAATATCATCAGCCATTTATAGCTATTGAAATTAATTAAAATTAAATGTAATTAACACTTTAGGTCTTCTGTCAGACGACAGTCACATTAAAGCACTCAGTGAAGCCTAGCAGTTCGGGTGCCTTCATTCCATGTCAGAGTAATTGGGTTCTTTCCCCAGGTCCAGCTCTCTGTTCTACCTTTCCGCTAAAGCACCTCCTTGGGAGGCAGCAATGATGGTTCAAGTAGCCGGGTTTCTGCCACCCATGTGGGAGACTGGGATGCAATCCCAAACAAATGGCTTCAGCCTGGCCCAGCCCTGACAACTGAAGGCATTTGGGTAGTGAAGCAGTAGATGGGAGTGTCCTCTCTCTTTCTTTCTCTCTTTCTTTCTCTCTCTCCTAGATAAAAGACATTTTTTTCAAAAGCACTCAGTAGCCACATCTGGCTAATAGCTGCCGTACAATTTCTAATTCTATGTTATTAATTTCTTTCACTCTTTCTGTTACCATTTCTGGAATGTTAACAATTAGTTCATTCATACCCAGTGGTTATGCATTAGTAATACGAACATTTAAGAAAATTCTGTTTCAGGTATTTCTAGCTGAACCCTACACATTTCCATATAACGTTGACATAATCACTCACTATCTTGTTCGTTCAACAAATATTCATTCTGTGCCTGGTATGGGTTCGATGTCTCATCCTGGGAGCCAAGGCCACAGCAGCAAACAAAGACATCCAAACCCCTGCCCTCCAGGGACTGTGTTCAAGTGCAGGGGGCACATGACCCAAGGGGCTGC
Organism: Sylvilagus floridanus; assembly: GCA_949820135.1. Lineage (NCBI taxonomy): Eukaryota > Metazoa > Chordata > Mammalia > Lagomorpha > Leporidae > Sylvilagus > Sylvilagus floridanus. The sequence goes on along the minus strand of OX463236.1, from coordinate 65,960,241 downwards.
ACACCATCTGTTAGAAGATGATCAGCCGGCGTCACTGAACAACCACAAAACATGGCAAGGGGAGAGAAGAGCAGTGGGTGGGTGGAGTTCCGAGGGTGGGGGGCAAGGCATTTAGGCACAGATCTGCAGAAGACTGAGCAAGAGCGGGATCAGGGGGAGGTGGGGGAGGAGGATCCCCAGTAGGAGGACAGCAGGTGCCAAGCTCTGCTGTTTGGGGCCGTGCTGTCACATCTGAGGACCAGCAGCAATGGGGAGGGTCAGATCTCAGGGTCTTGCCGCTGAGGATGAGACTTTGAGGTTTTACTGGAAGTGACATGAAGGGCTCCCGGGGACTGTGGGCAAAGGAGTGATGTAATTCAATTTTCATGTTAAAAGCTTCACTCTGAACATTTTCACAGTGAGAGATTCACCACTGAACTTAACATTATGGAAGTGGCTTTGAATTGCATCCCCATATTTTTTCAAATCCTATCATCTCTCTTTTGATCTATGGTTTGTTGAGAACTGGGTGTTTGTTTCTGTATGAGCACATGAAAATTAAAAAAAAAATCTTTTACAGTTGACTTACTACTTGATTTTATGTTCATCAGAGGAAATTGGCAACAACTTTAGAAATCAGCGTCTGTGAGAATTTCCTTTATGAGTAAAAGAATTGCTAATAAAAGTGAGGTTTGCTACCACGGAAGCTGCATTTTTACGTGACTGAGGTGGCTGGTTAGAAATCAAGCTTTCTGAGTACATTCTTAAGAAGAAATAAGCCTATCTTTCCTTCTTTCCCAAGGCTGTACGCAGACACCACATTTTAGCTACCCATTCATCTGTCGGTGGGTATGTGGGTTACTTCCCATTTCCTAGGAACAGAAGGAACTCCTGCCATTTTCAACTCCTGCCATTCAGAAGTGGGAATGTTCCACTGGGTGAAATTAGCTGGTTACAGGAGGGATAATACAGGGAATTTCACTTACAGAGCAGAGAATGGAATGGTGGCTGCCAGGGGCTGGGAGGAGGGCAGTTGCTCACTTGGTGCAGTTTCAGTTTTTCCCGATGAATAACATCTAGAAATCTGCACCGCATAGCACCCACAGTTAACCGTGAGACTTTGAGCACATAGAACCGTTAAGAAGGTAAATCTTGTGTTTGGTGTTCTTCTCATCAAAATTATTTTAATGAAATAAAAGAGAGAAGAAAAGAAAAATGACAGAAACACAGGAAATATTTGAAGGTGATGGACAGATCTATTGGCTGTTCTGGCTTCAGGAAGCTCACCACATTTTATACATGAAATACGAATTCTTGGTACATAATTTATACTTCAATAAAGCTGTTAAAATGTTCGGTCATTTTGCCAATTTTTCCCAAGAAATAATCACTGAAGATTTATGTTAGAAATTATTACCATGATTTTGAATCTGTGTTTTCTTTATTAACTCATTAATGCTGCTTTTTTTCTGATTGAAGTTTCCATAAATTAATGAACACATGTTCAGAAGTCTTAGATCTTCCTGGATATCTTTTCCTATTATCATGTAGTAAGCTTGTTTTTAAAAAATTCTTATTTTTCTTAAATATGTTTTTTACATGTCCATGTCTAGCCTTTTTTTGTTCTGCTTTAGGCATGTATCTCTTAAAATCAACACACAAGTAAACACTGTTTCAACTGTACAATTTGATGGGGCCAGCATTGTGGCATAGCTGGTTAAGCCATCGTCTGCAATGTTGGCATCCCAAATAGACCCAGTTGGAGTCCCTGCTGTTCCACTTCGGATCCAGCTTCTTGCTAATGCACCTGGGAAGGCAGCAGAAGATGGCCCAAGTGCTTGAGTCATTGCCATTCACATAGGAGACCCAGATGCTGTTCCAGACTCCTGACTTAGGCCTTGCCCAGCCACAGCTGCTGTGACCACTTAGGGAGAGAATCAGCAGGCAGCATCTCTCTGTCTTTGAAATACATAAATCCTGAATTTTTTAAAAATTGGGAACAGATATTATATAATTGAAAAGTTCATATTTACTTTTACTTCGTTGACATTTTACATTTATTCATGTAACTATTTTGAACTATTTTCCCTGACATTTCTGGATTCTTAAATCCTCAGCTCCCATCTTTTTGATCGTCCACTAGCTTGACCAAAGTTTCTGTAATCGAAACTTGTGCTATTTCAGCAGTTATAAATCTCCTTTGTTCCTTTGAGGGTCATGGTTAGACTTTGAGGATGTATTCTTGACTTCACAATCTCTAAAGCAGATCTATAAATTCTTCCTTAAATCAGAAAAATATAACAGCTTTGGAATCTATTTCTAGATACTGATTACTCAATCCTCTCATGTTGCCGGTTCTCCCTAAATAATATTTGCCATTTCACCTTGTTTCTTGGATTTCTCTTTTTTTAAAAGATCTATTTATTGATTGATTTATAAGGCAGAGAGAGAGAGAGACAGAGAAATTGTCCATGTACTGGTTCACTCTCCAAATGACTACCACAGTGAGGGTTGGGCCAGGCTGAAGCCAGCAGTGTGGAACTCCATCAGAGTCTCCCTCCCACCTGGTGGTAGTAATTATGCCATCATCCGCTCTGTCTTCTCAGTCAGGGGGACCAGATCAGAAGCAGAGCCACTGTGACTTGAACCAGCACTCTGTATGGCATGCCAGCATTGCAAACAGCGGCTTGATCTACTACTGTTCCACAACACTGGCCTGGCAGTTAATTAATTTTTTATTAGATATACCTTACCTCAACCCTTTTCATTTTTAAAAAGATTTACATATCTATTTGAAAGGTAGAGTACAGAGAGAGAGAAGGAAAGACAGAGAAAGACATCTTCTATCTGTTGTTTCACTCCCCAAAGGGCTGTGAAGCCAGGGCTGGGCCAGGCCAAAACCAGGAGCCAAGAGCTTCTTCCAGGTCTCCCAGGTGAGTGCAGGGACTTGGATCATCTTCTACTGCTTTCCCAGGCACATTAGCAGGGAGCTGGATCGGAAGTGGAGCAGCTGGGACTCGAACCTGTGTCCATATGGGATGCTGACTCCACAGGCCTAGGCCGAACCCGCTGCACCACAGCACCGGCCCCCATTTCTTTTTTGCTTTGTTCCCTATTCATTATGGTTCTTTTTGCACAGTGCAGATTCTTCGGTCATGAAGTGCATGCTGTAGGAGACCTTTCAGTCTGTTAGTGGTTAACTGAATCTTTGCTTCTATAGCCTTCAGTCACTTAGATCAACTTGTGGAGTCCATCTTCTGGGTCCCATTTCTGTAGGCCAAGTGTGCTGTTACTGTGCTTGTCATCTCTGGGGATACTCCAGCTGGTTCTCTCTCCCAGGGCACAGTCTACCTCGGTGTAGATTTCCTTTCACTCTTCCTGCTTGGGGCTTCTGGTTACCTCCACACGTGTGGAGGCATGATGAGGCCTGACCGCGGTGGCTGAAACCAGTCCTGCTCTCGTCCTCCTACCATAGCCTGATGGCACTCTGTTTATTCCTGTTCTGCTTCATGGGCTGCTTTCTCAGATCATCAGTGTGGAGGTCATGACCTTATTTTGCAGATACAGAGAGGAAGCCGGCCTGCCCACTGGCGGAGCAGAGAGCTGGAAGCCTGGGAGACTGGCAGTGACCCTTGGGCACTTGTGAGCTTGACGTTATCTGGATTAGATCAACAGAGATGACTCTCCTAACACAAGGGGTTTATTTGGGAATAATATAAAGATGAGAATTGTGGTTAATGACAGATACAGACTGGAACAGTCTCTCCAAAGCACAAAGGAAAAGATTGGGAGGACAAAAGCTATATGAGTGGCTTTGAAACACACACACACACACACACACACACACACACACATGATTGGGGCCAGCGGTGTCTTTTGGGAGTTGCTGAGTTCTAACCAGTGGGTGGAGGTGATTGGTAGGTAAACGTTGTCATCTGAAAATCCTAGCACGCTGCTTTGTCGGGCTGGGCGCCGAGGCAGTGTGTCATGTCAGTGGTCTTATGGAAGTGGCCAGCTGTCCCAGCGCCGTTAGCTGTCCTAGTGTGACTCCTGCTGTGACGGAGGAAGTCCTCCCTGTGGCACTCCCTGCTGTCGGGCTTCCTATTTGCTTGAAAAGAAAGTTGAGATGAGCTCCTGGTCAGGCTTGACCAAGCCAGGTGGCCGACTTCTCAGTCAGAGCAAGGGCCTCTCTGCCTCTGAGCGGCAGGGACGGATGGCTCGGACTTCTGGCCCTCGTTCCTTTAGGAGGCTTAGTGGGGCTTGAACTGCGATATCCTATTCCCCTCACTGACCAAGCCAGCACCTGCTCTATCTACTCAGGAAACCTGGACTGCCTCTGCCAGCTAAAACAGATCAGTGTGCCTCAGCTATAAATAAATTACAATAAATAAATATATTGGAATAAATATAAGTAGCATAAATATATGATATATAAATACATATTCATATGTAATAAATATAAACATTATAGATAAATAAAAATAAATCATACATAATACAAGCAATTTTTTATAAAACTATAAATACATTATAATAAATACATAAAAGTAATTGTAATAACTATAAACAAAAAATAAATGATTGAAAGTCTTATTCATACAGAACTTGTTAGTAGGAAAAGAAATTTACCCATGGTACTGAAACCTTCTAATTATATTTATTTCCTTTATGTTTTTATTAAAAGCTCAAGGAAATTGACCAAATTAGCCAAGGTTCAAAACTTGTCATGTTTCAGGCGGTTGTAACTTTCCTTCCACATCCCTGTTTTGGTTCACTGCATCTGGGAAAAGCATCAGGTCAATTAGAATGCATTCAGCTATGAGAAACAGAGAAACAAGTGTCTTAAACCCTAGGGAGACTAATTATTCACTTTATAGGAAGTTGTGGGTTGAGCAGTTTAAGGATTTATTCAATGACTTCAGATAGGATGCTGCTCCAAATGAATTCAGATTTCTTCAACAAGAAACTAGAGCAACGGTTTTTGAAACCATCTAAAACACAAGGTGCAGCCACAGTTTCTGCTGAAAATTAAACACTTGTGAGTTGCCTCCCAGAGATATGTGATTTTGTTAAAAAACATTTATTGATTTTTGGTTTTGAAAGGTAGAGTTACAGAGAGAGGGGGAGGGATAGGGAGACATAGAGAGCAAGCTTTCATCCACTGGTAAACTCCTTAAATGACTACATCAGCCAATGCTAGGCCAGGTCAAAGTTAGGATCCTGGACTTCTATTCCCGTCTCCCACATGGCTGACAGGGACCCAAGTGTGTGGGCTGTCTTCTGCTGCCTTCCAGTGTGCGATAACAAGGAGCTGGGGCTCAAACTGGCACTCTGATATGGCATGCCAGCATTGCAAGTGGTGGCTTCACTCACTACATCCCAACACCAAGCCCCGGAGCCATGTTTTGAGCATGAATTGAGATCACCTGGATGATCATGGGCAAATGTACCACTTTGCTACAAACACCCCTGTCACTGCACTGTATAGTCTTCTAATCTTGGGGACAGGCGCCTGACCTTCAGGGAGCTCCTACCCTTCATCAGCATTTACAGAGAGACCAGTTTGCACAAGGTATTGTGATAGACCCTAATGGCCCTGCCACAAATCAACTTTAAAGGAAAGTAGGGAACATAGCTAAGTAAACAGGTGGCTATGGGTGTCCGTCAGAAAAAAAAATTCTATTAATTCCCATCTTTAAAAAAATACATTTTTTACGGTTAAGCTCCCCATCTGGCTACTCCCTTCTTATTTCTTCTTTTCCCTTCCTGGAAAATCTCTTCACTTCTGAATCTACAAACAAACAAACAAAACAACTTCTGTTCTCAAGACCACTGATCTTTTTCATGGTACTAAAGTCCATGGATGCTTGTCTGTCCTCAGAGTCCCAGGCAACATGTCCGTGAGGCAGAAGGGCATTTTAAGCAGAGCAGTGTGCACAGGAAGGAAGTCTGAGAGTCAGAGAGGAGTTGCAGGAGCAGCGAGTAGACAGGTAAGGCTGGAGTGATAGATGATGTTTTGGGAATGAGTCAGCAGGGGATAGGCTAAAAATTCTTGAATACCAAGGTAGGCGTCTGGACTTCATCCACAGGTATGAAGCCTCTCTGATTTGTACCTTGGCCTCTGAAAGTTAAAGGCAAAATTAGCCTCTAGCCAGCCACACCACCCACCAAAGAGTCAAAAACAGGAAAATCACTGATTGAAGGTAAGAGCTAGAGGTGGCCAGTGCTGCGGCGCTGTGGGCTAAGCCTCTGCCTGCAGCGCCAGCATCCTATATAGGCACTGGTTTGTGTCCTGGCTGCTCCACTTTTGATCCAGCTCTCTGCTTATGGCCTGGGAAGGCAGGGGAGGATGGCCCAAGTGCTTGGGCCCCTGTACTTATGTGGGAGAAATGGAGGAAGTGTCTGGCTCCCAAATTAGGATTGGCCCAGTTCCAACCAATGCGACCGTTTGGGGAATGAACCATCAGTTGGAAAACCTTCTCTCTGTCTCTTCCTCTCTCTGTCTGTAACTCTACCTCTTAATTAAGTAAGTAAAATATTTTAAAAACAAAATCAGAGTTGGAAGTTGACACTGCCTGACTTCAAGACTATAAGCTGCACTAATTAAGACAAAGTGATATTGATAAAGTATGGACAAACAGATCAATGGGACGAAACAGAGAGCCCTGAAATAGACCACATAAGCAAAGTCAATTGATGTTTGACAAACAAAAGGAGATGCAATGGAGAAAGGAGAGACTTTTCAACAAAGAGTGCAGAAATAATGAGACATCCACATGCCAAAAAAATAAAGCTAGACATCGAGACACTTCTCAGAAAAATTAACTCAAAATAGGTCAGAGAACTAACTATAAAACACACAATGGTAGAACTCCCAAAAGATAACAGAGCAGAAAATTAAGCTTACCTTGGGTTTCACTTATGGCTTCAACAACAAAAACACAATCCGTTTAAACAAAGTGATAAGATAGATTTCAAATAAAATTAAACACTTTTGACCTGTGAAACACAGAGTGAAGAGAATGAAAAGACAAATCACAGACTGGGAGAAAAGATTTGCAAAACACATATGTAATAAAGGATGGGTTTCTAAAACACACCAGCACTCTGAAACATCAACAGTAAGAAGCAATCCAAAGAGTAGACATTCTGCCTAACGGCTAAATTGATCATGTCTTGTCAGAGTACCTGGGTGTGACACCTGGCTCCTACTCCTGACTTCAGCTTCCTGCTAATACAGACCATAGGAGGCACGGTGACGATCCAAGTAATTGAGCTCCTGCCACCTGTATGGGAATCCTGGACGGAATTGTGGCTTCCTGCTTTGGTCCCTGCCTGGTCCCAGCTGTTTAGGCATTAGAGGAATGACCGGCAGAAGGGAGTGCTCTCTCCCTTTCTCCCCTTTGCCTCTCAACTAGATACATATTTTAAAAGAGTTCCAAAATAGTCATTTAAAAAGAAATGACCCCAATAAAAATGAGACAAAACATATGAACAGATACCTCACCCCCAAAAAATATACAGATGACAATTAAGCACGTGAAAATATATTCAAGATCACACGTCATCAGGGAGACATTAATTAAAATAATAGAAATAAACCTATTATTTGTAGGATTAGATACATGACAATTATGTGTTGCTAAAGCCTATAGAACTGTACAACATCAGGAGTGGACCCTAATGCAAGCTGTGGACTTCAGTTCACAATAATATATCAATACCTGCTCCTCAATGGTGACAAATACATTCCACTGCAAGATGTAAATCATGCTGACGGAGGGGAAGGATGACGGGGTTTATGAGAGGTCTCTGTACTTTATGTGCAGTTTTTCTGTAAACCTAAATCTGCCCTGAAAGAGAAAGCGTATTCAATTTTAAAATCACTAATAATGGCCCTCATTATGTGATTCTTGCCTGCAGACTTATATGTTGATGTTATCCAGCTGTTCTCCTTCATCATTTTCTGTGCCTGAGTTTTATCAGCAAGAGTACAATATCTTTAAGGAAAGATTCACCGATTTTGCTTTTCTCGCATCCCCCAAATTACCTATTAAAAATCCTGAGGTGCTAAATGTGTGGAGTGAAGACATAAACCGAAATTTAACAACAATGGGGTTTTGAAATAAGCTTATACTATCCTTGGCTACAAAAGCACTCTCGCTCTATGCTGGAGGAAATTTTTGAGTTGTCTGATATCTAGTGAACATTTATTCCAGCTCATTGAAGCCGAATATTTAGCGGGCTCACTGAATTAATTTGAGGAGCAATAGTATATTTAAGGAAAGCTATTGTAAATTCTAAAGATGAGGACTATTTGGTTCTTCAGACCAAAAAAAGGTAATCTTAATGGCGAATGCTGTCGTTAATTCCTTAGAAATGAGCATAATGCCTTTGTCTTCTTCCATGTTTGAGTATCGGTGTGCTCCAGGCGACTCTTTAATAAACCACATTCAAGAACTGCACAGGATGACTGGGCCTGAAGGCATCTTCAGAGGTCACATGATTCATCCTCCACTCTTCCAGTGTTGTTAAGCCTCCCAAATGAAGTTTCTCACACTCCATCAGATGTGGGCTGTGCACCTGCCCCTGTCAGTGCTGTGGCACAGTGGGCTAAGCCTCCACCTGCAGCACCAGCATCCCATTTGGGCACCGGTTAGTGTCCCAGCTGCTTCACTTCTGGTCTAGCTCCCTGTAATGTGCCTAGGAAAGCCGTAGAAGATGGCCCAAGTGCTTGGGCCTCTGCATCCATGTAGCAGACCTGGAAGGAGCTCCTGGCTCCTGGCTTTGGATCAGCTCAGTTCCAGCAGCTATGACCATTTGGGAAGTGAACCAGTGGATGGAAGACCTCCTCTTTTGCTCTCTCTCTCTTCTGTATCTAACTCTACCTCTCAAATAAATAAACAAAACCTTAAAAATAAAGAAACAAACAAACAAAATCCTGCCCCCTTCCTTCTGGGCACAGACCACACCTTCCGCCTGCTTGCCTGTGGTTGGAGTGGAAACGTACTGTAGTTGCAGGATTAGGAACAACAGCCACATATGTTACTTCCAGGTATGGTCCATCCACAGCATGCAAGGCTGATTCTTCTGCTATCTCCTCACCCGTAAAGAGGGAGAAAAATGCCTTCATGGTTCCAGGATTGTGAATACAGACTACACTGGGCCTGGGCTTGAGAACTGTAGGTTCCAGAGAGAGAGGAAGCCCCATGAGATAATTCTGACCTCCTGGAACCAGTGCCAATGAAAGGATAAGAATTCCAGAAAGAAAATCAAGAAGAAAAAGTTACTCAAAAGCTCCATCAAAGCCTTCCAAAAATAGAAGAACAAAATTAGAGTCAAGACCCACCCAAGGAAGCACTGTGGCACAGTGGGTAAAGTCTGAGATGCCAGCATCCCACATGGGCACCAGATTCGAATCCCAGCTGCTCACTGCTGATCCAGCTTCCTGCGAATGGCCTGGGAATGCAGTAGAAGATGGTCAAAGCCCCTGGGCCACTGCCACTCACATGGGAGACCAGAATGAAGCTCCTGGATCTTGGTTTTGCCTGACCCAACCCTGAACGTTACAATCACTTGGAGAGTGAACCAGCAGATGGAAGATCTCTGTCTCTCCCTCTCTCTCGGTAACTCTGACTTTCAAATAAGTAAATAAATAATCTATCTTAAAAAATGACTTGCCCAAGAGGTCTAGGTCATGGAAAGGTGAGAAGTGAAGGGAAATGATCCTACTCTCAAGAAACGTACTGATTCTCAAGCCGTAATATATAAGCCTAAAAAGCAGAAACTGGCAAAAACAGAAAGAGTCAAAGATCTGAAGGGTCTTAGCTGGACCACCTGGTGGGCTCTCCTCTCCCATGAGGGTGAATCAGAAATAGATCAGGCCTAGAAAATCATGCCCACCACAATGCTCAGACTCATCCAGGGCTGGGGTGGTCTGGCTCCCCTGTGGCCACCTGCTGGGCGATAGCAGGCAGCCAAGGACACAGGACAGGATCCAGAATCTCACATCTTGGGCTGGCTCTTCCCTAACATCATAAAGCAACAGAAAACAGACTAAGAGAAACAGTCAACAATGGGAAGAAGTCAATGGAAATTTTCTGAGAAATATTTATTACTAATATGGCCAAGAAAATAGATGCAAGATAGAGCAATACACCAGACAATGAGAAAGTATCCAAAATGATCAATTGAGCTTCTAAAACTGACACATAAAAATGTAATGAAGAACTCAGTGTGTGTTGGCAGCGGCTTTAATGCACATTGGACAAAGCTGAAGGTATGACATGTGAACTGGAATAAACTCTGTGTACCTATCTTTCCATTAGTGAGTGGGGAAAAAAAGGACAATAGGCAGGAGAAACCCAAATATCCCCAGTATATAAAGATACCCCAAACCGATTCAGCCAGAGAGACCTGTGGACATGCAACTCCAGTCCTGATGTTGCCCACCTGAGTGCCAGGTACACACTTAGTTCTCACAGTCCAGCTGCCGTTCCCTGCTCTCGGGGTATGGATCTGCTCACTACCACTAGGATCAGGGCAATGAAGCGTGTACCAAGCTGAGAGCACAGATCTGAGGACAGCAGGCCTTCTCCTCACCTTGCCTAACTCATCTTTCTCAGAGTTGCTCCACTAGATGCTTCTCAGGACAGATGAGAGCTGAGATGGGGCATGCAGAGCCCTTGGCACATGGCAGAGGGTCGGCAAGGCCAGCCAGCCACATGAATGGTGAGACTACGGGCAGCATCTCGGGCATGGTGATCACCTAGGAGGAGCCCCAACCACCCAGGGACCCCTGAGGGCCCACCCCATAGGCAATTTCCCTCTCTCTGAACCAGCTCTCTTCTCTGGTGTCAGCACTGAATTTCCTGTGACATTTTCCCTTTGCTTTTCTTTCCATAAGTGAGAAATGGAGTATAACAAGTTATGCACAGCCTACTGCCTACATCATGGTTCTTTGGCGACATGTTGGCATTTAAATGCCAGACAGTCTGAAGTCAGGACGAGGCCAACCTCAGGCTTGTCTTGGGGTCAGGGGTAGGGGGTATGGGTCCTCTTCACTTTCTGATTTAATAAGAGCGCTTCCATCTCCATGCAAGGCCAGCAAGGCCAGGGCTGAACACATGCTGCTCCAGTGAGAAATAAAGGGGCCAGATGGTCATTACACTGTGTGTGTGTTTCTTGTGAAAGTCAAGAAAAACAAAGAATTCTAGCTGTGAATGAAGCAGAGGCCGCTCCTGTGGAGAAAGGCGCAGCTCATGTGGGCTGCCCATGGCTTGGCTCTGTTCTGGGGACATGCTGACTTGTGAGGCATTTGTAGTTAGATATGCAATCTGAAATATGTCAGCAGATGTCCACCGCCATGAGGCTGGGGCAGAGGCCACAGGGACGGAGAGAGACTTACCTACTTGTGGCAATGGAAACTGTGCTTCCTTCATCCTACATCCCTTAGTTTACCATGCTGAGGCTGCAGAAAGCTCTGGAAGGGGTTGCTGATGACAGGTATGGCAGTTGACAGGTGTAGAGGCGATGTGAATCTCACCTCACTCTGCCACTGACCAGGGATACGACTAAGTGGACCAATTGATCACTCTAACTTGAGTTTGCTCTACAAGGAATGTGGACAAGAAACGTAGGTCTCATCCTCTTATCACAAAGCTAAATGAGACAACTTGCCTAAGCCACAGGTGCACATCAGGCACTTCTCCTTTAGCCCTGAAGTCACAAACAGGAGCAGTGAGCAACCCTCACAGAACTCTTACCATCTCATACCTGGAAGGATTTTGAGTGAGAAGCCCCAGAAACCAAGGTGTATAACCTGTCTAAACAATGCTTCAGAGGTGGGCGATTTATCTGGTAGTTAATATAACATTTGGGATACCTGCATCTTGTATCAAGTATACCTGGGTTTGAATGTCAGATCCTTTTCCAATCCAGCTTCCTCCTACTGAGAGATAAGGGCCATGGGTTTCTGCCATGAGTTCCTGGGTTCCAGTTTTGGCCTGGTCAGGCTCAGTCCAGGCTGTCTTGGTTGTTTGAGGAGTGAAATAGCAGGTAGGAGATACATTCTCTCTCTTTCTCTCTCTCTCTCTCTCTCTCTCTCTGTCTCTCTCTCTCTCTCTCTCTCATAAATGAAATAAAATAAAGAAACATCTCTAAGTAAAAAATAATGCTCCAACATGGCTCCTACTCAGGGTATGCTGATGTGTCCCTCCTAAGGATGGCCATGGCACTGTTGCTGTATTTCCCTATTAACTAACTGTCCTGCTATTCCAAAGTGTTAATGGCCAGAACTGGAGTGCAATCAAATCAATAACATTTCAAGATTAATAATATCAATGAAATCTGCAACTGCCCATGAATGAAATCTGCAAGTGTCCATAGATATAGACAAGCCTGAGCAGCCGGTAGACTGTCCTTGCCACAGAGACATCCGACAATCAAGATTACAAAATGCTGCTTGGGAATCTGTTGAGAATTCTTCTCTCCATATGTTTTTGAAACGAATTGTGTTTCTTTTTGCCTCTTCCCCACTCATTAACTTTCAAAATGTGTTTTGCTTAATGTTCCACCTTTGGGGAAATAGCCATTCTCCCCCACTGATACTGCATGTGAATTTGGTGTTATTATGAGCTGTGATTCCAAGCATCATCCAACTTGTTATAATTCTTTTAATGCCCTGAGTTTTTCACTTACAATTTATTTTACAAAATCAAAGGTAATATGGTGTTTGGTCCCTGCAGGATTTTCAGCAAATGGATGAGAACATTTATGTTAGGAGAGGCAGACACTTTCTGTAATGGATTTTCTGGTTCTGGAGGGCCCCTTTCTCCAACCCCTCATTTCACAGCCAGCGCCTCTCCCAGCTCTGAGCTGAGTCCTAAGCAGCCAAAAAAAGGGTTGGATGCTGCCTCTGTACTCAGAAGGTTCATGTCCACCACTATTTTCTTGGGTCTGAATGCATGAGTGTCTCCTACGATCTGTAGATCTCCTTTGATGCCAAGACTAGTGTGAGGAGTATCTTCCATACAGGATACACCCACCAGTGCTCTCTTCATTCCCTGGAGGATTTCATGGAGAATCCAATAGGAGTTGCCTTCTCCATACAGCCACTGGCTACAGGGAGCTAAGGGAGCATTTATTTGTTTTGAGTTTGCATGTTAATACCTTCTACTTCCAAATGACCCTATAGAATATGCTTGAGTCAATTAAAGGTGTGAAATGACAAGAACAAGGACTCAGAGTGTGGGTTTGCTTGGTGTAGGGTGCTAGAAAGAGCAACAGGGGAAGTCACCCCTTGGCTTTGCATGGCCTTGAGCTTGTCACACTGCTCTCACCTCCATTCTCTCTCCTCCATAGCTACTCACACACTACTCACTCACTCACCTGGTACCCATACACTCAACCACACACTCAACTTCTCACTGTCATCTCTTAGTGCTGTGGTTTGAGTGTGTCCCCCAATCTTATATGTTGGCTCCAGTGCAGTGATATCAGGAAGTGGAGCCAAGGCCCAGTGGGAGGTGTTTGAGTCATAGAGGTAGAGCCCTCACAAATGGATTAATGCTTTCCTGGGAATGAATGAGTCCTTGCTCTCGCAAGACTGAACTGATGACAGCAGATTGGGTTGCTGATGAAAGCTGCCCCTGGAATTTGTCTTTCTAACTTCAACCTTGAATTGAAGCAGCATGGGACCCTTACTAGATGTGATCACCCCATCTTAGAGTTCCTAGGTTCAGAACTAGGGGCCAAAATAAACCCCTTTCCTTTATAAATTACCCAGCCTCAGGAATTGTGTTAAAGCAACATATCATGGATTAAACACTCACTTATCCATGCATTCTCCCTAGGCACTCACCACTGGTATGCTACCTGCCCAACCCACTGAACTACCTACTTGTGTCTCTAGTTAATCACCTTCTTATCACCCTCTTCCTCACTCAACTAGACATCCACTCACTACTCCACCCACCTTGACACCCACCTACTCATCTACCTTCCTAGATAATCAACTACATATCTGCCTATCTAGATATTTACCCACTCTTCCGCCCACCTAGGCCCACCCAGCCACTCACCCACTCTAACATCCACCTACATGCTAGATGCCCAACCACTCATCCACTCATCTGAGCACCCATCCACTCATCCACTTTAGACCTTGGGTACTTAGACCCTGTCTACTTGACCCTCTTGCAAGGGTATCTGACCAACTGTCCTGTGAGAGCCAGGAGCTTTGCTGTGGGGAGGCACCGATAATTCAGACTCATGTCCCTCTGAAAGGACTCTGGGCCAGTAACAGACAGAGGCAGCTGTTCTGGGGAGTTTGATACACACATGAGATAAACACAATGCTGGTTTCTCATGTTTAGTGATCCAAATTCCCCCATTGAAAGTGAGGGGTTCTTGGAAGGAGAGGGCTCTCTTTCACTCATGGTTCTGGTCCCTTCCTGAGCACAGCAGTCTTGCTACATGGCTTTGCCATGGCTTAGCCCAGTAGAGACTCAGGGAACTGACTTCAGCCAACTCCTCCATTGTAGGAGCTCTCCCAGTTCTGAAGACAGAGACCTGAAGTTCAGGCAGGTGTGGGACCATTCTCAAGTTGGGAAGAGTATTTCTTTCACAGCCCCAATCTGTCCCAATTGGCAAGCAATGCAGCACTGGGTTGAGAGTTTCCTTGCAGGACTTTTCTTTAACTTATTCCTGGCGAATCAGAAGAATTGGTGGCCATTCGCTGTTCATTCCATAATCATCACACTGGTGATGGTCTCCTGAGATGGACCTCTTATAGAATTAGGGAAATTTTAGCTGCACATAGATAAACTTGCACAATTTACACACACACACACACACACACACACACACACACACACGAGGAAGACCGTGTCTACATGAAATGAAAGCCTTGTCCCTCTTAATGGGAGATCTGTCAGAGCATTTCATTCCAGGGACGTTCACTGAGGGCTCAGCAGGTGGCAGGTCTTAGGTCAGGTCCTGGGGGACAAACAGTTTAAACACAGCTTGTGCCTCTGAGAGATAGGTCAGTAGAATAATAATGAAGATATAGTTTGATTGACAGAGGAGGGGCTCCTGCTCAACTTAAGGGGTTTCACAAAGGGTTGGTGAGCTAGATTTTGAAAGATAAGGTAGAAGATGTTAAAGGAGTGCTCCAGGAAATGGAGGAGGTTTGTGAAAAAGCATAAGGGTCTTCAGGGTGTTTTCACATTTGCAAATCATTCCACAACCTCATGGTGGAGAGTGAGATGGGAGTAGAAGGCAAGGCAGGGTCGTAGGAGGGGTTGTGACAGAGGGGCTGTGACTCTAAAGAGTTTGGATAGAATCCAGAAGGTTCTTGAAGTTCTTAACTGGGGGTTTAAACGTTGAAAGATGTGACCACATTTACATTTAAGAATATTTAAAATTTTATATTTAGGCTGGAGCCGTGGCTCAACAGGCTAATCCTCCGCCTTGTGGTGCCGGCACACCGGGTTCTAGTCCCAGTTGGGGCGCCGGATTCTGTCCCGGTTGCCCTTCTTCCAGGCCAGCTCTCTGCTGTGGCCCAGGAGTGCAGTGGAGGATGGCCCAAGTGCTTGGGCCCTGCACCCCATGGGAGACCAGGAGAAGCACCTGGCTCCTGGCTCCTGCCATCGGATGAGCGCGGTGCACCAGCTGCAGCGCGCCAGCACTGGCAGCCATTGGAGGGTGAACCAACGGCAAAGGAAGACCTTTCTCTCTGTCTCTCTCTCTCTCACTGTCCACTCTGCCTGTCAATATATATATATATATATATATATATATATATATATATAAAATTTTATATTTAAAATGAACTCTCGTGGCACAGCAGTTTAGACTGCCTCTTGGGACACATGCAGCCTGTAATGGAGTGCTGGTACAAGACCTGGCATCTCTGGTTCAGACTCAGCTTCCTGCTGATGCATCCCGGGAGGCAGCAGATCATCAGGCCTATGGCAAGTGAACAACTGGATAGATCTCTCTCTCTCTCTCTCTCTCTCTCTCACTCTGCCTTTCAAGCAGATGAAAATAAACATTCAGAAAAAAAATTATTATTGCAGACTGTAGGATATAATTGGAGAAAGCATGAGTGGCAGTATCTACTACAGATGGCATCCAGCCAGGAGATGGTGAAAATTTATTAACAGTATGAACACAAAGTATAAATAAAAGGTATTGAGCAGGAGGAATTCACAGGACTAGTTTTCCCATCAGATGGGGAAAGTAAGGAGTTGAAGGAAAGGGCAATTCTTCTGAGATGCTGCTGGGGAAGCAACATTCCCCAAGACAGGCTGTGCAAAAGGATCCACAGGGCCTGGGGACAGAATTGGGAGCTTAGTTTTGGATCAGTTGAGTCTGTGACATTTCTTCTACATGCATTTGGAGAAGCACAAAGAGCAACAGGCTTTATTGGTGATTGGCTTTTTAAAAAAGGTTTATTTATTTGAAAGTCAGAGTAACACACAGAGAGAAGGAGATGCAGAGAGAGAAAAAGGTCTTCCATCCACTGGTTCACTCACCCATTGACCAGAATGGCCAGAGCTGCACTGAGCTGAAGCCAGGAGCCAGGAGTTTCCTCCAGGTCTCCCACATAGGTGCAGGAGCCCAAGCACTTGGGTCATCGCCACTCCTTTCCCAGGCCATAGCTGAGAGATGGATTGGAAGTGGAGCAGCCGGGTCTCGAACTGGCACACATATGGGAGGCCAGCACTGCTGGTGGCGGCTTTACCCCCTATGACACAACGCCAGCCTGGTGATGGGCTTTTTTAAGATTTTTTATTTTATTTATTTGAGAGGTAGTTACAGACAGTGAGAGAGAGAGAAGGAGAGAGAAAGTTCTTCCCTTCACTGGTTCACTCCCCAAATGGCCGCAATGGCCGGAGCTGCGCCAATCTGAAGCCAGGAGTGAGGTGATTCTTCCCAGTCGCCCATGTGGGTGCAGGGGCCCAAGCACTTGGGCCATCTTCTACTGCTTTCCCAGTTCATAGCTGAGAGCTGGATTGGAAGAGGAGCAGCCGGGACTAGAACCAGCGCCCATATGGGATGCCAGGGCTGCAGGTGGAGGATTAACCTACTGTGCCACAGCACCGGCCCCAGTGATGGTGATGGGCTTTTAAATAAGAAAACTTCTTCTGTTTTAAGCAAAATTGTATCTCATAACAAAAGCAATGAAAATTGATTAAAAATATCTTAAACTAGTGAAAAAAACTGAAAAGCATATTAAAATTGCCACTAATGAGCCCTGTTAGTATTTTGGTGTTTATTATATTATCCCAGGAGTTCTCTCTATATATATGCAAGCCAAAAATCTGTCTTCAAGTGTCCTCAATCGTTTGAGTGCCCTCAATCGTTCCCTGCTTCTGAAACATTCTTGATCGTCCTTTCTTCTCTCCCTTCAGCGTCTGCCCTGTGAGTTCTTACTTCCTCTAAAATGAGCCCTTACCCTGTCCTTGCCTCTCTGTGGCATCACTAGTCCCAGGCTCTCATAGGCAGCAGACTTTCTTGGGGCACAGATGATCACCCAATGGATCTTGCCCCTCTTGCAAGGGGCACAGCCCAGCTTTTGCGTCAGTCCTCACACATGGGGAACTCATGTCTGGCTCCTCTTCTCTCTGACTGCCCCTGAATTTGGCTCCCTGTCACCGTGTTGGTTTATCTCAGTGCACTGATCTTTTTCCTTCCTTTATGCTGCCGCTCTGGTCCATAATATTCGTGTTTTCTTTATTGTGAGAAACAATTTATTCCATTTCTTCCAAACCCAAAAAAAGACTCAGGCTTGCATGCAATGCTAAACATCTAGGAAAACTCACGCATGCATGTACATAACCAATGAAATCAGAAAGGAGCTTGACAATTACAGTATTTCTTATAGTAGACAATTTATATGCAACCACGGAACTAAATTAAATGTTCCTTACAATGCAATTTTAAATAATTGTAGAACACCCCATTGTATGATTGCAGCAAATTAGAATTTGCAATACCTTAAATTGGCCATTAAATTATTTCCTTTGTTTTTCACCATGAGTCCTTGCCCTGCTTGTTCCTGAAATACTTTGGAGTGGGCAGTAATGATTGCTGAGTGTCCCATCCAGAGCAATCTTTGGGTACATCTCTGCCTCTAACTATCTCTTAAGTTATTTCATAGCTATTCGAGTGATAGAGAGCTGTTAAACGCACAAGTGTATTTTCCACATGCATGTTGATGAATTCTCCTATGGAAGGCAATTAGAGTGTGACACTAAGGATGCCAGCCAGTTTAGCTTCTTCTTGTAAGTGAATTTCATCTTACCTGATGGCGAACAGATGGGTGCCTTTTTCATTCTCCTTTGAACCAGTTGTAACATCTTCTTTATTTCCTCATTTACAAAATTTCTGGTATGTGTTCACCGTATACATGTGAGACAGTCATGATTTTACCCTTTAAAAAGCCTTTTAATAGTCCCTTGTGATTAATTTCTATAAGTGAAAGTACTTGACCAAATCTTATATATATATATATATATATATATATATATATATATATTATGATTTTTATTTGTACTGTTTCCAAGTTTTCTTCCAGAAAAATTGGATCAATTCACATTTTTGTGTACAAAATGTCCACAAAAAGGACAAAAGGAAATTGTACTATTATGTTGAGCTACATATTTTATTTTATTTATTTAATATTTTTAATTGTTCTTTTTTTAATAACACTTTTATTTAAAGAATATAAATTTCCAAAATACAGCTTATAGATTACAATGGCTTCCCCCCAAAATTAACTTCCCTCCCACCCGCAACCCTCCCCTTTCCCACTCCCTCTCCCCTTGTTTCACATCAAGATTCATTTTCAATTCTCTTTATATACAGAAGATCAGTTTACTATATATTAAGTAAAGATTTCAACAGTTTGCCCTCACATAGCAACACAAAGTGAAAAATACTGTTGGAGTACTAGTTATAGTATTAATTCACAATGTATAGCACATTAAGGACAGAGATCCTACATGATATATTTTTTTTAAATTGATTAATTTTCTATGCAATTTCCAATTTAACACCAAGATTTTTTTTCATTTTTAATTATCTATATACAGAAGATTGATTCAGTATATACTAAGTAAAGATTTCATCAGTTTGCACCCACACAGAAACATAAAGTGTAAAATACTGTTTCAGTGCAGTTTTAGCATTACTTCACATTGGACAACACATTAAGGACAGATCCCACATGAGATGTAAGTACACAGTGACTCCTGAAGTTGATTTAACAATTTGACACTCTTGTTTATGGCGTCAGTAATCTCCCTAGGGTCTAGTCATGAGTTGCCGAGGCTATGGAAGCCTTTAGGGTTCGCCGACTTCAATCTTATTCCAACAGGGTCATAGTCAAAGTGGAAGTTCTCTCCTCCCTTCAGAGAAAGGTACCTCCTTCTTTGATGGCCCCATTTGTTCCACTGGGATCTCACCTGCGGAGATCTTTCATTTAGGTCTTCTGTTTTTTCCAGAGTGTCTTGGCTTTCCATGCCTAGAATATTCTCATGGGCTCTTGAGCCAGATCCGAATGCCTTAAGGGCTGATTCTGAGGCCAGAGTGCTATTTAGGACATCTGCCATTCTATGAGTCTGCTGTGTATCCTGCTTCCCATATTGGATCATTCTCTCCCTTTTTGATTCTATCAGTTAGTATTAGCAGACACTAGTCTTGTTTGTGTGATCCCTTTGACTCTTAGACCTATCAGTGTGATCAATTGTGAACTGAAATTGATCACTTGGACTAGTGAGATGGCATTGGTACATGCCACCTTGATGGGATTGTATTGGAATTCCCTGGCACATTTCTAACTCCATCATTTGGGGCCGTTCTGATTGAGCATGTCCCAAATTTTACATCTCCTCCCTCTCTTATTCCCACTCTTATATTTCACAGGGATCACTTTTCAGTTAAAATTTAAACACCTAAGAATAATTGTTTGTTAATTACAGAGTTCAGCCAATAGTACTAGAATAAAAAAAAATACTAAAATGGATAAAGTATTACATTGTACAACAACAGTCAGCACAAGAGCTGATCAAGTCACTGTTTCTCATAGTGTCCATTTCACTTCAATAGGTTTCACCTTTGGTGCGCAATTAGTTGTCACCGATCAGGGAGAACATATGATATTTGTCCCTTTGGGACTGGCTTAATTCACTCAGCATGATGTTTTCCAGATTCCTCCATCTTGTTGCAAATGACCGGATTTCATTGTTTTTGACTGTTGTATAGTATTCTATAGAGTACATGTCCCATAATTTCTTTATCCAAATGTATGCTTTGAATTCCCTGTGATCCTTTGCTGTGAGGTTCCCTTCGTTTACCTTCTTTCATGTTGATGGCCGTGTTTCTGTGTTTCTGTGTGTAACACATCTTTAAGCATCTTTTGCAGGGCTGGACGAGTGGCAACAAATTCTTTCAATTTGCAATGAAAGGTCTTTATTTTATCTTCATTCACAAATGAGAGCTTTGCAGGATATAATATTCTGGGCTGGTAGTTTTTCTCTCTTAGTACCTGGGCTATGTCTCTCCATTCCCTTCTAGCTTGTAGGGTTTCTGATGAGAAGTCTGCTGTGAGTCTAATTGGAGATCCTCTGAGAGTAATCTGACGTTTCTCTCTTGCACATTTTAGGATCTTTTCTTTCTGTTTCACTGTGGTGAGTTTAATTACAATGTGTCGTGATGAGGATCTCTTTTGGTCATGTTTCCTAGGGGTTCTATGAGCTTCCTGTACTAGGATGTTTCTGTCCTTCTCCAAAACTGGGAAATTTTCTGCTATTATCTCACTAAAAAGGCCTTCTAATCCTTTCTTCCTCTCCATTCCTTCAGGAACTCCTAGAACTCGAATGTTGGGTTTTTTAATAGTATCCTGTAGATTCCCAACAATATTTTTTAGATTTCTAATTTCCTCTTCTTTTCTTTGGTTTGACTGTATATTTTCCTGTGCTCTGTCTTCTAAGTCCGATATTCTCTCTTCTGCCTCACCCATTCTGTTTGTATGGCTCTCTAATGTGTTTTTCATTTGATCTATTGAATTCTTCACTTCATTATGATTTCTCATCACTATCACTGTTTCATATTCTACTAGTTGTTTCATTTCAGCTTGATTCCTCCTTAATATTTCATTTTCACGAGAGAGATTTTCTACCTTGTCCATTAAGGATTTCTGTAGTTCAAGAATTTGTTTTTGAGTACTTCGTAGTGTTCTTATCAATTTTTTGAGATCTGATTCTTGCATTTCTTCTATCTCATCATCTTCGTAATCTTGAATTGGGGTGTCTTTTTCATTTGGGGACGCCATAGTGTCTTCTTTGTTCTTATTACCTCGGTTTTTGCGTTTGTTGTTTGGCATATTGGTTTCTTCACTGTGGTGTTTTTTTCTTGTTATACTATGACTCTAGATTAAGTGGACTGTCTGCTTTTGATGGAGCCTTAGAGGCTTGAGATGGGTGTGGCCTGAGAGCTCTGTTTGGTTCCTCAGGGTTGAGGGTGTGTCAAAGGAGACACTCCCAGGTTAGGCGTGGTAAATCTCTCTCTGTTACTTTTTTTTTTTTTTGGTTCAAAAGGGAAGTAATTCCACACAGCTGAATGGAATTGGGGGTGGTTAGCAGGCGAATGATATACCCACAGGAGCCAGAGATTGGAAGCTCTTTCCCAAGGACCAGAGAGGGAATCTTTGCGGCCCTTAGTGTGGGCTCAGATTCTCCTGTAGTCTCCCACTGGGCTGCCAAGGCTACTGAACTGTAGCGTCTCTGGAGAGTACTCACATGAATTCGTGATTTCCGTGAGTTCTCTCCCCCACCGTCTCTTTTTTCACAGTCTCAGTTCATTAGCACCACACATTCATTAGGTTCTAATCTCTTGTTATTTCACCCCTCCCACCCAGAGTCAGGTTTTTCTGCTAGGCTCAGGGCCGGTGCCGACCCGAGGTCGCCCTGCTTATGATGTATTCCAAAATGGCGCCTGCTCTTTGTCTTGCTCGCCTTTGAGAGGTGAGCGGAGAGAGAAAAACTCGTGTCCGTATGGGTCACTTTTTTTTTTTCCCTCTCTCTCTCTCTCTCTTCTAGTTAGCCTGGTGAACTTTTCCCCGCAGGGTTTCAAGCCTTGTTCGCTCTAGTCTCCTCTTTCCACTTCCCTGCTGGTATCTCGGGCTATTGAGGTTCTGCTCACCTCGTGTTCCAGCGCTGGTGTGTTGAATCTGCTGCTGGTGTCCCAAACTGCGGGCTGCCACGCTCTCCACGCAGGTCCACTGTGAATCACCAGTCCGGAAGGGTTTCCTCTGCTGTTTCTTCCCCTACTCTTCCTTGAACCTGCAATATCTCCACTTTTATTAAACTGTCTCTCCCCAGGCTATCGGTGTGCTCCCTTCCTATTCCACCATCTTGCCGCTCTTAATTGTTCTTTTATTAAGGCTTATTTATTTATTTGAAAGCCAGAGTGACAAAAAGGAGAGACACAGAGACAGAGAGATCTTTCATCTACTGGCTCATTCCCCACATGTCCCCAATAATCAGGGACCAAGACAAAGCCAGGAGCCTGGAACTCTGAGGCTCCCACATGGGTGGCAGGGACTCAAGCACTTGCACCATCTTCCTGTCATTCTCCAGGTACATTAGCAGGAGCAGCATTGCAAGTGGAGTAGCTGGAACTTCAACCAGTGTGCTGATCTGGGATGTCAGTGTTGCAAGCAACAGTTAACCTCTTATGCCACAACCCCAGCCCCGATTTACATATTTCCTTTCCACTAAAAATATACTGATGAGCATGCCATTGCCCCACCCTCTTGGTTTCCATCAAGAAAAATTTTTCTCCAAATACTCTTGTTTTTTTTTTAATACAATGTGTTACTCTCTTGCAAGGAAAAGAGGGAACGAGGTGGTGGATAACAGGCCAATGGGAGGCACAACCTGATGCTCTCTAGAGCCTTCTCAAGGTCTCAAGTTCTAGAAAGAGTGGTGGGTGCAACAAGTCCTTGGTCCTTGTACTAATTTTCTTGTCTTATTTCCCAAGTGATTTAGAATGTACATGGTAAATATGGAGGCTATTTCATTTATTTGCATATCTCTGCACACACAATGTGTCTCCTCTTTGCTTAATTTTGTGCTTGAGGTGTTTACCTTCTTATGGCTTACAAGAGCTCTTGATATAAAGATGAAAATAATTGATATCTGTCGTGTGTGTTGAATATGTTTCCACATGAGGAAACCATACACACACACACACACACACACACACACACACATGAAACTGGACAGCATGCTTCCAGTTGGGAGCTCAGTTGCCCATTTATTGAATGTATTTACACTCAAACTATGTAGTGGAGCTTGACTAGAGACCTGGAATGCAAATGCACACACAGAGTCAGAGAAGGCAGCCCTTTTGTGAAGAGAAACTGACTGGTGCTGCCTATATCCTGGAAGTCCCCTCTGTCCATCTCCTGCCTTGCAGCTTTCTTTACACTCAATGTATTTTGAGGGTCTCTGCTTTTGGGGTTTGCAGTAATTTATCTTGTGCACAGGAAGAGTATAAAATGTGACCTAATTAACTTAGAAATACCCAATTAATGGGAATCTCACAGAGGGAACTTCCCTAGTTTAGAGATTCTACAGCCACTGCCTCAATAACACACTTCTTCTCCCACAGGACCTGCATTTCAGTGGGTGCCTTTCATTGCACTAATTATTTATTCTGTTTGCAACCACTGCAGGCAGAGCCATTCCTAACAGAATCCCTGCAATCTGCTCTCTTTTTAACTCTAACACTGAGCATCCCTCTTGTCCTTCTCTCTCCATGTTGAGTGTTCCCTCCAATCCTCTTCAAATGAATGACAAAAGGATCAGTAGGCAAGCAGAAGGGAGTCTCCAATGTACTTTTTTACACTTATGATATTAAATGACAAGATGCAGAATTTCCTTGAGAAATCCCCCAAGAGATCATTTTGAAGATTTTCTTTGAAATGCTTCTTTTCTACATCTTTGTGTCATGAGCGAAGTAATGAAGCGATTGGTTTTTTTTAAGATTTATTTATTTATATGAAAGCCAGAGTTACACAGAGAGAGAAGGAGAGGCAGTGAAAGTGAGAGAGAGGTCTTCCATCCACTGGTTCACTCCTCAATTGGCTGCAATGGCTGGAGCTGTGCCAATCTGAAGTCAGGAGCCAGGAGCTTCCTCCGGATCTCCCACACAGGTGCAAGGGCCCAAGGACCTGAGCCATCTTCCACTGCTTTCCCAGGCCACATTTGATCAGAGAGAGCTGGATCAAAAGTGGAGCAGCTGGGTCTCAAACCTGCAACCATATAGGATGCCAGCACTGCAGGTGGTGGCTTTTCCTGCTACAACACAGCACCGGTCCCATGAAGTAATTGTTAATCACAATGACTTTAGCACTATGCTCATCTAGAAGTTGACTTTCCAGAACTTCTGTGGTCCACTCACCATGAGAAAGACATTGAAAAGTAACACAGGGGAAAGAGAGGAACAGCTTAGCAGGAGCGAATTGGCTTTGGTTCTGTCACCTACTCATTAGATGCCCTGGGCTCTTTCCTTTGCCTGTGCTTCAGTTTCTCATCTGTAGAAGGGGTGAACAATCATGCATAGTTCCTGGGGGTATCTCAATTAAATCAACAGATGCATGCCAGTGCATGCATGCCTGGCATTTTCATACACTATGAAAGTGATGTCATACAGTTGAAGTGCAATGGGCAGCAGAATGTGGTGGTCAGAAATGGTGGCTCATGAAAATAAAGGAGGAATAATATCTGCAGAGTTGGTGTCTACTAAAGACATTCACTTAATTTTTTCTTTGTGAAGCATGTCCTGCTGAGATGATGACAGAGTGTGGAGTTTCCCAGTTAGTGAGATTGGGAATAATTTGGAGTGGGACATAAGGAATCTCTTACAAACCCTCACAGCCCAGGGGCACTAGGAAGCCAGGAGGAAGGCTGGAGGTGTGGTGCACGTGGACATGAGGGTGAGGATCTTGGGGAGAAAGAAAAATGAAGAAGCTGCAGCCTGAACGCTCAATCTTCCCTGATATTGCAGGGAAAAGGTGTATTTGCTGGTTTGTGTTACTGTGACAAATTGCCTGAGGCAGAGCAGTTTGCTTGTTTTATAAAAACAAGAGGTTTGTTTCAGCTCACATTTCTGGAGGTGAAAGCTCTGGGGAACTCATCTCATGAAGGCCCTCTTGTGGGCAGAGTGATGAAGTGGGGCAGTGCATCACATGCCGAGATGGCAGTGAGTGGGCATGTTTTTGTGTGTCATTCTGGTCTCTCTCTGGCCCTGCACATAAAGGAACCAGGATTTAGCCATGGAAGCTTACCCTAGTGAACTTTTCTAAACCTAACCATTGTCAAAGGCCCCACCTCTAAACACCAAGTTCAGATTTTTTTTTTCTCCCTTTTATTTTTTATTCTTTGACAGGCAGAGTGGACAGTGAGAGAGAGACAAAGAGAAAGGTCTTCCTTTTCCATTGGTCACCCCTCAATGGCTGCTGCGGCTGGCACACCACGTTGATCCAAAGCTAGGAGCCAGGTACTTCTCCTGGTCTCCCATGCGGGTGCAGGGGCCCAAGCACTTGGACCATCCTCCACTGCCTTCCTGGGCCACAGCAGAGAGCTGGCCTGGAAGAAGAACAACCGGGACAGAATTTGGTGCCCCGATCTGGACTAGAACCTGATGTGCTGGCGTCGCAGGCGGAGGATTAGCCTATTGAGCCTCGCTGGCTCTCCCTTTTATGATCTCACAATGGTAACTAAATTTTAACACATGAAGCCTTGGCAGACACTCAAATTCCATTCAAACTACAGCCTAAGGAATCCTTGGAATTGAGACCAATTCAATCCTTTCCTGTTCTGCATGTGAAAAATCCAGCTGCAACTCAGGATTGAGCTGGATTTGGAAGTTAAAGAATCTAGAGTGGATCAACATGCATGAAGCAGCTTCAAGCCCACGTCATTTTCCCAGGGCTACCAGGAGACTTTGAAGGTGGCTCTTGAGATGTGGCTCCCACCTGCTCTTACCAAAGTCACCCAGCTTGTGCTATGGAGCAGGGTGAGACGACCTCGTACTGGCCGTGTGTCTCACCTCCTCATGGCACGGTTTAATGTCAGACAGAGAGGACAGCCAACCTTTATCAGAGAAGGCTTAATCAGCATGGATCTGGAATCATTAGCCCTGCGCTGTGGGTGTGGAGCAAAACCCACCCATGCTTGGATTTAATCCCCTGAGCTTCTCCTGTCTTCAAGATTCTATACTGGGTATGGAGAGCACAGAGATGGGCTCTGCTAGCATAGGAGACGGTTAACAGAGGGTGGGCCAAAAGAGGAAAGAATGAGCAAACAGTGTCAGTAGCTATTAAGGTCTGAAGGATGGCATATTCCCAGAAGTCATAGTCTCCACATTATTAGGAGATGGGACCTTTGGGGGAAGGATTAATGTCTCTATAAAAGAGGTTGGAGACAGCTGCCTAGTCTCTTCTACCATGGAACAGCCCAGAAATCATCCCCTCACTGGGACCCAACCATGCTGGCTCCCTGCTCTCAGACTACCCAGCTTTAAAAATGACAAAAAGTAAGTTTCCATTGTTCCTACGTTACACGGTCTATGATATTTTGTTAAAGTAGCCCAAACAGACTAAGACAACTGCCAATAGCTGATTGCACTGAAAATTCAGCTTTTTGATTATGTGGAACACATGGCCAGCACATGCTCAGACCTTTGGAAGGCAGCCTGGCAGTCATTAGGACCATGCATTCCCTCCCCACTCTTCTCCCTTCTCTTTCACGTCCTTGGTTAAATTTATTGCAAGGTACTCTCATTTTTTATAGCTATTATGAATGGGATTAATCTTACACGTTCTTTCTTAACCATGCCATTGTTTGTACATACAAATGCTATTTATGTTTGTGTGTTGATTTCATATTCTGCAATTTTTCCAGGCTTTCTTATGAGTTCCCATAGTCTCTTAATGGAGTCTTTTGGTTTTCCTATATAGAGTCATGTCATCTGCAAACAGGGATAATTTGACTTCATCCTTTCCAGTTTGTGTCTCTTTAATTTATTTTTCTTTCCTAATGGCTCAAAGACTTCCAGAATTATATTGAATAGTAATGATGAAAGTGGGTATCCTTGTCTTGTTTCAGATCTTAGTGGAAATGCTTCCAGATTTTCCCTATTCAATATGATGCTGGCTATTGAGTTGTCATAAATTGTCTTGATTGTGTTCTTTCTATACCCAATTTGCTTAAGGTTCTTTTTTTAATCAAAAATGTTGTCAAAATTTCCCCCTCATCTATTGTGATAATTGAAATGTTTTTATCCTTCAATTTGCTGATTGTTGTACCACATCAATTTGCAAATATTGAACCAACTCTGCATTCGTGGGATGAATCCCACTTGGTCCAGGTTGATGGTCTTTCTGATGTGTTGTTGGATTCAATTAGCTAGTATTTTATTGAGGATTTTTACATCTATGTTCATCAGGGATATTGGTCTATAGTTTTCTTTATTTGTTGCATCATTTTCTGGTTTTGGAATTAAGGTGGTGCTGGCCTTCTAGAAGGAGTTTGGGAGGATTCCCTCCCTTTCAGCTGTTTTTAATAGTTTGCGATGGATTGGAATGAGTTCTTCATTAAAAGTCTGGTAGAAGTCAACAGTGAAGCCTTCCAGTCCTGGTCTTTTCACTGTTGCATTTGGTTTGCAACTACTTTGATGAGAATCATTGCACGTATGTTCATCATTGGTATTAGCCTGGTGTTTTCTTTTTTGTAGGGTTCTCTGACTTACTTTGCTGTCATGGTAATCCTGGCCTTATAAAATGAGCTTGGAAGTATTGGATTCTTTTCTGTTACTTGGAAGTTTTTGGGAATGATTGGCATTAATTTTTTGAGGTGTTTGGTGGATTTCAATTTTCTTTATTGAGAAGTTTCTGATTGCTTACTCAACTTCTTTCTCATTATTTGTCTGCCTAGGTTTTCAGTTTCTTCATGACTCAGTTTAGGTAGGTTATGCATTTTTAAGAATTTTGGGCTGGCACCATGGCTCAATAGGCTAATGCTCTGCCTGTGGTGCCGACACACTGGGTTCTAGTCCTGGCCAGGGCGCCAGATTCTGTCCTGGCTGCTCATTTTCCAGTCCAGCTCTCTGCTGTGGCCCAGGAGTGCAGTGGAGGATGGCCCAGGTCCTTCGGCCCTGCACCCGCATGGGAGACCAGGAGAAGCACCTGGCTACTGGCTTCGGATTGGTGCAGCGCGCCAGCTGCAGCGGCCATTGAAGGGTGTACCAAAGGAAAAGGAAGACCTTTCTCTCTCTCTCTCCTTGGCCACTCTGCCTGTCAAAAAATAAATAATTAAATAAATAAAAATAAAAAAGAATTTTGTCCATTTACTATAAGATATCCAATTTGTTGGCATAAGATTG
Organism: Sylvilagus floridanus; assembly: GCA_949820135.1. Lineage (NCBI taxonomy): Eukaryota > Metazoa > Chordata > Mammalia > Lagomorpha > Leporidae > Sylvilagus > Sylvilagus floridanus. The sequence goes on along the minus strand of OX463236.1, from coordinate 65,931,804 downwards.
TTCATAATAATCTCATGACTTTATAATTATGTGATATAAATTATAGCAGACTCTTTCATTAATAATTTTATTTATTTGAATAATCCTTTTTTTCTCAACCTAATTTAAAGTTTGTCAAGCTTTATTTTTTCAAAAAAGGAATTCCTTTTATTGATGTGTTCTATTGTTTTTCTCATCTACTTCATCTCTATTTAATTTTTGCTGTTTCCTTCCTCCTGACTTGGGCTTGTTCTTTTTGCTCTAAGTTCTTGAGATATTAAATTAAATGGGATGTTTGAGAGCTCATTTTTATTTTCTTTGTAAAGAATTGCTAACTAGTTAATTAATTTGAAAAGCAGAGAGACAGAGAAAGAAGGGGGAAAGGGAGAGAGAGAGAGAGCAAGAGAGATTGATTGATTGATTGATTTGTTTACCTGCTGACCTGCTGATTTATTTCCCAAGTGACCACAACAGCTAAGCCTGACTCAGACCAAAGCCAGGAGCCAGGAACTCCATCTGGGTCTCCGTTATGGGTGGCAGGGGCACAAAAAATTAAGCCATTACCAGGCCTTCCCAGGGGCATACGCAGGAAGCTGGATTGGAAATGGAACAGCCAGAACTCAGACCAGCACTCCACTAGGGGATGCCAGCAATGCAAGCAGTAGCTTATCTCACTGTGCCACAGTGCCAATCCTTCATTTTATTTGCTTCATGTAGGCACTTATTGTTATAAACTCCCTTTTTAGAACTGATTTTTTTTTTTGCATCTAATAGGTTTTGGCATGTGTGTTTTCAATTTCACTTGCATTAAGATTTTTTAATTTCCCTTTTGATTGTTTTCTTTAATCTACTGATGATTCAACAGTGTGCTGGTTAATTTCCAGGTTTTTAAAAATTTCCTCTTGTTATTGATATTTAGTTGTAATTTTGCACCACTATGGTTGGGAGATTCTTGGTATGATTTCAGTTTTCTCAAATTTGTTAAGACTTGTTTTGTTGCCTAGCGTATGAGCCATCTTGGAGGATATACTGTGTGTATTTGAGAAGAATGTTTATTCTACTGATCTTGTATGAAACGCTATGTCTGCAAGGTCCATTTGATCTATAGTGTTGTTCAAACCTGTTGTTTCTTTATTGATTTTTTTGTCCTGATGATCTATCCAGCACTGAAGGTGCAATACAGAAGTCCCCTGCTGTCATGGTCAGTTTGGAATGCTATTTGGTGCTGAAGACGTGGCATAGTGCGTAGAGCTGTAACCTTTGATGCCAGTAGCCCGTGTGGGCCCCAACTCATGTCCCAGCTGCTTCACCTCTGGTCCAGCTCTCAGCTACTGTTCTGGGAAAAGCAAGTGTTTGGGCCCCTGCCACCAACGTTGGAGATCTGGATTAAGTTCCTGGGTTCAGCTTGGCTCATGACTAGTCATTGTGGCCATCCAGGGAATGAACCAGCAGATGGAGGATCTCTCTCTCTCTCTCTCTCTCTCTCTCTCTCTCTCTCTCTCTCTCTCTCTCCCTTTCTCCCTCTCTCTGTAACTTGATTTTCAAATAAATAAAAAAAATTTAAAAATGCCGTAAACGGGGGCCAGCACAGTGGCACAGAAGGTTAACACCCTGGCCTAAAGCTTCGGCATCCCATATGGGAGCCGGTTGGAGACCCGGCTGCTCCACTTCTGATCCAGCTCTCTGCTATGGCTTGGGAAAGCAGTAGAAGATGCCCCAAGTCCTTGGGCCCCTGCACCCACGTGGGAGACCCAAAGAAGCTCCTGGCTCCTGGCTTTGGATCAGTGCATCTCCAGCCATTGCAGCCAGTTGGGTAGTGAACCAGCAGATGGAAGACCTCTCTCTCTCTCTCTCTCTCTCTCTTCCTCTCCTTCCTTCTCTGTGTAACACTGACTTTCAAATAAATAAATAAAATCTTTTAAAAAAATGCCTTAAACTGGTAATTTGTAAAAAGTGGAGTGGGAAGTCCAACATCATGGCGCAAGCAGGTTCAGTGTCTCGTGAAGGCTCCCTCTGCTATGTAGACAAGGCTCTTGGGAAATCTGTATGAGATTTAGTAAATCCTTAATGATTCAATCACTTCCCACAACCCCAACTCTTAACACTGTAACACTGGTGATTTAGTTCCAACACGTGAATTTGTAGGAGATTACATTCAGACTGTAGTGCTACCATATTGCATCGCTATACATTTCTCAATTCACTTCTGCTGTATTTGCTTTAGACATTTAGGGTCTCCAATGTTGACTGCATATATATTTACAATTGTTATTTTATTTTGAAGAATTGATCACTTTACTGTTATAAATGAACTTCTTTGTCTCTTGGGAGAACTTTTGAATTCAGGTATATTTTGTCCTATCTGAGGTTAACCAGCCTTTCAGTTATCATTTTTATATGCCATTTACATGAAATATATTTTCTAACCTTTCACTTTTAGCCCATATATGTCTTTTTTTTGACAGGCAGAGTCGACAGTTAGAGAGAGACAGAGAGAAAGGTCTTCCTTTTGCCGTTGGTTTACCCCTCAATGGCCGCTGTGGCCGGCACACCGCGCTGATCTGAAGCCAGGAGCCAGGTGCTTCTCCTGTTCTCCCATGGGGTGCAGGGCCCAATGACTTGGGCCATCCTCCACTGCACTCCCGGGCCGCAGCAGAGAGCTGGGCTGGAAGAGGAGCAACCGGGACAGAATCCAGTACCCTGACTAGGACTAGAACCCAGTGTGCCGGTGCTGTAGGCGGAGGATTAGCCTAGTGAGCCGCGGCGCCGGCCAGCCCATATTTGTCTTTAAAACTAATATGAGTCTGTCTCTTACAGGCTAGATCTTTTTTTTTAATCCATTTCATTTCAGAATTTAGCCTATTTACATTTAAAGTAATTATTAATAATACATTGACATATATATTATGAGAATATAATGTGCTTAAGTGTCATTGACATGTCCTTTTCTTCAGCATATTTGTAATTCTTTGGGCATCATAGATATGTATGTTCATTTCTCTCACTCTGGACTTGGAAAATCATTTATAATTATTTATTTAAATAATCTTATGTCCTGCTGCCTTTTCTCTGTTCCTTCTGAAATCCCCAAAACACATGTAGTTTCTCTTGATAGAGTTCTGTAAGTCACAGAGGATTTCTTCACTCTTACTTCTTTTCTCCTATTGTTCCCTGCCTGAATAGAATGATCTATCTTCAAGCTTGCTGATCCTTCATTCTGCCCAGCTGAATATGCTGTTGGAACTCCTCATTGAATTTTTCATTTCAGTCATTATATTCTTCAGCTCCAATTTGTTTCATTTCTTTTCATATTGTCTATTTGTCAAACTTCCAATTTTATTCACATGTTGCTTTTCTGACATCATTTGGCTATTTTCATTCTTTTATAGTTCATTGAGTTTCTTTAGGACAATTACTTTGAATTCTTTGGGATGATGATCACCATTTCTTTGGGATCAGAAATTGGGAGTTTAGTTTGTTTCTTCACTGGTGTTACGTTGTCATTATTTTTTATATACCTTTGATGTCTTTACTTGCTATTCACACATTTGAAGAATCAACCGTCTCCTCCAGGATTTATTGACTGACTTTGGGAGTGACAGATTGTTAATAATAAACTTAGCTGGAGTTTGGGGGAGTCTGTAAGATTTTTTGATTGAATGCACTGGTCTACTCTTCATATTTACTTTTGGAGATAGAATCAGGATTGTGCACCAATCCTGAATGGTCAGGCCGGCTCTCTGAGAGCTGAAGTGTGACCTTTAGATGTTCACCAGCACTGTCTGGTGATGGTGTGCATACCCTTTTGCAGAGTCTGGCTTGCAAAACTACAGGTGACTTTGGAATGTTAGGGCGCATGTTGCTCTGTCGAAGTGAGGCAGCAGGTCGGATTCAAACTGGATTCACATGAAAGCCTCTTTGCAGAGTCCCTAAGCCAATTTGTAGCATCTGTGGCCACTTTTTGAAGTCAACTTGGAAGTTGCTATGTGTACCCATCCATTTTCCCTGCTCCCAACTCTCCACGGACTACATGACTATGCTGATTCACTGATTGGTCTGGGTGCAGTGAGGAATAATTGAGTTTCTGAGAAGCTGAGAAGTCAGGCTGTCATTGTACTCTCACTTTTCCCTGTGGGAGAAATTCCAACCTTCAGCACTGATCTGTACCACCCTGGGGAAGGGGTAAAATGAAACTACCTTTCATATTCCTTTCACTGCATCTGTTTTCACAGTTTTTCTCTTAATAGAGGTCTGGAATCTCTCCAATAAATTCCCTTGGTTGCTCAGTGGCATTCCCTCCAATGCATGGTTGTCAAAATCACTTTCTATGGCAGGTGTTGTGGTGGAGCAGACTATGATGCCAGCATCCCATTTTTGCGCTGGTGGTGCCCCAGATGCACCATTTCTAACTCGGCTTCCTGCTAATTGTCTGGGAAAAGCAGCACAAGATGATCCAACTATCTGAGCTCCTGCTATTCATGTAGGAGACCCAAATGAAGCTCCTAGCTTGTGGCTTCAGGCTGGGTCAGCCCTGGATTTGCAACCATCTGGGGAGTGAATCAATGAATGGAAAATCATTCTCTCTCTCTCTCTCTCTCTCTCTCTCTCTCTCTCTCTCTCTCGATCCCTCTCTCTATAACTCTGAATTTCCAATAAATTAAATAAAATATTTTAAATAAATCAGTCTCTATAGATCCATGAGTGTTAGAATCTCATTTTCTTTCACATTACAGCATATCATATGAGAGCCAGTTCGAGTCCCAATGGCTCCAGTTCCCACCCTACTCTCTGGGAAAGCTGCTGGGAAACAAGAAAATGATGTCCCTGTTGCTTGGGTCCATGTACCCATGTGGGAGACCCAGAAGAAATTCTGGGCTCCTGGCTTCAGCCTCGCCCAGCCACTGCCATTGTAGCCTTTTAGGGGAGTGAACCAGTGGATGGAAGATCTCTCTCTGTCTCCTGTCTTCCTTCCTCTCTCTATAACTCTGCCTTTCAAATAAATAAAAAAATAGGTCTTTAAAAATTTTACAAACTTTCTCAATAGTGAGGGCATATTATAAACAGATGTGCTGATTTTTTTTAAAGATTTATTTATTTATTTGAAAGTCAGAGTTACACAGAGAGAGAAGGAGAGATAGAGAGTAAAAGAGAGAGATGCCTTCTATTTGCTGGTTCACTCCCCAGATGGCTGCCACGGCTGGAGTGCGCTGATCTGAAGCCAGGAGCTTCTTCTGGGTCTTCCATGTGTGTGCAGGGGCCAAGGATGTGGGCCATCTTCCACTGTTTTTCCAAGCCATACCAGAGAGCTGGATCAGAAGTGGAACAGCTGGAACATGAATCAGTACCCATATGAGATGCCGGCACTGCAGGCAGCGGCTTTACCTGCTATGCCACAGCACTGGCCCCATGAGGTGCTTATTCTTGCAGCTGATCATTTCTGGGTTACTGTGGTTGCACTCATACCATAAATTTTTGTGATTAACTTCTTATTTTAGTTTTAATAAAATATTTTATTGTGAAAAATTACAAATTATTAAATGAAGAAATAGAAGACACAAAAATAATGGAAAAATCTTCCATTTTCATGGATTGGAAGAAATAATATCATCAAAATGTCCGTACTACCCAAAATAATTTATAGATTCAATGTAATCCCAGTCAAAATACCAAACATGTTCTCTTCAGATCCAGAAAAAAAAGACAGTAAATTTCATATAGAAGCAAAAGAGACCTCGGATAGCTAAAGAAATCTTTAACAATAAAAACAAAGCTGGAGGCATCACAATAGAATTCAAGACACATTACATGTAAATTATAATCAAAACAGTTGTTGCTAGCAAAAAAATAGGCATGTGGACCAATGGAACAGATTAGCAACCCCAGAAACTAATCTTTGACACACATTTTAAAATATCTCCCTGGAGAAAGGATATTCTATTCAATAAATGGTGCTGGTAAAATTGGATCTCCATGTGCAGAAGTATGAAACACAATCCCTACCTCATACTCTATGCAAAAATCAACTTACAATTTATCCATCAAATTACTAGAGGAGATCATAGGGGAAACACGTTGGCATGGATTGAAGGAGGGAGGGATGCATCAATATGTGCTTAAAACTGTATAAATGGGCTGGTGCCATAGCTCAATAGGCTAGTCCTCCACCTGTGGTGCTGGCACACCGGGTTCTAGTCCCAGTCGGGGCGCCAGATTCTGTCCCGCTTGCCCCTCTTCCAGGCCAGCTCTCTGCTGTGGCCTGGGAGTGCAGTGGAGGATGGCTCAGGTCCTTGGGCCCTGCACCCCATGGGAGACCAGGAAAAGCACCTGGCTCCTGGCTTCGGATCAGCGCAGTGCGCTGGCCGCAGCACGCCAGCTGCAGCAGCCATTGGAGGGAGAACCAACGGCAAAGGAAGACCTTTCTCTCTCTCTCACACTGTCCACTCTGCCTGTCAAAAAAAAAAAAAAAGCTGTATATATGGAGTACATAAAATCTTCTTTCTTGATATAAATAAAAAACAATAAATATAAAAAAACTCTCACCATGATCAAGTGGAATTAATCTCTGGGATGAAAGGATGGCTCCACAAATGTAAATCAATATCTATGATATACTGCAGTAGCGGAATGAAGGGTCAAAATTGTAAGATCATCCCAATAAATGGAGCAGCATCATTAGACTTAATATTTTTTCATGATAAGAACTCTCAAAAAATTAGTTATTGGTTAAATGTTCTTCAACAGAAGACTACAACTAACCTCATGCTCAATGGTACTTTTCTTCTAAGATGAGACAAAAAATAAAGATTTACAATGCTGCCTCTTCTGTTGAAAATAGTATTGGAAGTCCTAACAAGAGCAATCAGACAAGAAAAAGAAGTAAGGGGGGCTGGTGCTATGGCGTAATGGGTAAAGCCGCCACGTGCAGTGCCGGCATCCCATATGGCCGCCTGTTGAAGTCCCAGTTGTTCCACTTCCGATCTAGCTCTCTGCAGTGACCAGGGAAAGCAGTGGAAGATGTCCCAAGTCCTTAGGCCCCTGCACCCACATGGGAGACCTGGAATGAAGCTCCTGGTTCCTGGCTTCAGATCATTGCAGCTCTGGACATTACTGCCAGTTGGGAAGTAAACCCGTGGATGGTAGACCTCTCTCTCTCTCTCTCTCTCTCTCTCTCTCTCTCTCTCTCTCTCTACCTCTACATATCTATAATTCTGCCTTTCAAATAAAATAGATAAATCTTTTTTAAAAAAGAAATAGAAGATGTCCAAATCCAAAAAGAAGTCAAACTATCCCTATTTGCAACTGACATGGCCCTATATGTAAACCTCTATGAATAAAATGTTAGAAATAATTCAATAAAGTTACAAAATATAAAATATGTAAATTATTTTCTTTATATCAAGGACTATTTATCTGATTAAAAAATCAAAATAATAATTCCATGATGATACCATCAAAAAATAAGCCACTAGTGTCAGCATTGTGTCAGAATGTGTTAGGCCACAGTCTACAATACTGGCACCATATATGAACACCAGTTTAAGTCCCAGCTGTTCCACTTCCAATCCAGCTTCTTGCTTATAGCCTGGGAAAGCAGTAGAAGATGAACCAAGTGTTTGGGCTCCTGCACCCACATGGGAGACCTGGAAGAAGCTCCTGGCTCCTGGCTTCAGATCAGCACAGCTTTGGCTCTTGCAGCTGTCTAGGAGGTGAATGAGCAGAGGAAGATTTCTCTCTCTCTCTCTCTCTCTCTCTCTCTCTCTCTGTCTCTCTCTCTGTGTAACTCTGACTTTCAAAATAAGTATATAAAGCTTTAAAAAGTCCATACTGCCCATAACAATATGCAAATTCAACATGATGCCTATCAAAATTCCAGTGATACTTTTCACAGAAATAGAAAAACAATTCTAAAAACTGTATAGAATTACAAAATATCCTGAGTTGCCAATGCAATCCTGAGAAAGATAAACAAAGTTGAAATGATCATACTCCCTGGTTTCAAATTATAATACTGAAGCTGTAGCAATCAAAACAGCATAGCACTGGCATAACCACAGATACAGTGATGAACCTTACAGAATAGAAAGGCCAGATTTCAATGAGAGCACCAAGAAGACACAATGGGGACGGGCTTGTCTCTCCAATGAGTTATGCTTGGAAAACAGTGTATATACATGCTAAAGAATGGCACTGGAACCTTATCTCACACAATACACAAAAATCGACTTAAAGTGAATTAAAGACATAAAGGGAATATCTGAAACCATAGGACTCCTCTAAGATAGCATATAAACAAAAGGCTCCTTGATGATGGTTTTGGCAATGACTATTTAGACAGGAACGCAAAAGCGTAAAAACAAAAACCAACAAGTGAGACTACATCAGATCTGATCATTGAAAAGAAAACATTCAAGAAGGGCCAGCATTGTGATGTAGTGGGTTAAGCCACTGCCTGCAGTGCCAACATCCCCTGTGGCCACCAGTTTGAGTCCTGGCTGCTCCACTTCCGATCCATCTCTCTGCGATGGCTTGGGAAAGCAGTAGAAGATGGCCCAAGTCCTTGGGCCCCTGCACCCACGTGAGAGACCCAGAAGAAGCTCTTGGCTCCTGGCTTCAGATTGGCAGCTGATTTGGCCATTGGAGGAGTGAACCAGCAGATAGAAGACCTCTCTATGTCTCTACCTCTCTTTGTAACTGTCTTTCAAATAAATAAAATAAATCTTTTAAAAAATATACAAGGAACATGAACAACTTGATAACAAAAAGTTGAATAACTGGTTAATATTGGCAAAGTATCTGAATAGATTTTTTTAGGAAGTGAGTACAAATAGCTAACAGATATCGAACAAGTGCTCACTTATCTTCAGGAAAGTCTCACTTATCTTCAGGAAAGCATAAATCTAAACTTCAAATAGATATCACATTACATATTAGTATGGCAGACAAACACACTGAAAGAGAGAGGAAGAGAGAGAGAGAATATCTGAGGAAATTATTGATATCTGATAAATTATTGGCAGGAATGCAAATAGTTCTAGCCATTGTAGAAAGCAATGTGGAGTTTCCTCAACAATTAAAAACAGAACTGCTGTATGATCCAGCAATCCCACTGCCAGGTATACAACTAAAGGAAATGGAATCAGTATGCCAATGGAATGGGTAAAGTGAAGGCGCCTTATACATGGAATAGAAGATTAGTCTTTTTTGGCCGGCGCCGTGGCTCAACAGGCTAATCCTCCGCCTTGCGGCGCCAGCACACCGGGTTCTAGTCCCGGTCGGGGCACCGGATTCTGTCCCGGTTGCCCCTCTTCCAGGCCAGCTCTCTGCTGTGGCCCAGGAGTGCAGTGGAGGATGGCCCAGGTGCTTGGGCCCTGCACCCCATGGGAGACCAGGATAAGCACCTAGCACCTGGCTCCTGCCATCGGATGAGCGCAGTGAGCCGGCCGCAGCGCGCCGTCCGCGGCAGCCATTGGAGGGTGAACCAACGGCAAAGGAAGACCTTTCTCTCTGTCTCTCTCTCTCACTGTCCACTCTGCCTGTCAAAAAAAAAAAAGAATATTAGTCTTTTTTTATTTGACAGGCAGAGTTAGTGAGAGAAAGAGAGACATAGAGAAAGGTCTTCCTTCTGTTGGTTCACCCCCCAGTGGCTGCTATGGCCTGTGCACTGTGCCAATCCAAAGCCAGGAGCCAGGTGCTTCTCCTGGTCTCCCATGTGGTGCAGGGCCCAAGGACCTGGGCCATCCTCCACTGCACTCCCAGGCCACAGCAGAGAGCTGGCCTGGAAGAGGAGCAACCGGGACAGAATCCAGCACCCCAACCAGGACTAGAACCCAGTGTGCCGGTGCTGCAGGTGGAGGATTAGCCTAGTGAGCCACAGTGCCGGCCAGAATATTAGTCTTAAAAAAAAAGAAACCACGCCATGTGTGACAACAGATGAATCTAAAGGACATTATGCTAAGTGAAGTAAGCCAGACAGGGAAAGGCAAGCGCTGCATGAGCTCACTTACACGCAGAATCTAAAACAGTCAAACTCGTAGGAGCAGTGAGTAGAATGGTGGTTACCAAGGATGGGGAGTGGTGGAAACGGGGATGGGGAATGCTGAGTCAAAGGGTACAAAATGTGACTTACGCAAGCAGAATACAAACTGGAGATGAAACATATGCCAAGCTATATTCACAGTATACTGTAAGTGACAACACCATATCTTTGAAATTTGCTAAGACACGCACACACACACACACACACACACACATAGAGAAATGCAATTATGTAAAGAGATAGAGTCAGTTGTTAGTGTGAGTGCACTGATGACTTAACAGTGTATGCCACATCAAATTATTAAGTTGTATACTGTACACATATATAATAAAAATATAGATAACTCATAACCAGAAAATTCCCCCAGTATTAATTGATTGTCTTTTATAAACTCAGGTAAGGTATAGGTTTGAGCTGATAAATTCCCAGAGAAGAAGACTGAAAGGGTGGGACTCTGAAACAGGGTTCCACTTTGGTGTGGGGTTGGTGGCAAGCCCAGAGCTAGCTGCGGATTCCAAGTGGATGCCTGGCCCTCTTCAGAGACCCATGATAACATCAGAGCAAGGGTGGCACGGAGGGGTCTGTGGCTGGGCCACTGGGACCCTGGAGCAGGTGGAAGGTCACTGATGAAAGCAGTGCAGGAGTTACGTTTGGAGTTCCAGGAAGGCAGCCCTCGAATGTGCCTCATGCGGTGCTGGCTGCTAAAAACGGTGGGTAGCGAGGAATGTGTGCTGAAGCCAGGGAGCAGCAGTGATAGAGTATGATCCTGAAAAATAAGCAGTGAGGTAGGGCTAGGGACGTCAGCATGGGGACCCACAGCCAGAGTTAGTTACCCCAGGCAGAGAAAGTAGCTAGTGTGCATTTGTGCATTTCACATCACATTCCAAATACCCAGCAGGTTCCTTGCGAGCATTTTCCCTTGGAATCTTCTCACCAGCCAAATAATATCATTTACCACTCATTTTCTGCATCCTATAATTAGACTCAGAGAAGTAGCATGCATTAGACCATCACAGAGACTTTCAGTGAGATGCAGACCTTGTTTGGGCTCCAGAGTCTGTGCCCTTGCATCAGTGCTCCTGAGGTCCCCTGAGCTTGCAAGCCAGGTGCACTCTGTGGCTTCCTGAGGGATGAGCTTCCCATGCAAGATTGCACAATAGGAGCTGGCTGGGCTACTCGCCTGCTGTCATGAGAGCGCGAACACCAACACACAGACAGGCAGAGAGACAAGTAGGAGAAGCCAGCCTGGGGCTAGCCTTCCCCCAGCAGAGTCTGTGCTGCAGCTCGCCCTTGCCGGTGCTCGTTGGCTGACTCACCTTTTTGGCACAGGCCAGCAGTAGCTGACTTCCCTGGATCCTGCCAACCATCCTCCTTCTTTTGCTCCCATTCCTGGAGCCAGAGTTGAGCTTACAGGTCCTCCATCCTTAACAATTCTTCCTATCCATTTTCTTGGACACTTGGATCAGATCCATGTTTAGATTTATGAGTGAGCATGTCACCCCAACAAAGAAATCAGAGGCAGCGGGAGTCGAGAGATCAATGAGACTTCCAGTTCATCCTCTTGGGATCCAGCTGGGCCTTGTGAGGTTCTGTTTGTCCTTGCTTCCCTCCCCAACCCCTTACACACACTTCACATCCATCTTTTCTACCCTACTGCCTGCTGCAACCTGGCTGACTGCAGGTGCAACGCCTGCTGCAACCTGGCTGACTGCAGGTGCAACGCCTGCTGCAGAACAAATAGCCACACACAAATGCCTAGGCGCCTTCCACAGAGGGGTGTGAGAACTCTAATACTCAGAAAGGCCAAACCAAATGCTTAGCACTTAATAATGGTCACCACATTAATTGTGTTTCATTTGGAAGCTGGGTCAAATCCTGCTACATGTTTCTACATGGGTAGAAATCCTTCATAGCTTTCGGAATCCAATTGTAAGATCAAAGATGCTCTGCATTGCAATTCCCCTGATGAGGAGTTTAATTATGAACAATGAAGAGAATAATGCTCCCGGACTGTTTACAGATAGCTAATGGCCTAATATGCTAAATATAGCCACAGCTCCCTCACTCAAAGCTGGGTCTGCACTATGGAAACAGACGGACAGCTCCCAGTGCTGTGCGATGTTAGTGAGAACAGCTGGAACAAACGTCTTCCTCCTTGCCACTGCATGATAAATCACGCCTGTCAATGAATAAAACATTCCGTCTCAGCAATCAAGCAATGGATTTTTAAGGAGCCTTCCCATTTATCAGTTTAGCTATTGATTGCCTGTGAAAGGCCATTTCACCAGAGGGATAATGAATGGGGGAACTGTGGCTCCAACATGCAAGGCAAAGTGAGTTCATAAGTTTGCCTCCAGGAACCTGGCAAAATTTAAAGTTATTTAAAGTTGCTCCCAACATTAAAAAAAAAAAAACTTCTAATACATGTGACCACATGCCGTTGGATTTCTGATTACCAATACACGTATATTAAGTAAGAAACAGGCAAATATCAATGATGGAATCAAAGCCAGTTGCCTACCAAGCATTCTCCCAGAACTCTGGGATCCTGATGTAAACAAGATGTGGGTTCACAGGTTAAGAACAGACAGCAGCAGGCATTTAGCCTAGTGGTTAAGACTTCCACATTCCATATCGGAGTGCCTGGGTTAGACCTGGATGTGACTCCTGACTAAGGAAGACCCTGGGAGACAGTCATGATGGTTCAACCAAATAGTTTCTGCCATGCATATGGGATACCTGGATTGAGTACCTGGATCCCAGCTTCAGCCTTCTAGCAAGGCCTGAGGCCATTGTGGGCATTTGAGGATTGAACCAGTAGACGGGGACTTTTGGTCTGTCTGTCTCTCTGCCTCTCAAATACACTTTTACAATAAAAAAAAAAAACACAAATGAAAAAGAAATGTATTGTGTCCAAGATTTGGAAAGAGGCACTAAGATGCAGTAATTAAAGTACTCAGAAGAAAAAAAGGAGAAAAGTATGAGGCAAACTTAGCAGTGATCTCATCAAAATTCCCTTACTCTTCTTTTTGTTTCCGGAATCCTGATTTTACTCATTGTATGAGATGCTCAACTATTCAGCAAGGGATGTGCCGTAAATATTTAACAACCGACTCTCCGAGGAAAGAGAGTCCTTATTGGCAGTGTTTGTCAATGTCTGTGGTACGAAGACTCCCGCTGGAGATGATCTCAAACTGTCATTGTGACACCCCTGAACACAGACTGGGAAGAAAAGCTGGCATCCAGCCCTTATGAGACACTGTGAGCAACTCCAGCACACGGCAGTGAAAGAGCCAGTGCCCAGCGATGCAGCATCTCGTCTGTGCAGGCTCTGCTTGCGTCCTGTGAGTTACTCTCACCTCCAAATTAGAAGGTGAACAACTTGAATCCATCTCTTTTAGAAGCTTCACAGTTATACTCCATATCTGCCAGGAGAACTGGTGCCAAAGGTCTATAGTGGAGTCAAGGTCTGAAAACAACCTCAAAATTAAGCAAATTGCATATGCCAGAAAGTTTTGAACTGTAGAAATGGTGATGTACCACACTAACACAGGAATTCTGCTATTAAAGAGATTAATAGTAGTGTTTCCCATGTCAAACCTGATCATTTCTCATGTCATTTGGATAACTGTTTTTCTCTCTGAGGCATGGACGATGGTGAGTTTGCCTGCTTATTGTATTTAAGAACATTCAGCCATTAGATGGGAGCTCATGTCTTGATTTTCTCTCCCTAAACCCAGCTTTCTCAGGTCTGCTCTGCTCTGGAAAAGACAGTAGCTCAAGGTTTAGATTTTCATCTTTAATGATGAATGCTCTGAGCTGGGAATATTGAGATAGAAAGGAGGCAGTCAGAGGAAGAAACTGAAGAAATAACATCACAGAGTAGTCAACAGTGTAGACTCTGCCATCCGAGTTGAGTATGAATACTGGATCCATTGCTCACCTGTCCTGGGAAAATGACTCACTTGCCTCAGGTTTCTCACCTCTGAAACAGAGATAAATTTAGTAGCTGCAAGCCATAGGTCAAGTCCGTGGACTAACCTGGTAGACTGACCCAATTTCTGCACTCTCTTGTTGTAGTTTACCCCACTACACTCTAGCACCTGAGAAAACAAAAAGCAGATTTTGCCAACCTTCGTTGCTGAAAGGGATAACCCTGTAGCTCAGTTTCGGCCATAACATAGAAGTTTCCTAGTATCTTCCAAGAGGGAATTAACTCTGATAAAAGGGACAAATGCGGTTGCTCATGGCTCTTCCTTCTGTTTTGAATGCAAGTATGATGTTGAAGGCAGCAGCCGTCATTGTGTTGCCATGGGGTTCCAGGCGAATGGAAAAGGCCAAGAGAATCACCAAGAACGGTGAAACTGCTATCAGGGAGACTCTGTCTCCAGATTTCCTGGGATATAGGATGAGTACATCCCCAGTTTGTAAAGCCACTAGTGTTGAGGTTTTCTCTTACCCGATGCCAAAAGCATAACTAATAATAGGTTACATAGAAATGTTGTAGAGTTAATATGAAATGTTTGTAGAGTACTTGGCATATTACCTGGCAAATAGAAAGTGCTACAGCATTTATTATTATTGATTACTACTCACTCCAGCATTATTTATTGATATATAGATCCATGCCTTCCACTGCATTCCCAGGAGCAACTAGCAGAGCTCTAGTGCAGCAAGGCTGCTCTGAAAACGACTGCAATTTGATGCCACAACCCATGCATTGGGGGAGCTCCGAGGTTTAAGAGAAGAGTGATAAGCATGTGTAACGATCTGGAGGCACTTAAAGGTCATGATTTCTGTAAAAGAGAGGTCCCTGTGGGTTGGAATAGTCCAGGAAGACTTCGTCAGGGAGGCTGATCTTGATATGGGCCCTGAGGAATCACTGGTGGGATAAGCTGCAAGCACTGGAGGGACACACCAATCGGGAATCCCCTGTGGAAATGGTCATAGAGCACCAGTAATGTCTGCTATGGGAGCTGCTCCTTGCCCCTGGTCTCTGGCTTGCCACCCCCAGGTCCTCTGTGCGTTGACTGATGATGGCTCACAGCTGGCCCTCTCTCCAGAGAATTAGCATTGGTTAATAGAAGATGCCTGGTTGGGAGATTAGGGCCCTCCTCTGTGGTCAGCTCACAGCTGATGACTGATGAAAGTCTGGCTCCTTGCCTAATTGTACTCCATGGTACAATTCACACTCCAGAGCTTCCTGTGAAGCCAGACTCAAGCTAGACTCCAGCTGAGACCACATCTTTGCTTAGCTCTTTATTCTGCTGTACCCTGCTTACTCTTTCTCCTGAGATCAGCTCCTCAATAAATCTGGTGCATGCAAATTCCTGTCTCAGGCTCTACTTCTGGAAACACTGCCCTAGCTCCTGGCGGATAATTCCAAAAATTGTTGAATAAATAAATGAGTGATTGAGGTAGTAACAGCTTTACTTTTTCATTTGTTTATTAATATTTTTTCCTTCTTTCAATAAACTCATGTTGAGAACCTACTACAGGTGTACCACATAAGCATTTAGGGTGCAGAGCAAAGACATGACCAGTGCCCTGGCATACATGAGCAGGTAGAAACAATTGCATGCTACTGAGAAAAGGGATGAGCCTACAGGTCTTAGGAAGCACCCAGATCTGAATGAATACTGACAGGTTGCTACCAATGTTACCTTGCACAAGTCACTTAACTTTTCTGAGCCTCTTTGCATTCTTAAATATAGGAATAAGTCAAGTGCACTGTAACTGATAGAATTAAATGATATATCAATTTCCCCAGCTCATGGTTAGAATCCACAGTGTTCTAGAGGTCAACATTGTTGTAAGTGCTGAGATTCTAACCTCTTTACCTTAGGATACAGGGAAGAAGGAACTACACGTGGGAAATGGGCGACAGTTTGGAAAGGCATCACAGTGTTAATTTCTGGTTCCCCTTCCTAAATCTTTCTTTAAGCTTTCATTTTGAACAATGTCTGGATGCTGCTGAAATCCAAGCTGAATCCCTCTTCCTATTCCAATGTGATGTACATGCTATGTCACGTTTAGCAGCATGTTATACATTTACACGAAGGATAAAAAGGAAAGAGAAGGAAAAGGAGGAGGAAGGGAAAATAAAAGGGAGAGAAAAGAAGAAACAATCGCCATTCTAACATTGGGTTTACATCTGCCAATTTATCAAAAATTTCCTGGCAGGAAATCTTTCCTAACAGCCTTTGGATTATTCCTGTCCTGGGGGAAACGGGGCTTCAGCAAGCTCAGTAGCAGCTGCAGCACATAATACAATGAGGAATCACCCTACATAGCTTATTTGCTGGGTGATTACATATTTGGAGTGCCCCATGCTATGTGAGATATGAATTTCACCTTCATCTTGTGTTCTCAACATCTTGGAGGGACCCTTCCAAGGAGACCACATGGCTTGAATCTGTTGCAACGAAAATGGGAAAATTGGCAACCTGACCTTAATAAATACTATATTTTTTTCTCATCACTGCCCAAAATAGTCACTTTCAATGCATACAAAATATTCTTCAACAGAACTGTTACTTAGTATAGGGTTTTAAATCACCATTAACTTGTGATGTGATGGTTTAGAAAAAGCTTCAGGATTTGCACAGTATCAAACATCTACCAAATCCCCATCTCACACTAGCCCCTGGTCTGTAGTCAGTGACTAGCTATGAATATGACCTGGTGTCTGCCCTTGGGACCCGCAGTCATGATACTGATAAGGAACTGGGTTGTAGCAAGATGCAGTGCAATGACAGTGGCTGTCTGATGAGCTTCCTTCATGGGAACATGCATGAAGGCCTGCTGGACTGAGAAACTTGGGTGATGTGAAGAAACTGATGATAATGACATCCATGTGCGCTGAGACACACTGTGAGAGCTAAGGGGTGACAAACTCATAGCATGAACAGCTCCTCTCTGTGCTCCCCAGGATAGGACAACCATTCGGAGGGAGTGTCTCCACTCCAGGGACAATGCCTCCTCCTCCTGACTTTTCTGAGTAGTCCTGTCTCTTTCTCTCCCCCAATAGGCACCTGTTTACTTGCTGGAATTTTCTTATTCCTAGTACCTAGCAGTGCCTCACCTAGGACAGAGGGTTGGCAAACCTTAGTTGAAAGCAATTGGGATGAAAAGGCATTGCTTTGAGTGCCTCCCCTAAAGGCACTCTCCCAGTGGACCCAGTCCCTTGCAGAACTCAGGGCTTCAAGCTCCAGGATGATGGATGTGGATGAGCTGGACCTTAATTCAAGATGGTGAACTTGTTTCACACTGGTGATGGACCTATATGCCAAGTTCTGGGGTCGTTTTGAGACTCCAAGCAGCCACTTACTAGATGTGGGCCTTAGAGCAGATCAATGGACCTGGACAAATCTAGATGATCTTGCAGTCAAGTTGTGGAAGGTCTGAGTGTCTGCTTGGTACATACATGCAATTGCAAGGTAACACACACAATGAAGTGATGTGTGCATGGGAAAGCAGGTGGCCCAAGGTAAACTCTCAGACTGATTGCTGCCACTTTTCTGTAAGACTTTTTTTAAAAAAATGTTAAAGAGAGAGAGAGGAAGAGAAACACATACTCCCCACCACACACACACACACACACACACACACACACACACAAATGCAGAGAGGTCTTCCATACACTGGTTCACTCCCCACATGGCTACAACAGCCCAAGCTGTGACAATCTGAAGCCAGCCAGGAGCTTCCTCCAAGTCTCCCATGAAGGGGCAGGGCCCCAAGCACTTGAACCATCCTCGACTGCTTTCCCAGGCCATTAGCAGGGAGCTGGATCAGAAGTGGAGCATCTAGGTATCTAACTGGCACCCAAAAGTGATGCCGGCATCACAGGTGGAGGCTTGACCTACTATGCCACAAAGCCAGGCCCGTGATTGCTATTTTCTTGCTGTTGAAGTCCAAGGGCCAATATCTGGAAGTGGCTGCAGAATTCTCATGTGTATCCCCAAGCTCTGAGGCTGGACTAGTGAGGAAAAGTCACAGAAATATTTCAACCGAAGGAAGAGGGTTTCAATGCCCAGAGCTGTGCAGAGCTGGGTGAGCTCCTTGCCAGGTTTGCACAGTGGATTTGGAGTACAGAGGACAGCCAGGGTGGAGGCTGCTTAGTCTTGTGTTGTAGAAGTCCCTGAAATTCCACCTGCATTCTTTGTTTCTGCAACGTGATTGTGTGTGTGGTCTGTACTCAGAACAGATCAGAGATAGGGAGAGCTGCGGGCAGCATTTTCCTTTGCCCACAATATTGACCTAAGAGGTCAGTTTCCTGGCATCACTTAAAAGCAGACGTGTGTGTGTGTGTGTGTGTGTGTGTGTGTAGTTTTTGTATAACTTGCAGCAATTACTGAACACGTTTATGATCTGTCACGGAATCTGACAAAACATGGAGGTTCCATCAGAGAGCCCTGGAATGCTAATTTGTAAACCCGTCAGATTTGTCACGGTGGTGAGAAATGGTGTTAAAATTGCTTTCAACATCTTAATTAGTGTAGCCTTCCAGAGAAATGTTGGCTCTCCAGCTACTGTTTTTTCTTACCTCTTGATTTGTTTTCAAGAACAAAAATGATTAAAATTTTAATTGTGAAGATCATCAGAAAACAAAGTGCAATTTAGGGATGCTGATGCCAGTGTGACATGGGGGTTTCTGATTTCCCCAGAATGCTAATGGAAGGGAACAATCCCTATGTCCTGTGTCCCATGCAAACATCTGAACTTGAGGCTTTGAGCTAAGAGAGGTCACTTTGGAGTAACTGTGGGAACCTCTGGTTGAGAAGCAAATCCAAGGTCTGGTGTAAAATACTTCATTCTGAGATGCCTGAAAAATGCAACAGTATTTCAAAAAAACTGATGGAAAATAGAATGAAAAGGCAAATTTATTTATTTTCAAAAATGTTCAATATCAATGCAAGTTGTTTTTTTCATAATAAGCATTTTCCATGAGCGAATTTGAAGGCCCCTTGTCTTAGCATTAACTCCGATGGTTACATTTTACTGGGCACCAAGGAGGCACAAAGCCCTAGGTTTTAGGAGACTGTCTCTCTCATCTGATCTTCCTAGGAACCCTATAGGTACCATTAGCAGCCACATATTCCAGATAAGGAAACAGGGGATAACACAGGTTAACAGGACTTGCCACCATCCTAGGCCAGCGAATCTTTCCAGTGCTGAAATCTGCACTTGTAACCACTATTCACCTCACCTGCGGAACAAAGTGTAAGTTGTGTGTTATGGTGATAATGCGTAAGCTCCTCCTTGGTCAGAGACCTTAGTATTACAATGAAACAAAGGATGCCTTTGGATACTTTTGGACTAATTTGTTTAGGCATTGCTCTCCCAGCAGAGTACTGCCCAGTCACCAGTACGCTTTCCCTGGAATGTGGAAGAAAAAAAAAAAAAACCCTGAAGGAGAACACCAGGAGTTTTTAGGCTCTTGAAAGAGAAATGACTTATAGTAAGGACTTGCGAGCAGCTTGATGCCTTAACAGGTGACAGCTCTGCAAGTCTTCAGAAATTCTGGTGACCACGGGGCTTCCTACCTCCTACAGGCCATGGTCCTATTCATGGTCCTGGAGATACCGGCAGCCTGGTGCCTACTCGCCTCTGCTGCTCCATCTCTTTCTGGGTCACAGTGCTCCTTGCTCGCTTTCAGTAAGCAAGGAGCTGCAGTTGCCTGATTTTTCCTGGATTCCTGTCTTGGCTGACACTGTCTTCCTGCCGTCTCAAGGCTGCCTTTCCCTGCACCTGGTAGACGACTACTTCTCCTGGAAAACAAGTTCAGAACCTCCTAATTTATGGATACCGTCTTAGCACCGCCATAAATCACTTCAATTTCCAAGAGCATCTTGGATTCGGTTGTGTCTACTTGTCTAATCTCACAGATTTTTCTGCAGAGCCCTTTGAGAAGGGAATGAAATTAATTTCCATGTGGTTTCAGGACCTCTCCCTGCGGTTGCCACGTTGCACCTCAGGATGTATTTGATGGAGGCTGGGGAAGTTTTACCTTCACTCTTTTCCTTCTGAGGCTTCCCTAACTTTAGTCTATGAAATAAACTGACAATAAGCCACAGAGAAAAGAGCATGCACATTTTATTACATAACTAATACATGGGAATACAGGCTTGGGCTTCCAGGTGTGGGGGGTGGGGAGGGGAGGAGGCCCAGGCTACTGAGGTTTTGGGAGGAGATACACAGCCACATGTGTTGTCTTGTGATGTAGATGAGTCTCCCATCACCAGTAGCCTTGGTCACCTGTCTGGATCCGTTGTCACAGCCCTCATCTCTTTTTCCTGCGGAATAACGCTTCTTAGGCAGAAAGGAGACATTCGTCCCCACCGGCCTCTGCACTTTGCTCATGTAGACAGATGCAGATCTCCTTTCCAGACAGACAGCTTCACAGAATCTTTCCTGTGGCTGAAATTTCTCCAAACAACCCACTCAAGATGCACCATGTTTTCGAAATGCACATATTTAGGGCAGCATAATTTATTCTCCCACAGAGGGAGCCCTTAGACTCTGCTTCTTCCAAGTTTCTGTGTAGCAAGCAGGTGCTCTTTCTCTGAACACTGTTCTCAGGGAAACATGTGGAGAAAGCAAAGCAGTGTGAATACCCAAGGAGCACCTGGCTCCGACAGCATCTCCATGGGGCCAGGGTTAGTGCTTTCTTGGATCCACAATGTTGCACAACAAGAAACAATGCCAAAGTTCTTGCATTTCCATTTGCTCTGAAATTCTTCCTCTCCCCGTGGCTTTGACCTCTGACTGCACAGCAGATACCACAGGGCTGCTCCCAAGGGGTTCATTAAATTGGGCTGAGGCAAGGCACACAGGGAAAGGTGTTAAAAGTCCCCCCTCTGAATGCATGATGGGATCCATGTAGGAGTACTTTGGCTTTCAATGGTTTTTATTGAGTAATTCTATAAGAGATCTTCAGTTCATTATATTTCACCTGGGTTTTGGAAAAGGTTCCACGTCAATTGAGAGATTAGAAATTTTGACTGCATGATGGTAAATAGCTGGTTGTTACCAGGGGATTGCCCATCACAAGGAACCAACCCAACGAGGGAAACCTTCACTGGATCCACAAGTTTCATAATTGGAAATGCTGGACACAGCTGTGCCCCAAGACTAGGTCTGCTGGGGCGGAGGCCCCAGTACTTGCACAAATCTCAACTCTGCAGGTATGGCCAAGAGAGCAAGGGGAAGAAATGGAACCTCTCCATCCGTCGTTTTCCTCATCTGTGACCAGTATGTTCATTTTGATGTAGTAGGAGATAGTATAAGGGTTAATTTTTTTAATCAAGTGCAGTGTCTGCTATTCACTAAGTGGTGAACAAATAATAGCTCTTCTTTTGATATTGACGCAATCCTGAAATAAACGACCCTGCATTTATTTCAAATCATAATATTAACCTGGAAAATAGGCAATATGATTGGGCAAGATGGGAAACCTATACATAAAATTAAGCAACAATGCAGTAAATTCTTCAAGGTCCAGATGGTCAAAAACAAAACCAATTCTTCCCCAGACATTCTGATGGAGAGAGCCCCCAGGTGGCCAAGGTAGAGTCCAGGGTGATGGCGGCAGGGCGGCGGTGGAGGGGAACTCTGCTACAGATGGACTTATGGGTGGAGCAAAGCAGAGCAGGTGCCAGGCATGGAAACCAAACCTCCATGCAAGACTCCCCAGAGCGGGTGCGGGGAGGCAGCACCACTGCTCCAACCCACCGCTGCCAGGAGGCGGCACAGGGAGAAGTGCACCTGCCCTATGTCTCTCCCAGCAACTGCCCAGGACATGAGTCTCCCAGCCAAAGGAAAGGGCCACCTTTGTGGGCCCAGCTACCACACAGCAGGCACTCAGGCCGAAGGCCCCAGGTCACCAGAAGAGCCACTCCCGTCAGGGCTCCCAATGACCCTAAACGCTGCAAGCAAAGAGGTGTGAGTGGGAGAGTGGACACCTGCTCTTCTTCAGGGAGGGAGCAAAGTCCCACAGCAGTTTCTAGGAGAGGCTGGGATTGTGAAAGGTGAAGAATCAGCGGCGGGTTGGAAGGAGAGCTGTAAGGCTGTATACCCCCAAACCATCCCAGCTTTAGCAAGTGGAGCAAGTCACGTTAAGGGAAACAGTTATTCACTGTTACTTGTGAAAGCGTGGTAAGGAGGAATTTATCTGGGAGCTGGCCATGGGTATAGAGTCCACTGCAAAGGAGGTTTGCAGGAGGGAAAGAGACTGGTCTGAACTCTGAATGCAGAACTGGCAAGTAGGGATGTGCAGCCAAGGTAGAGGTGGGGTCAGTGCGGGGAGAGTGACCAACAGGAGACATCAGGAGTAAAGGGAGTTTCTGGTTGAACTTACCCCACCTGATTCTTGATGAAGGTAGGCCAGAATGCCCAGATAACAGATGTCAGATTCCTAGCAGATGTGGGAGGCTCTGACTTACCAGGGTTCTTTAACTACATTTGACAAATAAGTGCACAGATAAGCATCAGACAAGGATTAGAAGCCTCACCAGAGTTTGGCTATGCAAAAGACTCTTTGTCAGTAGTCAGAACTTGGTATGACTTATTGGAAGAGGAAGTATTCATACAGAAATGCTTTACAACTGCAATGACTAGTAAACCTCGAGAAGCCATCAGCAAATAGAAATAATATCCCAGACAGTACTATGGGAAAAAGACCAGTGGACCATGACAGAGGGGTGACCACATAAATTTTTTGTTCAATTTAGGAGACTATAAAAAGAAGTTAAAAATTGATAACTACTATTGATTACAAATTATGTTTATTTTTGATAGGGCCAGCAGCCTGTTCTATTCAAAAACAATTTTAAAAATGAAATTCTTTCTGAACATATGATTTAAATAAATTGACATTTGAACAAAACTGACAAAATCTTTACATTGATTATCTGGACATTTGAAATATTATATGTTAAACATTTACTGTTTATGTTTAAACATCTAAACATATGTATAAACATTTCTGTTTATGTAGCTTACTCAATTCTTTAGCTATTGCTGTCTATTAAACCAAGACACCACTATTTGTCTGAAGAACGCATTTCCTTTCACTATAAGTTTTATGTTTGTGTAAATTTTTTTGAAGTGCAAGATATACACACACATGCATAGAGTATACGTGTATGTTTTAGTTAATTTTCAAAAGAAGTAAGTGTGTCCGTGGAACTAGCATTCAATCAAGAAATTGAACATTACCAACACCCCAGAAGTGCCGTACGTTGCCCTTTAACTTGTTCATCAATTCAAGGTCTCTCCGAGTGGGGAGGGTGTAAAACATCTGTGCTTCCATTTGAGGTTCACACAAATACAGCCACGTCGTTGGCACTCCTCTCTGCCTGACATTTTTCTCTGATCGTTTATGAGACCGATCCAGGGAGTTGTGCATAGCTGTGGTTTGCTTGTTCTCATAGCTGTGTGATGTGAGAAGGCACCACAATTTATTTTATCTATCAGCTTTAGATGGATGTTTGAGTTGTTTCCAGTTTTCACCTTTCCTGAGCAATGCTGCAGTTAGCAGTCTTAGGTGTGTTTTGTGTGCAAGCATCCTGAGTATGCATCCAAGAAACAGAACTGAGAGTGTTAAATGTGGACATGTTCAATTTTGGCAGCAGACTCATAGAATGGCAGATGTCCTAAATAGCACTCTGGCCTCAGAATCAGCCCTTAAGGCATTCAGATCTGGCTCAAGAGCCCATGAGAGTATTTTAGGCATGGAATGCCAAGACACTCTGGAAAAAAAAAAAAGGAAAAAGAAAGAAACTTCCAAATGATGCTCCAAAATGAGTGCATTGTTTACATTTGCCAGCAACAGGATATATGGGTTCCAGTTGCTCTGAACTATGGTTAACATTTAGTATTATTTCTACATTTGGTTTTAGCTGCTCTGGTGGATGTATAGCACTATATCATCGTTTCAGTTAGCAAGTGCTGTGTAACAAGCAGTTCCAAAAATTGAGACCTAAAATACCCATTGGACTCCATTGAGAATCAGTTTGGCTTGAGATAGTGTGGGCACTGTATTTGATCATCTTTCTAGGAGTGTCTCCTGCTGCTGCAGTTACCTGAAGGCTAAATTCGCACTGGATGGTCATTTGTTGGCTCTGCCTCTCTGTCCCTGTGCTCTCTCATCCTGAACAATGCTAGTCTGGGCTTCTTGGCAGAATGGTAGCATCACTTCCAAGGAGATGCACAACATCATTTCATCCATATAAGGGACTTGCCTATAGAGCTATAAAAAGATTAACGAGGCCACTCTTGCAAACAATCTAACCACAATTAATTGTGATATTCATTTTCATTATACTCATCATTCGTACCAGTTCATGGTCCTTGCATTTGTTCTTTTGCAAAGTGCTTGTTCAAGTCTTTTGGCCACTGAAGGTGTGCATCTTGTCCTTTGTTAGGTACACCTGTCATACACATATGATATATATCTATCATACCCATATACATATCTGTTTTATTTGCTGGCCTTTTAACTTTCCTAATAGCCACCTCTGATGAATACAAATTCTCAGTTTCAACATTTATTAACTCTTTCTTTCAAAATAGCACTTTTGTTCCCTATTTAAGATTTTTTCTACCAGTAAGTGATAAAGATATATTTTAGATTTAATTCTTTTTTTTTCTTTTTTCTTTTTCTTTTTTTTTCTTTTTTTTTTTCTTGTTTTCTTTTTTTTTTAAGGTCTTCCTTTGCCATTGGTTCACCCTCCAATGGCTGCCTCGGCCGGCGCGCTGCGGCTGGCGCACAGCGCTCATCCGATGGCAGGAGCCAGGTGCTAGGTGCTTTTTCCTGGTCTCCCATGGGGTGCAGGGCCCAAGCACTTGGGCCATCCTCCACTGCCCTCCCGGGCCACAGCAGAGGGCTGGCCTGGAAGAGGGGCTACCGGGACAGAATCCGGCGCCCCGACTGGTACTAGAACCCAGTGTGCCGGCGCCGCAAGGCGGAGGATTAGCCTGTTGAGCCACGGCGCCGGCTAGATTTAATTCTTAAAATGTTATTGTTTTGCTTTTTAGATGCATGTCAGCAATCCACTTGAAACTGATTTTTTTGTGTGAAAACTGAGAGGCAGTTGTTAAGATTCATTCTCCATACAGTAGCCAGTTGATTCAGAAAAGATATAGAAAATACTTTCTATGGGGCCAACACTGTGACGTAGCAGGTAAAGCCACCACGTGCAGTGCTGGCATCCCACATGAGCACTGGTTTGAGTCCCAGCTGCTCCACTTCCGTTCCAGCTCTTTGCTATGACCTGGGAAAGCAAAACAAGATGGTCCAAGTCCTTAGGCCTTTGCACCCATGTGGGAGACCCCGAAGAACCTCCAGGCTCATGGCTTCGGATCAGCACAGCTCTGGCTATTGCAGCCATTTGGGGAGTGAACCAGCAGATGGAAGACCTCTCTCTCTCTCTCTCTCTATATATATATATATATATATATATGTATGTATATATATCTGCCTCTCTGTAACTCTACTTTTCAAATAAATAAATCTTAAAAAGAAAATAATTTCTATGCACTGCACTGAAATGTCACTTTTGTCATGTAGCAGGTGACTACATGTGTGTATTTATAGTAAATATACATACGTGTGTGTGTGTGTTCTGTTTCTGGACATTCTGCTTTATCAAATTCATCTATTTGTCTGCTCATGCACCCCTGACACAAAGAAGCCCTAATTTTTTATATTCAATCTGATGGCTGATATCGTGTTTCTTCCAGAATGATTGTTCTGCTCTCACAGAACATCTCAGTTATTCTTGGCACTACATTTTCCTGAACAGTTCACCTCAGTGAGTTGGTTTCCTGAAAACAACCTGCTGGGATTTTGACTGAGATTTTATTAAGAGGAACAATTTGGGGAAATGACATTTTTGCAACACTGGTTCCTCCAGTCAATAGACATAGCTGATCTCCCCATTTATATTGCTCTTTAATTTATAGCAGTGATATTATGCAGCCCTCTGTGTAGGGTTGTTGAACATTTTTATGATATTTTTCCTATTTGATTTTTAATTGAACTTTTCATCAAGAACATTGTAAATCCACCACAGCTGTAAAAATGAATACGGAAGAGATCATGTGTATAAACACCAAGCTACTCTCAAAGGTAGCATTAGAGTAAGTTGTAGTATAATGTCACAGTCAGGATACAATCTACCAATCTTATCAGTTGTTACTATTTCCTGTTTTGCTGGTAGTCCTCTGTGTAGGTGTGTGTACATAGTTCTATATGGTTTTATCAGAATATAGGTTTTTGTCTTCACCACCGCATTCTAAACAATTCCATCACCACAGGATCCCTGGTAAAGAAAGTCGCCCTCCTCATGCCCAACTCCCCTTCTCCCCCATCCCTAAACCCTGTCAATAACTTACATGTTCCTCTTTTCTAGCATGATGTCATTTCAAATCATTAAATTCACATAGCCCATAAAATTTTCAAATTATGTGTTCTTTGTTCTTTGCTTATTTGCATTCAAAAATGCTACAGGGAGAGGCCAGTGCTATGACACTGTGAGTTAAGCTAGGATGCTCACTTCCCATATGGGGTCGGTTCAAATCTCTGCTGCTCTGCTTCCAATCTGGTTGCCTGATAATGCACCTGGGAAAGTGGCCCCCGGCAGACCCAGATGGAGTTCCATCCTGGCTTCAGCCTGGCCTCGCCCCGCCCATTATGTGCCCATAATTCACTCCCGCCATCTGGGGAGTGAATTAACACATGGAAGACTCTCTCCCCACCCCCTCGGAAATCTACCTTTCAAATCAATAAATAAGTCTTTCTGTAAAAGAACTCCATGGAGATTCACCGGGTTGTAATCTGTTCATTTTTCCCACTGAACAGTTTGTTTAACCCTTCCCCGCTTCTGGGCATCCTGGCTGCTCTGAACACTCACACACAGTGTTTCCATAAGCTCAGGATTCACTCCATTTTATTTCATTCCCAAGAGTGTAGTTTGCTGGGTTGAATGGTAAGCATTTACCTAATTTTATAAGAAACTAATGTATTAATTTTTCAAAATGACTGCTCTATGTAATTATCTCAGCAAGGATGTAAGACAGATCCAGGTTCTCCCGGTTGTCACCAGTACTGGTGCTGTCACAACTGTATTTTTTAGTTTTAGCACTCGTGCGTTTGTGTCACGTCTCATTCTGATTTGAATTTGCTTTTTCTCGGTGGGTAGTTATGCTGAATGTCATTTCATGAACTTCCTTGACATCTGGGCATCTTTGGGTGAAATTTCTATTCAAGTATTTTCTTATTTTTTTTTTCCTTTTGCCTACTACAGTTTTAGAGTCTTTACATATAGATACAAATCCTTTTTGCAGACTTGTGGTTTGCAAATAGTTTTACCTAGTCTGCATTTTGTATTCTCATTTTCTTTATGTGGGTTTTCCTGAACGATTTTTTAATGTATCAAATTTACCTTATGTAGTCATCTCTAAAAATCATGTTATTTCATGGAGGCTATTTAATTCATTGATATTTAATGTAAACACCAATATATTTGACTTTTTATTTCTTGTTTTGCTATTTTTTCTATACCTTTCTGCCTATTCTTCATTTCTAAAATGATGTTATTTCAAAAATTAAATAGGGCTGGCACCGTGGCTCAACAGGCTAATCCTCCGCCTTGCGGCGCGGGCACACTGGGTTCTAGTCCCAGTCGGGGCGCCAGATTATGTCCCAGTTGCCCCTTTTCCAGGCCAGCTCTCTGCTGTGGCCAGGGAGTGCAGTGGAGGATGGCCCAGCTCTCTGCTGTGGCCAGGGAGTGCAGTGGAGGATGGCCCAAGTGCTTGGGCCCTGCAGCCGCATGGGAGACCAGGAGAAGCACCTGGCTCCTAGCTTCGAATCAGTGCAGTGCGCTGGCCACGGCGGCCATTGGAGGGTGAACCAATGGCAATGGAAGACCTTTCTCTCTGTTTCTCTCACTCTCTCACTGTCCACTCTGCCTGTCAAAAAAAAAATTAAATAAATGAAATCACATACAAAATAGCTTTTCATTTTTGCACCCAACAAAACTTGAAGGAAATTTATTTACTTGTTGAATATATGAGTAATATATTCACTTTTACTGCAAGTTAGTATTTAATGGCATACATGTAACACAGTTCACTCAACCATTCACCTGTTTGGCTGCAACCCAAACTGTTATGAATAATTCTACCACAAACATTCATGCACAGCTTTTTGTGTAAGCTTAATTTACATTTCAGGAGTAATCTCCTTCTTGGAGCTCTCTCACTCTCTCTCATACACACACACACATATTTCTGCTTTCATTTTTTATTGTTCTTTATTTTATTCCTGAAATTCTGTTTCCTTTGAGGTCATGTTTTTGCACTTAATTTTTTTTTTATTTAGAATTTTTCCCTCCGTTAGAAAAAATTATTTTCCATTTATCATGTCATTTAACTGATGGAAAAGCTTTTGTCATAATGAAGCCAATGCATTTTTAGCAATTACTTTACTTTTAGCATATGTGTAAGAAACATCAGAATTTAAAAAGTTGATTAGTTTAGAAAATGAATCCATCATCTAAATTGAACTGTGTGCTTCATTGAATGATATGTAAATATTCCTTCTGCAGACACTTTCTGAAAGCTATTATCTTTGGGTGCAATCTTCTTAAAATAATTACTAGCCTTGAAATATTCATTGAGTGCATCTTCTGCAGAATAGTGACTTTTGTTTTTTATATGATCATTAAGTGCAGTGGGTTAAGCTGATACTTGGGATGCTGGCATCCCATATTGGAGTGCTGATTGCAGCCATGGCTCCTCTGCTCCCAGTTGATCCTGCTTCCTGCTAATGCACCTGAGAAGCAGTGGAGGATGAGCCAAGTAGGGCCCCTGCCACTCATGTGGGAGACCTCAGTGGAGTTCCTGGATCCTGGCTTTGGCATGGCTAGGACCTAGATATTGAGGCCATTTGGGGAGTAAACCAGTGGATAGGAGGTCTCTCTATCTCTATCTCTATCTCTATCTCTATCTCTATCTCTATCTCTATCATCTCTCTATCTCGATCATCTCTCTATCATCACTCTATATCTATCTCTAGTTCTATCTCTATATCTATCTCTGCCTCTTCCTGTCTCTGCCTTTCAAATAAATAAAATTTAAAAGAAAGTATTATCCAAACAATATAATTAGCAATTTTATCCACATGATGCTAAAAAGTGAGAGCATACAAACCACTGTCTACATTCTCACATCAAAAGCATTTCAAAATCTGTTCTTTCAATATTTTGTATGCACCCAACTTACTGTGAGACACAAAGTATATGGATTCTATTGATTGGCAATCTGGAGGCTGCTAATCTCAGTGACACACTAACTGGTGCATAAAGAGACTGGCTGAAACAACAGCCATGAATCCGAGACTGTGACATGCTAACTGTTCTTAGTCATTGGGATCAATTACAACTCATTTATCAGCAAGCCTTCTGCATACTGACCCCAGAAGGAGGGTATTAGTTATGGTCTTGGAAGGATGAGAATAAAGAAGCATAATGTCGTCACTGGTAGACATAGTTTTCATCACGCTCTACATTGGAAAACTATGTTTCCTAACCATGCTTTTGTTCATACCTCTAGAAGAAACCATACAACAAGAAGGATGACCAGATCTACAAAGCCCAATCTGGCTTATTTTAATGCAGCTATAATAATAAAAATTATTAACATGTAAAATCTATTCAAATAAAAATTTTAAGCAGATGGAGTGTAGCAAGACAATGGCTGTGAAGTTTTTCGATCACCAAGGACTGACAGAAGATCAGTAGAATTGGGAAAATTCATGGAGAAAGGAGTCCAGGTGGGGTCAGTTAGGAAGCCTGGGTTCCATATTGAAGTGTCTACACCCAAAACCAGGCTCTCACTCCTGATTCCAACCTCCTGCCAATGTACAGCCTGGGAGGTATCAGTGATGACTCAAGTAACTGAGTCCCTGGCCACCCACGTGGGAGACCTAGACAGAGTTCATGGCTCCTGGCTTTGGCCTGGCCCAGCCCTACCCATTGTGGGCATTTAGGGGATGAGCCAACAGATGGGAACATTCTCCCTGCCCCCTGTCCTTCCTCCTCTCAAATAAGTATTTTTTTTTTAATTTAAATTTTAAAAATTCAGAGATCTTTTCACAGTGATCACATATTTAGTGATCTCCATTCCATACCAACTGGAAGAAATTCAGTCTTCATTAAAACCCCATTGTCTGGTGCGGAACGTACTGCATGTACCAGCTGAGTTAACTGTTCTGTTGTCATCTTTCTAAGATTCAGTCATTCCCAGGGAATGTTCTTATCGCCAAGAACACATTTCTATAGCTACTCTTACAAGTTGGCACCAAGGTGTCTCCGATATCTACATGGGTCAAGATCAACTGAGGAGTACCCTATTGAGTGTTTCAGTTTCAGGGTCTGACCCATATTCTACTAGCAAAAACAATGAAACGGGCCTATGAAATATGTGGCCACAGATGAGAGTTTTCATTCCTGCGAAAACAGAGTATTTGAATAAAATAGATGATGCAGTGTGAAGTTGGAGAGCTGTATCAGCCAAATGAAAATGCTCTCACGTGACAGCTGAAAGGATTAAAAGGCTTATCCCAAGGCACAGTGAGTCACTGAAAAATTATGAACAAGAACTGGAACTGTGAGAGTAAAATTAGAGGAAGATTAATCTGGTGGAGATGTGAAGGCAGGAGGGAAGGACGCCCGAAGGAAGGATTTGTATTAGCAGCTGTGACGTTCGTTCAAGAATGGGGCAATGGGATTAAGGGATTGCTATTTCTCTGATACTAAATTCATTTTCTTTGTAGGTTTAAATTTCATGACTGACAGAAAGTTTTATGATAGAGTAACAATATTCAGGCTAGAGGTCAGCTGGTACGCCCGTATTGGACTCTAGAGATACTCGGAAAGTGTCTGAAACTCTTCTGCGGGATATTGATCATTTCAACAGTGAGGACTTTGGCAGGTTACCCTGCTGAGAGGGAAGTTTTCTTGTGAAGTGGAAACTTGTGCTGAGACTACAGATAGTCTGTTGTGGTAGATGGCCTTCCTTCTGGGTCATCTTGGGTGAGTTCTCTAATATAGAGAACTTTCAGAGAGGATGCCTCCATCTAAAACAAATCATAAGCATAAAGCCCGAAGGCTGGAAGGACTGAGAACTAAGTATTATTTTTGAACACCTATTTTATGGCAGCTGCTTTAACATCTCAATAAATCACTCAACATTAGAACACAGGGTTTAGAATATCTAACAACTGGTAAAGAAATTGATATTCACCTTAAAAGTATACATCATGGTAAAGCACTCAGTTGGTAGTATGAAGATTCTAAGCAAAGTAATATTCAGAGGATTTCCAGCCCACTGAGCCATCTCTGCTGGAAAGAAACATGAGAAAGGGAATAAAATAAAGTCATAGAATCATTGTGGAGATTACAAATCTCCACGTATCCTAAGAATCTTCCTCTCAAGTCAGTATAACCTAGATTAATTGATCCATCAAAGATCACTTGAATGTCTACAGCAAGACAGTTTAGAGCAGGAATAAAAACATGCAGTAGGTGTAAGACAGTGGCAGTGTCACTGTGTATGTCACTTATAATCAGTAGCTGCTTCTGCTCTCTGGATATTAATCATTATGTTTTGAGAAAATTATTAGCTTTCCTCTTTTAAGGAAAGCCATGGAGCTCAATTTTTGGCTCACCAAGCACTAAGTATGACATTAGACACTCTCATCATGATGATATGCACATGATGATAAAATGCAATGTGTTTGGTAGTGAGTAGGAGCTACTGAGCCTCCTCAGCACCAGACTCTGCTGAGAATGGCAGTACAGAGATGTCTTCTTCCACCCAGCGCACGAACCGTCCTCGGGTTTTGTTTGTGCTAATAGCCCTGGAGTGACTGGCTTATTACTAACCATTATCTCTGCGTTCCTCATTCATGATGCAGAATTTCCTCAAAACTTTGTCTTACTTAAGGTGATGTCCGGCATTCTTTGTTCTTGGCTGCCTCACTGCAGTTACTGGGATTCACATTCTAGAAGTCCATAGGAAGAAGAGGTTTAGTTCCTACGTCCCGTTCCATCAAACTGACTAGGTAGGTGATTCTGAAAGGGCAGAGCTGAAGACTCACAAGATCTGAGAACATTCTGGGGTAGGGATTTTGATACCAAAGGTTGGCATAGGTGCAGAGGTTATGGAGAATTCATTTACTACTTGTTAGAATGCAAACTGAAAAACTATTTGGCATTCTCCGCTAGAGCTAAACACATGCATTCCGCATAGTACAGCAAGTCCATCCACAGAATCAGCGTAAGTGGGCACTTGCTAGTGCTGTAAAAGACATGTCCAAAGATGTTATTGAAGGTATTATGGTGTAGCCCCCAAGGTGTACACCCTCCTGATAGGATGGGTAATAAATTCTGATGCTTTTACGCAATAGGTTACTATTCATTGAAAACAAGCAAACTAAATCTAAGCAATATGGGTGACTTGATGAGCAACCTTCCCTGAAGGCAGCCATGCACAAGAAGAGTAGATACTGAATTCTACTTATATAAAGTTTAAAATTAGGAAAACAACTGTACAGTGCTTAAAGTCAGGGTGATGTTACCTTGGGAAGGATGGAGCAGAAGCGGCAGGCAGTGTGAAGGGACTTCTAGGATTCCATGAGATTATTTTTTTTCTGTATTTGTTACCCAAATGTGTTCCCTTTATATTGTTCTCTGGGCACATATAACTTGTACTGAACTTGAATCGTTAAGAAGTGTATAAAAAGTAAATGAAAAAGACAAAATATAAAATATATGAGTTTTTTATTGCTTAAGTGAGGGAAACGATGTTGAATGTGTGGTATCAGACATCCCAGAAAATAGGTCTTCCGGAATGGACTCTTTAAGTCCTCCCACCATGGACTCAAGGTCATGGACATGGTTTTCTCCTGAGTCCTGGAACCCCTCCAAAGATTGAAAAGCAGCCTTGGTCTAGATCCCCACCCCCCATCTCAAAAATGTCCTCTTGAGAGTCGCCAACTACTGTTCATGTGCTGTCTTGAGTGCTAATGAAAACTGGTGTTGCTGGCAACTTCTACTCATGGACATTCGGTGTTTTCAAGATTTTCTCTTCATCTCTGGTTTTCAGAGGTTTGAAATGTGCTGTGCCCATAGCCGCATGTTTTTGTGTTTGTTTGTTTTTAGTTTTGGTTTTCATTTCGAGGTAATGAAAAAAAATTAAATTTATGTTGTTGCTTTCTGAGTTTCAAAGATCTCTGGTGTACCATGTGTCACTAATTTGGGGTGTTTGTATTATTGTTCCTTCAAGTATTTCTTCTGTCTCCTTTCTTCTCTTTTGGGGATTCTGTTTGTGTTAAACAATTTGGTTTTGTCCCATAGTTCTTAAATGCTCTGGTCTTTGGCTTGTTTGTTTTACACTTTTCCCCTTCATATTTCCACTTGGGTGATTTCTGCTGACCTATCTTCGATTTCTACCAGGCTGAGTCTTTGTTTAATCTCATGAAGTCTGCTGAGGAGCCCCTCGGAGGCTTTCTTCAAGACACCAACTTCTAATTTTTAACATTTCCACTTTGTTTTCACAGTTACCATTTCTAGCTGAAATTACCTATCTATGCATGTTTTCCATTTCTTCTTTTAGAGTGTTGACTACATCCACCATAGTTACTTTATATTACCTGGGGCAGGCATTTTGGTATAGTGGTTAAAATACTACTTGGGATGCCTGCATCTCATATTGGAGTGCCTGGTTTGTCCAGGCCTTGTTCCAATTCTAGCGCCCTGCTAATATACACCCTGGGAGGCTAGGCAGCAGGTGATGCTCATAGTTGTGTCACTGCTACCTAGGTGGAAATCTGGATCGAGCTTCTGGATCCAGCTTCTGGATGCTGGCTGTGGCCTTTAAGGAGTGAACTAGAGGATGACAGCTTGTTCTCTTTCTCTCTTCTCTCCCTGCTTTTCTAATCAATAAAAAAATTAATATTTTAGAATTACCTGTGCTATTGTTCTATCATTTGCATCATGTCTAAGTCCAATTCTGAGTATCATCCTTTGTCCTTGCCCTTTTGTTGAAATTGCAGCCTGTTGTATGGGATGGTGCACACCTAGGTAAATATTTTTTATGCCTAAGGATGTGTGCTACTTCTCTTCTGTTAGACCTTTAGTATGGGGTGTGTATTAATCTAATTAAAACCCAACTAGGTGGAATTCAGTTTGTTGTTGCTGAGGTTATTCAACCCTTGAAGTTTGAGTTTGTCCTAGGGCCATCATTTGTGGCTTTGGGTCCTCCTGTTGTACCGTTTCCTAGACATGTTCCTGTGTGCCTCAGCCCTCTTAGCTGCCCTTTGCACTCAGTGGTTATGAACAGGGCTGTGGTATGTGGGCAGGGGTGAGGGCAGGGGGAGGGCAGTGGGCAGCAAGGTGGGACATTCATCATCCAGGCTTTCCCTTTGTGGATAAAGCACTGAACCCTTCATGTGTTTCTAACTATCCTTAGGAACAGAGCCCAGCATGCTCTCTCCTAGATGTAGAGGGTTGCCCAGAGCATTCTCAGGCTATGCTGTTCATTACCTTTCCTGAGAGCAGTGGCTTTGGGCAAACATCCCTGTCCCCTGCTATTTCCCTGGGATCTTCCCAGTCTTCTCCATGTGAGCCCAATAGAACTCCTGAAGATAAAACCTGCAGGAGGGTGCAAAGATCCTGTCTTCATCTCCTAAATGCTTCAACACTCACATACAGGTTTTTGCCATTGGCAATTGGTTAAAAACTGCTAGTTTAAAGGCCAGCATTGTGGCATAGTGGGTAAAGTTACCACCTGCGATGTCAACATCCCATATGGGTGCCAGTCTGTATCCCAGTTGTTCCACTTCCAATCTAGCTCCCTGCCAATGCCTGGGAAAATCAATGGAAGATGGCCCATGTGTTTGGGCCCCACCCTCCCCCCCTCCAGCACGTGGCTTTGCCTGGCCCATCCCAGGCCATTATGACTATCTGGAGAGTGAAATGTAAGATGGAAAATCTCTCTCTCTCTCTCTCTCTCTCTCTCTCTCTTTCCCACCTCCCCCCTTCTCCTTCTCTCTCCCTCTCTGTACTCTTTCAAATGAATAAATAAATAAATATTTTTTATAAATAAATATTTAAAAAAAAACATGATAGCTGAATTTTCTAGCTGGTATATGCATAGTATCTACGGTTTCTGTTACAGATAAACGAATTATCTGGCATTGCCTCTACTTGCAGGGCTTCACTGCTTTGTTGAGTCTCTAAAAGCAAAGTCATAGGACAGAGCCAAGAGAAATAAGGTGAGGAACCGAAAGAACACTCCTCTCAGTTTCCCAGATGCCCCACTCAGTGATACTCCTTGTGTCTTATGGGGCAGTCTTGCTATAATGGTATGTGAGAAATGTAGCCTTTGGCTGAGTAATTGACAGTCTGAATAAATTGGGTTTTTATTACTAACTGTATCAACTAGTATGCAATTACAAAGGCAGCGTAACTATGAGCTGTGCAGAATAAGAGGTTCATTAATAGGATTGCAACGTAGGAGATGGTTAAAAGTCTGTGTAAGTCTTTGCTTTCATGCCTAGTATTGGTTTTAAACCTGAAGTCAACCTGGCTAATAGCAAGGAACCAAAGTTGGAAATAGGAGGGAGGATTGCAAGGACAACTAGAACCTACAAGCATGGCTGCCATCATGAGGACAACCCAACATTTGTCAGGATAAACTGGAGACCACCGATGCCTCTGATTGTCTCCATCCGTAATGATGTGGGTCATCTGCAGGAAATTCTGGAGCATTTTGCCAAGGAGGGATGCCTGCATTCTATGCAGAATCTTGAGTGGCTGGAGGAGGCAGTCTGTTAGAATTGCAGGAGGCGAGAACCAAGAAGACGAGTCAACAAAGCAGACAGTAAGCCCGCACACTACAGCACCTGGTGCCCTTCAGAGAGCTTTAGCATAAAACACGATACTTGCATCCTTACCTCTCTCTCCAAAGTCTTGGACAAATTCTTGTGTGGCCAGCTCTTTCCCAAAACCATGCAGAAAGGTATTTTGATAGAAGGTAGTTCCATGATTGTTAAGGTGATTTAGTTTGAACCCACTAAGTCAAGACAGAGAGGATGATTTATGTTTGGCAGGCAAAGAGCTCTGTCTCTCACAGAATAGAAGGACAGGATATCCATAGGAGGAGAGCACCGTGTCAGAACTAGTTTGTGAAAGATGACGTGTTTTCCAAACACATGGAAAATTTCTTGAATTTAAATAGTAGTACATGCCAGAGAGGAAAAGAATCAGCCTGGGGTTCTCAGGAACTTCTGCATTGCTTCCAGGGAGCAGCAGGTGAAAGACCACTCTGAACACCATGGAACCATTCTCACCTCCTTTTTCTTTCTAAAACCTCCTGATACAATGGACAATGTCATAGTCACTAACACCTCCATGTCTGTTCAGACCTTGGCCTCTTGCCAATCATGAGGCGTGCATGTATCAGTCAGGACTGCGTCTAGGTATAAGTAACGGAAATTCAACTGACAGTAGCTTAAACATAAAGGTTTTTGATTTATCACATAAACACTTGAATGTGGTGCCTCCACACCCCTGCACCAGCCCGTCACTGCTAGAAGACAGTGGTTTCCTTAGGCCAATGGCAATTCCTAACAAGCAATGCCATTGAGTCCTTAGCTACTATGTTCACTGGATGAGGGATGGTTGTGTGGGCCTTAAGGAGAGGGTCTTGGCAAAGATCCCAGAATCCACCAGCGTTGGCAAGGTTTCTTTCTCATGCATGACACATCATGCCACAAAGTAGTGTGAGTGCCTGTGGCCTCGCATCCTCTCCCAGGCAGTCTCTAGAGAGGCATATGGGCAGAGATACTTTTTCCCAATAACACTGAACCTTTTCACTCACGAGAATGTGACTCCTGAAGGATTTCTACCAGCACTTCCTCTGTTGATACTGTGGCCTCATATCAGCGCCACAGGTCAGGGAAGTTGGGAGTTTATTGCTAAGGATGTTGCTAAGGACTCTATAACATCTGAGTTCCTTAGTAAAGGAAAGAAAAGAATGGGCATTTGGCAAGCAGATGGATGATGTTAAAATGAGTTAAGTAGGTGCCTGTGCTGTGGCACAGTAGGCTAAGCCTCTACCACCTACAACGCCAGCATCCCGTATGGGTGCCAGTTGTGTCCTGGCTGCTGCTTTTCCAATCCAGCTCCCTACTTATGGCCTGGAAAAGCAGTAGAAGATGGCCCAAGTGCTTGGGTTCCTGCACCCATGTAGGAGACCTGGGAAAATCTCCTTGCTCCTATCTGAAGGCCCAGCCTTCAGCCATAGTGGCCATTTAGGGAGTGAACTAGCAGATGGAAGACCTGTCTCTCTGTCTCTCCCTCTCTCTGCTATAACTCTGCTCCTCAAATAAATAAATAAAATCTTTAAAAAAAATGAGTGCAGTAGACCATACTCACCTTATATGCAGATCTCAATTGGCAAAGGCTCAAGGATAAACAGAAAGCATCCTACCCATTAGTGCAAAAGAACCTTGCAATGGAAGTTTGGAAAATAATTTGTCTTTGTCCACTGATGTGAAAAATGTGTACACTCTGCAGCCCAGAACTCCTCATCTAGAACAGACCCTAGGCAAACTCTGACACGTCTACACTCATTGCAGCATCGTTTACAGCAGAGTGTATCGAAAGCCTTAAATGTCAAATATAAAGGAACGGATGAATGAAGCGCACCATGTTCATATAATTAATTATTTCATTGTACAGAGGTTTTATTTAATGTCTGGAGGTTTTATTTAATGTCTGCCTTCATGGTTTTTTTCAGGGGCCTAGGAATTGGCTAAGGGGACCTGGTGAGTCCATGGTCTCCGGAGATTAGGTTTCTCTACTTTTTGGAGTCTTCTGTGTTTCAATTAGACTCTTTTGGACTGCATACATTGTGCCCTGATTAACTGGAAATAGTTGTCGGTGTCATATCTCACAAGCTGTAAGGCAGGGAACAAGCAGAGTGAATATCCTCCCCAAAGTCCTGCTTTCCCGTCACAGCCAGCAGGATCCTGCTGCTCGCTACAACATCCGGGTCACACAGAACCCGTGTCCAGCTGACAGCCATTAATTGCAATTAGACACTTTAATTGGAGCTGATTATGAGAGGGGAGACAATGACCAAGGGATTATGTACTTCTGCACATAAAATGGAACAGCACTGATAACACAATTATCTCCAATTCCACCAGCATTAATTTATCAGTGTGATCATTTATGTGCTTCTTAGGTCAAAAAAATCATTTGTTTTTAAATGGCTATGCTAGTGAATTCAAAATTATACAATGTACTTATATTTGATGCTAAATGATATCGAGATATTCATTCTCTTGTTTATGCATAAGTGTTTCAAAAATAGACATCTTATTTGTATAAACAAGAAGTGCTCTCATTTGCGATCTATGGGTTTTCTAAATTCAATTCAACCAGGCAGAGCTTTCCACCACATGTAGGTTCCTAAGCCCCAGTGCCAACACACAGCTAGAGGAAGTGAGAGCAGGCACGAGCGAGCCTTTCCAAAGGCTGCAAAAGTTGACAGGAATCACCTTACACTCAAAGGACTAACAAGCAAACACCCACAGTGCAATGGGCCCTTGTTTATTCCTTCAGAAACAATCTGAGAAGCAGGAGGAGACCAGGCATCTGCATCAGCCAGAGCTGTTTGCCTGGAGGCACACGGGCTTCACTGAGATGCAACGTGGCAAAGTTAATCACGGATTCCAGGGGCTCCCCCCCCACCGTGGCCCCTTCCTGGGAGCTGTCCTGATGCACTTTTACCTTTTACTTCCCCATACCCTCAGGGGAGATGTTTCCTCCCTCTCAGATCCCGCTGGCCACTTGGGACTCTGTGCCCTTGCAGGTGCGGCAGCTACAGGGGCGATCTCAGATCCCCACATATAGACAAGATTTGAGGCCAGAGCCTTGACTTTGGCATGCTAATTTGCCCTCGGACATGTTCTCAGAGGCTCTGTGCAGGCCATCTGTCTGCCCTCCCTGGGGCTGTCCTCACACCCCATCCCCTGCAGAAACAGACACAGGCCACACCCTGCACCAGGACAAACAGTGGTCTCTCCCCTGACATCACTGGGTATGGCCTGGGCCTGTAGGAATCCCACTTACCACAGTGCTCCTGAGCAACCCAGCCATTGCTCAAGTCTCTTGACCCTGGGCAGCTGCAGGGGATGCTCACCACCATGGCCCCTCCCCTGCTCTTGGGACACGAGCCACCTTCCACTGTGGCACTGCTCCCTGCTGATGCTCCCGTCCACCCCCACCCTGTCCCCCAGCTCAGAGTTTCCCCATCTGTGCCACACTACAATGGCCCTACTGCCAAAAACATACTCCTTCTCCTTCACCCACCCCACAGGACTCTGGGGCCACAGGGAGGCCCATTCAATGCCAGTGCCCTCCTGCTGCCTGCGTCACATCTCCTTCCTCTTGCTCAGACCTGAGCAAGCCCAAGCTGTGCATCGCAGGACCCTCACAATCCCCTTCCCTTGATGTACATCTCTCCCAGATGACCTCACAGCCATGACTCCAGACTTTACAATCTCAAAGCTCATTTGTAGGTTGGGTACCTGGGAAGCGACGTGGGGGAGTTTATTGGGGGAATTTATTGAGCTCCTGTGAAGGGAAGAGACACAGGAGAGGGCAAAGGGACAGCAGAGGTACACGGCAGCATTAGGGACCACCTCTGTTGACCCCATAGTGCACTTGGGCTAGAGTGGCCTTTGAGGACATCCTGAGCTGGGTCCAGGTGGCCAGGCCTCTGTGCTTCTGCCTGGGGCATCCAGGATGGAGTTGCCCTGGGAGTCGAGGGAGAGTGGCTCTCCACGGCAGCAGGTCTTGCAGAGGTGACACTTGTAGAGGTGACAGCGAGGCCTGGATGTCAACAGCCCACGCTGAGCATGTCACCTGGTCCACTCCCCTACAGATCCATGGCTCCCTTTGGGAGTTTGCCTTTGTGTTTTTTTTCCATTCCAGCCTGACATACAGGCCCCAGTGGTCCAGTCCAGCAAAGAGACTCCAACTCCTCCTTCCAGTGCTGGTCCAGAACTCCCCTCTGTGAAGGCAGCTTCTCCTGATGACCAGGCAGGGGGTCCATCTGCCCTCCGCGGAAATGCCAGGCCAGAGGGGCAGAGACTGCTGCTAGCTCACTTCCCCTCAATGACAACAGAGGAGACCGCCAAGGCCCTGGGACTGGCGCTTAACTAAAAGGGGGAGGGACCATAAACACTAAATACATCAGCTTCTTCAATTTAAGTGGTTTACTCCCCAAATGGCCACAAGAGCCAGTTCTGGGCCAGGTCAAAACCAGGAATCGAGAACTTCATCCTGGTCTCCCACATGAGTGGCAAGGCCCAAATACTAGGGCCATCACCTGATGCATTGCAGGTACATGAGCAGGAAGCTGGATCTAAAGTAGGGTTGCCGGGGCTGGTGTGCCAGAGTCACATTGTGGCTTAATCCGCTGCCCTACGATGCTGGCTCCAATATTGGCTTTCAGATATGTTAACTGTGGTGGATTCCTGTGGGGACTTCTCCACTGTGCTCAGAGACACGAGGAAAAATGCATACCATCATGGAAAAGGAGCAGAGAGAGGGAGAAGTCAGGAGTTTGCTCAGAGTCCCAGCTTCCTGCCAAGGGGTTTGAGGCAGTCCAGAATCATGAGTGAATTGTTGGCAAAGGTGCTAGGTTTGTGTACACTTGGGAGCTAGAAAATGCAACTTGAGACGCCAGAGTGCTGAAGGGGTGACGCGTTTGCAGTCGTATGTGTGAGCATAGGTGTGTGTGTATGTGCGTGTGTGTGTGTGCACACTCAGGGAGTCTGAGAGCAAAGGCATGATCTTGTTGGACAAGCATGGGATTGAAAATTAGTTTTTCTGATGCGATATTTCTTCATGGATAATCAGGACATTTTACTGACCTCAGGGTGTGGTTCACAAGTGGAGTGTGGCCCTATGGTGTTATTACACAGCCGTACCTCCATCAAAAGTGGCTGCAGGAATGGAATTCCTTCCCAAAGTTGTCATGCTTAAGTTTTTGCTGTGTTTTGCTTTCTGAATACTTCTAAGCAGGACGACAAGCAAGGGTCCCATAGGACGTGGATTTCTCAGCTCAGTCAGCTTTGACTGGGAATTCCACTCCACTGATGACAGATCTTGGTGGCTTATCACAGCCACATCCTTTCTCTACCGTTTGGACTCCATTTCCAAATGCTAGTTGCTCTCCCACTCTTGTCTCAAGGTAGTGGAGGATTTCCTGTGCACTAATGAGCAGGGTAGTGAATACCCAGCCGGCTGATGTGAGGATGGTGGCAGGCCGTATTATCTGCATGCGAAAGCACTGATTCCCAACACTCTGGTCCATGCACATTGTCGCGCAGTGGTAATGAGAACAGTGACCATTCTCAGTGGCATTTGCCACTCTGTAAGTGTTCACGGGCCTGACCATTTGGTACCAATGGGCCTTGCCAAATTTTCCTTGCCAAGGATTGTCTGTGAACCAAGCATGCCCATGGAGAGTCTGTACAGCCAAATCATATGCAACCCAGACAGGTGTTAAGCCAATCCAGAAGTTGATCACGTTATTGCATAAGCTCAGCCTTCACCAGTGTGAGGAAGCAGGCAAGTGTCTTTGTCATGTCGGGTAATCTGTGTCTGATTCGCGTACAGCCCATGAAGCTGTTGGTGTGGGGCAGACAGGGCTTCCAGCCAGGAGATGACACAGGTGCCCTCTTTACCCTCACTCTTCTGCTTGGCACAGTTGACAGCAGCCCCGAAAGTCACTCTCAGGGAGAGGGGAGTGCTTACAAGGGTCTCCCTCCAGTCACCCACTCACTCACTGAGCACTGCTGCTGTGGATTATGTGGTCTTTAGTGGACAGTGAACTGCAACACTCAGCAACTATTATTGTCTTTATAAAATCCCAAGGGATGTGTTTAAAAAAATAAACTTGTAGAGTTAATGAATGATTTCACCAAAGATGCTGTTTACTTGTTTAACGTACAAGTTAACAGTGCATACATACAAATATGTGTTAGCAATGAATACATGGATACTGAAGTAAAAAACAAGGTATCTTTCACTCTACTAACATATGAGAAAATCAGGTACAAATTTAACACAGCATGCATAGGACTCTTATTCTGAAAAGTCTAAAATTCTGATGGGAAAAACCAGTGAAGATCTAAACAGACGTCAAACTGTATAGTGTGATCGTGCTTTAGAAAATTTAAATTAGCAAAGCTATCATTTATCCATAAATAGATGCACAAATTAAGGTGATTCTTACTAAAGTCCCAGGACAATTTGTGTGTGTGTATGTGTATATATATATATATATATATACATACATATATATATATATTTGTGTGTGTGTGCGTGCATATATATATAATGAATATCTAAAATTTATATTGAAAGACAAAAGAACCCATATAACTAAAAGAATTCTGAAAAATAAGAATAAAGTGGAAGGAATTAATCTATCCCATTTTAAGACTTTTAAGGATACAATATCCAGACCAGAGAACACCACCAGAGGAACAGGCACACACACCATCGTGTAAGAGGTATGCAAGAAGTTCGTGGAAATTGTGTATTATGCAAAAACTAGGTACATATTTCAAAATTATTTTGCATCAAAATAAACTTATTTCTTAATTGTATTTTCCATGAACATGTTGAATTTCCTTCATGTGTCATTATATGATGCATGTGCAGCTCCAGAAATGTGTTATTTAATTTCCAAATATTTGAAGAAATTGGAGCAGTCTTTCAGTTGTTGATTTCTACTTGTATTGCACTGGGATCTGAAAGCATACTGGCCTTCTTTCTGCTCTTTAAACAGATTGAAGAGATGGGTGGGCATGGTGGTGCCCCAGGCTAAGCTGCCACTTTGGATGCTCACGTCCCATATTGGAGTGCCTGCTTCCAGTCCCAGCTACTCTGCACTTCCTGCCGATGTGCCTGGCAGGCGACATTTATGGCCCTCATTGGATTCCTGCCACCTCACGGGAAACACAGATGGAGTTTCTGAGCCCTGGCTTTGGCTTGGCACAACCCTAGCTGTTGCAGGCTTGGAAAGTGAACCAGCAGATGGAAGATAATAATTTTAACAATTTTGAAAATGTTTTCTTAACTTACATTATTTTTTCAGTGTTTAATGGCAAATTCAGTTTGTTTTCATCTTGAATACTTATTTCTTACACAGATAGAGTCTATGTTACAGCCAATCTTCAATCTCATTATTTTTTACAATTTTTTTTACTTATTTATTTATTTGAGAGGTAGAGTTACAGACAGCGAGAGGGAGGGACAGAGAGAGAGGTCTTCCTTTCATTGGTTCACTCCCTAGATGGCCGCAACAGCTGGAGCTGTGCCGATCCGAAGCCAGGAGCCAGGAGTTTCTTCCAGGTTTCCCACATGGGTGCAGGGGCCTAAGCACTTGGGCCACCATCTTCTACTGCTTTCCTTGGCCATAGCAGAGATCTAGACTTCAATCACATTCTTATATCAACCCGGGTGAGAAGTTTCCTTTTTGCCAAAAATTAGATACCATAATACAACACATATTTCAGTAATACTATAGTGATTAGGCTAAAACCAGCTCAACCAAAGGAAGAGTTTTATATATACCATATACTTTCATGTACATATCATGCTGATGTTATACAATTTATTAAAAAATTGATTGGCCACGCTTTTCCAGGAATTCCTGATATAATAGTAGACACTGCATGTTCTGTGTACTTAATAACCTCAGAATATGATGGCACAGGAGTTAGGCATGTAACACAGACACACTTATGAGACACAGACTGATGTTCAACTTCCCCAGGGTGCAGAGGAGGTGTGGTCAAACTTTAAAAGGACCATCTGAGCTACATTTTTATTAATGACTCAGGATGCTATCTGTGAACAAGAACAGAGATTGAGGTTTCTTGGGTGAATGTCATATGGAAATTTATAGAAATACACAAGAGGCATATCAAGGGTGATGGTGGTAGCAATGACAACAGCAGCAGTGGGCTGTGGCAAGGATGATGGCAGTCCTCACAGTGGTGGTCACAGTGACAGGGAAGGTGCAGTCAGCTGACGGTAGATAACAGGAGAGGTGCTGGTATTGGTGTTAATGTTGTAGCTGCTGTTGGTGGTGGTGATAATTGCTAAAAACAACCAAGCGGGTGCTGTTGGTAGCACTGGCAGTGGTGGAGGCAA
The DNA here is from genome assembly GCA_949820135.1 of Sylvilagus floridanus. Lineage (NCBI taxonomy): Eukaryota > Metazoa > Chordata > Mammalia > Lagomorpha > Leporidae > Sylvilagus > Sylvilagus floridanus. Next base: position 65,887,473 of record OX463236.1, on the reverse strand, counting down.
TGCTGGTGGTGGAGAATTGGTAAAGTGGTGGTTGGTGGCAATGTTTGTGACAGTGGTGGTGGGGTGTAGGTGACAGTGAGGTGGTGAGAGTAGTAATGATAATGGTAGTAGTAGTTGGTAATAGCAGTGGTGGTGGTTGTAGTGGTCAGCCTGTGGCAGTATTAGCAGTTGTGATAATGGTGGTGGTGGTGGTAACTTTGGCTGAAGTATTGGTAGTAGTGTTAGAGATAATAGTACTGTGGTTTGTATTGGTGGTGACCATGGTGATATTTGTGTGGATGTTAATGTTACCCTTATTTTTGGTGGAGGAGAAGGTTGTGGTGGTGTGATGGTGGCAGGGGTGTTCGAGGTGGTATTGTTATTGGTATTGGTAGCATTTTTGTGGTGGGAATTAAGGTGAAGATGGTTTGGGAAATAACAGAACAGGATGGTATTACTGAATACGGTTACAGAACGGAGACAAGACAACCAAGGGCCTAATGGGTAGCTTCTTAGCCAGTATGTGGGTGGAGTAGAAAAGAAAAGCCCAAAGCCTTCTTACAATTTTAACAACATTCTTCATGAAAGGTGTTGCACTCCTGAAGGCTCATTAAACCCTGGACTCTTGCTCCTATCTATCACCAGGTCTGCCTTTGGGTCTTCGTAACCTTCGGTGAATGGTTTCAATTCATCACTTATGTGTTCTCATTCCCCAAATTAAAGCATCAGCCACACTAATGAGCCTGCTAGAAAGGATGACTGCTCTTGTGCTCAAACGAGCCCCAAATGCTCACAATACAAGGACCAGGATGAAATACAAAAGGCTTCTCTTGGAGAATCCAGCGGACAAGGAATGCCAAGTTCTGCCGTGGAGAGGAGGGGCTGGGGGCTGGAGCTTGGGGGAAGCCAAGAAAGGGGACAAGTCTGAAAGCCCTTTATTATTTAGTGACTACAAGTGAGAAAGAAAGAGAGCACACAACTTCTGAATGGTATGATTATAGAGATCTTGAGAAGAAGGGAAAGCTAGCTTGTCTATTATTTAAAAATAGAAAGACTGGAGGAAGAAATAACAGAAAGGAGTGATGATCTGAAATAGGTGCATCAAAGTTTCACTCTTTCAAACTATTTTTGCGAGCACCATTGTTCCTGAAAATGGTGTGTGAGTGGGTGGGCATTTAGAAAATTTAGATAAAGCAGCCTGAAGGACCTTGCTCTGTCTCACGGAGCTGGTTGCTAGCGGAGCTGGAATTATAAGGCCCAGAGAGGGGAAGCTAGCTTCTGAAGACACACTGCTGAGTGCATGTCACCTCCTGCAGACTCCTCTTCCTCACACACTCCGGGGATGATATGACCATGAGGTCTCTGTAGGAAGGAGGAATCCCCCAAGACCCCGGCCAGGGACGACTTGGGGAAGAAGGAGGGAGTGAGGATAAGCTGGCTGGGATCGTCATCACCCATCTCAGGACACTGAAGCCTTGTCCAAAGATGATGTGCAGAGTAACGAGGAATAACCCCTAACTGTTTTTGTTCCCTGGACTTTGGAAGAATGTTCTAGAAACTTATCTTTTATGGTGCAGAACCAATTAGCCAATTGTTAATTGTTCTTCCTGCTTGATTTTGATGAAACACTGTTTAAATTAAAAGTGTCATGTTCATATGAGTTCATTTTTGTTAAATTTTATTCATATAATCTTCTCTTTGATATCTGGAGTGCTTAATAAATATTAACTAAAATTAATGCTGTATAAATACATTGATTTAAAATCTGAGGTCCGTCTTTTCACTTTTTGATGTTGTTTCAATATTTACAAAAAACAGTACAGCCACCGATTCTTAAAATAAAACAATTAGCTAGCTACTAATATAATCAAGCAAGACAGGAATGTGTCATATTACAAGAAAGAAAGGAAGAATGCTTTTAAAGTTCAATTTAGCAAAAGTAAGCAGTGGGATGGGAGTGAAAATATCCAAAATTTGACAAAAACATAAAGTTACAGATCCAGAACCTGAACCCTCTTCACAGTAAGTATAGCTTAACATAAACTCTCCCAGAGACACAGCATAGTAACATTGCCAAAACATGAACAGAGGGAGGCATTGCCTAATAGTGAAGATGAACCCCTCAAGGGGCACAGCATCCAGAAAGTGCATATGCACCAAGCAACAAAGCTACGAAGTCCATGCAGCAAAGGCAAGAAGCTAAAGGAGAAATACACAAGTTCACAAGCAGTTGGAGATTTCTATTCTCTCTCAGCAACCGATAGGCAAAACTATCAGAAAATCAATAAGGGTAGAGAAGACTTCAATAGCAATGTCAACCAAAAGGACCTAATCAACACTTACAGAACATTACAACCATCAAAAGCAGACTTCATTTTTTAAAAATAATGCACTAAACATAGAACAAACATAAACCATATTCTGGACAAGAAAGCAAAATTCAGTAAGTTGAACATTGAAGTCTCACAGAGTTTTTGGACTATCAGTGTAGAAATCAATAATAGAATAATAACAGAAGAATCTTCAAACAAATAGAAATTATGTAATGCATTCTAAATAACCCATGGCACAAAGAGGAAGTATCATGATTAATTCAAAATATATGAAACTAAAACAAAAAGATTTTAAAGCACTGATATTAAATTAAAAGCTTCAATAAGCATTGAGAAGATGGTAAACTAATTAAAAATAGAAATCCTCATAGAAGAAATAGAAAGTATCAAAATAAATGGAGTACATAGATTACATAAATGACAAAGTTAAAATTTTAAACTAAATGTGTGATAGTACAAAGAAAACTCCAGCAGAGGAGGTACAATGGCAGCATGGAGAACACAGGGGAAACTTGAAGAGAGAATAACAGATCACAGCTGAAGAAATGCTAACATGAAAACAGACAGTCCAAGGGCCTCCAGTGGCATGATCAATGGTCAGGCCATTAGCTGTATCCCGTGACTCAGGCCCATAGCTTTCTACATACTACACTAACATAGTCATAACTGCAGCAATTTCCATCAAAGCTTGGGAGTGAGGGCTACTGGTGGTTCACATAGACAGCAGTAACAAATTCAGTAGCAGAGGCCATGATGATAGAAGGTTTCAGGGATCCAAAAGGATCTACCCTTAGTCCAGTATGAAAAAGGGTTCTGGTGTTGAGGGCCTCAAAACCCCAACCAAAGAGGTATTTCCCTCTTAGTTTAATTCTCAGGATAGTGGACGCCATCAATGGTGCATGCGTATGTATAGAGCCTGAGAAGTGCAATTGCTCCATCTCTCCATTGAATTCTAACTTGACACAGGATCTCCAGATCCCTAGTGGACAGAGGGACATTGGGTTAATCAATACCTGGTCCTATTCATTCAGGAACATTGAGAAGCTCTGGCATAAGCAGGCGGGTCCTTCTAACTCACTCCCAGGACCACAGGGATGGCAGAGAGGACAGCACCTCTATCCATCACAGGGGCTAGCAAAGTGCAGACCCCAAGAGGGTCACCTGCCAGGATTTGGCCATAGGTTTTCTGCAGAGTTGGGCAGGAGTGGAAAGCCTGGTTGAATGGGGTCTGGGTGGACAGCTGGTTCCCAGGCAGGACTCGCACTGAAGCTGCAGGGTAGGCCTGCTCTGTTCAGAAGGTTGTGCAGAAGCTGCTGTGCTGGCTATGGTTTGTGTCCTTTTTTCCTATCAGAAGCTACTGTCAGGTCACTTTAAATAAGCGATTGTAGTCACACATCCCACACAGTGACACCGTCCTGGGTAGCATTCGTAGTATTATCTCTGGAGAGAATGTAAGTAAGACTTTAAGGTATCCTCAGGACCACTGGACAAGGTAGTCCCAAAAGGCCATTGATTCATGTTTGCATTTTGAAGTTTCAACAACTTTCTGCATTGAGAGTGATTTATTGGTGCCTGGGACCTGCTGGGAATCATCGTGTCTACTGGAGCTCCCCAAGCCAGCAACAAGGGGCCTGCTTCCTTAGCTTTCTCTGGATTCCTTTGTTGGACCTTTAGTCTGACCCACTGGAGCAGCTGAGCCATGGAACTGGAGATTAAAGAGAAGGATCAAAATCCACCTGCCAAACAAAAAACTTATATAAACAACCTACCAGTTTCTTATAAAAATTCTCTGTGTCTTCCTTAAGCACTCTCTGAGACTCATTGGCCAGGCTGGACACAAACCCCAAAGAATCCCCTAGCACTTCTAAGACCCCCTGTGCACCCCCCAGACCCTCACAAATGATCTACCAGCACCTCCCTAGAATACCCCACTAGCACCTTCCAAAGGTGCCCCCTTGGGATCCCTAGGAGTTTTTCTCTTTCAGAATTGTGCCAAATTGACCACCCTGCTGGATATGGCAATTTGCCAGGGGCTCAGCAGAGCTGGCAGGCATCCGAGAAGCCAATTAAGATGACAAAGCAGAATGAAAATAACCATCAAGTCTTTCAGGGCATCGTGCCATCGTATAAGCAGGAGTCTAAACTGGAGAAAGTATGGTCGTACCTGTTCCATCATCTTCCATCAAGGGTCAGACCTGAGGACTGTCTCCCTGCTAAGGGACTCTTCACAAAAGACCCCAGCATTTTCATAAGCGCAGAAGCTTGGAGAAGAGAGAGGAGAATGACCTAACTTTGGAAGACACTGATCAGAGTTAAAGCAGAGAAATGTGTCTCCAAGGTGCTTTCATTCCCTCTCCCCATGAGGAGGTCTCAACTGAAGTCACCAGAAGAAAGCCTTACTGGAAGCCCACTGAAAAAGAAGCCTCTGGATGGAGACGCACATGGGCTGGGAGTGTAGCTCAGTGCAAGCCCATGGCCTCTCAGGGGACCTTGTCCTTGGCTGTAGCTCCCTGCAGAGACGGCAGTGCTCTGGCCCCCCCACCAGGTCTCACATGGGGAGGGCAGGTGAGGCCTTTGTAATTGTCTGTGGCCAGGCCTGAAAGATCACACAGAGTAAAACAGAAGTTGGACTTCTCAGATACTAGACAGAAGAGCCATGTAAACAGAAACAAGGAGCAAAGAAGGAAATAGTGAAGATCAAAGCAAATCAACAAAAATCAAAATCAGAAGGCAACAGTGAGATCAATGAATTACAGAGTTCATTTTTTGCAAAGATCAGAAACAACAGAAAACCTCTAGCAAAGGTGATGATGACAAAAGGAGTGGAAATACTAATTACCAACATCAAGGATGACACAGATGATACTGCTAGGGATCCTGGAGATTTCAAAATGATTAATAGTGGAACACTATGGACAACTCCACACATGAGTTTGACAGCTTAGATGGAATCGAACAGCTCCTAAAAATCTGCTTCAAAGTATCACAACTTTCCCTATGAGATAAACAATTTAATAGCTCTCTAACAACTAAGAAAATAGAAAGTATAATTAAATATTTTCTAGAAGAAACTCTAAGCCCACATCATTTCATTAAGAAAATTATATAAATATTTAAACAGGTTACACCAATTCTCCATAAAATCTCCTCTAGGAAATAAACAAGTATCACTTACCAACTCATTATGTGAAGCCAGTTGTACACTGGTAGTGGAACCAGAAAAAGTCCAAAAAAATAAAACACAAGTTTTTTTTTTTTTTTTTGAGCTATGTGCAAAAATCTTCAACAAATGCTAGAAAACCTACTGCAATCAATTACAAAAAATGAACACCATGACCAAGTAGGGTTTATTGAAAGGATGTAAAGCTGGTTCTGCATTCAAAAAGCAAAATAATGTAACCCCCAATCAACAGGCTGAAGACAATCAATAAAAGATGGCGGTGACTGTTCCTTGCCACTGCCTGAGAACTGGGTAGGCTGCCCGTAGCTTGCTTTGACCCACCAGGGAAGTGCGCCACCGGCCACTCAGCCTTCCCCCAAACCTGGGAGACAATCAGGGGTGGTGGAGCCCAGTGGAAGCAGGGTCTCACTTTATTGTGAAGGAGAAGGGGGTGGGGTGTTGTGATGCAAAAGGGTCTTAGCCACTCCTATTATACCAGCTTTATGATCCTTAGGCAGAAGAGCCCTGGGCCTGGGGTGTTTGCCACCAGGGATCTGAAACTTAAAGTCAGGTTTTCAAATTCAAGACAGGCTCAGCAAGTTTCCTCTAGGCCTCTCTGGATTCAGCCTCCCCCACAAAAGATCATATTGAAAGATGCTCAAGAGCATGTGTGTATGATTTTAAAAACTCTCAGCAAACTGGAAAGAGAGGGAACTATCTCCAACTCGAAGAATTTAAAACACGAGAGAGCTACGGTTTATACCAGATTGAGAGGTGTAGGAATGAGCACATTCCCCCTGAAGTTAAGTTAAGGATCCCTGTTCTCACCAATGCCATTCAGTGTAGTGTTGGGAATTTTAGCCAGCACAATAAGACAAGAAAAGGAAAAAGAGAAAGCTACACAGCTTGGGAAGCAAAAATATGAAACTGTCCTTAGTTGCACTGACTTCAGAGTCTACACAGAAAAATCTGAATGGTTCTGTGAGCAAATTGCTAGGCCCAGTGAAGGAGTCGCAAAATTCACTGCAAAAATCAACTGAATCTGTATGGACTCACCATGAATAGCTTAAAATTGAAATAAAAATAGAAAGTGTATACTTGATCAAAGAAAGAAAAGAACATCGACATAAATTTATTAAAACATTTACAAGACTTACATCCTGAAAAGTATGAAGTGCTGATGAAATACATAAAATAAAATTGAAATAAATGAGGAGATACTGTGCCTGTATTGATTAATTGAACATTTTCAAAATGAAAGTGTTTTCTCGGAAAATGACCTTGCCAAGAGAATGAAGAAGTCTAGTTATGGACAGCATGAAAAAATTGCAGTTATACAGAACCAAGTTATATAATGAAACTCAACACTAACAAAGCAATCTAATTTTAAAAAGGCAACCATCTATAGAGACCTCCCAGTGAAAAGGATATTGGAGTAATAAATAACCTTATGAAGAGTTGTGCAGCAGCACCAGGTATTAAGAAAATACAAGTATTACTACCATGATTGAACAGTTATACATCTATTAGGACAGTTGAAACAGTGACGATAATGAACACTGGTGCTGAGGCTCTGAAAACCTGTTTCTCAGCTGTTTCTGGCTGCAATATGAATTGATACAGCCATTCTGGAAATGAGCTTAGAGTTTGGAAGTGTGGAAGAAAAAAAATTCCTAAATGTACTGGATGAACATTGCGGTTCAGTGGGTTAAGCCTCCTTGGGAAACCCGAATCTCCTCTCAGGGTGCCTAGGACTAAGTCCTGTCTGTTTCTGATCCAGGTTCCAGCTAATGTGAGCCCTCAGAGACAGCAGATGATGGCTCAAGAAGTTGGGTCCCTGTCACCCACTTGGAATAGCTGAAGGGAGTTTTTGGCTCCTGGACTCACCATGACTAGGCTCCAGCTGTTGTGAGCATTTGGGGAGGGAACTAGTGGATGGAAGATATCTCTCTTTTTCTCTCCCTCTCTTTCTCTCAGTTTATATGTCTTTCTGCCTTTCAAATAAAAAAAATTAAAAACTAAATATGTTCATTGTTCAATTAAAGAAATTTAATTTAAATTAACAAAAATTAGTAATGTACTTCCCTATGTAGCAGTAGGAATGATAAAGTTTCTTAGGAAAAAAAAGGGTTGGCAGGCGCCGTGGCTCAACAGGCTAATCCTACACCTTGCGGTGCCGGCTCACTGGGTTCTAGTCCCAGTCGGGGCGCCGGATTCTGTCCCGGTTGCCCTTCTTCCAGGCCAGCTCTCTGCGGTGGCCCGGGAGTGCAGTGGATGATGGCCCAAGTGCTTGGGCCCTGCACCCCATGGGAGACCAGGAAAAGCACCTGGCACCTGGCTCCTGCCATCGGAAGATTGCGGTGCGCTGGCCGCAGCGCTCTGGCCGCGGTGGCCATTGGAGGGTGAACCAACGGCAAAAGGAAGACCTTTCTCTCTGTCTCTCTCTCTCACTGTCCACTCTGCCTGTCAAAAAAAAAGGGGGGGGGGTCACCATCCACGCTAGTAGAAAGCTAATATGAAAAACAAACATTACTCATTGTACAAGACATGTACCAAGATAATCCAAACCTGAACCCAAAATAAGAAAATATCGGAGCCAAAAGCAGACATTGTATTTCTGATCAGGAGCTTCCATATGATAGAGACACTGGTTCTCCCCATCCGCCACCCCCACACGCTGCATGTGCAGAATGTGGTGTTCAAAACCAGGTGTTTCCAAGTGCTCTGCCGCTGATTGCAAGCAGTCCCAATCCCTGCCGTCACCCCTTGGTTGAACGTTTAGGAATCTTCTGAGCCTCATATCTCTTGATACACTCCTACCACTCTCAAAGCTTTCTATTTTGTCCAATCCCTGGATCACCCAAAGAGACAGCTGCTCATATTCCTGGAAATCCACGTATAAAACAAATCTTGACCCATTCAGCTAACCTCAGAAATTAATTTGAAACAGATTATCAAATTGTAAAGTGCTAGACAAAGACACAGGAAAATGTCTTCATGGTCTTGGGGTGAGAAAAGGTAGAAAAATGGCAAAAAGTAGTAACTAAAAATAAAAGTTAATACAATTGACTTCATCAAATTAAAATTGCATTTATCAAATAATACAGTACCAGGGATATAAAAAGACACTGATAAAAATATTTATAATGAATGCAGCTAAGTAAACTTTTTACTCTTTTTTATTTTTTTATTTCTTTAATTTCATTTAAGATACACAAGTTTCATGTAATTCTTTTTTTTTAAACTTTCATTTAGCAAATATAAATTTCCAAAGTACAGTTTATGGATTACAATGGCTTCCCCCCCCCCATAAATTCCCTCCTACCCGCACCCCTCCCATCTCCTGCTCCCTCTCCCGTTCCATTCACATCAAGATTCATTTTCAATTCTCTTTATATACAGAAGATCGATTTAGTATATATTAAGTAAAGATTTCATCAGTTTGCACCCACACAGAACATAAAGTGTAAAATACTGTTTCAGTACTAGTTATAGCATTAATTCACATTGGGCAACACATTAAGGACAGATCCCTCATGAGATGTAAGTACACAGTGACTCCTGATGTTGACTTAACAATTTGAAACTCTTGTTTATGGCGTCAGTAATCTCCCTAGGCTCTAGTCATGAGTTGCCAAGGCTATGGAAGCCTTTAGGGTTTGCTGACTTCGATCTTATTCCAACAGGGTTATAGTCAAAGTGCAAGTTCTCTCCTCCTTTCAGAGAAAGGTACCTCCTTCTTTGATGGCCCTATTCTTTCCACTGGGATCTCACTCTCAGAGATATTTCATTTAGGTTATTTTTTTTCCAGAGTGTCTTGGCTTTCCATGCCTAAAATACTCTCATGGGCTCTTCAGCCAGATCTGAATGCCTTAAGGGCTGATTCTGAGGCCAGAGTGCTGTTTAGGACATCTGCCATTCTATGAATCTGCTGTGTATCCCGCTTCCCATGATGGATCGTTCTCTCCCTGTTTTATTCTATCAGTTAGTATTAGCAGACTAGTCTTGTTTGTGTGATCCCTTTGACTCTTAGACCTATCAGTGTGATCAATTATGAACTGAAATTGATCACTTGGACTAGTGAAACGGCCTTGGTACATGCCACCTTGATGGGATTGTATTGGAATCCCCTGGCACAATTCTAGCTCATATATACAGATTTAGGAGCATAGTGATACTTCCCACATTATCCTTCCTCCTACCCATGCTCCAACTCTTCTTCCTCCTCCCTCCCCTTTTCCCACTCTTAATTTTTACAAAGATCTATTTCCAGTTTACTTTATACCCATAATTTAATCCTACACTAAGAAAAGAGTTCAACAAATAGTATGAAGAAAAAACAATGATCCTCAATAGAAGAGACAAGGGCTAAAAACAATCACGGAATCTCAAAATGTCCATTTCACTCCAATACGTTACATTTTAGGTACTCTATTAGTTACCTCAGATCAGGGAAAACATACCATGTCAATCATTTTGGGACTGACTTATTTCACTAATATATAAACATCATATAAGTCAATGAAAACATACAACTGAATTCAAAAGTTAGAAGAGTTGACTGAGCTTCACAAAAGGCAAGGTATCTACAGCCATAAACATATGATTAAGTGATTGCCTTCATTAGTGAACAAGAAAGTACAAATGACTGAAATTAAATCCGTGGGCAGTCCAAATGTTGTCAAGAAGGGAGCAAGTGTATTTCTCAGACACTCTCTTGGGAATTATAAAATGTACACTCATGGGGCCGGCGCCGTGGCACACTAGGTTAATCCTCTGCCTGCCATATGGGATGCTGGTGCCAGTTCTAGTCCCAGTAGCTCCTCTTCCATCTCTCTGCTGTGGCTTGGGAAGGCAGTGGAGGATGGCCCAAGTGCTTGGGCCCTGCACCCGCATGGGAGACCCAGGAGGAAGCACGTGGCTCCTGCCTTTGGATTGGTGTAGCTCTGGCCATTGTGGCCATTTGGAGAGTAAACCAGCTGAGGAAGACCTTTCTCTCTGTCTCTCTCACTGTCTGTAATTCAACCTGTCAAATAAATAAATTAAAAAAAAATGTGCACTCACTTTGGGAAGCTGATCATTTTGCCAGCTTCAACTGCCTATTGAATTCATGATGATCAAAACTGAAAATAAATCAAATGCACAACAGGGAGAATGGATTGAAAATTGTCATATTTTTATACAGTCAAGTTTTAAGTGGCAAGTAAAATAAAATCATTGCTATACTCACCAATAGGGATGGTTCTTAGGAACTGAGTAAACCAGACATAAGTGTATGCACACCAGTTCCTCTTATATGGTGTTTATATGAACTTACGATGATGTCATGAGGATAGAGGTTGGAAGTGCAATGAATTATTTGGAGACGGGAGTGAGGGAGTGGATATTCACCATCCGGGGGGCTTATAGATATTTCTAGGCACAGGAAATGTCCCATGTCATCATTTGAGAACAGATCATTCAGCAATACAAAAAATAATTAGTCAAGATGTGTACTTAAGACCTGTGCATGTTACTGAGCATACTATACCTAGAAAAGACTGCTGGGGGAAAATGAATTCAAAAACACATTTAGGGATGCTGGCAGGTTCAACACTGAGACCTTGCCTTTTTCATTGTTAAAATGCTTACCCAAAATACTCATTTGGAGGAAACCTAATAAAATCTACTAAGCAGGGATTGGCCAATCTGAACCCCACTACCACCACCACAATGCATAGCTAGCATAAGGCTAGGACGCATTCTCTGCAGGCTCTGAGCAAATCAATCTTAGCTACTGGATGGCTGCATCATTTCTCAGGGCCACTTTTACTTGAGATGGTCTATACTACATGAGTGTATCAGTCACCATTCCCCAAAGAAACACAACCCAACAGTTGTATGTGGATGTGTTTAAGAGGAAATTTATGAACAAGAATTTGATTATGCATTTATGCAGCCCGAGTTAGCTCATGATCTCCCATCTGCAAGTTGGAGAAACAGAACAGCTGGTGGTGTAATTCAGTCCTTGTCTGAAGGCCAGAGAATAGGGGGCCCCATGGTATAAATCTCACTATGTATCTGAAAGCCCAGGAACAAGGAGCTTTGATATCCCAGGGCATGAGCAGATGGATGTCCTAGCTCAATAGGAGACATTCCTTTCCAACTGGATGCTGCCTACCCACACTGGTAAGGACAGATATTCTTTATTCTATCACCTGTCTCAAATGTTCATCTCTTCTACAAAGGTCTTTGTAGATGCACCTGGAAAGAGCATTTTGCGAGCTTGCTGGGCATCTCAGGGTCCAGGCAAGTTGGCACATGAAAACAGACATGATGATGAGCAAGGAAAGGAGGGAGATAGGGAGAGTTAGAAGGAGAAAGGGAGAGACAATGAATAAAAGCGAAGTTTAGAGGAAATTACTTCCCCATGCACCCCCTAGAAGACATATTGACACACAAGAGATTGGCCACTGCCTGGAGCGGGAGGCAAGTCAGTAGGGAGCCAGATGACATCTGTCAGTTTTTCAGAAGAGCAAGTTTTGGGGCTTTGGCCAGAGGCAAAGCCATCTGCAGTGTTTACAGAAGACTGAAGTCATTGACCTTAACATTGATGCTTGAATTCCTCCTCAAAATTCATTTATCTTCTGTTTCCTTTCTGAAAAAAAAAAAAGCACACAAGAGCAGAGCTACCTATTTTTTTCTAACAAACACCCTTACAGTATATACACATAAAGGCATTTTTCATATGAGATTAGTGGAAATAACATCACAAACCAGAGAATCCAGTTGCTTGAGAGGTGTACCTGCTTTTCTACGTGAATAATCATTATTGTGTGTTGAAACATGGGTTTAAGAGACCCCTTAGGCAAGACAGTCCTCAGAAGATACAACTGCAGATCTCTCTTCCTTCATGCGGGGTAGGTGGGGGCAGATAAAGGGTCTTTAGAAACCATTTTCTGGCTGGCACCGCGGCTCACTTGGCTAATCCTCTGCCTGCGGTGCAGGCACCCCGGGTTCTAGTCCTGGTTGGGGTGCCAGATTCTGTCCCGGTTGCTTCTCTTCCAGTCCAGCTCTCTGTTGACGCCAGGGATGGCAGTGGAGTTTGGCCCAAGTGCTTGAGCCCTGCACCTGCATGGGAGACCAGGAGGAAGCACCTGGCTCCTGGTTTCGGCTCAGTGCAATGCACAGGCAGCAGCATACCGGCTGTAGTGGCCATTTTGGGGGTGAACCAACGGAAAAGGAAGACCTTTCTCTTTGTCTCTCTCTCTCTCTCTCTCTCTCTCTCTCTCTCTCTCTGTCTAACTCTGCCTGTCAAAAAAAAAAAAAAACATTTTCTGTAGCTCAATTCATAATAGCTAAGACATGGATTCAACCCAGATGTCCTTCAACTGGAGACTGGATGAAGAAATTATGGTATACATGCACACTATGGAGTACAACTCAGCTGTAAAAAAAATGAAGTCTTGTTGCTTGCAAAAAATGAATGCAACTGGAAACCATTATACTTAGTTAAATAATTCAGTTCCAAAAAGACAAATACCATATGTTCTCCCTGATCTGTGGTAACTAATAGAGTACCTAAAAGTGGTAACTAATAGAGTACCTAAAAGTGAAATTGACACTTTGAGATGTGATGATTTCGAACAGCCCTTGTCTCGACTGTTGAGGAACAATGCTTTTTTCATACTATTTGTTTAACTCTTTACTTAGTAATCTTATGAGTACAAAGTTAACTGAAAATGGATCTTTGTAAAAAATTAGAATAGAAATAGGAGAGGGCAGAGAAAGCAGGGTGAGAGTATGGGCGGGAGGGGTGGTAGGGTGGGAAGAATCATTATGTTCCTAAATCTGTGTATATGAAATGCAGGAAGTTTGTAAACCTTAAATAAAATTTTTTTAAAAAGTAACCATTTGGTATCACCCGTGATTAAACCGTGGCAATTCTTTCTGACCCAGCCTTGTGGGCTGCTGTGCCAACCAGGTGGCAGTGACAGCAGAAGAGCCTGCTACAGCCTGGCTGATCAGCTCAGGATTAAGTAATTATGGGGTTGGAGGACCCTGTCATTCAGAGCCCAAACCCTCACCCAAAGTCCCAACTAAAACCGCTGGAGCTGGTAGTGCCCTTCTGTTTTGATTAGGTTGTTCTGCTCTTTGCCTCTCCCCCCCCCCCAGATGCTTCCCCCACCCTGTCTGCCTGTTCTGCACCTCTTGATGCTAATGCATGCACAACACATCCCTTGGCATCCTTTCCAGGTGGTTGCAATTGGATTCAGCCACAGGCACATCACCTGCAGGAGACTGCAGTGGGGGGAGAGAAGGAGCGCCAAGTCTCCTCCCTCCCCACTCCCCACCTGGGAAATGCATCTTGGGTAGCAGCCTTTACTTTCTGACTGTTGCCCCAGGCAGCCTCTCCTCCACGTGCTCAACTATTTCTGAGTGTGAAAACACATTTTCTTCCCATGCTTCCTCCAGCCAAGAGTGGTGAGGGCTCCATTCTGTTGCAATGTTCTGTGTAATCACCGTTACCTTATTTCCCTAACCTTGCCCACACCTCTGTACATTCTTCTTTCTTTAAACTGTTCTAATTGGACCATCTGGTGAAATTGTATTTCCTATGGAAATATCACTGATAACAGTGTTGATTCTTCAAGTATATTCATCTGGATTCCAAGTCCTAGACAGTGTAGATCCTTCGTGTACTATGACCATAGTTCCATGACTCCACAACAGGATTTGTGTCATTATAAATTGGACAACCTGAGCCCTATGGAGATACCTGCTTGTGGCAGAGCTGACACTCACCAGTAGTCCTAGGTAGTCCTGGCTCCAGAAGCATTCTGCTAGGCCACCTCCTCATGGCTCAGTGAGATCATGCTAAGAGCAACCTAATATTCTTCCACTTGCGTAGCTATCTGTGTTTTTCTCCTTGATACTATTTTTCCTCTTCTAGCTGAATTCAATCATCTAGAACTAAAGTCAGAAATATGGTAGGAGCTGAATTGTTTGAATTTCAATTTTTCTTTGCCTGATATGCCATCAGCTGCAATAAGAATTCTTATCATTTCACTTATCCCTTATCATCCTTTTTTCAAGGGTAGACTCTACAAAACAAGGATTATGTTTATTTCATTCTCTTCTGTATCTCTAGGGCTAAGGATGTCAACACATAGCATACAGTAAATACTGAATACATATTTGTTCAATAAGTAGATGAATGGATAAATGAATAAGAGTATAAGTGCATAAGGCAGGGACCATACTACTAGTGACACAAGAAATAAATCTAATTCTTAATACTCAAATTATGGAAACATAAACAGCTAATTAAAATGCAAGGCAGAAATAATGAATGTAGAAGCAATGAGGGAAACAGAAAATCACCGTCAGGTTAGAATACCCCTGTAAAAGTCGCCCCAGGCCAAGGATGAATGCTAAAATTAAGGGGGTGGGACTTTAAGGAGAAACAAGAATTTCCATACTCTCAAAGCACCTCCTGAAAAGTATTTAATTACCATGCCAGCCTTAACATATGTCCAGAAACCCTTTGATATTACTCCTTCCAGAAGACGAAGCTTAATTCATCTCCCATGGTGTGTGATCTGAATGTGGAGAATAGCTATTAACGAAGAGTAGATTCTCTCAGCCTCAGCATTTTTCTTGTTACCAGGCTGTCCTGGGCAGCGTAAGGTAGTAGTGAGGGCTCCACCTCTACCCAGTACACTCTAGAAGTAGCCCCATCCCACACTGTAACATTTGAGCCTGGTTCCAGATGTTACTGAATATACTAGGAGAACAAATTTGATCCTGAGAAACAGCCACTGAAATATACTGTGGAAAGGAAAACAGAATAATTTTGATAGTGTAAAATTCTGACAAAAAACACCTTAACCACATGATGAACATTCTCACGTTGATATTACACACCCTTGATGTGTTCAGATAAGAAAGGTAGAGTTTAATCATGTGAAAACAATGGCAATCCCACATCCTCCATGTGCACTCTACAAATACATCTGACCAATGCCCTTCAAGCATGGTAAGGTCATGGAAAACACAGAAGAACATTCATAGATTAGAGGAATCCAAGGAGCAACAATGAGTAAATGCAACATGGTGCTCTGGATTGGATCATTCACAGTACAGGAAAACAACTGTGAAATCTCAGTAAAGTCGGAGTGCAGCTCCTTGTGTTAAGCTGTTTTTAACTTATTAGTTTTGGTAAATGTGCCATAGTTAAGATGCTAATGTAAGAGGAGACGAGTGAAGGAAGAAAATCACCCTATATAATACATTCACAATTGTCCTTTAAATCTGAAATTATTTCAAAGTAAAGTTAAGCAATGAAAAAAAGAGCAAGGCCGTAAGTACTGGAAACACATGAGTGTTACAGAACACCTCTTACTATTTCTCTCCGTAAAGAAGCTCTTTGTCCACTGGCCCTGTGTTTCTATTACTCTTTCCAAGTCCAGATTCATAATTCCACTTACATATTCAGTGGCTTCTGGTTATATATTTTACTATAATTCCATGGCAGCCTCATTGACTAGGTAAACAAGATGATAGAATTTCAAAGCCTTGGGCTGAAAAAAATAGCTTGGGCCAAGTTTCCTCTAACCCAACCACAATTGATGGAAATATCTTGGAAGGAAATTACTTCCATTTATCCCAAATCTCATTGTCTTTCTGAATGCTTAACTCATGCTGCGGGCCCTCTGAGAATAGACCTTCATTTGGAGGAATGAGGCTTATGTTGCTCTGAAGTTTCTCCTTCGGTGATTCATTATGAACTGGCTGCGCTATAGGATCTGAATTCTGAGAGGCACCAAGCTCTTCCCGCAGGATAGCTAACCGACCCATTGTTGGAAGAACAGAAATCAGCGGGGCCAAGGGTTAGTTCTGATAGGAGAAAAACATACTGACCACGTGGTGTAGTCTGTTTTGTGGTGTTGTCATGGAATACCTGAGACCAGGGAATGTGTAATGAACAGAAACAAGAGCCTCACGGTTCTGGAAGCTGGGAAGCCCAAGAGGAAGAGACTAGCACCTGTGAGGGCCTTCTTGCTATGTCACCCTGCGGCAGAAGGGTCAGTACAGGGAGAAAGGGAGCAGGAGATCAAAGTTGCAGCCTCGAGTCCTTTTAGATCAGCATTGAGCTATCCAGGAGAATAGAGCCCTTGAGCTAAACACCTCCCATTGGGATGCACCACCAAACACTGTTGCACTGGGGATTAAGTTTCAATTTTTGCTTTTTGGAGGACCAGTTAATAACAAAGCACCAGGATTCCAAAGCCTTCACTTGGTTCCCAAGAACTACCCATGGAGGCACTTTGGCTAGCCAGCTCATCCAGGACTCTGGACTGGGCCAATGATAAATACTGTGAGAGACAGAGAGAGAGAGAGAGAGAGAGAGAGAGAGAGAGAGAGAGAGAATCCTTCGTCTATTGGTTCATTCTCCAAATAGCTACAACAGATAGAGTTGGGCCAGGCCAAAGCCAGGAACAAGGATCTACATCCCATGTGGGAGGCAGGGGCCCAAGTACTTGGACCATCTTCCTGTGGCTTCTGAGGCACATTAGCAGGAAGCTGCAACTTGAACTGATCTCTGATATGGGACACCTGTGTTGCAAGCAGAACCATAACCACTACACCATGATGTTGGTCCCATCCAACACCATTTGTTTAGGCCTAGCCTGGAGAGAGTTTACAATAATGCACTCACAGACTATCTGTGACCCAGCAGAGTCATGTGTAAGAGGAGGAAGAAGATCATGGGGGAGGGGGGAGGAAGCTGTAGCATAGCGGGTAAAGCTGCTGCCTGACTATTTTAAGCATTTGTTTCATGAACCAGTGGATGGGATATTCTCTCTTTGCCTTTCAAGATGAAAATAAGTAGATGACAATAAATATATAAACTTAAACATTGAATTTGAGAAGGAAATGTGTAATTAATACTTGGCAACAGGGGGCAGCATTGCGATGTAGCAGATTTAGCTGTCACCTGCGACATCCCGTAAGAATGCTGATCGAAGACCCAGCTGCTCCACTTCTGATCCTTCTCCCTGGTAATGTGCCAGGAAAGCAGCAGAGCATGGCCCAAGTGTTTGGTCCTCTGCCACCCGTATGGGAGACCTGGATGGAGCTCCAGGCTCTTAGCTTTGACCTGGCACAGCTCCAGCCATAGAGGCCAGTTGGTGAGTGAACCAGCAGATCTCTCTGTGTGTCCCTGCCTCAGTCTTCACAAGTCTGCTTTCCAAGTAAATAAATAATTCCTTAAACAATTGCAACAATTCCTGACACTTTGTAAATATTCAATAACATTAGCAATCCTTATTTTTGCCACAATTCGTTGCAGTGTGGATTATAATAATCAGTAGAATTTAAAACTACTGAATTGTCCCTCAGGGGAGAATGGTTAAATGAAGTACACTGTATCTGTGTTGGCAGACAGTGGGTGGTCAACAAGCATTTGCTGTAAGTGTGCTTGAATTCTTGTTAGTTGCAGGGCATTTGTTCCATAGCACAATTTTCCACAAATGCTAGGTGGAACTTGTACATCTGCTCCTCTTGGCGTCAGAGCTCCAGCGCCTACCTACCTGCTCCTCCACACAGCAGGCTGTCTCTCAGATTCCTGGAAGCTACAGGACAGCCATAGTGGGGGAGCTGGCAGGGGGCTGGCTGTCTTTTGGGCATAAGGACTCCTCTGACCACAGGGTGTTCCCGG
Organism: Sylvilagus floridanus; assembly: GCA_949820135.1. Taxonomy (NCBI): domain Eukaryota; kingdom Metazoa; phylum Chordata; class Mammalia; order Lagomorpha; family Leporidae; genus Sylvilagus; species Sylvilagus floridanus. The sequence continues at coordinate 65,869,298 of OX463236.1, read as the reverse complement.
GTACCCGTGCCACAACCCTGACTCTGCAATCTAGCACACAAGCCACACTCTTCTGCTCCATGGAGCAAATGCTGCTGTCCTCTGCTCCCCTGCAGAGGGTTGCAGCTGTCCAACTAGCCACTTGGATGGTGGCCTGAGTTCCTCTGCTGATCACGGCCTCTGACTCTGAGCCACAGGCTCTGCCATTTCTGCAGCAGTTGCATTGCAGGGTGTGAACTCATGTGCATGTTGTTCTCTACAGAGAGCCTGGTTTGTTTCGTATTTTAATATTTCTTGTTCACCAGGAGCATGTTTTTCATTTTCTAGAACTATCTGCTTCACTGAGTTCAAGCATCCTGGAAGAGGAAGGCTGGATTCCTTAAGGATGGCTGAACACACTCTAGGGAACAAAGATCAGATCTTAAAGCAATTTCACAAATCTATTTTTCTATCTCTGACAACAGACGTAGTTATCAAGATGGGATCCCAGAACCTTTGGAGGTTTCCAAAATTCTTTCAGTGGATCCAAGTGTTCAGAATCATTGTGTTAAATGATACCAAAGAGTGATCTTTTAAAAATATTTTCTTGTGGTTCTATTACAACTATACTGTAGGATTTTCTACAAGTAATACAATATGTGATGTCACAGTAGGGTGCATACAGATAGAACAGCTCAAATTTATCTATCTTCTATTAGACCAGACATTAAATAAATTCTCCAAAAAAAGTGAGACAATGCCAGTTATCTCATTTTTACTCCATTTTAAGAAAATAAAGTTAAATATTTATTAACCTTATAATTTGTATTGCTTTAAAATGTATTCATTTTGGTATTTAAATAAGTAATAAATGAATACAGGAATGCATCCAATTTAATTTGCTAATACAACAATCATCAAAGGACAAGGTCTTGCATACGCTCAGTAATTTTGAGAATATAAAGAAAATCTGACCAAAATGTTTCAGGACCTCTGTTCTACAGTCCTCCCTTATGAGTGAGCTGGAAGGGAGTGTGTATGTATCATAGCAGTTATGATGCTCAAGTCCCACCCCAGATTACCTGAGTTCTATTCCCAGCTCCTGATTCTGGCTTCCTGCTGTTGCAGGTGCGGGGGGGGGGGGGGGGCAGTGCCACGGCTCACCCAGCTGGGTCCCTGACATCCAGATGCAATACTTGGGCTGCATTCTTGGATCCCTGCTTTGCATCTGGCCCAGCCCTAGCCCTTATGGCCATTTGGGAAGCAAACAAGTGAATGAAAACTAACTCTCTCTCTTGTCTAAAATATTTGTGTATAAAACTGTCATTTATTCTGCTCCAAGTTCAGCCTCTTGAAAGGCAGAATAAGGAAGCGGGGGTAGGAAACTTCCATCCACTGGTTCACTCCACAGAAGCAACCAGCAGCTAGGGGCGGGCTAGGCTGAAGCCAGGAACTTGGAACTCCATCAGAATCTCCCACATGGGTAGCAGGGGCCAAGCACATGACCACCAGCTGCTACCTCCCAGGGTGCACATCAGCAGGAGGCTGGATTGGAAACAGAGGAGGGACTTGAAGCCAGACACTTTGATTTGTGATGAAGTGCAGAAGTGGGCAGCTGAGCTGGTGCAGGACAACGCTCTCTCTCTTTAGTTTGGTGTATTTGTATTTGGTTTTTAAATAATTTTTTAAAAGCTGAAAATAACTCTTTAAGATTTATTTATTTGAAAGGCATGTACACAGAGAGGCAGAGGCAGAGAGTGAGAGAGAGAGAGAGGTTTTCTATTCACTGGTTCACTTCCCAAATGGCCGCAACCTCTGGAGGTGGGCTGATCCAAAGCCAGGAGCCTGGCACTTCTTTCAGGTCTCTGATGTTGATGCAGAGGCCTAAGGACTTGGGCCATCTTCTGCTGCTTTCCTAGGCACACTATCAGAGAGCTGGATTTGAAGTTGAGCAGCTTGGACTTGAACCGGCATCCACAGGGGATGTCAGCACTGCAGGTGGCAGCTTTACCCACAATGCATCACTGCCAGCCCCTTAGGTAATTTTTAATTTAAAAATTCTAACAGGCACATAAAAAATGGTACACATTACTAGGATATGATAGAATTGAAAATCATAACCCCTTAAATAACTTTTAATTTAAAAATTCTAACAGAGACATAAAAATGGTACATATTACTAGGATATGATAGAATTGAGAATCATAACTCCTTAAATAAATTTCAATTTAAAATTTCTAACAGACATATAAAAATGGTACCTATTACTAGGATATGATAGAATTGAAGGTCAAAATGTTAAGTGAAATAAGCCAGGCACAGAAAGACAAATATTGTGTCTTAATTTTAAATTACTTGGAGGATAGAAAGATAATTCAAAAATTATGGACATTCACACAACCAAAGATAATATCTATAAAATCTTGGCCTGTGTCTTTAAAAATACACAGTGATTTTGATTCTGTAAAGCAGGTAGCACATTCTCACTGAAGAGAATATAGTCTTAAAAACATTTTAATTGCTTCGTGTCACGTAGTTTCACTGGGGTATAAACCGTTTTACTGCACTTTCCTCGCTATGGGTGCTTATGTTGTTTCTGTCTCTTTTCCTCTCAGGGATTACACTGCATTAAAAGTTCTCATACCTTAACGTTTCTTCATAATTGTGCTTACTTCCTCAGCATAAGTCCCTAGAAGTTGACATTTTGTCCTAGAAGGCAAAAAAGGTGTTCTTCCATTTTCAGCCAAATTGGTTCCCACAAAGGTATACAAACTCTTCCTCCCGTAGCAGCATCTCACTGGATCTCCTAGCCTGATTTTATTTATTTTTAAAAATATTTAACAGCTTCATTGAGATATAATCCACATGTTATACAATCTGATCCACTTCATGTGTAAAATCCCATGACTTTTAATATATTCTATGTTTTTTACAGAAAGTTTTTATTTAATAAATATAATTTTCATAAGTAAAACTTTCGGATTACCCTAGCTTGATTTTAAAAATCTAATTTGGTTTGGAAAATATGTATTTCCTGGTTGTCCACGGTTGCATTTTTGGATCACTGGTGTGGTTCAGCGTGTTCCTGTGCAGATTTTTTGGTCTGGTTTATGTAATTGTGACCACACTGCCTATGAAAAGCCTAGTTCTCACTTCAATTAGTTTTCCATTGTGTTGCGATCTCTCGGTGAATATGCATGCTAATTGCTGCGTGAGACTGCATTGAATAGATATTCCATATGTACTTCATCAATTCCAGTCACTATACGTTTAGGTCTGATTTACTACTCTTTTAACTTTTCTGTCTTTATTATATGCTCAGGCCTGCCTTAAAAATTTCCATAGACTAGAGAATATAAAGCACACACATGTTCAGGAGACTGGATGCCCCATGACAGGGTGTTGGCAGAGTGGTTTCCCGCCAGGCTCCGTAAGAGAAGGCTCTCTGGCTGTCCCCTCCCTCTGTCTCTTCACATTATATTCTATGAGAACCTCTCTGCCCAAATTTCCCCTGCGTCATATGGACACCAGCCATATTGGACTAGGACCCACCGAAGTCACCTCATGTGAACTTCATTATCTCCTGTAGAGGTTCTTTCTCTAAATGGAGTCACATACTGAGATCCTGGGCAGTAGGACTTCAGTATATGAACCTTGGAGGAACCCACTTTAGCCCTTTAGATCACCCTGAAGCTAAAGCTTTGTCTGCATCAGGGCTTGTTTTCTTAGATTAAATTCTCAGGGGCAGAGAAAAGCACACTAAACTTTCAGGATCTTTGTTGCATGCTGTCAAAGTGATAGCTTGCATTTTCTCAAAAAGACAAATGACCTCTCATTTGCAATTATAGATGAGATTACACATGCAAATGCTTTTTATTTTGTCCCCAGGCAAGAGTGGGATTGCTAATGTAAAGGGAAGGGGCCATGGTCCCATTATGCTGGAGGGAGGAGCAGGGAGGGTCTGGGCAGTAGAGAGCCCAGAAGGCAGAACTGCCACCCGTGGGTAGATTCTGTGTTCTGCTCACACTGCAAGCCTGCTCCGAGCCTGACCTGCAAGGCCCTGATTTGTCTCCACTGAGAACCCTGAAGTCATGAATCGTCCTCAGGGCCTGGAAGCGTGGGCACAGGCAGGCCCTGGCAGGGAACAGTGCCTTCCAAGGAAGTGTCCTCTCTCAGTGGCAAAGATCACACTCCAGGGACCCTCTGCTGTCCGCTTCACCCTGGAGGGCTGGCCTCTTTGCCACACTGCACACATCCATTTTCCAGTGGGCAGATGCTAATTAAGAAGCAATTTAGAATAATTAGAAGCCAGTAATGAATAAAAGGTAATGAGACATTCGATCTGCCAGTAATTTAGCAAAAGCAATGACTTTGCTAACAGGGAAGGAGAGCATTGCTGGCACTTGGATGCAACAGGCAGCATGCTGGCTGCTGGACCATACAGAAGGGCAGTGCAAGGAGGGCAGCAGAACGCGTGGGTGGCAGAGGGGCAGGTGCAATGGCCCTGCCGTGGATGAGAGATGTCCGGGAACCTCAGGCTGCAGGAGCAGAGAAATGACACCCACAGATGCTCATGGCTCAAAGTCACCAACCCTGAATAAGTGGCGGCATGGCGCCTATGGCTTTAAGTAGATGATCCCATCTGACCTTACTGTAACCTATAGGTACCTATAGGTAACCTATAGGGGTTTGCATTGTGGTGCAGCTGGTTATGCCTCCACTTGCAATGCCAGCATTCCACATGAGCACCAGTTGGAGACCTGGTTTTTCCACTGCTGAACAAGCTCCCTGCTAACACACCTTGGGCCCCTACACTCAAGTGGGAGACCCAGAAGAAGCTCCTGGCTCCTGGCTTTGGTCTGACCCATTGGTCATTGCAGCCATCTGGGGAGTCAACCAACAAATAGAAGAATTCTCTCTCTCTCTCTCTCTCTCCCTCTCTCTCTCTCTCTCTCTCCCCCCCCTCTATCTGTGTGTGTGTGTGTGTGTGTGTGTTCCTCTCTCTTTCTCTGTAAATCTTCCCTTCAAGGAAATAAAAAATAAATCTTTTATTAAAAAGTGGCTTATGGAGGGCATCCAGAGAGTGAAGGAAAGATCTATTATAAATAATCCAACCCTATCTGACGTCAAAACCTGAGACTTCCTGCTCCCATCACCACCTTGGAAATCCTAAGACAATGAGTCAACTGCCAAAGACAAATTTTTTCCTGCTCTGTTCCCTCCCTAATTAATGGTGAGTTAACAGGGATGGGCAGTTCTTTCTTACTATTCACACGGTTGTTCTGTTAAGTCAGCCAGGATGCTCCTAGTGGGACTTTCCTCATTTTTTTGAAGGAAAAGCAGAAAATAAAGGAAAGAAAAGCCTCATTTGAGCTGAGCCCTCTGGGACAGGTTATCCTCAGCCCACCAGGATGAAATTCCTTTGCTTAAAAAATGTTGGAGACTAGGGGCTGGTGTTGTGGCACACTGGGTTAATCTGCTGCCATAATGAGGGCTGGTTTGAGTCCCAGCTGCTCCACTTCTGATCCAGCTCTGTCTTAATGTGCCTGGGAAGGCAGCAGAAGATGGTCCAAGTGTTGGGACTCCTGCCATCCACGTGGGAGACCCAGATGGAGTTTTAGGCTCCTGGCTTCAGCCTGGCTAAGCCCTAGCTATTGTGACCATCTGGGGTGGGAACGAGTGGATACGAGGTCTCTCTGTCTCTTTGTCTTCCTCTCACTATGCCTCTCAAATGAATAAATAAATATTTTTTTAAAAAAAATGATACTGACTAGACTTCTCATCAGTTCCAACAAGCAAAGAGCTTTGAAGTCATTACTTTAGCCCCTACAACAGAAAAGCTGTACAAACTGGAAATCAACAACTTTTCTTGGCCTCATTAGAGACCTACATTCAGAGGGATAAACCCCCATCCTGAAGTCTGTAGGCTCAGGAAAATCTAGTTGCACCTAGGAGCTTGGATTCGCTTACCTGGACCAGAAGACATTGAAGCTTTTGATTGACAATGCTTGACAAATTGCTGGAGGTCAAGTACAGATGAACATGCTAATGAAAAGTTGGGGAGTCCTCACCCCACTGTCATAGATAGGGGGGCATCTTCCCAAGATTTCCCTGGGGATCCCCAACCATGATCTCACAGTGAGGTTCCCAGAAAAGGCTCCTCATAGCCCTGCAACAGCAAGGGAGGAAAGGTCCCGGCATGATCCTCCCAGGCCCTGCTCCCCAATGGAATCCTCCTCTCTAAAGGAAAGTATTGCCCTGAAGGAAATGGGGAAAGCCTATCTCTCCAGGAAATGAGATGGTGCTGCCCTACTCGTGTTACATCCAGCTTCCATCTTCCCTAGGGAGGAATAGGCACTTAAAAATATAATCAGTAGGAGAAAAGAGTTCAAGAGCACAGGGTAGAAATGGAGAAACCCAGATTCGTAAGGCCACATCCATGAGAAACAGGCCCACTCAGACAGTGACTTAACCTGGTGATGTTAACATGCTTCCTTCATGCCACATCTTGACCACCACAAAAATCACTTTCCAATACAGTCCAACCATGATTGAGTGTGGATGCATTCTGAGAAATATGTTGTTCGCTGGTTTTGTCATTGTTTAAGCACCATTGAGTTTATTTACACAAATTAAGATGACAACGTAATCTTATAAAACCAGTTATATATTTGGTCTGTTGTTGATGGAAATGTTGCTATGCCGCTTATGGATATAAGATAACAGTACATTATGGCTAAAAGAACTACACAGCAAACTCTCCCTGAGAAATAGTGCAAAGGAAAACTCTTGAGCCAAGAAGAGTGACAAAACAAAAGGAATTTATAGACTCTGGATCTACAACAAACATTAAATGTTGCCCAGCTCCAACCAGATTAACATATATCCTCCAAATAATGAAAGAGTGTGCATTACCTTGGTCCCTACTGCTTAATTCTTTGTGACCAGATTTCAGTAAAAAATTTCAGCATGATAGAAGGTAAGAAAAAATGCAATCTGAACAGACACAGCTATTATTAGAACCAGACTCATGTTGGAACGTTAGAGAAGGAATAAAAAATAACTCTCAATATATAAATGACTCTTAACGTACATATGTTAAGGATCCTATTGAAAAAGTGAACAACATGCAAGAACAGATGGGTTATAACACAGAGATGGAGACACAATGGAAAAAGTCACAGGAAAATTTTAGAAATAAAAAAGTTACATTGTAATGAAGATGATGCCAATAAGTTCATCTAGTAGATGCGAACAGCCAAGGAGGACTCTGTGAACTTGAAGATATGTCAGTGAAATCTTCTAAACTAAAACACAAAAAAGCACAGAATACTCTGCTTATAAGTTTAACTATTTTAGATTCCTTATATGAGTAGAATTGTGTAGTAATTGTTCTTCTATATTGAGTTTATTGCATTTAGCATAATGTCTTCCACATTTAGCAAAATTATCTTTTACATGTTAAGTAGAAATACTTTATCAGCAACCACATAGTGAGAAATTTCACTGCAAGAAATGTTGAAAGGAACTGATGAAGTGAAGGAAAATTATTTAAGTCAGAAATTTGGCTGTATCTATAGAACAGAGAAGAGTCTCAACAAAGTTATAAAAATAGAATAAACTGGTTTCTTTCTCTTATTGTTAATTAACCTAAAACGATGGCACTGATGCTGCTGCAGTCCAGGGCTGTCTGAAGGCCCGGTGATGCCTCCCCAGCACTCTGCCTGGCTCAGTGGCTTGGTCAACAAGCGCAGCCATTCTCTACTAGCTTCTTCACTACTCAGTAATGCCCCGCCCACCTGGCCAGGCTAAGCCCCTATCCTCCATGATGCGACACACCGTTCCTAGGGGGCATGGTCTTTCTGTTTGCAGACACAGTTCCCAAACCCTGTTCTGTATTTGTTGTTGCATCCTGCTGGGTGGTGCAAACACCGCCTTCCCACCTGGAAAAGGAGAATGTTACATATTTGTCTGCTGGTCTCTCTTGTAGACTTTACACAGCAAAGTCTGGCCTCATAGGACTGTGACTCTGGGGGAACAGAAGGAGGGGGAGCTGTGCTGGCAATTGTAGCAGTGGTAGTCAGGCAGGGCCACCAGCATGGAAGTGCTAGATGCTAAACTGTGTTTGTGCACTCTTTGCTATATCTTTTTTTAACAAGATTTATTTATTTGGAAGTCAGAGCTATACAAAGAGAGGAGAGAGAGAGAGAGAGAGAGAGAGAGAGAGAGAGAGAGAGAGAGAGATCTTCCAACTGCTGGTTCATTCCCCAAATGGCCACAACAGCCAGGGCTAGGCCAGGCCAAAGCCAGGAACTGGGAGCTTCCTCCAGGTCTCCCATGCATGTGCAGGTGCCTACAAAGTTGGGCCATCTTCCACAGCTTTCCCAGGTGCATCAGCAAGGAGTTGGAACAAAAGTAGAGCAGCCAGGACTCGAACCAGTGCCCATATGGGATATCAGCCTTGCAGGCAGCAGCTTTACTCACTACGCCACATCAGCCCCTCTGCTTCATCTTTAAAGCCTACAACAGTTCTGGCTCATAAGGGTGACCAATTATGTTTTGTTCAGTGCATTAATAAATGAATGGACAGATTATCTCATGGTTCGTACTGGCAGCTCTATTGACTTGGTTCTCAAAGCTTCCTCTTGAACACTCAGCTTCTTTCATTTACCCAGTAGCTCTAGGAGCCACCAAAATCTTTTCAGCAGACATATCCACTTGGATGCATTTGGGTCCAGTTGCCTGAAGCAACCTCCATCATCCCTGTTACCTTCAGGAAGGGAGGACCAATCCCTGCCGGCCAAGCACAGTGGGTGTCCCAGTGTTCTGGCCTCCACACTTAATTTGTGATAATTCAGTTACATGGGTGCGTCTGCACCTCAGTTGAGCTATCCTGATGGTATGAACTGTGTGTTTGTATCTCTGCAACTGAACTATCGGGGGCCAGTGTGATTCTCAGTAGATGCTCTCTGCAGTGATGTGAAATGTTAACTCTGCAGCTGGCAATGGATGTTCAGTTATTATTGTCACATTCAACTGATTAGGGAGCTGTGCAACCCAGGTTCTGATTGGGTTAGGTATTTAGAGGGATATTTTGTGCTCTGTCCTATGAAGATGAGTAAGAAACTTGTTCATTGGTGAAGATTGGGTAGACAAAATACAAGTAAAGGGAATAAAGTGATTAGTATAAGAGAGTAAACAATTGAATAACAACCTGTGTGAATATTAGAAGAGAAAGCAAAGAGCAAACATTACCTATTAGATTACTATGTCAGAAGCTCTGTTGAATCTTTTTTTTTAAAGATTTATTTTATTTATTTGAAAGGCAGAGTTACTGAAAGAGAGGGAGAGACAGAGACACACACACACACACACACACACACACACACACAGAGAGAGAGAGAGAGAGAGAGAGAGAGAGATTCCATCCACTGACCTTCTTCCCAAATGGCTGCAACAACCAGGGCTGGGCCAGAGTGAAGCCAGGAGCCAGGAGCTTCTTCTGGGTCTCCCATGATGCCGGGCCTCAAGCACTTGAATAATTTTCTGCTCCTTTTCCCAAGCCATTAGCTAAGAGCTGGATCAAAAGTGGAGCAGCTGGGATTTTAACCAGCATCCAGATTGGTTGCCTGCATAGCAGGAAGTTACACACTATGCAATAACATTGGCCCCTTGCTCTAAATCTTTTACATTTGCTGGTCTCAGTTGCTTTGAACTTTTCAGTTTTGCCTATCCACTGGATTTTTCTTAGATTCCAGTCCTTTCTCCAACACTTTCTGTCAACTCATGACTGGCAACCAAATGAGAAGAAAGTGGGCAGGGGTATTGGACTATTGGTTCTTTGAAGGTCAACCATCAAGTCTGTTCAACTTTGTGCCATAACATTTTCACCTGGAAAGGCTGAGTCCATGAGAACAAGCAAGGCACTTGATATTACTATTTCTTCCATCCAGTTGGCAGAGAGAGATCATAGCATCACCCTCCCTTGCAAATTTCTTTTCTACCATGCCTTTATCTGCTCAATGCTCAGCAAACTTCAGGAGTGCCCTGGCCTGACTCTTCTGCCAGATAAGGTGTGACTGCTCTGAAAAGGACATCTCCAGGTGGTTGAAGTGCAAACCTCCCACCTGCCAGTCAGTGTGTGTGTGTGTGTGTATGTGTGTGTGATTTACTGCTAGTCCTTCTTCATTTAAAGTTGAGTGCAATATATAAATTTATAATGTCCCTCTGACAGTTTAATTCTTCTTCAAGTACCAATATCCAATCTCCCAGGGTTATAGCCCTCCTCCAAGATCTTTCCATTAAAATGTGTGCAGGTTTATGAGACAAGGGAGGTTCTGAATCATTATGGTAGACAGGATGTTTGGTGTTAGCTGGTGTCTCCTGCTCTCTGGGTAACATGCATGTCTTCTTGTTCACATGGTGCTCTGACAAACTCTGATATTGCCAGCTGTACTTGGATGGGCTTGCAGATTCTTCTTTTTTTATTTGACAGGTAGAGTTATAGACAGTGAGAGAGAGACAGAAAGAAAGGTCTTCCTTCAGTTGGTTCACTCCCCAAATGGTCGCTATGGCCAGCGCTATGCCAATCTGAAGCCAGGAGCCCGGTGCTTCCTCCTGGTCTCCCATGCAGGTGCAGGGTCCAAGCACTTGGGCCATCCTCCACTGCCCTCCAGGGCCACAGCAGAGAGCTGGACTGGAAGAGGAACAATCGGGACTAGAACCCAGCACCCATATGGGATGCCGGCACCACAGGTGTAGGATTAACCAAGTGAGCCATGGCGCCAGCACCCAGATTGTTCTTCTGCCAAGATAGTGCTTCTGGGGGGGTGTCCCCAGATGGTATGGCCCCATCGAGTAGTTTACTAGCTGGGGCAACATCTTCTCATCATTCTCTCTATACAGCCTGCTGGTCAGTGAAACACAAATACGGTGGATTCCACATCAGGACATGAGTTGTATCTCAAAGAAAAGGCTACTCTAGACCCGAGGGAGATGTGGTGACATGTGATGTGCGCCACCCTCCCAAAGGGCAGCTAACTGGGTGCTTCCTCCAGGATCTCAGAAGTAGGTGATGGAACCAAGAGACCCTGTCTATTCTTAGTGCTACTTTCACTTGTCAGTGCACCTCACTCTCTTCAGTCCCTAGTTAAGGTTGCAAATCTCAGGAGAGGAGTGTACTGGTGGTTATACCTCATGTGAATGGCAGCAAAGGCTGTTTCTAATTCTCAAACATTTACTTAAGATAGCATAGTACATCCTTTGTTAACAGTCTATGATAAGGCCTAAAAGATCACATATAGGTTTTGCCAGGAGGTGACTTCTTAGGCAGAACTCAGTATTGGCTTAAGAGTGGACAGAGAGAGAGAAAGTTGGAATCTTCTACAACATGTTTTTCATTAGAGCTACCCATTAACTTTTAGCATCTTCCCTTTATATTTACTCATGAAGCAACATGTTGGATCCACTCACATTTGCACACTGAGTCCCAAACACCTTGAAGGTTGCGTTGTTGTCTTGCGTAGCACTAGAGGCATGGGCAAGTCATAACAGCAGGCTTTCCTCCAGTAACACTTCTGGCCAAGCATGAGTACTTGTCCATAGGGAGTACAGCTTTTTTTCTCTTTAAATATTACTTCTGATTTTTAAGAACTCGGAAATCTAATGTGTTAAATGGCCATCATACCTACTTCCATTTTTCAGAAACTGTGGTTCTTATAACCTGTCCTGTATCCTTATAACCATTACTCTCATGACTCATTTCTACCAACTTCCAATTTTCTGGACACAAGGGAAGATGTCTTCTTCCTAATTTAAAAAGTGTTTAAATAATTAGTTTATTTAAAAGTCAGATAGAAATGGACGTGTGTGTGTGTGTGTGTGTGTGTGTGTGTTTAGGGAGAGCTCTCCCACCTACTTACTCATATTCCCCAAATAACTACAACAGTCAGGGCTGAGTCAGGGCCAGAGTTAGGAGTCAGAAACTCAATCTAGGTTTCTCATATAGTGACAGGAACACAACCATTTGAGTCACCATTGCTGTCTCCCAGTGTTTGAATTAGCAGGATGCTGGAATCAGAAGGCAAAACTTGGAATTGAACCCAAGCAGTCAGTTGTGAAATGAGGGCTTTTTAACAATTAAAACAAATTTCTGTCCCAGAGAAAGATACTTAAACAGATTCTCAGCAATTTCATTGAACCCCATCAATGAACACAGCTTGGCTTGGATGCCACAAGCTTACCGTTAGGGATAGATAGGAATGGCCTTTCCAGGTGTTGGATTAAGATAGAACTAGCTCAGAGATGAGGCAAGGTTTTGAATCTCAGCTGAGCTTTGGCGTCTCATCAAGCTGTCATTCCAATACTGCTTGTCTTGCATCTGTTCTGCCTTTCTTTTTAAATAGATCATCCAGTAACTAGGGCATTTTTACATGATCATTCCCAGAATACTAATGTGCATTCCATCAAAAGCTTTGTGATAATGAAACTGAAAAGAGGGTAAAATAAATAAAGGTTGTCATATAAGATAATGGTTCAGCCTGTTGATTGTATCTCATAGAACAATTACAGCATTGCCAAAGATCAAAGGCACCTGCAATTGCCATTGGTACTCATTAACAGTGAATTTTGTTTAAGTCAATTGGCTGCTAGAAACAGTGTTTTGGTACATTAGTTCAGTGAGGAAAGAAGACTGCAAAATGATTTAATATAAGTCACAATAACAATTTATGGGGTTCAAACACTGCTTTCTCTAATTTTCTAAGGTGGAGCAATGTCCAAAAACAAATGGTATGGGGGCAGGACTTCAAGAATGGTAACACAGAGAACTCTGGAAAACCTCTTCCCCACAGAGACATCTGCTAAGCTAGTAAGCATTAGCAATGCCTGTGGAGACTGATCAAAGGGCTTACAGTGAATCGAGAAGCACTTATTCAACAAAGTCCATGGAAACTCAGTACTAACAGTGGGAAGCTGTGACAAGTGTGCTAGGGACTGCATTGACTGCCTTCCTAGTGGATGGGATTTCACAGTGGCCTGAGCAGCCATGTCACAATTTCTGATTCCCCCAGCTTTCAGGAAGCCAAAGACCAGCAGCCATTCACAGTTCACACAGCTCATGCCTCAGGTCTATACTGAGTGTCATGGCAGCTGTCATATGGCAATGCCCTCTTCCGCTCCTCCAATTCTGTTTCCGTGTGTAAGAATCCAACTGGTGAAAAGACCACCCTCTCTTTCCCACATAGCTATGCATTACCAGGAGCTTCTTTGGTGGGATTAGCAGAAAAATGGCATATCTTCTCTCCCATGGCTTTCTGGGGTGAAAAACTGTCCTTGATAGGTTTGACAGCTGGAAAGCCACTAGATCCTATCTTCTCTAATTCTAGGATTCGGAAGGTCCATAGCTGGGCCCAGTGGAGGCACCAGTTTCCTATTTCCTGGAAGTCCAATCCACTGCTCCTGACCATAAGGAAACCATGAGTGGGTCTTAAAGTGGAGGATAAGCTCTCCCCTGAGAGGTGGCACCCAAGGAAGATCAAACTATAAGGATTATGCAATGTAGAGGGGGAAACAAGGAAAATGAATAGATATGCAGAAAAACATTGGAGATGTAAAGCATGCAAACTTGCAGATAACAGAATTCCTGAAGAAGAAAGAATTCAAAATGAATTGCTGAGAACATGAAGATTTCAATGAAAAGCTTTAAACACACATCCAAGAAGCTCAACACAAAGAGATCCACATCCAGACACACTGTTGTCAGAGAGGAATCTTGGAAGCAGTGAGACAAAATGACTCATGAACAAAAGAACAGCAGTAAGGTTAACAACTTGAGATCAGACACAATGGAGACCAGAAACCCATATGATGGCACACTCAAAGTGTTGAAAGCAAAACTTCTCCAGCAAAGCGCTTACAGCTATCAGTCACATTTCAAAACGAAGCCAGAATTATGACAGCCTGGTGCTGGCACTTAGCCTAGTGGTTTGGACACCCGTGATCCCCGATCACAGAGCACCCGGGTTTGATTCCTGGTTCTGGCTCCTGACTCCAGCTTCCTGCCGATGCTGATTCTGGGAGACAGCGATGATGGCGGGAGTAAACTGGTTTCCTTCCAGCCATGCGTCAGATTATGTCTCTGGTTCCCAGCTTTGACCCCGTCTATTGGGAGTATCTGGGGAGTGAACCAGCAGATGGGAGCTCTTACTTTCCGTCTGTCTCAGTCTATCTGTCCCTCTCACTTTCCTCTCTTTTTAGTAAATAAGATTTTTTAAAAGAGGAAAAGTCTTTTAAAAAACGTAGATGCTCCCATGTGGTGGAATGAGAATGCTGTGCCAAGATGGCGCTGGCGAGCTAGCGTCAGTTACTCAGGAATGGCACCCGGCACTCAGGAACCCACCTGGCAAAGGAACCTGCCTAGCAGCAGACAGTGATTGGTCACGGCATAAGCCGCCCCTTGACCGGATTGGCTGCCTTGGCTACATACGCTGCTGCACCAACTGAAATAAATAAATCAGCGAGCTGCTCACCTCTAGCCTGCTTTCACCAGACTCCCCATGTCTGTGTCATGACTCCGGGCCTCTTGCCCGCACTGCACTTCTCTTAGAACGAATCCACAGGAACACTCCCAGATGTTATAGACTGAATGTCTGCCTTCCCCCAATTTTATATGTTGAAGCCCTAATTCTGGATGTATTTGGGCATAGGGCCTTCACAGATGGAATTAAGGATAAAAGGGGGTTCTAATCCAATAGGATTAGTTTTTGTCTATAAGAAAAAAAGAGAAGACTCACGCCTTCTCTCTCCCGGCAGCTCTGTGTGTGAGTGTGTGTGTGTGTGTGTGTGTGTAGCATCTGAGGACACAGCAACAAGACAGCCAGCTGCAAGCCAGGAAGAGAGCTTGTGATGAAGCTGATGCCACTAGACCTTGATCTTGAGCTTATACTTCCAGCTTCCAGAACTGTGAGCAAGTCAGTTCCTATTGTTTAAGCTCACTGATCTGTGGTATTTTGTTATGGCAGCTCAAGATGAAATAACAAAGCAGATAAACAAAATATCAGAGAGTTTCTTGCTAGCAGGCTTGCTTTATAGGAAATACAGAGGATGTTCTTCAGGCTGAAAGCAAGTGATGCAAGAGAGTGATCCAAACCCACACACAAAAAAACCAACAAGGACTATTAAAGTTAATTATACAGAAAACTGTAAAAGACATTCTCAAAAGCAGTCTGACAGAGTAGCATGTGTATAATTTTTTTGCATGCTTGAATCACACAAAAATGCAGTGTATTAGTCAATACTAACACAAAGGAAATGGATGGAACCAAAGTTGTATTTAGAAAGGAAGGCATCAGATGGTAACGCATTAGCCCCATTGGGGCTTCATTAGAACACATCAGACATTCTCTCTCTCTCTCTCAACTTCCTTTAAAAGTCATACAATTAGGGCTGCTGCTGTGAAGCAGCAGGTTATGCTGCTACCTATAACACCAGATCACAGAGTAGCAACTTGAGTCCTGGTTGCTCTACTTCTGATCCAGCTCCCTGCTAATGCACCTGGAAAAGTAACAGAAGATGGGCCAAGTGCTTGAACCCTCATGGGAGACCATATGAAATTTCTGGCTCCTGGTTTCAGTTTGACCCAGCCTTGATTATCCCAGCCACTGGGGAATGAATCAAAGGATGGAACATCTCTCTCCCTCACCTCCCCATCTTTCTCTCTCTCTGTAACTCAGCCTTTCAAATAAGTAAAAATAAATCTTTTTAAAAGGATACAAAGAAGGAGCCATCAAAGAAGGAGGTACCTTTCTCTGAAGGGAAGGGAGAACTTCCACTTTGATTATGGCCTTGTATAAATACGGTCGGAGTTTGTGAACTCAAGAGGCTTCCACAGCCTTGGCAGCTCATGACAAGAGCCTCAGGTGATTACTGACGTCATAAATAAGAGTGTCAATTGTTAACAGCAGGAGACACTGTGCACTTACTCCCATGTAGGATCTCTGTCCTTAAAGTGTTGTACTATGAGAATTAACGGTAAAACTAGTCTTCAAACAGTGATTTATAGTTTGTGTCTGTGTGGGTGCAAACTGTTGAAATCTTTACTTGGTACCTAGTTGATCTTCTGTATATAAAGATAATTAAAAATGAATCTTAATGAGAATGGGATGGGAGAGGGAGTAGGAGGTGGGATGGCTTGGGGGTGGGAGGGCAGGTATGGGGGAAGAACCCCTATAATCCAAAAGCTGTATTACAAAATTTATATTTATTAAATAAAAGCTTTCTAAAAAGATACAATTAAATACAAAAATAATAATTATACTATTTACTAAGGAGCTTGTAATATTGTAACATGTTTCATGAACTATATAAAGCAAGAATAGAACAAAGTGGGAGAGGTGAATAGAAGTATAGAGAAAACAAAATTTATATCAATTAATTTAAATTAAAATAAATGAGAGGTTCATTTTGATAAGATGTAAGCCTCAGTGCAACCACCAAAAAGTTTTACTGAAAATCATAAAATTACATTTCATTGAAAAATTAAATGTTTTTTTAAAGATTTATTTTATTTATTTGAAAGGCAGAGTTACAGAGGAGGAGGGAGAGAGAGAGAGAGAGAGAGAGAGAGAGAGAGAGAGAGAGGTCTTCCATCTGCTGGTTCACTCCCCAATTGGCTGCAATGGCCAGAGCTGCACTGATCCGAAGCCCAGAGCCAGGAAATTCTTCTAAGTCTCCCACGCATGTGCAGGGGCCCAAGGACTTGGGCTATCTTCTGCTGCTTTCCCAGGCCATAGCAGAGAGCTGGATCGGAAGAAGAGCAGCCGAGACTCAAACCAGCTCCCACATGGGATGCCAGCATTGCAGGCGGCAGCTTTACCCACTGGCCCCAGCGCCGGCCCAAGATCCAACCATTTTCTATCTACCAGGAATACACATTGGATTGAAATGTAAATAGGATGAAAGTGAACTGGTGGAAAAACATATGTATGCCATGTAAGCAGCAATCCAAAGGGAGCTCAAGACTATAGAAATATCAGAGGAAAATATATTTTCAACTACAAACATTTCTATTCATAAAGAAGAAAATGTATAAGATTTTATGTCAAGAAGAAATGCATTTATTAACATAGATACACACAACGACAGAGCCCCCCAAACCAAGAGAATCAAAGAGAAGTACAATATAAAATGACTACTTGGAGACATCAAGTTTCATTAACAATTATAACAACAAAGCAGAAAATCAGCAATGACACAGAAGACTTTTTTTTTTTTTTTTTGGACAGGCAGAGTGGACAGTGAGAGAGAGAGAGGGACAGAGAGAAAGGTCTTCCTTTTTCCATTGGTTCACCCCCCAATGGCCGCTGTGACCGGTGCACTGCAGTCGGCGCACCACACTGATCCAAAGGCAGGAGCCAGGTGCTTCTCCTGATCTCCCATGGGGTGCAGGACCCAAGCACTTGGGCCATCCTCCACTGCACTCCAGGGCCACAGCAGAGAGCTGGACTGGAAGAGGAGCAACCAGGACAGAATCCGGCACCCCGACCGGGACTAGAACCCAGGGTATCAGCGCTGCAGGTGGAGGATGCTCAGGTGAAAAGTGAAAAGCATCAAAATTTGTGAGCATAGTAAGGCGTGCTGAGAAGGGATTCATAGCACTAAAAGATTTCATCAGAAAAGAAGAAAGGACTCAAGTCAGGAACATAAGTTCCAGCTTCATGAAACTACAAGAGTGAGGGAAAGCTAAAGCTAAAGCAAAGAAGAGGAGGAACAATAAAAGTATGAACAAAAGTTAAATGAAATTGAATACAGAAAACAAAAGAGAAAAATCAATGATGTCAACAATTGATTCTTCAAAACAATCAGCAAATTGATAACTGTATAGCAAGAATGAGAAAATAAAGAAAAAGGATAAAAATAACCAATATCAAAGTTTGAACCAAGGATATCACTTCAGATATTACAGCCATTAAACAAAACGAGGTGGGGGCAGGGTGAGCATCTGGTAGAGCTGGTAAGACACTGCCTGGATAGCCCACATTCCATACTGAAGTACTAGAGTTGCAGTCCTGGCTCTCCGCTAATGCACACCCTGAGAGTAAGTCAGGAATGATGTGACAGGTAGTCAGGGCCCTGACATACGATGGGAGAATTGAGATCCTGGCTCCCAGCTTGCCTGCTCCAAGTATTTGGGGAGTGAACCAACAGAGAAGAGATGTCTCTCTCAATCCAGATTAAATAGGTAATCAAAATAGCAATGAAATATCAAAGTGATTGAATTTATAATTTCCTAATTCCTCAAAAAATAATATCCATTCCCAAACAATTCCACTGGGAAGTTTAGTAAGCATTTAAAGAAGACAGAGTAATAATTTCACACAATTTTCCCCAAAGTAGGAGAAAAGTGATTCTGTCTCAACTCATTCTATGAGCTTATTATTACCCTGATATTCAAACTAGAAAAAAAATAAAATAACAAAATAATATATCTCTTGAAATTAGATTCAGAAACTATCAACAAAATATAGCAAGTTGAAACCAACTATATATAAAGATTTGTATATTGATCATGTCCAGGTAAAATTTATTACCAAGTGAAATTTTTTTAATGTGGCCTGACTCAATATTTGAAAATTAATTAATATGATATCAAAAACAGAATATCAACAGCTCAAAGAAAAAGTAATATAATCATATGATTATAAAAAATTCTGTTATAAACCTCAGAATGAAGAAAAATTAGCTCACGTTGAAAAAGAGTAGCTACAAAAACCTATAGCTAACATAACAGTTAGTGGTAAAAGTTTGACTTCTTTTCCCAAAAGGCAATGAATCAAGCAAATATGCAAACTCAGACATTTTATTCAACAGAGCGCCTGAAACCAGGGCCACAGTAAAGCAACATCATAATAATCACAATATCTCTATTTGCAAATGGCATGATTGTCTATGTAGAAACTCCAATAAATCAGCAAAAATTTCCTAGAACTAACAAGTGAATTCAGTAAGGTCATTTTATATGAAATTAGCATACATACAAGAAAAATGAATCACATTTTGGTGTATTAGCAGTGAGCATTTGTAAACAGAAATTAAGAAATAGCACCATTTGAAAACAACCAAAGGAAAATGAAATACTTAGGAATTCCACTTAACAAAACCCATTGCATCTGAATACTAAGTACCATAAAATGTTAATAAAAGGTATCAAATATCTAAGTTAGGTACTGTGTTTCTGCATTAGAAGGCAGAGTTTAGGAAATATGTCAATTCTCCATCAACTAGGAAAGAATCTATAAATCTACTAAATTCATATCAGTGTCCGTCCTATCCTAACAGTATTTTTGTAGATACAACCATTTTCTTTTTTTTTTTAACTTTCATTTAATGAATATAAATTTCCAAAGTACAGCTTATGGATTACAATGCCCCCCCCCATAACTTCCCTCCCACCCGCAACCCTCCCCTTTCCTGTTCCCTCTCCCCTTCCATTCACATCAAGATTCATTTTCAATTCTCTTTATGTACAGAAGATCAGTTTAGTATATATTAAATAAAGATTTCAACAGTTTGCCCCCACATAGCAACACAAAGTGAAAAATACTGTTGGAGTACTAGTTATAGCATTAAATCACAATGTACAGCACATTAAGGACAGAGATCCTACATAATATTTTTATAAAAATTGATTAATTTTCTATGCAATTTCCAATTTAACACCAAGTTTTTTTTTTTCATTTTCAATTATCTTTATATACAGAAGATCAATTTAGTATATATTAAGTAAAGATTTCATCAGTTTGCACCCACACAGAACATAAAGTGTGAAATACTGTTTCAGTACTAGTTATAGCATTATTTCACATTGGACAACATATTAAGGACAGAGATCCCACATGAGGAGTAAGTACACAGTGACTCCTGTTGTTGACAACAATTTGACACTCTTGTTTATGGCGTCAGTAATCTCCCTAGGCTCTAGTCATAAGTTGCCAAGGCTTTGGAAGCCTTTAGGGTTTGCTGACTTCGATCTTATTCTGACAGGGTCATAGTCAAAGTGGAAGTTCTCTCCTCCCTTCAGAGAAAGGTACCTCCTTCTTTGATGGCCCCATTTGTTCCACTGGGATCTCACTCGCAGAGATCTTTCATTTAGGTTTTTTTTTGTTTGTTTGTTTTTTGTTTTTTTTTTTTTGCCAGAGTGTCTTAGCTTTCCATGCCTAAAATACTCTCATGGGCTCTTCAGCCAGATCTGAATGCCTTAAGGGCTGATTCTGAGGCCACAGTGCTATTTAGGACATCTGCCATTCTATGAGTCTGCTTCCCATGGTGGATCATTCTCTCCCTTTTTGATTCTATCAGTTAGTATTAGCAGACACTAGTCTTGTTTATGTGATCCCTTTGACTCTTAGACCTATCAGTGTGATCAATTGTGAGCTGAAATTGATCACTTGGACTAGTGAGATGGCATTGGTACATGCCACCTTGATGGGATTGTATTGGAATCCCCTGGCACATGTCTAACTCCATCATTTGGGGCAAGTCCAATTGAGCATGCCCCAAATTGTACGTCTCCTCCCTCTCTTTTTCCCACTCTTATATTTCACATGGATCATTTTTCAGTTAAAATTTAAACACCTAAGAATAATTGTGTGTTAATTACAGAGTTCAACCACTAGTACTAGAATAAAAAAATACTAAAATGGATAAAGATTTACATTGTACATCAATAGTCAGGACAAGAGCTGATCAAGTCACTGTTTCTCATAGTGTCCATTTCACTTCAACAGGTTTCCCCTTTGGCGCTCAGTTAGTTGTTGCCAATCAGGGAAAACAAATGATATTTGTCTCTTTGGTACTAACTTAATTCACTCAGCATGATGTTTTCCAGATTCCTCCATTTTGTTGCAAATGACCGGATTTCATTGTTTTTGACTGCTGTAAAGTGTTCTATAGAGTACATGTCCCATAATTTCTTTATCCAGTCTACTGTTGATGGGCATTTGGGTTGGTTCCAGGTCTTAGCTATTGTGAATTGAGCTGCAATAAACATTCTAAATTTTAAATGAAAAGACTTTTCAATCGAAAATAGCTGTGAAATCTTTACAAAGAATTGCGAAGTGGTAGAAGTAGTTCTACTCAATGTTAGTGCTGGCTGTATGGGAATAGTCAGTAACACAGAGTTGTACTGACAATGATGTAGACACACATCAATATGACAGGATAGAAAATCTAGAGATAAGCTCTCACAAGCTTGAATGCCACTTATTTTTGACACATGAGCCAAACTAGCTCCGTGGAGAATGTATAATCTTGTTAACAAGTGGAGTAGCTGACAATTGGACATTAATAGTGGAAAGAAGAAAGAAACACTTGAAATAAACATTATATCTTATCAAAAGTATTTTTAATTATAAATATAAATGAAAGCTCAAAACTATACAACACAGTGTTTTGTCAAACTTTCTCTTAAGTCCTGGTCAAGAAAATTGTTAAGAACAGTATACTACTAAAGTTTTAAGGAGCTGTGACTATTTCAAAATTGATTGTATTTCGGTAAAATTGACATCTTTTCATTTGATTATTGTTTATAGACCTTACCTATATTCCTGCTCACCTATGATCATTTGACTTTTTATTTGTTGAACTCTTTATTTAGCAGAGCTTAAGCCTTTGACTATAATGCAAAAATTAAAAATATGTTATCTCAAAAATTTTAGAAGTGAGAAAAACACTATAAAACATTTAGGCAATAAAAAGAACATCTTTGGGATCTAGGTGTAATCAAAGGGTTCCCAGACTTGACACAAAAACCGTGACATAAAATAAAGATCAAATCTGAGCTAGTGAAAATTAGACAGTTTCTTCTAGGCTAGTACCCATGAGGAGGATGGGAAAGCAAGCTGCAGACCAAAATATTGGCGAATCGTATTTTTATCTAATTACTTGTGTCTAGAAAATATACTGAAGAGAATAGAGAGACAGGAATCAAGCACATGAAAACACAGCATAATAAACCATTAGGGAATTCGAATAGTAAATAAAAATTGAAGAAAAGAGAAATAGTAACAACACTAACTAACTACTAGCAGAAATGTGCAAAACTATATTGCATACAGGATCAGACAACCATGCTAAAATACAGTTTGATAAGTTTTTAAACACTTCACATGTGGTTACCATATGACCCAGTAGTTACATTACTGGGCATTTATCCCAGACACATGAAATCTTATATTCCCACAAAAATCAGCAACTGAATGTTCATAGAATTTTCTTTTACTATGCTACTATCTCAATTTTTATATATTGTCCATGATGTATTGAAACTGGTTGTTCTGAATTAAGACAAAATTACTTATAGGTATTCCTCTTATGAGGACTTGAGGGGACAAAATTCCAGTATTAAACTGGGAAGGGGTTAAGTATAGTGGAGAGCTTAACGTTTATCTGCAAAAAGACCACACTGAATACCTGAGCAAAGATGTCAGACATTTGTTGGTGAATAAGCAAGAGAGGCTGGTTATCATAGACCAGGAGGTAGTAAGAGTATCTCAGGAGCTTTGAATACTTTGTGATGGCTCTAATTCTATATGCACTTCCCATTTCAGAAGATATTTCATTTAGTAAGTGGGTAGCACTCAGTATTAAGATGGTCAGCATCTAGAAATGTATTACCTTTTCCTGGCGTGGAACTGGGCCTCATTGCCTGGAGAGTAAAGCTGAACCTATTCAGCTCTACCCAGCTCTGTCTACTTCCTCTCTTTGCTCCAGCCACATGGAACAGGATCTTACAACAGAACTAACTCTTCTTGTATTGGAATTTTTCAAGAGACTCAAAGACCAGACCCCAGTGCAGGACTTACTAAAATATTATGAAGTATGTATTTCTAAAAATAAGGTTAATTTTTAATTTATTTTAGTTTGAAACTGGATTATCTGATGTCTTTGAATTGGTGAATATGCAAATACAAGACACATACACATACAAAGTTATGTAAAATTGGGAAATGTGAAGATCAATAGATCGTATCAAAGTAAATATCCTGATTGTGGTATTATATTATAGTTTTTGAAAAATCTCTACAGGTAAATATTTTAAATGAATATGAGGGACCAGTGCTGTGGCGTAGCAGGTAAAGCCGCCTCCTGCTGTGCCAGCATCTTATATGGGCACCAGTTAGAGTCCCAGATGCTCCACTTTTCATCCAGCTCTCTGTTATGGCCTGGGAAAGCAGTCAGATGGTTCAAGTTCTTTGGCCTCTGCACCCATGTGAGAGACCTGGAAGAAGCTCCTGGTTCCTGGCTTTGGATGTCACAGTTACACAGAGGGAGGAGAGGCTGAGAGAGAGAGAGAGAGAGAGAGAGAAGAAGAGAGAGAGAGAGAGAGAGAGAGAGAGAGAGAGAGCGCAGTCTTGCACCTGCTGGTTCACTCCCCAATTGGCTGCAATGGCCAGAGCTGTACCGATCTGAAGCCAGGAGCTGGGAGATTCTTCCAGGTCTCCCACGTGGGTGCAGGGGCCCAAGGACTTGGACCATCCTCTACTGCTTTCCCAGGCCATAGCAGAGAGCTGAATTGGAAGCGGAACAGCTAGGTCTCAAACCGGCACCCATATGGGATGCTGGTGCTTCAGTCCAGAGTGTTAACCCACTGTGCCACAGCCCCGGCCTCAACTCTGCCTTCCAAATAAATAAATCTTTTAAAAAATGAATATGGAAAATAGTCTTTAAAATTCTAGTAAGCCAGCAACATAAAATATAGGACAGTGCAATTTTTTTTTTATTTGTTAGACAGATAAAGTTAGACAGTGAGAGAGACAGAGAGAAAGGTCTTCCTTCCATCGGTTCACCCCCCAAATGGCTGGTACGCCGATCCAAAGCCAGGAGCCAGGTGCTTCCTCCTGGTCTCCCACGCGGGTACAGGCACCCAAGTACTTGGGCCATCCTCCACTGCCTTCCCGGGCCACAGCAGAGAGCTGGATTGGAAGAGGAGCAGCCGGGACTAGAACCCGGCGCCCATATGGGATGCCAATGTCACAGGCAGAGGATTAACCAAGTGAGCCACGGTGCTGGCCCCCAGGACAGTGCAATTTTACCAACAAATGTGAGAGTGGTTTATCATCAAAAAAAGTGATTAATATGATATATGATATAAATAAAATACAAAACCCACACAGTCATCTCAATAGTCTCAGAAAAATCAAAGGCATTCATTCATGATGAAAATATAAAAAAAAAAATTGAAGGAAATTACCTTAGTATGATAAAGGGCATCTTAAAAAAATCAAAATCAACACCATACTCAATGGTGCTTTCTACCTAAGATTAGGAAAAACTCTTGTCTACTCTTGTCTCTTCAAGATTGTGCTAGGGTTTTAGTCAAGGAAGTAATTCCAGACAGAAGTCATCAAGACCAGAAAGAAAAAGGTACAACTATTTTATTTATAGATGACACAACATCTAGAGCAATCCAATGGAAAAAATATCAGAATGAATAATTGAGTTCATCCAGATTGCAAGATACAAGATCCATATATGAAAATCTATAATGAATATGGCCAAAATGACATTAAGACAGCAACTGCATTCACAGCATCACAAGCCATTAGATATTTTTTAATAAATCTTATATTTAACATGGAAAATTACAAAACTGCTAAAAGGAATTAGAGATATAAATAAATGGAAAATATTACATCCATAGGGATCTGAAGGCTTGACAGTGTTGGCATAGCAATATGCTCCAAATAGATCTACAGATTTTAAACTTACCTACTAAGATTCCAGCTGCCCTTTCCCTTGCAGATACTAATAAATTGATCCTAAAATTTATGTGGAAGTGCAAGGGACCCTATACAACCAAGTAAACTTGAGCAGGAAAAGCACATTCAGAAGACTTACATCCTTATTCCAAAATTTACCACAAAGCTACAGAAATTAATACTATGTGCTACTAGCAGAAAGATAGACAGAAATTCATAGAGTTGAGTTGAGTATACGGAACTAAGCCTCTACATTTATGTTGACTTTTTTGTTGACTTTCAACCAAGGTTCTGGAAAATTCTCACGGGAAAGCGATAGTCTTTTTCAACACATGATGCTGTGACAATTGGACATCCACATCCAAATGAATGACGTTGTAATCCTGCCTCATACCTTACACAAAACGCATAGGCCTAAATGTAAGAACTAACATGACAAAACACTTACAAGAAAATAGGGGAATGTATCAATATCTGAACTATGACATGGACAACAAAAGGAAAAACAGGAAACTTGCATTTCGTCACGATTACAACCTTGTGTTCCAAGGAACACTGCTGTGGTTTCAGTGTCCCGCCCATGTTTCACTTGTTGAAATGTAATCCCCACTGTGAGGTATCAAGAGAGTGGAACTATGGCTGTGGTTTTAAAGGTGGGGCTTCTGGGAAGTGGCTAGGATTGGGCAGGTGCTTAGTATGGAGCCCCATGATTGAATCCTGATGGTTACAAAGGGACACAAAGGCAGACTCCTGTCTCTTACCGTGTAATTCTCTGTGTCGAGATGGGACTCTGCCAACAAGAAAGTAATCACCAATTGCAATCTCGCAATCACCAACTGCTGTCTCTTTTATGCTCTGTAGAAGGGGCCAAAATAAACCTCTTTTCTTTATAAAGTAACCTGCCTTAGATATTTTATTATGGTAATTAAAAACTGTCTAAAACTGACATCATCAAGAAAATGAAACAGCAGTGTAGAGGACTCGAGAAAATATTTGCAACTAGTATATATGACAAGCGATTATATCTAGACTGCATGTTTAAAACAACCCTTACACATCAACAATAGAAAGACATGGTGATCAAAAAGTGAGTAAGGGATCTCCATAATCATGCTTCTTAAAAATATATTTAAATGGTCTTTAAGTATATGAAGAGTCATGTAATGCAGTTAATCTTTAAGGAAATGCAAATCAAAATCCAAGTGCAATATACCTACTAGGGTATTACAATAAATGAGAAAGTCAATAACCTTTTTGAAAAACATGGACAAATAGAAAATCAAAGGTTGTTGGTGGAGCTATGAGGTGGCACAGTCCCATGGAAAACCATCTGGTAGTTTTCCAAAAGGCTAAATCTAGATTAACTTTATTTCCTGGCCATTTCTCTACCAGAGACAAGAAATGAAAATGTATGTTCACACAAAAACTTGTACATAAATGTTCATCACAGTACTATTCATCATGGAAGTGAAAGGCTAGTTCATTTGGCTTGTGTGTAAGGGAAGTCCATATGGCTGGTGTGCAGGTTGTGAAAGATATTATGAGATCCACAGAATTAGCAAGGATAGGCTTTATTCACCTTTCAAGGAAGAAAAGGGTCCAGACACCATTAGCACCGTTGGCCTCAAATGGTGATGGAGTAGGGTTTATAAGCACTTACAAAGAGGCAAGAATAGACAGGTTTTTGTTTTTGTTTTTGTTTTTTACAGGCAGAGTGGACAGTGAGAGAGAGGAAGAAACAGAGAGAAAGGTCTTCCTTTGCCGTTGGTTCACCCTCCAATGGCCGCCGCGGTCAGCGTGCTGCGGCCGGCGCACCGCGCTCATCCGATGGCAGGAGCCAGGTGCTTCTCCTGGTCTCCCATGGGGTGCAGGGCCCAAACACTTGGGCCATCCTCCACTGCACTCCCTGGCCACAGCAGAGAGCTGGCCTGGAAGAGGGGCGACCGGGACAGAATCTGGTGCCTTGATCAGAACTAGAACCCAGTGTGCTGGTGCCACAAGGCAGAGGATTAGCCTATTGAGCCAAGTGCTGGCCTAGACAGGGTTTTGAATGTGTGCGGTCAGACTTAAGCAGGATGTTGCTACTTCAGGACTTTTTGAGCCAACGTGTAGGTTGGGACCAAGCCAGACGCAGGTGCAGTTATCCAAGTGCTCGGTGTTTAGTCTAGTATCTCAAATGTTACTCTAGTAATTGTGCAACTCAAGGTTGTTTCCTGGCCGAGCTTTTGACTTAGGAGAGAGAACAGTGGGAGAGGGGCTTCCCTCTCAGGAGTGAAATGGAGTTACTGAGAAAATGGAGTGGCTTTTTGAGTTTACAGAAGCAATGCAGATGCACTTCCAATGAATGAGAGCCAAACAAAATGTGTTATAGGCACACAGTTGAATATATTTGGCAATAAAGAGAAATGAAGAGTTGACACATACTGCAGCAGGGATGGACCTTGAAAATGTGCTATTTGGAAGAATCAGGACACAAAAGACAATGCCATACAGGATTCCATTCATGTGAGATGTCCAGAGTAGGCAAATCCAGAGACAGGAGGTAGGTAAGACATTGCCCCAGCTGGCCGTTGGAGGATGGTCAGTGACCGACAGTGGCACAGTGCTGTTTGTTGGGGTCATGAACGTGTTTTATTTTTATATTGATGGTGTTGGCATAACTCTTTGATTATCGTAAAAGAAGCATTTGAATTGTATACTTCAAATGGGTGAATTTTATGGCATGTGGATTATATCCTAATAAAACTGTTTTAAAAAAATAGCTAACATCATTAAGTTCCATGAAAACAGCAGTACCATTCAAGTCATTTTAAACTAGCAAATAAAAGAAATTACAGTAATATCCTAACATTTATGCACTACTGTTCAGTTTGTTCTTAGGAAATTTCCTTCAGGCTACAATATGAAATGTACGAAGAGGCACCCTTGGGTTGCTATTGTTTCTGTGTTTAGAATGGATACACTGCAGAGATTTTTCTTTCCTTTTGCTCTCACTCAAGTCCAACTTCCCTTTGACCCATTGCGGTCTGTTTTGTACTACCACATCGGAATGTCCAGAAACATGGGCCATGAAACTCCCACTTCTGCTTGCTCCTGTCTACCCTTGCTTCTTCTCCACCTTGAGGCAGTGTTTGCCTTATCATAAGGAGTCTTACGGCTGATGACTCCAGGAGCTTCTGCCTTTTGCAGCAAGAATACCTCATATCAACATCTCTGGTCAAGAAGGAAGACATGTACTTCTACATCTCTGTTCATTCACATTTCTTCCCACCTTTCTGATGCTTCTCTCTGTTTTTGCTCACATTCATTATATTTGCCTATTAGATTTTCTTCTTCTTTTTTTTTAAATCCTAGATCAGACTCCAGTCTCATCATGAAGTTCTCCTTTTGGCTACAGTAATGCGAGTTCTCTCTTCTCTATTTTTTATTGTGTGCATGTGGCTTCCACTTTTTAAGTACAAACCATTAACCGTGTGACACTTTAATGGCTTTACTAAGTATGTGCTATGTGCCAAGCCCTGTGCTAAGAGCTCTCCACTTGTCATCATGTTTTCCCATGTAGATTAACCTTTTTCATTGTCAAGAAGCAAACAAGTCTTTCTGAGAACGTTCAATCTTTTCTATAATTCTGTATATATTAAAATGTCTCCCAAAGTCCATTACACCAAAGACAGGGTTTAGTAAATTCTCATGAATTGCTGTTTTACATTTGGTTTTGCCTTTTTAAAAAGATTTATTTATTTGTTGAGAGGCAGTGTTACAGACAAAGAGAAGGAGAGACAGAGAGAAGGGTCTTCCATCCCCTGGCTAACTCCCCAAATGGCCACGACTTCTGGAGCTGGGCCTCTCCAAGGCTAGGAGCCAGGAGCTTCTTTTGGGTCTCCCACGTGGGAACAGGGGTCCAAGCACTCAGGCTTTCTTCTACTGCTTTCCGAGGCCATAGCAGAGAGGTGTATTGGAAGAGAAGCAGCTGGGACACAAACCAGCACCAAACATGGGAAGCCACTGCTGCAGGCAGAGGCTTAATCTACTACACAACAGCACCAGCCCCTTGGTTTTGCCTTTGATTAAAGTACGGAAGGAAACTTTTATTAAATATGGTAGGAAGCTTGCTTTACTCACTGTCACACATCAGTGAATTTCAACGGGAGATGCTGCTGATGGAGTATTTGGATCCTAGCTTTGGCCTGCCACAGCCCAGGCAGTTAGTTGCAGGCATTTGGCAAGTGAGCCAGCAGATAGGTGATCTTTCTCTCCCTCTCCCTCCTCACTCCATCTTTCAATTCAATTAAATTCATTAACCTTTTAAAAGCACCTGGCTTTTGTATATGGACCTTTATTCTCCAATCTTGCTATAATCATGTATTAGTTCTAGGAGTGTCTTTTGTGTCATTGTTATCTCCTTGGAATTTTCTACAAAGACAATCATGTCATCTTGAAACACAGACGGTTTTATTTCTCTCTTTTCAATCTACATACCTGTTATTTCCTTTCCCTGCTTATTGAGTGATTAGGGAGGACTTCTCATACTGCATTAAATAGCAATAATGAAAATGGACATCCTTGCTTTGTTCCTGATTTTAGGTAAAAATCATAGTTTCTCATTGTTAAGGACAGTGTTAGCTGTTGGATTCTTTTCAGATTTATTTATTTATTGGGAAGTCAGAGTTACAGAGAGATATAGAGGGAGAAAGACACATATCTTCCATCTGCTGTTTCACTCACCAAGTGGCCACAATGATGGGGGCTAGGCCAGGTCAAAATGAGAGCCTGGAGCTTCTTCTGGGTTTCCCACATGGGTGCAGGGGTCCATGCACTTGGGCCACCTTCCACTGCATTCCCAGGCACATTAGTAGGGAGCTGGATCAGAGGTGGAGTAACAGGGTCTTGAACTGGCACCCTTATGGGATGCCAGCACAGCAGACTGTGGCTTAACCTGTTATGTCACAGTGCTGGTCTCAAGTTGTAGGATTTTTTTTCAATTTTTTTAAATCAATTTCAAGAAATTTCCCTCTATTCCTAGTTTTCTATGTAAATTAATCTTCTTGTCTTCGTGTGACATTATGAGATAACTTCATCTCCATTTCCTGACTACAACCCCTAAAATCTTCGGAAATTTTAAATTGAAAAGTGTGTCTTTTTATATGCTAATAAGTTGATTGATGTGTGGTGAGCCTGGGCTTCAGCAGAAGTCAGTTTATGAAGAGCGCTGGCAGCTCTGCCAGCTAAGAATTGGATCTCTGGAAATAGAACTGCCCTGGAGTCGAAGGACATCCAGGTCAGAGCCATACACCTTGCTGGCTCCAAGCTGAAAAACCTTCACTCGACCCAGCTTCCAAAGTGACCACTGCTACTGAGGGGATGGCCAAGTAGGGTCAGTAACATTTCAGGCAGAACTGTAAATTTCCTGATAGAGTTGCCACCTGCCTTTACCTGGTCAGCTCTCCTCCCAGGCCAGTTAGGTAATGGAAGTCAACAGGGTGCCTTCCCCAAGGAGGTTCACACCTCCCTTAGGATGTACCCTATGTGGAGAGATAGATAGGTCTGGGCCTCTTAATTTACAAGGTCTTAAAGCCCACCAGATTATTATCAAGCCCCTCTGTCAGTTCCTATTTGCCTTTCAATCAGAGAACTTATTCGTGGCTTAGACAGCAGCTTTCTTAGGTCCTCTAATAGTGACTCTGTTCTAGCCCACTTGGGGCCTCATTCCTCTGTAATCATAGCCTTTACTCTTACATCAATGGCTCTGCTTCTGACCTGTGTGCATTGATAGTCCTCTCCCCCACTTAACATTGTATGATTGTTCAGAATTTCTCTACAGACAAACCCCTCTACCTGCAAAAGTTGAGTGGCCTTTCTCCCGGTCTTGGTTGGGATCAGCTTTAAACCACGTCCAGCAAACAGTCCTCACAGGGGTCCAGAGACCCCCTCATTTCCTCTCCTCTATAAAATCCTCTCATTACCAGGTTCATGCTACTCTTAGGATCATCGGTTGCTATTCTCACCCTGTCTTTTATACTACAATGTCTGTTTAAGTGCTTACA
The DNA here is from genome assembly GCA_949820135.1 of Sylvilagus floridanus. NCBI lineage: Eukaryota > Metazoa > Chordata > Mammalia > Lagomorpha > Leporidae > Sylvilagus > Sylvilagus floridanus. The sequence goes on along the minus strand of OX463236.1, from coordinate 65,838,541 downwards.
GTAGGTGATAATGAAACAAACCAAGGCCTTTACCAACCCGGAGGTCAACCAAATGCTGCTACAGGGATATACTCAGCTCCCCACCCAGGAGACAGTGGCTTGAGACATCACCCCAGGCCAGTGAAGAGTACCTCATCACCCCATGTCAGCAGGAAGTACCTTTAAAGACAGATCATTGATCCTCTACCCTTCCTGGACTTTTGGGGCTAATGTAATCCCATACAACTCTTGCTTTATAAAAAACAAAATGGGGGGATGTTAGTAAAATAGTGCAGTCTTATCTACGGTGTGATCTACACCCTGACAGCATCCTAGGCTCTAGCCCCTGCTGCCAATGCTGGGAGCCAGGTGGCCACATGGCCCAACAACCTGTGTCAAGCTCCACCCCCACCCTAATGAGAGTTGCTGCTCCTACTTCCCTCTCTGCCCTCTGGCAAAGTTTTAAAAGGACCTGTTCCTGAACATGTGGCTCTCTTTCTCTCTGTCTCCTGATCTCTGTCTCATCTCTGTCTCTCTCTCTCTTACATTCTCCTTCTCCCTCTTTTTCCTCCTTTGCCCCTTCTCTCTGGTCTGTCAGGTTTCCCCCAATAAACCCTTCCCCTTAAAAAAAAGTTTATTGACGGTCCCTAGACACTGAGAGACTTCAGGAGGGGGGTTCTGTTCACCAGAAAAACCATAGCAGTAGTGGAGGGGTGGGGATTTCAGGACTAACTCTAACCCCCAACCTCTGGGGAGGGGAAACAGGTTGAAGGTTAAGTTCATCTGTGACAACTTACCTAATCAATCATGCCTATAAATGAAGCCTCCATAAAAGCCACAATTTTCCAAGAACACACAATATTCCAATATATTCCCAATAGCTGAACACATGGAGGTTACTGGAGGGTCATACTCAGAGGTGGCATGGAAGCTGCCAGGTCCTGGAACTCCACTTTACATCTCCTCATCAGCACCTGCCATGAGATCCTTTATACTTACGTGGGAGACCTGGAAGAAGCTCCTGGCTCCTGGCTTCAGATCAGCCTAGCTCTGGCTGTTGTGGCCATTTGGAAGATTTCTCTTTCTCTCTGTATCTCCCTCTCTCTATCTGTAAATCTGCCCTCAAGTAAATATATATATATATATATATATATATATATATATATATATATTGCCAGGCAGAGTTACAGTGAGAGAGAGTGACAGAGAGAGAGAGACAGAGAAAGGTCTTCCTTCCATTGGTTCACTCCCCTAATGGCTGCTACGGCTGGTGCTGTGCTGATCCGAAGCCAGGAACCAGGTGCTTCCTCTGGGTTTCCCATGCGAGTGCAGGGGCCCAAGTACTTGGGCCATCCTCCATTGCCCTCCTGAACTGAGAGCTGAACTGGAAGAGGAACAACCGGGACTAGTACTTGGCACCTCAACTGGGACTAGAACCCGGGGTGCCAGCGCCACAGGCAGAGGATTAGCCAAGTGAGGCATGGTGCTGGCCAATAAATATATTTTTTAAAACATAGGTTTATTTCTTTATTAGAGAGGCAGAGAGACAGAAACTTTCTAACTGCTGGCTTATTCCCCAGATGTTTACAACAGCTGGGTCTGGGATAGACAAAAGTCAGGAACCAGGAACTCCATCTGGGCTTCCCAGCAGGTGTCAGGGACCCAAGTACTTTAGCCAACATCTAATACCTTCTAGGCCTATTAGCAGGGAGTTGGAATCAAAACATAAAGAGGACTTGATCTCAGGCACAACAACATGGATTCTGGGTTCCCCAAGAGACTATTTAATCCACTGTACCACAAAGCCCACCCCCAACTCCAGAATTGGATGGACCATGTGCACTGTCACTCAGAATCTTTACCCAATGAATGTCTTTACTTGGCTCTGACTCAGCAAGTGAGTGCTCCTGGGCTCCCACCATCAGAGTAGACTGAAGAAACTGTCGCAAGGGAAACAAAAGGCTTTGGTTTGAAATGTTATGTCAGCTTTTTCAAAGAGACTTTATAATAATAAAAAAGAACTATGCTGTCAGGTTAACATCTAACATCTTTTTCCTTTTTAACTCTATAAAAATACATGGTACCTTACAACCTAGTGATTCCCAGTAGACTATGTATTTAGATTTTAAAAAGGTTTAAGAGTTCCTTAACATACTGAGGTTATCATTGAAGTATTTATAGCAAATTATAATGTAAAGTAACAGCCTCACTCTGTGGCGTGTTAGCTTAGTTATAGGATCATAAAACAATAACGAATAAAACTGGAGAGAAACTTGGAGGTCATCGGTTCTGACTTTCAAAGCGGAGCAGGAATTCTCTAAGCTTTCCTCAGGAGGATAATCCACCGTCTCCTTTAACTACTCCTTCAAGAACAGCCTCCTCCACCCATGAAGCCAGCGCTGTTCTAGGGAAGCAGCTCAGTTTTGGGCACAGAAATACTACCCTCCCTGTACTGAGCTAACCAGCTTTACACAGTGTTAAAGCCCTAACTTGCAATGATAGAACTCTTTTTAGCCTTGTCTTAAGACTGGCCTTGTAATACCCAAGGTTGATTGACTGGAAGCTCTTGCCAATACCAACAGAAGATTCATCTCAAATTCCTGACAGAAATTCACCCATGAACCTCAGGCACAGGCTTACTCGCAACCTGAGGCTTAGAATTTCAGCAACGTTATCCAGCCCAGCAGCTCTTCCAGGACTCTACCTGCTTGGAACTTTCAGAGACTTCCAGGGAAGAAGCTGTGGCAATATTGGTGGATGTAAAGAAAAAAGGAACCTTGGTAGAGTTATAGGATACATCCCAAACCAGACTCCCCAGAGAGGTGGCCAAGCTGAGACCCAATTCCCTGGCACGTGTTGCCTCACCAAAGAATCTCAAGGATGCCAAACCCAATATGTTCAACATCAGCCTCTATAGGGATTATCTGATGTGCTGGTTATACAGATTCCCAAAGGCACTAACTACAGGACTCTCAAGCATGCATTTTCTATGCCTTGCCCCCACCCCCAGGCCTATCAGGTGAGCAGACTAGAAATTGGTCACTGCCAGTGTTGTGTCTCAGCGGGTTATCGCCCTGGCCTGAAGTGCCAGCATCCCATATAGGCGTCGGTTTGAGCCCTGGCTGCTCCACTTCCTATTCAGCTCTCTGCTATGGCCTGGGAAAGCAGTAGAGGATGGCCCAAGTCCCTGGGCCCCTGCACCCATGTGGGAGACCCAGAGGAAGCTCCTGGCTCCTGGCTCCTGGCTTTGGGTCGGCACAGCTCTGGCCATTGCAGCCAATTGGGGAGTGAACCAGCAGATGGAAGACCTCTCTCTCTCTCTCTCTCTCTCTTTCTCTCTTTCTCTCTCTCTGTCTCTCTCTCTCTCTCTCTCTCTCTTTGTGTGTGTGTGTGTGTGAGTGTGTATGTGTAACTCTGACTTTCAAATAAATAAATAAATCTTTAAAAAAAAAAGAAATTGGTCACTGATAGATCTCACTCCTCTTTCACTACTATGAGGACCATGCTCTGTAGAACCCTGATTAAAGTGGTTCAGCCATGCCAGCCATATCTTCCCATATAAGAGCTTCCCAAATAACCCATGAAAATCCAGGTACCTCTATTTCTGATTCCTATGTTATCCTGCCCCAATTTTCTAAATTATAAAACCTCAAGTTCGCATAGACCCATAAAGTCCTCCTGATCCAACCAATCTTTCATCCATTGAGTTTTGCTTTATTAATGGAAAATGTGTGAGCTTCTATTTTTTATCGCAACCCATAGTACTCTTTGATAGTGTTAAAATCTTTGAATTAGCCTTAGTTGTGAACCATAATAATATTTATTCAATAAATGTTAGCAACCATCAAGTACCTACCACACACTCTACACTGTGCAGTTCCATGGCATAGAATCTAACAAAGCAGACAAGTCTTGATACTCTTTAAACAATCTAATTTTATGCTCTATTGTTTTAATTGCAATCTTTTTTTATGGTGACAGCAGTTGATCAGAAGTATGTTAAAGCTATCTATGATTTGACATAAATGTCTGCTAATGGTTGTTTGAAGTCAGTTAGCATTAGAGTCAGACGTCATGCTAAAGTTGCAGAACAGATCATGTGAGCTCATGAACAGTGAAAATGAGAAGCCATATGGCTTGGAAGGATGCTATGGACTGAACAGGCATTTGGAGAATAAATAAGTGTGATGCTGTCCTTGTGCAGCTTGAGAGCAGAGGCCAGATGTCATTGTCAGTGAAGACATCAAGGGCAGAGGGTGTGGCCCATGTGTCTCCATTTCCAGCATCTGAGTGGAACCAAGAGAGCACTCAGCCGGTGTTGAAGGTGTTGAAGGATGTACTAAAGTTGGATAGACAAACAGATGGGCAGGTAAAATGTCCATTACAGCAGAGATCCCCCCAAACGGTTTTTATTCATAACTCCAAATATATCCTTTAAATGGTAAAAAGTGGAAAAAAGGAAACGTTTCTTTTGTTAATTATCATGAATGAGAACAATCCAATGGCTAATGTAAAAGTAGAATCTTTGGAGAGTGAGATGGTATCACCTTATAACTGGAACTCCCAGTCTAGTTTTTCTTGGGCTGCAGTCTCCATCCACATGATTTACATGGTCTCCTAGGACAAAAGTTTCTTATTATTCATCATTCCATAACAGAGCGCAAGACAATTTATTTACTCATTTATATTAACCCATTAACTAATTAGCATATAAGTGTATTTTTCATTCTTACATAAATCCTTATTTAAAAAAAACTTTAATAGACTTAAAAACTGAACATATTAGGGATACGTTGTGATGTTTTGGTTCATACAAATATCATGTAGCATCCAATGAGAGTAAATATATTTTTATGTTCCAAATATTGAATATTTCTCTATGATTAGAAACTTAAATGTCTGTCTTCTGGTTTAATTCATAATTAGTGAATAACATCCTTAGCCTCTTTCTACATATAGCTACTTTCTATTCTACTCATCTTTTAGATGCTACCTCAGCTGTCACCCTTTTTGAATCCTCAGTGACTCCAGGATGAATTGAGCACACAGGGGTTCCCTCCACTGTGGACAGTCTTTCCCACCACTGGACTATAGGAGAGAGATGATGCTTACTACAGTGACTGTCCTCACTGATAACTACAGTGCCCAGGACAGGGTCAGCACCACCAAGGAACTGTGGGATGCAAGGCCAAAGGCAGACCTGTGAGCATTATATCAGGAAATACAAGTTTATATGTGCTCAGCAAAACCTGCTCAGTTTCACTTTAGGAAGTGAAAGGATGTTCTCTTCTGAGGGTTTGCTCACAGGAGCCAAGAGCAAGTGATGTGCCCTGGGAACAGTAGGTCTCTGGGCTTTGGCTAAGCTAAGGAATCCCAATGTGTGTGTGTGTGTGTGTGTGTGTATTTAGGAGGCAGAGAAAAAGGAGAGAAAGACACATACACACAGGCAGAAAATTCCCTGATGCTGGTTTACTCCTCAAATGCAGGCAATATCCAGGAAAGAGCAAGGTGGCTTGGGTTCCCAGGAAGCTCTGCTAAGGCTGATGACAGTGGGTACACAAAAAATTTCTCCTGTGTCTTGTGCTGGTCCTAGATTTGTACTGCTTTGTTCCTCCTGGTGTGGACAGGTGGCCAACATTCTATGCAGTTGATAAACCTTCTACTGCAGCCTGGGGCTCATTTACTGTCTGGGCAATGATGTCATCCTTGGTGTGCAGCTTAAGGCAACCAATGCTACAAACATCTGTGAGAGCCTTGTGGCATCTGGAGAACCATACACATGTACACACATACCCAGGCACGCACAAGCACGTGCAGGCACACTTTGCTATTCCCAGCATTGATGAATCCCTGAAATAAATGATCCAAGTTCTGCAGTTGGATTGGGGGTGGAGATCTTTAATGATCCCACAACAGCCATCTAAGAAACCCATAATGTGTCCCTTAAGCATTTATGATGTTTATTTGAATATTTAATAGGAGCTGCTGGGAAGCTTTGTTATCATGCATTACTCAGGCTGGTAGGTGGCTTCTGTTCTATTTGGCAGATAATGTGCTTGGTAATTTTGTTTTACATAAAATGCCCTTCTAGGGAACAAAAGTTATGCTTCTGTCAGGATGCCCTAGAATGGGAACCATGGTATAAAGAGCATGGGCTGGGGATTCAAACTGATAGACAAGAACTGCCTCAGTTACTGAGACATCTTTGCAATCCACCTCCTCCCTAGGGTCCTGTGCCTGGGGCTGGTCCTCCTGACTGTCAGGGATGAGCAAAGGTCAACTCAGCAATGAGCCTCCAAGGTACAGGATCCTTCACAGAACAAGTGGTGATTGGCCAAGCAAAGCCTCCTCTCGTGTAGGGCTCTGCCGGGGGGGGGGGGGGGCACAGGGAGAGGAGAGCCAGCCTGGAGCCCTGGAAAAAGACAGCAAAATGCATCAAGGTATATAAAGCTTGAGCCTGGAGAGCAGAGTGTGTTGTCTCTCTGTTATTTTATTTCTGCTTCTTCACAACAAAAAACAGGAAGTGCATGGAGCCAACACTGCCAGGATGGAGATGTGGAGAGAAGGACAAGGCTTTTCTGAAAGGAGGGTATCTCCAGCCTGACCCACTGTGTCAGGAGGCCCCCAGGATTTGGAACGGAAGCCTGGGCCTCACTCAAATGTGTATTTCCTAAAACCCTGCCTGGTGATTTGCCTGCATTTATATACATGTGTGTAGGTTGCTGGGTGTAGACTCTATTTATCCTCAGGAAGCAAGCAGGCATGCTGGCAGCCGTGATAGGGAGAGACTGCAGTCTGGGCAATTCTGAGCATTTCTGCCCATTGGTCATGATTGGCATTTAGTGTTTTCAAGTAAAAAATCTTTGGACTGGGAAAAGGATGCTGAGAATACAGGTTTATGTTGGCTGGGGCATTTCTGGTCATCTGTGAACATGACACTCACAACTTGGTCTTTATGAGAAAGATACAGTAGACATGTATGAACATAGCTGGAGTGGAAGCCAGGCTGTGATCCATCACAGGGACAATCCGTGGAGGCAATGCCCAGGGCTTGGAGACCATGATGGGGACCTAGTGAAAACCCTGACTTTGGGCAATGAAGCAGACAGCTTCAAGAGGAACAATCAGACCCAGCCCTGCTGGGAAAATACAGGCATCAGCAATACACATCATATAGATCCCTGCAGCCAGAGGATGCCCCTCCCTGCACCTGCTTCTCAGCTCTTCTGGATCCTCATTGAACCTTCTTTCCCTCAACATACACAGCTGGCGTAAGCCATGTCAAGCCCTGATCCCCAAAAGGAACACGACAGTGAGCCTGAATAACTGCCCTAAAGGGCTTTTCAGTCTACAGAGAGCTCGAGAAGAGAGGGAGGAATAATTGTGGAAGCATAAAATTTTAAATGAGAAGCACTCTTCTGAGGCTATGAAACAAAAAGTTGTTTTAGACATACAATTATATATACTTGGTGTGAGAGTGGAAGAAGATCGAATGACTGCAGCTAAGTTAGTTTACAGATGTATATACCTCATCCCACTGTGCTTTGTTTCATTGCACTCCCCAGACAGTGCATTTTTGTTTACAAATTGAGGTTTTTTTTTTTAACAGTGCCACGTGGAACAAGTCTATTGGTGCCATTTTTCAACAACATGTGATCTCTTTGATCCCCCGAGACACATTTTTGAAATTCTCAAGATATTTCACGCTTTCTATATTATTTTCTCTTTAATGGTGATCTGTGATTATTGGTATCTAATGTTATGAGTGTAGGGTGCTACAAATCATGCCCATGTAGGATGGCAAAGGGTGAACATGGTGTGTTCTAACTGTGCCATGGAGGGAACATTCCCCCATCATTATCTCTCTTCTTAGACCTCCCTATTTCCAGAAACATAATAATATTCAGACTAGACCAATTGACAACCCTATCATGACCCCTCCAGGTCTAAATAAATGAGTTGCACATCTTTCACCCTAAATCAAAAGTTGGAAATTATTAAGCTTAATGAGGAAGGCATGGTGCAAGCTGAGAGAGACTTAAAGCTCAAGCTCTTATGACAAATATGTAAGTTGTGAATGCAAAGGAGAAGTTCTCAAATGAAATTTAAAATGCTTCAGTGAACACATGAATTAGAAGAAAGTGAAATAGCCTTAATGCCGATATGGAGAAAGTCTAGTGGTCTGAACAGAAGCTCAAATCAACAACAACATTCTCTTTGGCCAAATCACACTCCAGAGCCAGACCCTAACTCCCCAGTTCTATCAAGACTGAGACAGATGAGGAAGTCATGGAAGAAAATTGTGAAGTTAGCCCAAAGTGATTCATGAGTTTCAAGGAAAGAAGCCATCTTCATCTCACTGAGTACGAAGTGGAGCAGCAAGTGCTGTTGCAGGAGCTGCAGCAACTTTGCTTGGATGATCTAGCCAAGATAATTAATGAATGTGGCTGCACTAAACAACAAAATGTTCAATGCAAAAGAAGCAGCCTTCTGAGGGCTTTGCTATAGCACAGAGGGATAAGCTGCCGTCTGCAGTACTGGCATCCCATATGAGCATTGGTTCGAGTCCACTGGCTGCTCCATTTCTGATCCAGCTCCCTACCATTGTTCCTGGGAAAGCAGCAGAGATGGCCCAAGTGCTTGGACCCTGCACTCACATGGGAGACCTGGAAGAAACTCTTTGCTCCTGGTTTCAGCTTGGCCCAGTGCTGTCTGACAAATTAACCAGCGAATAGAAGATCTCTCTGTCTGTCCCTCTCTCTCTTTTTCTTAACTCTGCCTTTCAAAATACATAAAAATAAATTTTTTTAAAAAAATAAAAATAAGTAGTTGTAATTAGTAGAAGTTGTCTTCCAGGATTTTCATAACTGGAGAAGAGAAGTCAGCATTTGGCTTCAAAGTTTCAAGGGACAGAGGTAAATGCAGTTGATACCTTTTAGTTGAAATCAACATTCATTTACCATTGTGAAAATCCTGGAACCCTTAAGAAGTATCCTGAATCTATTTTTCCTGTTCTCTATAAATGGAACAAAAAAGCCTGAATGGTAACACATCTGTTTACAATATGGTTTACTGCATACTCTAAGTCTGCAATTGAGACCCACTGCTAAGGAGAAAAGATTGTATTCCAAATATTACTGCTCATTGACAATGTACCTGATCACCTAAGAGCACTGAGGAGATGCACAAGATTCATGTTATTTTCATGCCTACCAACACAGTACCCATTCTATAGTCCATAGCAAAAGAGTAATTCTGACTTTATGTAACAAATACAGCTTTTAAGGCTATAACTGCCATAGACAATGATTCCCCTGAGGCGTAAGGGCAAATGAAATTAAAAACTTTCTGGAAAAGATTCACCACTCTAGAGATGCCATTAGGAACATTTGCAATTCATGGGAGAAGGTCAAAACCTCAACACTAACAGGAGATTGGAAGAAGTTAGTCCCAGCTCTCAGGATGTCTCTGAGGGATTCAAAACATCCACAGAGAAAGAAACTGCAGTGGTTGTGGAAATTGCAAGAGACCTAGACTTGGAAGTGGAGCCTAAAGAGGTGACTGAATTGCAGCAATATTGTGAGAAAAGTGCAACAGATGCAGAGTCGCTTTTTATGGATGAATGAAGTGTGGGTTCTTGAGACTGAATGTTCCCATTACCCCCCACTTAGCAGGATGGTGGGTGAGAGGACAGGGAAGGGCAGAGGGGCAGGATATGAATGAGACCGCATTGTACAAATGGGCTGGGGATGCAGTTAAAGTGACAACAAAGGACTCAGAATGTGACATAAGCATCATTGACAAAACAGCAACAGGGTTTGGGAGAATTGGCTCCAATTTTGAAAGATGTTCTCCTGTGGGCAAAATGCTGTCAAACTCCATCACAGGCTACAGAGAAATGAGAAATCTTTTGTGAAAGGAGAAGGCAATTGAGATGAGAGATATCACTGTTGTCCTAGTTTAACAAATTGCCCCATCCAGCCCCAGCTACCAACCACCACCCTCAACAGCCACCATCCTCATCAGTTGGCAGCAACCAACATCAAGGTAATACCATCTACCAGCAAAACAATTACTACTTGCTGAAGGTGCAGATGATTTTTAGCCCTTTTTTAGTAATAAAGTATGTTTCAGTTAAGATTTATGTGTCGGTTTTTTTAGACATCATGTTATTGTATGCTTAATACACTATGGTATAAACACCATTTGTATATGCAGTGGGAAACAAAAAGTACTGACTTGCATTATTTCAATATTTGCTCTATTGCTGTGGTCTGAAACTGAACTGGCGATGTCTCCAAGTTCTGTCTGTATTTAAAATTACACTAAGAGACTGGAGACTTGTGGGACTGGACTGGACTGGAACTGCTTCATTATCAGAGATGACCTCAAGATTACTGAGGAAGGAAAGGTGATTACAGGGAGCAGATGGACAGCTTCTTCATAAAGAATGAATTTTATATCAAAATGAATGTGTAAATAGATTTATTTATATGTATTTTAAGGCTAATACCTAATATGAGCCTTTATAACTCAACCATATCATGCTGATCTTTAAAAACCACAATAAATATATCAGCAAAGGGTCTTCATGTTGTTTCTAGAGGGGTGGGAGTAACCAGTGTTTGTTTGATGATGAATGCATGAGTTCTGTAACTCATGTATGAGTGGGTGAAGTCAATCCTTTGTCTGTGGCATCCCTAAATAAACCAAATGAGCACTCAGAAGCTTTCTCTGTGGGATATCCTTCTACCCTCTGATGGTTAATTTTTAGTCCCAACTTCACTGTGTTAAGGAAAACATGAGACATACATCTAAGTGCATGAGGCGAGGAGCACCCCACCTCAAGGGGGTTGGGCATCATTTACTTGCTAGGGACTAAGAAAGCAAATAAAGAAAGGGGGATTAGTCTCTCTGAGAGCTGGGATGTGCTCTTCTCCTGCCTTGGATGTCAGAATCCACTTGGACTCCAGGACTTACACAGGTGGCCTATCGATATCTTGGGCTTTCAGGCTGGAATGGGAGTTACACCCTCAGCTTCCCTGCTTCTGAAATGCTGGACTTGAATGCACCCACATCAACAGGGTTACACGGTTCCCAGCTTGCAGACAACCTGCCATGGGACTTGTGAGTCAATTCCCCTAATAAACCTCTTTTCAAATATCTATATCTAAAGAGCTCTAGCACACACCCTCAACTTGCATTCCTGAGTGGTTTTCTTACTCTCCACTCACCGCACCTTTCTTGTCAGGATTGCAGGTGAGCATGCACGAAAGGGAAGAGGGGCAGGACATGAATGAGTGGACACACTCCTGCAACTGGCTCCCAAAGAGGTGGAGATGCCTTATTGTAAAATGTACTCAGGAGTTTTCATTAATACATGAGATTATACATTTTTAATTACTGAACTAGACAGCATTGGATAACTTGGAATGACTGTAAGAAATCTCATTAACAAAGGGTGACAGAATGATTATGGGCTGTCCCAGTGGCAGCACAGGAAATAGCTCCATTGCATAAATACTAGGAGGAAGCAGAAGAAAATGACTACGTGGCATTGTGGTTACAGTTAAAATGTTTTGCCTCACACTGCCCGTACTGAAGCTTATTATGCGTTAGGTAGCACTGAGGGAGCATTTGTTGTAAAATGTTAAGGGACACTTGTTAGTGCTATGCTCCCATCTCCTAAAGTAATGAACAGGCTCCAAGACATGGCTTGTCTAAGATCTTATAGTGAGGAATCCTTCAGACTCATCCAAACGTGTACTCATTCCATCATGGTGCATATATAATCATGTATTCAACAAGCAACTATTCAGCATCTCCTATTTATCATGGAAGGTACTGGAGATATTATGATAAATAGAATTTCCCATGTTATCTACTTTATTTTTTAAGATTTATTGATTTATTTGAAAAGCAGAGTTACAGAGAAGGAGAGAGAGAGGGAGAGAATCTTCCATCAGCTGGTTCACTTCCCCAAATGATTGCAGAAGCCTAGGCTGGACCAAGATGAAGCCACAAACCTAGAAGTCCATCTGAGTCTGAGTGTCCCACGTGAATGGCTGAGGCCCAAGCACTTGGGCCATCACCCACAGTTTCCCTGGGTGAAGAGAGATGGTTCCGAAGCAGAACATACAGGACTCAAACTGCTGCTCATATGGGATGTCAGCATTACAGGCAGTGGTTTAACCCCATTGTACCACAACACCGGTCCCATGTCATCCATTTTTCTATGGCACCATTAGATTAATAGACAAGTGAGATGCTATTAAGATGCTTATAAATACACTTGTTTGTGTGCACTTGTATGTGCTTATCACCTAAATGAGACAAGTGACTCAAAGTAAATGATGGGAAGCATGTAGAGAGTCTAGCTTTAGATCAGGGAGCGCGCTTGATGTGCACAGTGAGGAAATAGCTAGGCAAGAGGAGATGGGGACGGAGAGACCATCTCAGCGAGCAGCGGTTGCACACACAGCACTGCTAGGGGAGGGGGCAGTGCAGGCTCTTGTTCTGGGACTGGAGCGGCAAAGGGGCTGAGAGGCTGGAGCACAGCACGAAGAGAAGGAACTGCATGTTGAAGGGCGCAGAATGCTGATGTGGGACCTTACGAACCAGGGGCTTCCTCCTTATCATTTCACTGGGGTCTTGGATCCACTCGTTCATAACGTCCTCAGACTCCTTCTCCGGTAGGGTTGAGTTGCATGCTGGGGTGCCAGTACATCATGGAGATAAACAGCAGGAACTTGCAGAGTTGCCAGACAGACTTGACACTGCAACTTGTTAGCCATGAGACTCTAGGTGTGCAACATTGCCTGTGGATGCTCATTCTTTAAGTTTGATAGAGGAGTGAGAGAGTACATACTTTATAGAGCCGGCTGAGAAATAAATAAGACTACATAAAGGAAGCAGCACTCAACCAACCCAGCCTGCATCAAATGTCCCAGAGGTGCCAGTAATAGTCATTATTTCCCTAAACCATCCTCAGGGATCCCACAGAGATTTGGCCTCTCCATTGGCATCCAGAGAGCCAGTGTAAGGCTATTCTAAAGCAGCAGGGTTACAAGAGGTGAAGTACGGTCTGGGAACCACTCTCTCATCCTAATCAGAGAATGAATTTCTGAGCAGTTTTATCTGTTTCTGTCCTTATTAATTGAATCATAGATTTCCCTCCTACTCACTCTGCCCACATAATAAGCATAGTAACCATGGTGTTTTGGGGAAAAATGAAACAAAACAAATAAAGAAACAAAACATTTATTAAGAGCACACAGGTGGGGCCAGCACTGCAGCTCACTTGCCTAATTCTCTGCCTGTGGCGCTGGTACCCCGGGTTCTAGTCCGGGTTCTAGTCGGGGCGCCGTATTCTGTCCCGGTTGCTCCTCTTCCAGTCCAGCTCTCTGCTGTGGCCCGGGAGTGCAGTGGAGGATGGCCCAAGTGCTTGGGCCCTGCACCCACATGGGAGAACAGGAAGAAGCACCCGGCTCCTGGCTTCGGATTGGTGCAGTGTGCCGACCTTAGCGTGCCATTTGGGGGGTGAACCAATGGAAGGAAGACCTTTCTCTCTGTCTCTCTCTCTCACTAACTCTGCCTGTTTAAAAAAAAAAAAAAAGGACACACAGGTCAGCCACATCAGAGAAAGGATGGGGTCCTCTCCAAGGTACTTCGCTCAGGATGGAAACTTGCTTCAATAAGCAGTGGGGGACAGCGCTGTGGGGTAGTGGGTAAAGCCTGTGATGCTGACATCCTGTGTCAATGCCAGTTTGAATCCCAGCTGCTCCACTTCCAATCCAGCTCCCTGACTGTGGCTTGGGAAAGCAGCAGAAAATGGCCTCTGCACCCATGTGGGAGACCTGGAAGAATTTATTTTCTTTTTTTAAAAGATGTATTTATTTATTTTAAAGATGGAATTACAGAAAGGCAGAGGGAGAGAGAGAGAGGGAGAGAGAGAAAGATCTTCCATCCACTGGCTCATTCTCCCAAATGGTCACAAGAGCTGAAGCTGGGCTAATCTGAGGCCAGGAGCCAGGAGCTTCTTCCAGGTCTCCCACATGAACACAGGGGTCCAAGGACTTGGTCCATCTTCCACTGCTTTCCCAGTCCATAGCAGAGATCTAGATTGGAAGTGGAGCAGCTGGAATTAGAACTGGTACCCATATGGGATGCTGGCACTGCAGGCAGTGGCTTTACCTGCTAGGCCACAGTGCAGGCCCCAGGAAGAATTTCTTAGCTCTTAGCTTCAGTCTGACCCAGTCCTAGCCATTGCAGCCATCTAGAGAGTAAATCAGCAGACTAAAGACCTCTCTCTCTGTCTCTCCCTCCCTGTGTATAACTTCACCTTTCAAATAAATAAAATAAACCTTTTAAAAAATAATTTCATTCTTTTCTACCCTAGTTAGATTCGTTATAGCCCAAGGGGACTTCAATAGTTTCCTGGAAAGTGGAATGGAAAGACTCTCTGGTGAAGCTTTCTCATTTTCCTGCCAAAAACTTTGGATAAGATTCTCAGAACACTCCTCTAATAAAGAGTTGCTGTGTTTCTTTGGCTCTGCTGAAGGTATCCAAGAAAAATTCCTTGATCATTCCAAAATGTTTTGCCATGGCTTTTGCTCTCATTCCTCCACTTTCACTTTGGCTAGGCCACTTCCACCTCTTGGGAGTCATTGCTTTGAGTGTGTTTGCCCTCAGGGTCGTATTGGTACAGCTAAGTGTCATCTCCTGTTATTGTTATTCCAAGAATGCCTCAAGATCTGGAAAGCTCAGCTCTTGTCTATAGCTGATCAAGGCACAGCATTTTGGCACCCATCAAGTCACGCTCACTCTCCTTTAATTTCTTAGTCATCACTGGGTAAGCTGAGCAACTGAGATGTCTCTGGGATGAGAAGCTACTGCTTCTGTTTTTAATTGTCAGTTCTTTTCAATCGAGGCACAATGATTTTTTTTTCCCCACAAGTTGATGTGGATGGTCAATCACTATCAACTTCAACCTCAGCATCATCTCATCCCTTCTAAAAATGAGTTAGCCATTTATATACTGTTAATTTCTGTTTTTAAAAAAAAGATTTATTTTATTTATTTGAAAGACAGAATTACTCAGAGAGGTAGAGATAGAGAGAGAGACAGAGAGCGAGAGATCTTCCATCTGATGGTTCATTCCCCAATTGGCCGCAATGGCTGGAGCTGTGCCAATCCAAAGCCAGGAGCCAGGAGCTTCTTCATGGTCTCCCACGTGGATGCAGGGGCCCAAAGACTTGGGTCATCTTCGACTACTTTCCCAGGTGGATTTAGCAGGGGGTTGGATCAGAAGTGGAGTGGAACTCAAATTGGTGATCATTTGGGATGCTGGTACTGCAGCCAGCAGCTTTAACTGCTACACCACAGTGCCAGCCCCATATATACTGTTAATTTCCTTGGGGAAATGTTCCCAAAAGCATTTCATAAAGTATCAGTGATTTTGCCATTCGTCCACTCAAGCTTCACCATGAATTAGATGACTGATTTTCCTTCAGTTTTATCAAAATTCATGTTTCAGTCATGCCGGTTCATTTTAAACTGATATATTGTTTCTTGATTGATTATTTATTTGAAAGACAAAGATTTGGAGAGACAAGGGGAGAGAGCGTGAGAGCAAGAGCCAGAGAGAGAGAGAGAGAGAGAGATCTTCCATTCTCTGGTTCGCTACTCAAATGGCCAAAATGGCCAAAACTGGGCCAGGCTGAAACCAGGAAACAGGAGCTTTTTCCGGATCTCCCACTTAGGTGCAGGGACCCAAACACTTGGACCATCTTCCACTGCTTTCCCAAGCCATAGCAGAGAGCGGGATTAGAAGTGGAGCAGCTGGGACTGGAACCAGCGTCCATATGGGATGCTGGTGCCACAGGTGGAGGCTTAATGTACTACACCACAGCATTGGCCCCTGAAACTGGTATCTTGATCTTCTGAATGCCTCAGATGAGATCCTGTTCAGACATACTATAACAAGCTAGTCTTAGAATTATTTTGGTGCAAAAACTTTGAAATGTACACTTAGTTATTGATAATGCACATGTTTCATTTTTGAAGACCATTTGGGTGACTGACATCTGCACCAATCAAGAGCATAGGTGTTCTGGGATCTTTGTTTTGTGCTTTGGGCATATAGTATGTCACAGAAAATCAAATTTATGTGTAGTATAGAGATACTGCATTTCCGCCTTGATTTTTTTCCTACTGCTTAGAAGATCAATATAACTTAAAATTTTCTGAGCATCAATGCCTCATCTAAAATGTGAATAGTAACACACACCTATTGGGTTGTTTTGAGAGAAATGAGGTGGCCATCTGGTCAGATTCCAGTATTATAGTATTGCAAACCCAGTGGGCATAGATAGGGCTGGAACATATGCTCTCAGAATTGCTAAAGAGGAGCTAAGCACATATGTGGCAAGTGCACCTAAGGTGGGGTAGAGCACCTTTCCTTGACACGGGTGTGCCCCAGCCTTCAACACCCTGGAGATACTTCCAGATACAGATAGGGCTGGAACAACTGCATGTCTGTTCCCCATGCTGAGGACTGGAAACCATTTCTGTCTCTATTTCCAAATCCACAGAGCAGGGACTCAGAACATTTTTCCTGATCTTAAATGAGGTCACCAATATAAAATGCCAAGGCTATAATTGAACCAAATGATGCCATCTAAAGATGACCTGGAAAGGGACAGAAAAGTACACAGGATTATCCAAAAGGAAAAACCCAAGTGCATCTTTGGCAGCCAAGGAAAAGCATGGGATGTGCTGTGTCCTACCTGCCTGTGACACTGGGCAAGCCAGTTCACCACGCCAAGTGGAAAACTGGATGAAATTCTCTCATCTTACTAGACTGGGTGTGCAGAGCTGCAAGCCTGCAAAACCGGTGCCACCACGCTTGCCTCTAGAGCTAAGTGTCTACCGCATGCAACTTCCCCATCTCGTGAGTGTTCATTAAAGCCCCTGGCACCAACCTGCTCCCTTCTGTTTCTCATGCAAGAGCAAGTCAGGTGAGTTCCTCCATGCTGTCAGCCTCAGTTTGGGCCAGGGGAGGCTCTGGTCTGCACGTCCACCTGGCTTCTCTTGTCCTCCAAACCAGGCCCTTAGGGAGATGCTGAGATGGAGCCTCAACAACTCTCAACTAAATGCTGTCAGTTATTTCTATGAGCACATCAGAAGCCAAATTCTGAAGGAAAAAAATATAGTTTTTAACAGATATTTACCCCAGAAATAAATAAATCAACCTCTCTTCCTTGGGAATAGAATGAAAAATGCTTTTGCTTTAGTGGAAACTTAGCAGCAGTGGTCTTGGCTTTTTGCCACCCACAGATGTTTATAAACTGAGGTTTCAGACAGAGATGAATTGATTATAGGTTTTCTGACTTCAGAGCCTCACCAAAGACAGTGCATCTGAGGGTTCCCTGGAAAACAGGGCTTGTGCTTATTTCTAAAGTTTTATTATTTAATGGCAAACAGTTTAAAGTCAGGAGTAATTGTTTCTTGCCTTTCATTGACTGCCTTTGATTGCCATGCTAATTATGTTGTAAACAGAAGCTGAGACCCTCAGAAACTAGCAGCTTCATGTTGTTTCAAGGTGAAGGACTTGTTCGCAGATCATTAGAGCAGGCTCCATCCTTTAAAAGGAGCTTTTCGGGGGAGGCCTTGCTTAGGTTTGATTCTAACAAGGCTCACATCTGCAATATTGGCAGGCAGTGGTTTCTGTAAGAGAGCATGTGTGTGTGTGTGTATGTGTGTGTGCGTGTGCGCATGCATGCATTTGTACACACGTATGCCTGAGTGAATGTGAGAGGGGCAGGTGTCAGGTCGGGGGCGGGGGGGCTTCCACTTCAGCCACCTTGGAAACTCAGGCGGAGCTGAGGCTGCTGCCCCATCACTAGAACTCTTCCCAAGCACTCCCAAGGTCCTAAAATGAGTCAGAGTCATGGAAAGCCTCCAACTTCTTGGGCCAACTAGACAGAAGGAGAAGGAACAGCCCCTGACTTGTTCTTTGTCCCAGATTTGGAGGGCAGGGTCAGTGTTACACCTCTGACTCCCTGCCCTGGGACTCCAGAGGTTTCTTCCCCCTTTGACTTCTTGTTGCCTCTTACTGACAGAGGGAAAAGCAGGAACTTAGGTTGTGCTCAAAGGTGTGCAGCAGCCTCCATGTTCTTTCCAGCTTCTCCATGAAGACCAAGGTCACGTGCAAGGAAAGGAGCACCCTTGTGCATGGTGTTTAGCTGTCCCCTCTCTACATAATGGCCAGATGTCAGCAGACTGTGTGCCCCTACGTGTGTTACCTCTGCACACCTGCTGCTCCCCGCACTGGACTGTGAACTCTTAGAGGTTGAGTGGGAAGCTGAGAGGGTCCCTCAGGGCCATGTTTACCCAGTGACAGGCAGCTGCCCTGGAATGTTGCTTAAGCTGAGATAAATAGCCTGAGACAAGCATGTAAAGACATGAAAAGCAGGCACTGTAAAGTTTGTCTCTCTAAATGTCTCCCTCCAGCTCTCAGGTAAAACAGATTCTGGATGGCTCACTTAGGTTGACTCTGTCTACAGAGACACCCCTCACCCCACATACTCCATGATCACACAGAGCTTAGATCTCTGGAGCCTGAGGCCATCTGTAATTTGGGATTTCACTGGATCTCTCTGCAATGCAGCTGGCTTAACCATGTCCATGATACAGTGTAGGGATGGGGCAGGTACAAATGGGACAGTTCACTGGAGGGAGCTAGAGGGAAATACTGTAGATAAAACAAATCTGGAATCAGGGAGGCAGCATAGTTTAAGGTGAAAAGCATAGGATTTGGGCATCTGCCCTTTTCAGCTGAGTGATGTTGACAACATCACTGACCTGTTCCAAGTTCAGCTGCTGTATTTGCCAGAGGAGGGCAGTAACAGAATGCAAGGAGTCGTGCCAGAGTTGGGACACTGGGATGCACCAAGGCCCGCAGTGTAGGGAACTCGACACCATCACTGCCACAAAATGATTCTTCTAAGTCAGATAAGCAGAATTAATGTTCTGCAAAAATGAGTAAATACACTGCTAATGATTTTATAGCACACAGTTATGAGGAACAATAGGAATCATGAATAAAGTCACCAGGTGCATTCCAAATGCTTTGTGCAAAGAGCTTAGTCCTCTTCACAGTCCCAGAAGTGGGACTCCTAGGAGCCCTGTCTTCCAGATAAAGAAGTCACACGAGTTAAGTGACTCATTCAAGGTCACCCATCTGTTCAAGAGACATGGAATTTGAAACAACCACTCGGTTCCAACTCAGTGATCCTAAGCGCGAAATGTAGTATGTGTTCCCTCTCCTCCATGGAACTAGCCATCAACCGTTGATGATTAACAACAACTGGCTTCACTGCGATATTACTGTGCATGAGGAAATGTCACAGCGCTTCACTTCCAAGTGGGAGGAGGCATCATCAGTGGGGTGATGGCTCCATAGAGGATGGAGAGGAAGCTGAGTGGAGCCCTAATAAGTCATCCACTCTCAAACCACAGCCACCGGCACTCGTGACTCTGGCTGGAGTTGGACTCCAGGGGGAAGTCACGGTTTCTTTATTGCCAAGCTCCCCACCCCCATGGCATGGGAAGGAACTGAAAGGTGTGAGGACTCTGCAGCATTACCCTCCCTGGAAACATGAACCTTTACTGCTTACGATGATGCTGATTTCGAAACAACTCCCTGGCTGTCTTTGCTCTCTTCTTTTTCTAGTCTAAAATGCAGGGAACTTACACAAATGGTCAAGGGACTTCCCTGGCCTCGTGAAGATGTTACCTCTATGTGGGCTATACCCTTGTGCTCGTCTGCACCGCTTTTATGAAGCATGAGCATGGTACCCTCTTTTATCCTTGAATGTGGATATTGAGCAACATTTATTTCGCTAAGGAATGTTCCAGGCTGATATTCAGACAAAAGAATCCGTCCTTGTCTCCACTTAGTGCAAAGCATGGCTATACAAAGTTATGAGTGTAAAGAAACCATGTCACTCCCTCACACCTTCATTTTGCAGGATGTCCAGTCTTCTGCCCCGCATACAGAAAGGAGGCAGAGCTTCCTCGCAGGAGTTCCTGGACCACAATGGGAAAGAAGAGAGCTTCAGAGTGAGGCTTCTCTGCCTCCAGTCCCACTGCAGCCCCTTATAAGCTGCATGACCTTGGAAGAGTCATGCAGCCTTTCTAAATCTCAGCTTCTTCAATTAGAAGATGGAGTAACACCCCGCCCCCAGGACTGCTATGTCAATGAAGTGATTGAGTGTGTGCCACAGGCTTATTAACCATCATGAGGCTGTAGCCCCTGACCCAGAAGCTGTCAAGACTGTCAGCTGAGTCTCCATCCCTGCACAGTTCCTGAGACCACATTGCCTGCCCTGCTCTAGGTGTCCATCCGGTGTCTGCACCTGGAGTGTGTGATGGGATACACCTCTGAGAAACCACACCGGGGCTTCAAGGAGCTGGCACCAGGAGAGTGGCATTGCCTCTCCAGGTGGATCCAAGGTGGGCACAGTCCCTTGAGTGTGCAGGATGGACTGTGCTGGCTGTCCACCTGACAGCCGGTAACATTCACATTGGATGAGACAAACGGTGAAGTCCGTTCTCATCCAGGCTTGACATTAACTTTTTATTCTGTGTGTTCACTTCTCAATTTCCCTCTGTGTTGCTCTTCACCCAATCATGTCAAACAATGCAGCCTTCCCCAAGCAGTGTGTGTGTGTGTGTGTGTGTGTGTGTGTGTGTGTGTATGTGAGCAGGGGATGGGTGAGGATCCAGGACTGGCAGTCCCAGGGGCTACCATTCTTGGGATGGCATCTATGGACTTTGGATTTAGGGACACACATGATTTTACAATATCCTCCCCCTCCCCCAGGCCTAGACACATGCATGATTGCATATCTGCATGCACAGAGTCTGGACAGCTCATGTCAGCACTTTCACATTTGTGTGACTGGGGTTGGGCCTGCAGGTTGAGCTCCACAGAGCTCCCAACAGCAGAATTTTGGGCATGCCTGTAACGTCATTCTCTAGTCCTGCCCTGTGTTCCAATATTTATCCCACAAAAAACATATGAGGAGGGGCCAGCACTGTGGCATAGGGGTAAAGCTGCTGTCTGCAGTACCTGCATCCCATATGGTGCTTGTTTGAGTCCTGGCTGCCCCACTTCCAATCCAGCTCTCTGCTATGCCCTGGGAAAGCAATAGAAGATGGCACACAACCTCGGACCTTCTGTGTGGGAGACCTGGAAGAAAGTCCTGGCTTAGCTCCAGCCGTAGCAGCCATTTGGGAGTGAACCAGCTGAAGGAAGACCTCTTTCTTTGCCTCTGCCTCTCTGTAGCTCTGCCTTTCAAAGAAAGAAATAGATCTTAAAACACACACACACACACACAGACACACACACACATATGAAGTGGCAAAAGCTATAAGAAGAAGATTTGGTTCTCAGTGCAGTTTCCATCAAGAGAGTTGAGCTTTTTTTTTTTTTTTTAATAAAGTATTTACTTATTTGGAGGTCACAGTTACAGAGAGAGGTGGAGACAAAGATCTTCCATCTGCTGGCTCACACCCAAATGAGTGCAGTGGCCAGGGCTGGGCCAGGCCAAAATCAGGAGCCAGGAGCTTCTTCCAGGTCTCTCATGTAGGTGGTAGGAACCCAGGAACTGATACCATCTTCTGCCTCCTTCTACAGCACATTAACAGGAAGATGGATGGGAAGTGGAGCAGCCAGGACTTTAACCAGTACCTGTATGGCTTAACCTCCTCTGCCATGACCCTGGCTCCAGGAGTGAACTTTTAAAGCACAGATTGAGTTGCTTCTTGGACTTTGGGCTAAGATTAAGATTATCTGTTCTTATCAGTGAAGTACAGGTGACATGGGAAGCTGACCAGTCCTTGTAGGTATGGTAGGCAGGGCACAGCTAAGAAGTTAAAGCCAGCCCTTCCCACCATTGCCCTTCTGTGACACATGCTAGGGTGTCCTATGCTGGATTCTGTACCTCTGCCCTTCTGTGACACATGCTAGGGTGTCCTGTGCTGGATGCTGAACCAAGTAGAAACACATCCTACACATCTACAATACCATCTTTGTCACAGTATCTGCCTTGGATTCTCAACTGCATAGAAGTTTGTTGACTGTGAATCGAAACCCGGACAATTCTATATTCGCGCTGAGGAACAGATCTTTTGGCAAGTCCAAAATCACTTTAAGGAAAGGGAATGCATTTTGGGAACAAATGCCCCCATACAAATCAGCCTATGGTAGGGGAAAGGCTGCCTGGAAATTGGGCTCTGAGGATTCGGAATAGAATCGCTGCTCCATCACCTGGCTTATGTAACCAGGAGCCCTTGTCCTATCAACACATATTGGTTGGAATCTTAAACATTGGAGGAAATACAGCAAGATCTTACAAGTTTTCAAAGTCATTTGGAGTCAACATGCAAAGGCTTCAAGTGGCTGACATTTCATAGCTGTGGAATTAAACAAATGCAATTTTCAGCTCCTCTACAAGGGTTCATAATGAAATGTAACTTTACGTATTACAGTCCCCAGAAAGATGCCACCATTTCTATGTAGACTAAATTGGATAAAAGCGCCCTGGATGTCTCATTAATTTTTCTCTACCTGAGAAACAGGATTTCTTTTGACGTGTCTGAAGGAATTCAGTTAATGCCATTTGCCTCTCAGCTGCTCTCTGGTGAATTTCGAGAGTGGATTTCATTCAGACCCATGCTTCTGACACTGAGGTAGGTCTTTAAGATGGGCATGTGTTTTGACACACATAAGACTATTGTAATGCGTTTCAGAGAAGGAGAGAAGATTTAAATTATATGGTGCATTCTGTAATTGCACTGCAGGATCAAGATTTGGGGAGAGCAATCAGTATGGTCCCTGACTTCTCAGTCTGCTGGGGTCACATTTCTAGGCTTCCACACTGTAATAGACAGAGCTCACTTTCACTCCTGGGGATTCAAGGTACCAAGTGGAATTTCAATGATCATTTGTTTCATCATTACATACAATTGGGTCCAGACAAGAAGTGTAATCAGGGATACCATTAGTAGATCGCTGGGTATCATAGCTTGTAATTCTTCTTTAGTCATGTGGTTGATTGATTTCAGTAATATCATTCCCAGCACCTGCACATTTAACTAGTAATTGAGAGTGGCAAAATCTCTTTTGAAAAACCACTCTCACTTTTTACATTTTAAAATAACTTTTATTTTGAAATTAATATAGTTTCACAGGGAAGTGCAAAAGAGCAGCTACAGAGAGCCTATGCACACTTCATGTAGAAGGTTAACATAGCAAAGTTGGCAAAATTAAAGCAGCAAAACTACAGCACAACATCACCACCAGGCCACAAATGCAGATACAATGGGGAAGCTTACTCAGACTTAATTCGGGTGTCACACGTGCAGCTCTGTGCGATTGCCTCACAGTCAACAGAAACCAGTGCCATGCTCTCTCATGATAGCCTGTAGATTCACACCTACTCTGCCCCCTCAATACCCACCTGTTCTCAGCCCCTACTCTGCTGTCCATACTTGCATCTTTTTCTCGTGAATGCCCCACATCAGCAATCGTGTAATAGGTCTTGAGATTAAAGTTTATCCATATAGTTATATGTACCAGCATTCTCTCCCTTTTCAGTCATGAATAGCATTTCACGGTCCAGAGGTACCGCAGCATGTCTGGCCATTATTCGCCTACTCAAGGACCAAAAGGAGGCTGAGTTTGGGGCTGTCTACATATAAAACTGCCATGAGGGATTGTGTGTACGTTTCTCCCTGGAAATAACTTCTGTCTCTCTAGGATATATGCCAAGAGGGTAACTGCTGGCTCTTATAAAAAAGTTCATTTTTACCTTGAAAGGAACTACTTGTTTTCCAGAATGGTTGTACTATTCTACATTCCTACCAGCAATATGTGAGAGATTCAAGCTCCCTGAATTTAGTGATATCATTTTTGTTAATTTCAACCATTCTGTTAGGAATATATTAATACCTCATTGCAGCTTTAATTTGCATTACTCTAATGTCAAATGTAGCATCTATATCATCCTTTCCTTGAATTATCTGTACATTTCTTTGCCCATCTGTTTCTGAATTATTTGTGTTTTATTGATGAGTTTTGAGAATTTCTTTCTACATTCCAGACATGATTTTTTTCTTTTACCTAATTAACTTTAAATCTACAAAACAGAAATTGTGAGATAGGACAATAATGAGTTTCCACATAGCCCTTATCCATTCCTCCATTAACATCTAATCTCAATATATATATTTCACAATCAATGAACCACACCCAGATTCCTCAATGTTTGAAATCCACGCTCCTTTTATCCTTCCCACTCAATGTATGAATACTTTATTGGATATGTGATAGGAGAATATTTTTGGAATCATTTCTCAAAAAGCCTAGTTCTCCTCAATTGAGTTGCCTTTTTTCCTTTGTTAAAAATTAATGGGGCATATTTGTGCAAATCTATTTCTGATTATCTATTCTGTCTCATTGCTCTGTGTATATCTCTCTGTCTTGACTACCATAGCTAAAAAGCAGAGCGATTCCTCACTTTGCATCTTTTAACTTTGATCTGGCTAGAATGTTTCACTTTCTGTATAAAGTTTCGGGTAGGCTTCTATGTCTACAAAAACAATGTAGCTGGAGTTTTGACAGGAATTGTGTTAAACCTGCATATCTAATTAGGAAGGATTTTCTGTTGTAATTTTAGTTCCAAGGTATCTTCTGTCAACAACTATGCTGTCTTCAAACAAAGACTACTACAAGTCTTCTTTTTCCACTTTGTATGCTATTTATTTCTTTCTTGTGCCTTATTTCACTGGTAAGAACGTCCAGAATAATTTTCAATTCGAGTGGTATGATAACACATCCTTGCATTCTTCCTTATATCAAAGGAGAAACACTCAGACCTTTCCATACAAGTATGACCTTAGTTACAGAGTTTTGTAAATGTTCTGAATTTGAGGAAGGTTGTTCCATTCTGTTCCTAGTGTAACTACATGTTTTCTTGTGATTGAATTTGAATTTTTTCAAACACTTTTTCTCTGTATCAATTAATATGATCATGTTTTTCCTCTTTAGTCTGTTAATTTGGTAGATTACAGAGATTTTTTTTTTTTAATTTGACAGGTAGAGTTAGACAATGAGAGAGAGAGAGAGAGAGAGAGAGAGAAAGAGAAAGGTCTTCCTTCCATTGGTTCATCCCCCAAATGGCCGCTACGGCTCGCACTGCACCAATCTGAAGCCAGGATCCAGGTGCTTCTTAATGGTCTCTCATGTAGGTGCAAGGGCCCAAGCACCTGGGCCATCCTCCACTGCCCTCCCCGGCCACAGCAGAGAGCTGTACTGGAAGAGGAGCAACCGGGACTAGAACCCGGCATCCATATGGAATGCCAGCGCCACAGGCAGAGTATTAACCAAGTGAGCCATGGTGCCGGCAGAGATTTGTTTTTAAATATCGAACCAGTCATTTATCTGGACTATATTCCACTAGTAGAGGTTAAAATATACCTTGTTGGATTGGATATGGCAAAATTTTATTGAGGATTTTTACATCTGTGTTCCCAAGAGATATTGGTCCTTGGGGAGGTAGATGTGTGTGTGTGTGTGTGTGTGTGTGTGTGTGTATTTGTCTTGCTCACAAGACCTCACAAAATGAATTGGTAAGCTTCTCTTCTATTTTCCAGAATAAACCGTGAGAAATAATGTCAATTGTTTCTAAAATGCTTGATAAAATATTGCAATAAAATCTTCTAGACCTGAAGCCTGGGAGTGGGGTTAATTATAAATTCAATGTATTTGATAGTTATAGGACTATTAAAGCTATTGTTTCATTTAGATTGAGTGTAGGCAATTTTGTGGGCTTTTTAAAATAAATTATTATATTTTTAAGCTGTCAAATCTAGGGGATTAAATTTGTTCATAGTGTTCTCTTATTATGCTTTTAATGCTTTCAGGATCTGTTGTGATATCTCCTCATATCAATATTGCTGATTGTGGGTTTTTTTCCTATCTTATCTTTGTTCATCTCATTAACCTTGAAAATTTTTTAAAGACTTTGTGTCTTATTGATTTTCTATATTATTTTCCTATTTTCAACTGTACTCACTTCTGCATGTCATTTTTATTTATTTGCCTTGCCTTTGAGACTCACTTTATTTTTTTTCCAGCTTTCAGGAAACTTACACTCTTGACCTGAGGTCTTTCTCTTTCTCCAACATCAGTATTCAGTGACAGATGTTTCCTGTTCAGCTGATTCTCACAGCTAATGGTATTCACATCATTATTGTTAATTTCCACACCTCTCAGTGCATGTTTGGCTTCCTTTCAGACTTTCTCCTGGAAATACCTAGAAGCATAGTGCTTAACTCCCAAGTGTTTTGAGATTTTCCTTTTGTCTTTCTGTCTTATTTCTAATTCGCTTCTTTTAATATAGAAAACTTACTCTATCATTTCAAGTGCTTCTGTGTAACTTAAGTCCACTGCGTTTTGTTTTGTGACCCAGGAAGTGGTCCATCTTGGTGGATGTTCCCTAGGCTGTCATAAAAAACATGGATACATGGATACCCTTGTTGTTGCATGGAGTGTTCTAGAAACATCACTAGATCTTTTTTTAAGATCTATTTTATTTTATCTGAAAGAATTACAGAGACAGAGGGAGAGACACAGAGAAAGAGAAAGACCTTCCATCCATTGGTTCACTTCCCAAATGCCCACAACAGCCAGGGCTGCTGATGTTTCCGTGTTGTTCAGGCCTCCCGTATGCTTGCTGGTTCTCTCTTATAGGCTACAATTGCTGAAAGTGAAGTGTTGAAGTCCCCAGTGATGCATGAGAACTCGTCTATGTCTCTTTTGAAATCCATTAGTTCATTGTTCTGTGAATTTTGAAGTTCTGTTATTTGATGTATATACATTTAATAGTACTATATTTTCTTGATGGAATGATACATTTTTTATCAATATGAGACGTCCGTGTTTGTCACTAGTAATTTTTAAAATCTTTGTTAAGATGGATTTTATTTATTATGAAAGGCAACATTACAGAGAGAGAGAGAGAGAGAGAGGGAAAGACAGAGAGAGGTTTTCCATCCATTGGTTCACTCCTCAAATGTCTGCAACAGTGGGAGCTGGGCTGATGAAGCCAGGAGCCAGGACCTTCTTCTGGGTCTCCCACAAGGGTACAGTGGCCCAAACACTTGGACCATCTTCCACTTCTTTCCCAGGTGCATTATCGGGGAGCTAGATAAGAAGTAGATCAACTGGGACTAAAACCAGCACCCATATGTGATCCCAGTATTGCAGGTTGTGGCTTATCCCATCCTGCCACAGTGCCGGCCCACTCACTATTACTTTTCTTTGATATGAAATATTCTTTATCAATATGATTATAACTACACCTGCTTTTCTCTGGTTAACTACATATTACAGATATTTTCCATCCTTTTGCCTTCAAAATATGATATCCTGTTTAAATCTTAAGTTTCTTACATATAGCACATCATTGCATCATGTTTATTAATCAACCTTGCCAATTTCTTATAACTGTTTTCAGACCATCCACAATTGATATGTACATTTATATATTTCATCTTATTATCTGTATTTAATTCTTATGCTTCTCATATCTCTGTTTCGACTTTTTTAATCTGTTGTTTCTGTTGCTTGAACATTTCAGGAATTCTGTTTTGATGTATTTATAGTGATTTTGAGTATGGTACCTTGTGTAGTTTTCTTTGTGGCTGATTTATTAATAACTATTTATATATGTGAGTTAGCAAAGCCTACTGGGGTTCACATTTTCACATGTAACTATTTTGTATGAAATACACATGCTTTTTTCCATTTAAGTTCCTTTATTTTACCGCTTTCTAAGTAAATTTCCCTTAATTACCTAATTGAATTTTCTGTACATTGAACACCACATCAGTTAATTTTTGCCACAATCCTAAAACATTATTGGAAGAACTCATAAGAAAGATGATCCATCATGTTTATTTCCACATTTACAAACTCCAGGATTCTGCTTTACTTTCTGAAAGCTCTGGGCTACTTTTTGCATTTTTCCCCTTTGGTTTGGAAATTTTCCTTCAGTTACTTTGTAAAGCCAGGTCTGCTAGTAGTGAGCTCTCTTACCTTTGCTTCATCTGAGAATCTCTGTATTTCCCCCAACTCCTGAGGATATTTTCAGGAACACAGCATTTGTGTTGATCTTCCCCTTAAGGAGCTGGAAAAAAAATGTTGTGCCTCTTCCTTCGGCCTCCATTATTTCAGAAGAGAAATTTGCTGTCATTCAAATTGTGTTCTCCTATAGGAACTGTATTATTCTCTTCTGGTTGTTTTGAGGATATTTTTCTTCCTCTTTGGTTTTCAGAAGTTTAGACACGTTGTGTGATGGCTGGATTTCTTTGATTTATCTCACTTGAAGTTCTCTCAGCATATTGGATCTGATGACATATTGGCAAATTTGTGAAATATTATTTTATCAAATATTTTTCAGCCACAAACACCTTTTCTTCAGAAACTTTGATGAAATAAATGCTACACTGATGTTTTAAATGTCTCGCTGACTTTTGAAACTTTGCTTTCTAAAAGTATATTTATTTTCTCCCTGTTTTTCAGAATGAGTAAATATTATTGATCTATATTAAAGTTCTCTGATGTCTACCAGTTTGAATGTTATATTTTGTCCATCCAACAAATTTTTAATATTAGTTGTTTTATTTTTAGCTTTTAAAATTTTCATTTGGTTCTATTTAATAAAGCAGGCATCTTTGGTGAATTTTCTGTTTTTAATCTGTTTCAAGATGTTTGTAGTTGATTTCAAAAGAATACTAAAAGCAGAAGCTTTGAATTCCTTGTCAGATAATTTGAACATTTAGGTTATTTCAGTATTGGCATTCTAAGTGCTATGGTTTCAATGTGTCCCCCTGGAATTTGATGTATTGGAAACTTGATCCTGAAATTCATATGTTAATAATATTTGGGGGTGGGACCCTTGGGAGACAATTAGGAGTGGATGATATCATCAGAGTGGGACCCTCTCCCCATGGTGGCATTAATGGCTTTGGTAGGAGGGGAAGAGACCTGAGCCTTGCACACTTGCTGTGTCTCTCCACATGATTCCACCGCATTACAATGCAGCAACAGGGCCCTCACCAGATGCTGAGCAGATACCATTGCCACACTCTTGGGCTTCTCATCCTCCGGAAACCTGAGCCAAACAAACTTGTGTTCCTCATAAACCATCCAGTCTCAGGTTCTTTCTTATAGCAGCAGAAAGCAGACCAAGATGAATGATTGTCTTTATCATTACACTTGGAGGATTCTGTTTCTTTTAATGACAAGAGATTTTTCTAGTGCATTCTACATATTTTGTTTGTCACATTGGGAGACACTTGACTCTATTTAATTTTCTATGTTAGGAAATAGTTGCCTTTTTATTCCTCTCTGCTTCATTCTTCAGATATTGTTGGGACTTCTTTTCATATTCTGCTGATTCTCTCTACAATACTGGGAGCCACTTGTCTGGGTCACCTGATCTTTCTGGGTGACATCCTTGTAAAAGGAAAGGTAGAAGCCACTGAGCCCGGCTCTCCTTCTCCCAAGGCTTGTAGAGCTTTCCTGTTGCTTCTTGCATAAATGGGCTGGTCCTACTACCCGTGTAGCATAATGGGTACTGCCACTGCTGCTGAATGGAGCCTGGGCCTGGGTTTGGAATGGAAGGTAGCGACTGAATCAAAGCAGAGCACACATCATGGCTTTATTTTGAAGCAGAAATTATGGTTCCACCCTTTGTCTTGATTCCACCTTTTCTGGCTTTTGAATAGGGATAGTAAGTTTCTTATTACTGGCCTCCCTCCATAACACCTGTCCAAAAATGTGTGGGAGATGAAAGGAAAGCTCTGGAAGCTCACATCAGGGTTTATAAAGCCCTGACCATTTTCCCTCCTATTCTCCAGCCTTCAGATCCCTAACATTGCTTGTTGTCTAATTTTCAGTTTGTGGACAGACCCTGACTTATAATGGTCCAACTTACAATATTTTGACATTATGGAAGTACAGAAGCAACATGCATTCAGTAGAAATTGTACTTTGCATTTCAATGTGTTCCTAAACCAGGGATATGTGGTATAATATTCTCTCACAATGCTGGACAGCAGCAGTGAGCCATAGCTCCCAAAGCCATGTGATCCTGGGGTTGAACAACCAACAGTCTCCAGTGCTGCATTGCGTATCTACCAGGCTTAGTAGGTTACATGCATTGTGTGCATTTGCCACTTGAGATATTTTGTTTGTAATGAGTTTGTCAGGATGTAGCCCATTGTAGATTAAGGCACATGTATACTTAATTGTATTTAGAGGGGAGATACAGACAAGAACTACCAACCAGAAAGAGCGAGTCTACACCACTGGGTAGGAATGTCTACTTCTTTGTGCAAAGAGGAAAAACATGCAGCCTGGCAATGGAAGTGGGTAGTGCTCCCATTTAGGTACTCTTAGGGAAGACAAACCCAATGTGTTTTCCATTTCTTAAGAAAAAGTAAGGGGAAGGTAACTTTCCTGAACTAAATACTAAAACACTCCACAGCTTTGCTTTGAAAAGTTTTGAATTAAATGATGACTTTTTCCTTGGACTGATATGCTATAGTTTTCCATACGAAAGATATATGTAGTTTTCAGTCATTAATATTGTGACAAAAAAGTAGTTTACTTCGGGACCAGTGTTGTGGTACAGCAGGCAAAGCCACCACCCGCAGCGCTGGGATCTGATATGGGCACTATTTCTTGTCCCAACTGCTCCATTTCCCATCTAGCTCCCTGATAAAGTGCCTGGGAGAAGCAGCAGATGGTGGCCTAAGTGCTTGGGCCCCTGCCTCCTATGTTGGAGACTTGGAAGAAGCTCCTGGCTCCTGGTTTTTGTCTGGCCCTGTCCCAGCTGTTGTGGCCATCTAGGGGAGTGAATCAGCGATGGAAGATATATCTATCTATCTGTCCCTCTTGCTGTAATCTTGACTTTCAAATAAATAAATAAATTTTTAAAATCTTTTTAAGAAAGTAGTTTACTTGACTCTGTGGTCACTGCCAGCTGAGTTTTATGAACTTTCATGGAGAGAAGGAGGTTCATTCTCCCTGGGGTCCCAAGTTGATGGCCCTTGGGAAACAAGGAAACCAAATGAATGTCAAAAACAGTAGCATAGGAAAAGGCTGTTGGAATGAAGCTGGAGAGAAGGTGGAGTCCGACTCCACAGCTTCCTACATTGTATACACACAAAGTGGTAAGATGGACCATCCCAAGCTGCTCAGAGAGGGTAGCCCACTCACCTTTCTTGACCACATAAACCAGCTTAACTTGCTCATGAGCTGTTATTATCTGGTATTTTACAATCCGTTTATATATCTATGCTCTATCTTCCCATATTGGCATGTTAGCCATAGTGCATCCTTGGCACCCAGCAGGGTGCCTCAAACATATTAGAGGACTAATTAGAAGAGTTTGGAGATAGGATCCTACAGCTACAGTAAACATTAAACTGCCCAATATTGCTTGCCAGAAATACTAACATAAATTCTTACACTAAAGATTTGTTTACCTTCATATAAACTACCCACTTTAATATGTCTGCTCTCAACGAGAAATTACAAAGCAAGCCAAAAGGCAAGAAAAACACTATGTGGGGGTGGGGGAGCAGTGCTATGGCATAGCAGGTAAAGCTGCTGCCTGCAGTGCCAGCACCCAGTATGGGCACTGGTTCGAGTCCCGGCTGCTCCAATTCTGATCCAGCTCTCTGCTGTGGCCTGGGAAAACAGTAGAACATGGCACAAGTCTTTGGACCCTTGTATCTGCATGAGAGACCTGGTGGAAGCTCTGGGCTTCTGGCTTTAGATCGACCCAGCTCTGGCCATTGCAGCCATTTGGATTGTGAACCAGTGGATGGAAGACCTCTCTCTTTCTCTCTGCCTCTGCCTTCTGCAACTCCGCCTTTCAAATAAATAAATAAATCTTTTTTAAAAAGAAAAGAGAAAACACACTGGGAAACAGTGCAAGCATAATAGCCGGGCCCCGCTGTGACACATATACTAAAATTAAAAGAAATGTACATTTTTTAGGGCCAGTGTCATGGCTCACTTGGTTAATCCTCCGCCTGCGGTGCCAGCATCCCATATGGGCCCTGTATTCTAGTTCCGGCTGCCCCTCTTCCAGTCCCCTCTCTGCTGTGGCCCAGGAGGGCAGTGGAGGGTAGCCCAAGTGCTTGGGCCCTGCACCCGCATGGGAGACCAGGAGGAAGCACCTAGCTCCTGGCTTCAGATCAGCATAGCGCCGGGCCATGGCAGCCATTTGAGGAGTCTATAAATCTACTTGTCAAACAAACAAAAAAGAAATGTAAATTTTTAAAATTACAGTTTGTAAGTTAATGGTACTAATGAAACAAGGAAAACTCATCCAAGAAATGGAAACCAGTAAAGATGCTAGTTAAGATGCTCATGTCCCATTTCAAAGGAGCTGAGCTAGACACTCAGCTCCAGCGTCTGACTCCAGCTCTGATATCACATATCCTAAGATGCAGTGGCATTGGTCCAAATGATTGGATTCCTGCCTCCCACATGGGAAACCTGGGCTAAATTCCCAGCTCTTGGCTTTGATACAGCTGAGTCTGTTGTTACTGGCATTTTGGGGGGTAAAACACTAAGTTATAAATAATTTTATTTGAAAACTATTTTAATTAATGAGAATTGAACTCATTCATGGTCACACTATGAAATTTCAATACATGCATACAATGTGTACTTATCAAATTAGGGCGATCAGCATTTCTCTCTTCTTTGTGATTAGAGTCCTTGAGCTCCCTCCTCTACTTACTCATAAAATACATAAGATAACTGTGAACTGTGAACCATAGTCTCCCAAGTACATGGTGCAGCACCAAGAACTTGTTCCTTCGATCTAACCCTGATCTGATATCTGCTACTAATTCTTTCTATCTCCCCTACTCCTCCTAGCCTCTGGTAATCCTTATGCTTTGTTCACATTGAGTGTTTTGGCTTTCAAAGATGAGGGGGGACAATAGGCAGAATTTGTCTTAATGTGCATGGTTTACTTAACGTGATGCTCTCCAGTTCTATCCATTTCACTGCACACTACAGGACTTAATTCTCTTTTATGACTTAATAGCATTCAGTTTATATATATATATATATATATATATATATATATATATATGTCACGTTTTCTTCATCCATCCATCTGATGATGGGCCCCTTGACTGGTTCCATATTTTTCCTACTGTGAAGAGCTCTGTAATGAACATGGTAGAGCAGGCATAACTTTGGTATAATAGTTTCTTTCCTTCTAGACCTATTCCTAATAGTGGGAATGCTGAATCATATAGAAATTCTATTTCTAGGGGTGTTTTTGTCAGGTAGAGTTATAGACAGTGAGAGAGACAGACAGAGAGATAGGTCTTCCTTCTGCTGCTTCACTCCCCAAATGGATGCCATGGCTGGCACTGCACTGATCCAAAGCCAGGAGCCAGATGCTTCTTCCTGGCCTCCCATGCGGGTGCAGGGGCCCAAGCACTTGGCCATCCTCCACTGCCCTCCCAGGCCACAGCAGAGAGCTGGAAGAGGAGTAACCAGGACTAGAACGCGGGGCCCATATGGGATGCCGGCACCACGGGTGGAGGATTAACCAAGTGAGCCATGGCACTGGCCCCCTATTTCTAGTTTTTAAATGAATCTCCATAACTGCTTTCCACAGTGGACGTACAGAATTGCATTCTCATCAACAGTGAATAAGAGTTCCCTTAATTTGTTTGCTTATTTATTTATTTATTTATAAATGTTTATTTATTTTAAAGGGTGATTTACACACACACACACACACACACACACAGAATCTTCCATCTACTAGTTCACTTCCCAAATGGCTGCAGTGGTTAGCAGAGGGCCAGGACAAAGTGAGGAGCCAGGATATTTATCTGAATCTCCCACATGGGTAGCAGGGGCCCAAGTAATTGGACAATTTTCCACTGCTTTTCCAGGCACAGTAGCAGAGAGCTGGATAGGAAGTGGAGCAGCTGGAACTCGAACCAGCACTCATACGGGAGGCAGGTATCCCAGGTGGAGGTTTAATCAGCTGTGCCACTATGCCAGCACCAAGAGTTCCCCTTTTTGCTCATCTGCACCTGTCTTTGAGACTTTCTGTCTTTTTGATAACAGTCATTCAAACAGGGGTGAAGTGATAAATTATTTTTATTTAAATCAAACGCTCAACAACAAAATTAAAAGGTATCTTCCATAGACACATCAGTAGACTCAACACAAATGAGTAAAAAATTAGTAAATTTTACAAAGGCAAGTAGAAGCTGTCCTGAAATGGAATGAGCAAAAAAATAAAAAAGAGAAATAATCATGAATGAACTGCATTCTAATAATATTAGAATGTCAAATATACACATACTGGAAATATAGAAAGAAAAAGAGAACAGAGAACAGACCACAAGAAATACTTGAACTAATAATGGCTGAGAGTTAAACAAAGTTGATAGACACCAAAGCACAGATAGAGGAAATTCAGAGAACAGCAAAGATAAACAGAGTATCTCAGATAAAGCCAGAAAGAAAAAGAAAACCACCTCACTGATGTTGAAATAAAGATAAAAATGACATCAGATTTCTCTTAAGAAACTGTCAAGTAAGAAAAGAGTGGCATGAAATATTTAAAGCATAAGAGAGAAAATACATCATCCCTGAATTATAGATCCAGTAAAATTACATTTCAAAGTGAAGAAGAAATGCTTGTTTTTTCTCACAATAAGTGAAAAAATTCATTGTAAGATGTTCTTTGCAAGAAATGTTAAAATGCTTTTTTCTGGCAGAAGGAAAAAAATTATATATAGGCAGAAATTTGGATCCACATAAAACAAATAAAACATAAGAGAAGAAGTAAGTGAAAGGAAAATAAAACATTCCATTGTTCTTGTTCTTAATTGATTTGAAAGCTAGGGGACCTTTGAGAGCAATAATTGTAATGATACCTGGATGATTACACTGCATGAAGAAGTGAAATGAATAACAACGTGTTCTAAGGAATGGGAAGTGGAATGTATGTGAGGGAACTTCAGAACATTCATAGAGTTATAAAGAGGGAGGGAGGGGGCCAGCATCATGGTGTAACTGGGCATCTCATACGCACACCAGTTGATGTCCCAGCTGCTCTACTTCTGATTCAGCTCCCTGCTAAAGTGCCTGGGAAAGCAGTAGAGAATGGCCCAAGTGCATGGGGCCCTGCATCCACATTGGATATCTGGATGTAGATCCTGGCTCCTGGATTCAGCCTGGCCCATCTCTGGTCATTGAAGCTGTTTGGGAAGAAAACCAGCAGATGTAATATTCCTCTCCCTCTCTCCTTTGCTCTATGTCATGCTAACTTTCAAATAAATATATAAATCTTTAGTAATGAAAAAAAGAGGGAGGGAAGAAGGGAATATCATTATATTCTTACAATTGTATCTATGAAACTAGTACTCAAACAGTATTTACACTTTGTGTTTCTGTGCAAACTATTGAAATATTTACTTAATATATACTAAAGTGATCTTCTGTATGTAAAGATAATTAAAAATGAATCTTGATATGAATGACATGGGAGGGGGAGAGGGAGATGGGAGGGGAGCGGGAGATGGGAGGGTTGCGGGTATGAGGGAAGT
Organism: Sylvilagus floridanus; assembly: GCA_949820135.1. NCBI lineage: Eukaryota > Metazoa > Chordata > Mammalia > Lagomorpha > Leporidae > Sylvilagus > Sylvilagus floridanus. The sequence continues at coordinate 65,802,820 of OX463236.1, read as the reverse complement.
TATGGGGGGGGGAGAAAGCCACTGTAATCCAAAGGCTGTACTTTGGATTTTTATATTTATTAAATAAAAGTTAAAAAATAAAAAATAAAAAATTGTATCTATGAACCATATTGAATCTGTTTTCTTTGTATTAATATCAAATTAACATAAAAATACAGTATCAGATAACAAAAGCAATAACAAAACAAATGAAAAATTAAAGAAAAAATTAAGGAAATTGGTTTAAATACATGATTTTCATATTTAATATCAATTTATAAAAACAAGATACTTATTCATATATATATATATAGAAATTTTAAAATAAGTAAATGCCCATCAACAGTAGACTGGATTAGGAAATTATGGGACATGTACTCTACAGAATACTATACATCAGTCAAAAACAATGAAATCCGGTCATTTGCAACAAAATGGAGGAATCTGGAAAACATCATGCTGAGTGAATTAAGCCAGTCCCAAAGAGACAAATATCATTTGTTTCCCTTGATTGGCGATGACTAACTGAGCACCAAAGGGGAAACCTGTTGAAGTGAAATGGACACTATGAGAAACAGTGACTTGATCAGCTCTTGTGCTGACTGTTGTTGTACAATGTAATACTTTATCCATTGTAGTATTTTTTTTATCCTAGTACTAGTGGTTGAACTCTGTAATTAACACACAATTATTCTTAGGTGTTTAAATTTTAACTGAAAAGTGATCCCTGTGAAATATAAGAGTGGGAATAAGAGAAGGAGGAGATGTACAATTTAGGACATGCTCAATCGGAACTGCCCCAAATGATGGAGTTAGAATTGTGCCAGGGGATTCCAATACAATCCCATCAAGGTGGCATGTACCAAGGCCATCTTATTAGTCCAAGTGATCAATTTCAGTTCACAATTGATCACACTGATAGGTCTAAGAGTCAAAGGGATGACACAAACAAGACTAGTGTCTGCTAATACTAACTGATAGAATGAAAAAGGGAGAGAATGATCCAACATGGGAAGCGAGATACACAGCAGACTCATAGAATGGCAGATGTCCTAAATAGCACTCTGGCCTCAGAATCAGCCCTTAAGGCATTCAGATCTGGCTCAAGAGCCCATGAGAATATTTTAGGCATGGAAAGCTAAGACACTCTGAAAAACAAAAAAAAGAAGACCTAAATGAAAGATCTCTGCGAGTGAGATCCCAGTGGAAAGAACGGGGCCATCAAAGAAGGAGGTACCTTTCTCTGAAGGGAGGAGAGAACTTCCACTTTGACTATGACCCTGTCGGAATAAGATCGAAGGCGGCGAACCCTAAAGGTTTCCATAGCCTCGGCAACTCATGACTAGAGCCTAGGGAGATTACTGACGCCATAAACAAGAGTGTCAAATTGTTAAATCAACATCAGGAGTCATTGTGTACTTACGTCTCATGAGGGATCTGTCCTTAATGTGTTGTCCAATGTGAAATAATGCTATTACTAGTACTGAAACAGTATTTTTACACTTTGTGTTTCTGTGTGGGTGCAAACTGATGAAATCTTTACATAGTATATACTGAATTGATGTTCTGTATATAAAGATAATTGCAAATGATTAAAAAATCTTGGTGTTAAATTGGAAATTGCATAGATAATTAATCAATTCTTTAAAAAAAAATCATGTAGGATCTCTGTCCTTAATGTGCTGTACATTGTGAATTAATACTATAACTAGTACTCCAACAGTATTTTCACTTTGTGTCTCTATGTGAGGGCAAACTGTTGAAATCTTTACGTAATATGTACTAAACTGATCTTCTGTGTATAAAGAGAATTGAAAATGAATCTTGATGTGAATGGAAGGGGAGAGGGAGCGGGAAAGGGGAGGGTAGCGGGAGGGAGGGAAGTTGTGTGGGGGGGAGCCATTGTAATCTATAAGCTGTACTTTGGAAATTTATATTCTTTAAATAAAAGCTTTATATATATATAAAAGTAAAGATTATTATTCTTGGAGCAGATGCAATAAATATAAAAAATATAAAGTATTATCTACCATTCTACTACATAAATACTTTGATGTGCATATTCCTAGCAATTCTTTCCCTTCTCTTATAGAACAGGGAATAAGACCCATCTAATAAATTAGTACAACTAAAAAAAAGGTAAATTTATCATAGTGCAAAAGCATTTTAAATTCACATCTACAAGAGGTCTCTGAAAAGCTTATGGAGAATGAATATTATCCTCCTATGTGATTTCTGGCATATAAAATCAACTAAATGTCAAAGAAGAATTAAAACAATTCTCAACAATCTCTTCCAGATAATAGTGATAGGGATACCTTGCATTCCAGTCTATTGACACCAGAATTACTGTTAACAAAACCAGCAGTAGCAGGCTTCTGATATGTTGACTGTATCACCAGGGTTCATGTGTTGGGAACTTAATCCTCAAAGCAGCAGTTTATATATGGAGATGGGGCTTCATAAAATATGATTAGGTTAAGGCTGGCACAATGGTGTAGCTGGTAAAGCTGCCATCTGTAGTGTCAGCATCCCATTTGGGTGCTGTTTGGTGTCCTGGATGCTCCACTTGTAATCCAGTTCCCTACTAATGTGCCTGGGAAAGCAGTGAAAGATCGCCCAAGTGCTTGGGCCCCTGAACTCATGTGAAGAACCCTAAACCCTTGGAAGAAGCTCCTGACTCCTGACTTTGGCCTGACCTAACCTTGCTTGATGCAGCCATTTGGAGAGTAAAAGAGTGGATGGAAGATCAATCTCTCTCTGTGTCTCTCTCTAATTCTGACGTCCAAATAAATAAAATAATTCTTATTTAAAACAAAAAGTAGGGGGCTGGCACAGTTGTGTAGCAGGTAAAAGCCACTGCCTGCAGTGCTGGCATCCCATATGGGCGCCAGTTCTAGTTCCGGCTGCTCCACTTCCGATCCAGATCTCTGCTGTGGCCTGGGAAAGCAGCGGAGGATGGCTCAGGTGCTTGGGCTCCTGCACCTGCATGGGAGACCTAGAAGAAGCTCCTGGTTCTTGACTTCGGATCGGCACAGCTGCAGCTGTTGGGGCCAACTGGGGAGTGAACCAGTGGATGGAAGACCTCTTTCTCTTTGCCTCTGCCTCTCTGTAACTCTGCCTTTCAAATAAATAAATAAATTTTTGAAACAAATAAAATAAAAGTGATTAGGTCATGAGTGCCCGGCCCCTGAGTGGAGTAATGTCATCGTCACAGTTAGTTACTCCCAGAGCCAGTTTATTGTACAGGTGGGTGCAGCCTTTTCCTGCCATCTTTCTCTCACCAAGAGAAGGTGAGATCCATTCCCTCTCCACTGTGGGAACCCACACCAGAGACACAGCCAGCTCTGACTTCCCAGCCTCTAAAACTATGACCTAAGGAGATCTCTGTTTTTTATAAATTATCCAATCTTACATGTCCTGTGATAGCAGCAGGGAAATGACCAAGACAGCTGCTCTTTGAAGGTAGATTTAGATGTGTTAAAATGTTCACAGTAGGGGCCACTGCTCTGGTGTGGTGGGTTGAGCCTCCACCTGCTGCTCCAGAATCCCATGTGGGCACCAGATCAAGTCCCAGCTGGTCTACTTCCCATCCAGCTCTCTGCTGTGGCCTGGGAAAGCAGTGGAGGATGGGCCCCTGAACCCATGTGGGAGACGTGGAGGAAGTTCACAGTTCCTGGCTTCAGATCAGCCCAGCTCTAGCAGTTGTGGCCATTTGGAGAGTGAACCAGTGGATAGACTACCTCTCTCTCTAGTTTTTCCCTCTGTCTGTCTGTAACTCTACCTCTCAAATACATAAATAAATCTTTTAAAAAAAATGTACATAGGGTCCTCTGCCATGTGCTCAGTCTGTGTGCATGCTGGCAGTTGATCAACCTCGGTGACTTTGAATAAATTCGGTCTGGTTGGGAAAAAAAATGTACATAGTAAACTCTAGGGCAATCACTATTTTAAAAGTATAAGTCAAATCCCAAGAGAAGATGAGGTGGAGTCGTATAAAATGTTCAATTAAAATGACAACACACTCAAAGGTAGAAGGGACATAGAACAATTGTAGCAATGGAAAATGAAAGGTGCAAATATAGCAATGATCACTAACATGAGAGAAATCCAAGTCAGCCAACTGAGATGCAGAGGACGTCAGAATGGAGAAAGCAAAAATGCCCAACAATGCTTGAGAAATCTCATTTGAAACATTGGGATTCAAAGTAATATAAACTTACTGAGTAATAGGTATCCTGCTAAAAGAGAAAAATGCAGTGACTATATTAATTTATTGTTTATACCCTTTGTCTGGATTCTTGAGAAACAGTGGTTTGTCTACTTTCTACTTATCAAATTGTTTATTTAGTGGCAGGCTAAGCTTGTAATTGTGAAGTAAATGGAAAATATGTCATTGCAAAAATTAAAAGAAAAATCATAAAGGAAGGAGAAGGAGGGGTGAGAGTGAGTGATCTTTTTAAAGCTGTTGATACGAAACACATGGAATTTGTTCCCTTTATATAAATTTGTAAAAATCTTTATATTAAAAAAGAATAAGAAATACAAAACAAAAGAGGAAAAGCAGAATAAGGAAAATAGTCAAGTTAAAGAGGGACACTTTTTAAGGACAAAGGATTCAATTTTCTAAGAAAACATGACAATCCTAAATGTGGATGCATGTAACAAATGAGAAAGAAAATATATGAATAGTACTGACAGAAATGAAAGAAACACAGGGAAATCCATGGTGATAATAGCTGATTTTAATGCTACTCTGTCAATAACTTGCAGAGAAGCAGGAAAAAATATAATAAGGATATAGACTAATAACATCATGAATCAACGTGATGATGTAGCTTATAAATGAATTCCATCAATAGCAACGTTCAGATTCTTATCCAGCTAGCCCATATGCTTGGCCATAAACAGCACTTAAACAAATTTAAAATAACAGAAATCATACAAAATATAGTAGAAATCAATAGCATAATTAGAGCTGGAAAAATCCTGCAAACACTTGGAGATTAAGCAACACAGCTCAAAAATATCAAAGGCAACTTAGAAATTCAAGCACAATTTAAAAATATTTCTACTAATTGCAATGAAAATGTAATTTACCAAACTAAAGGATAAGCCAAAGTAATATTTAAAGGAAAGTATATACTCTCAATGGCTCAGTGGTTGTAAACTAGTATAACCATTATGGAAGACAGTATGGAGAGTCATCTCAAATCTGAAAATAGATCCATCATATGACCCAGCCATCCCACTCTTGGAAATTTATCCAAATGAAGGGAAATTAACATATGAAAGAGTTATCTATACCCCCGTGTTTATTGCTCCATTCACAATAGCTAAGATAAGGAATCAGAATCGACCCAGATTTCCATCAATTGATGACTGGATAAAGAAAATGTGGCAAATATACACTATGGACTATCACTCAGCCATAAAAAGGAATGAAATCTTATCTTTTGCAACAAAATGAATGTAACTGGCAGCTATTACACTTAGTGAAATAAGCAAGTCTCAAAAAGACAGACACCATATGTTTTCCCTGATTTGTGATTTGTACATTAATGTACAGACCACAAAAATGTAATGTATATGAGTGGAATTGACATTTTGAGATTTGATTATTTTTTACAGCCCTTGTCTACCTTTGTCTATGCTCTTGAGGAATAGTGGTTTTTCTACTTACTACTTTTTGAATTGTTTATTTGGTGGAAGGTTAAGCTTGTGATTATAAAATAAACTGAAAACATGTAATTGTAAAGTTTAAAAGAAAAATAAGGAAGGAAGGAAGATAGAAGGTGGGAGCGTAGACTGGAGGGAGGACAGGTCAGAAGTATCACTGTGCTCTTAAATTTGTATGTATGAAATGCATGGAATTTGCTCACATTATATAAATAAAAACTTAAAATTCAAAAAGAAGAAATATGCAACATCAATTACCACCCTAGACACTCAGAGAAAAATAATAAATTAAACATTCAGAAGAGGCTGGCACCGCGGCTCAATAGGCTAATCCTCTGCCTGTGGTGCTGGCACACTGGGTTCTAGTCCCGGTCAGGGCACCGGATTCTGTCCCGGTTGCCCCTCTTCCAGGCCAGCTCTCTGCTGGGGCCAGGGAGTGCAGTAGAGAATGGCCCAAGTGCCTGGGCCCTGCACCCCATGGGAGACCAGGAGAAGCACCTGGCTCCTGCCTTTGGATCAGCGCAGTGCGCCGGCCGCAGTGGCCATTGGAGGGTGAACTGAGGGAAAAGGAAGACCTTTGTCTCTCTCTCTCACTGTCCACTCTGCCTGTCAAAAAATTTTTTAAAAAATTCAGAAGAAAGGGAATAATAAAAATGAGGAGAGAAATCAAATTCCAGCTAGACAAATAAAAGAAAAACAACAAAAGCAAAAAATAGTTCTCTAAAAAGAATAATAAAGTTTAATGTCCTCTTACCAAGATGATCAAAAGAAAAAGATGTGAGACCCAAATCACCAAGGCCAGAAAAGGAGAGGTGCAGCGTGACCAATGCTCTGGACACCAAATGCAAAGGGAACTCTGTAAAGAATGCTTTGGCTACAAACCTGATAATTTAGATGATATGGACCAATTCTTGCAAAGAATGAATACAATCCCCTCCAGGAGAAATGGATAACTTGAATAACTCTTCATCTGTCAAAGACAAGAAATTAATGGTTTGAGACCTTCAAAATGCACAAATCACAGTTTCAATGAAGGACTTTATTAAATGTCAAAAGAAGAATTTAAACAATGTTCAACAATCTCTTCCTGATAATAGTGGTAGGGATACCTTGCAGTACATTTTTTAAAAAGATTTCTTTATTTATTTGAAAGCCAGAGTTACACAGAGAGAGAAGGAGAGGCAGAGAGAGAGAGAGAGAGAGAGAGAGAGAGAGAGAGAGAGGTTTTCCATCTGCTGGTTCACTTCCTAATTGGCTGCAACATCTGGAACTCCACTGATCCGAAGCCAGTAGCCAGGAACTTCCTCTGGGTCTTCCCATGTGAGTTCAGGGGCCCAAGGATTTGGGCTGTCTTCCACTGCTTTCCCCAGGTAATAGTAGAGAGCTGGATGGGAAATGGAGCAGCTGGGTCTTGAACCGGCACCCATATGGGATGCCGGTATTGTAGGTAGTGGCTTTACCCTGCTATGCCACAGCGCTGGCCCCAGTCCATATTTTTGACACCAGAATTATTCTGGTAACAAAAATAGCTATATTAAAAAAATAAGGAAAGTAAAGATGTGAATATTAGCAAAAGAAATCCAACAATATATAAAAACATACACATGTATATACATAAATGATAATATATCAATACTAAATGTGGATCATTCCAGGAATTAATTCTGGTACACTGTTTATCAATCAAATAATGTAATGCATTTTAACAGATTGAATAAGAACTAAAAAACATTATAATATCAATTTTTACAGAAAAAGCATTCAACATAATTCAACACATTCATGAGTATAATAATTCCCAGAAAACTAGAAAGAGTATTCATTTCTTTAAACTACTAAAAGGACGCTATGAGAACTATGTAATATTATATTTTAAAGTGAGCAACTGAAGAATCTCTGCCTAGGACAGAGAGGAAGCAAGGATGTCCTCTCTCACACCAGCGTTCTGCATTGTCCTGGAGTCCTGCACAGCACAATAAACCTAGAGCAAAGGGGAGAAACTTCAGATGAAGAAACAAAGCTTCCCTTATGCCCTCGTGGCATTTGTCCATGTACGAAATTACAGAGTTGTAAAACAACTCCTAGAAGTAGATAGCAAATTTTCAGGTCAACATACAAGGTCCGTAACCAAAATATACAAGGTCCATAACCCAAAGAGCAGTAATGACCAACAGGAATTTGAAGTAAAAGAAATATCATTTTTTTACTATGTAACAAAAATGAAATACTTAAGTATAAATCTAACAAAGTATGCATAGGTTCCATATGCATAAAGCTACAAAACACTGATAAAATGTACCTAGATGCAGAACTGGAGCCTTATGCAAAACTGAACTCAAAATGGATCATAGTCCTAAATTAAAATGCAAAAGTATGAAACTTCTTGAATAAAACATATGAAAGAAATCTATGTGACCTTGGATTTGGTAATGAGGTTTTAGATAAAACACTGAAACCATTATGCATGAGGTAATAAATAGATATGTTATACTCTATTAAAATTGAAAAAATTGTGTTCTGCGAAGGATGCTGCTGAAAAACAATGACAAGGAGCTGGGTAAAAATATTTAGGACTACATTTCTATATAGCATCTATATAGTGTCACATGATACTACACTGTGTGGTTCTGTGTGATACAACAAGGCTAGATGAAATACATGTGCATCAAAATCCATGGAACGTATAGAACAAAGATGGAGTCCTTTATGTGTACAATTTTGAAAATAGCACTTAGAAGGGTGGGATGTGCCAGATGGGATACAGATGGTGATAGCAGAATTTACCTGCATTAAAAATGCATGATGCCTCCTCACTAATGGGATGTCAAGGTCCTGACCTAAGGATCTCTGGGAATGAGCAGACACTGCTCGATTAAAGGCAAAGGAGATGGTACACAAGCACTCCCCTCTGGTTCAGGTTAACAATTCTTAAACAGCTGTCCATGTATCCATCTTGGCTGACATAAATCACTAGCAGGTGGTGAGAGCCAGTTTTCTCACTGTTGGTGATCACAGAGAGGTGTGGATCACAGCGATCCATTCAATACATTCAGAATGAACTAATTTTAGCTCTATATCCGGAGGGATGCTTATGGAAACATCTAGAGTTTTGTGTTCATACACACATTCGGGTATGCTCATAAATTCCCTTGCTCTATCAGCTGAAAGGACCTAGAAGCAATTATTCCCCATTAACAAAAAGCATGCCCAGTGCCCAGGTCTCAGATGGTACTACTATTATCCAACAAAGGGAACCAGCTCTCCTTGGAGAAATGGCTGGCTATGGACTTGTAGCAGGGGATATCCAATATGTATCATCTTATTGCACCAGAAGTTCACAAAACATACAGAAATCCCCTAAAGGAGCACAGAAGTGAATAAAAGTACTCCCAATGGCCAAAGCACTAATAATTTGAACAACACAACAAGTAACAGTAAAAGTTTCAGCCCAAAGTATAAAACAAATATCCCTAAATCCACACTCATATGTATCATTGAATAAATTTGAAGAAGAATGCAACGTCCCTTGCTGAAGCCTTCAGAAACGTCTCCCTATGTCCCCCTGCCGTACATGGAGTATGAGTTCCCGTTCTTTAGATGGGGGGTTCACATAGAGAATTTCTTTCAAAGTTTAGAAAGAGTGGTGAGGAGGAAGTCACTCAGCAGAGACCCATGGCAAATCCTCCCATGGATTACTGTTTGTAGCCCTTGTCTATATTTCTGGGGAGCATAGGTCCTTCTACTTTTTGCCTGTTGAATGTTATGGTTAGTGATGCATTAAGCCTGCGATGTATGTATGTATGTTAGATGTATGAAATACATCTAAATTACATTTTTGAAACATTAAAGAAGAAAAAGAAAGGAAGAAAGGGGCTTGGGAGAAGGAGAGAGAAAGGGAAGGAAGTATGAGTGTCTTCCTAGAACTGTATCTATGAATTACACAAAGTCTGTTCTCTTTATATTAACACAAATTTTTAAAAAATGACAGGTTTAACGATTGGGACCTTGACATAAAGTATCTCTTCAGTCCTCTGTACCCCTCCACAAGAAAAACATAAATTAAGTCAGATTATATTTAAAAATAAAAGAAGAATTCAAGTGGAGGGCATTCTACAAAATACCCAGCCAGTACTCCTTATAAGTTTGCACAAAGAAAGTTTTAACAATCCAATTAATATGTCAGAACAGGCATAAGTAAAGCCCAAGAAGTCAGAAAAACACAAGCAAAACAAAACCAAAGAGAACAAAAATTATTACAAAACAAGGACAATGGCTCTGTGCCAGACAATTTTCTAGCACTGAGGTGACCACAGAGTAGAAACCTGGCAAATGTCATTGCCCTCCGGGAGCTGGAGCACTGGGTAGGAGACACTACATCACTATCATTAAGTTAACACAACGGTGCATCAGTTCTTGATCAGTACCATGGAGAAGAGTAGAGTCAATGCCATTTTAAGTCAAGTCTTCAAAGAAGGTCTCACTGTCAACTAGTATTGGAGCAAAGAAACAGTAGGAGGGTGGGAGTGGGGGCAAGATCTTGGGATGGGAATGTTTGTAGTATTTAAGGAACAGTGGCCTGATAAGTAACACATTCTGAAAACATACAGGGACCAGTGGAACTAGCATGGAGCGAGAGAGGGAGCCCTACCTATTTAGAACTGATTCAGATTTAAGTGAGAGGGTTAATGTCACTCTGGCTTCTGAAGGGAGATGGAAATCCAGTAGCAGCTACCTGTCACCCAGGAAAACTAGGGTGCAGGAAAGGTGAATTCCTCTTCCTACAAATTGTGTGCAGCTCCAAGCCTAATGCTTTCCATTTGACCCACAACTTGCTGTCTTCCTTCTGCTCTGTGATCAATACTCTATGTTCACCCTCCTTATATTTGCTTTAACGTGATGAGCCGCCACAGATTTCTATTGCAAAGCATTGGTTTTACTGATGGAACAAATCTGTCCTTCTTTATTTACATTCCAGACACTGGTAAAATAGAACAATCATATCTATTGGTATTTTGAGTGAGCCAGGGTTATAATTTATTTCAGTTTGATAGGGTCCAAGAACGAAAGAGATTAAAAACAATACAGGACTATATAAAATGACAATTTAATTGGTAGTGAAATAAAACCCAGTACTAGGTATCAAAAGGCTTTGCTATTGATGTTAAATTGCATTTTCCCAGGGAGGAACAACAGATATAATTTGATGCCTAGGGGAAAGGAATAAAGTTAAGCTTTTTGTCTTGCACAGAGCAGAGCAGTAGCCTGTGTTTGTACAGTCATGCACCACATCAGGAGAACTCAGTCAACTACCGACCACATCCATGGACCCCATGAGGTTAGAATGGAGGTGAAAATTTCCTATCAACCCCTGATGTCATGATCTCTAAACATCATAGCAGAATGTATTACTCACATGTTTGTGAGGATGTTAACATAAACAAACCTGCTATGCTGCTAGTCATACAAAAGCATATACCATTGTGTACACGTGCACAATACTTACTAGTGATGATGGATGACTGAGTTACTGGTGTACATAACTACTTGTATAATGATTTTTACACTGTACTCCTACTCATGAAAAAAATGCCTGCTGTAAAACACTACAGTGTTACTCCAGCAGCGGACTTCCACCTGTCATGCTTAGTGCAACTCTTGACAGCATCAAGAGGCCACACTGAGTGAGTGACTCACACCATCTGGATTTATGTAACTTCACTGCCATGCTCTCATGATGACACTATGACAGCACATAGCCTCACCTATAAAGAATGTATGACATGTATTTAAAACAAAAGTAAGAAAGAGATCCTGGAGTGAGCTTTGTGGCATGGTGGGTTGAGCTCCCCACTGGGGCACAGGTATATGTTGAAGTGCCTGTTTGAGTCTTGGCTACTCCACTTCCCACTCAGCTTCCTGGAAATGTGCCTGGGAAGGAAGCAGATGAGGGCCAAGCACCTGGGCTGCTAATGTCACCCATGTGGGAGACCTGGGTGGAGTTCCCTGTCTTCTGGATTTGACCTGGCCCAGCCCCAGCTGTTGCTGGCATTTGGGGAGTGCACTGGTGGATGGAAGATCTCTGTCACTCTTTCTATTTCTGATACTCTTTCTTATAAATAAATAAATCTACATTTTTTTTAAATAAAAGCTCTATACCAGGATCAGGGGACAAAAATAAAATATGTTTCTAAAGCAGAAAAAAAAAACAGTTTACAGTTTTGATGAAGATTAATTTTTATACCTTACTTTTGTGGTGTTTATATTGGTGTTTTATCTTAAAAAAAAAAAAAGCAAAACCCCAAAACATGAAGATTTGTTTCTATATGTTATTCTAAAAATCATATAGCTTTGGTTCTTACCGCTAAAGGTAAGATTGATTTTACGGTTGTTTTTATACACAGTGTGAGATTTGAGTTCAACTTCATCTTTCTATGTGGATATCTAATTATCCTAGCATGATTTCTTAAAAAGATGATTCTTTCCTCCAGTAAAATGTGTTGACACATTTTGGAAAAGTCAGTAGACCATAAGGATTTTTCCCCTGAACTCTCAATTCTGCTTCACAGATCTGTATTTCTATCCTTGTGCAAGCAATACAGGTCTCACAACTAAAGTTCCATGGTCAGTTTTGGAATCAGAAAATATGAATCTTCCATCTGGATCTTAGGTTGTTAACAGCTACTCTGGATCCTCTATGTTTGCATGTGAGTTTTAGGATCAGTTTACCAATTTATGCAAAAAAGAATTATATTGGATCTTTGGGTCAATTGGGGTATTAAACTTCATATCGATGAACATAGGATGTCTTTTTACTTATTCATATCTTTAATCCTTTGAATGATACTTTGTAATTTTGAGGGTGCAATTCCTGCAATTTATGCTCAACTTATTCATAAGTGGCATTTTTTGTTCTATTGTAAATAAAATTATTTTTTAAATCCATGTTCAGATAGTTTATTTCTGGTGTATAGAATATAATTTATTTCTGTATTTTCACATTGTATCCTGCAACGTTGTTGAAATTATGAGTTGTAGTAATTTTGTGGATTGTAAATAACTTTCTATATAAAAGACTATGTATTTTGGGAATACAGCTTTACACCTTCTTTATGAAACTAAATGTCATTTATTTATTTTTGACCTTAATTACCCTGAATGGAACCTCTAATAAAATTAAATACAAGTGAGGAGAGCAGATATCTCTACCTTTATCCTGATCTTAAAGTGGAAGCATCCTGTGTTTTATTGTTAATATGATATTAGATATGGGTTTTATTCAAAAGTTTTTGGCTGGCCCTAAGAAATTCCATTCCAATCTGAATACATTGACTTTTTGATTGCTTGATTTTTATTGTCATAAAATGGTGAAGGGGTTTCTCAATTTTTTCTCTGTTCTTCAATCTTGTCATTTTGATACTTTTCCTGCTAATATAATGTAATTTTATTACATTAACTAAACTTTTAATAAATCCTACTTGATCAAGGTATATAATTTTTTTATATATTATTCATGCAAATATATTAAGTGTGTTTTTATGTCTAGATATTTATAAGTATTTTGCTGATGATTTTGCATTTTCATCCATAAGGAATGTAGATCCAGAATTTCTTTTCTTTTTACATCTTTATTAAGTTTTAATATGAAAGTAATACCGGTTCATAAAATAGATTGGAATTTTTTTCCTCCTTTTCTCTTTAGTTTATAAAATTCTCAGAAAAGTTTGTGAGGAATTATTTTTTTGCTTTAAAATTTCAGTAAAATCCACCAGTGAAACTCCGTACCTGCAGTACTCCTTGCAGTGAGTTTTTAAATACTGATTCAATCTCTTTGCTTATTGTCAGCACTTAGATTTCCTTTTTTTTTTCTTGAGTTAGATTTGGGAGGTTCTGTCTTCTAGAAATATGCCCATATCATCAAAGTAATTTATTTGTGCTCATAAAATTACTCACAACATTCCTTCCAAGTGCTGCTTTCTCTGCATCCTCTAAAAGTTAAGACATTTTTTCTGTTTGGTTGTTTGTTTTATTTTATTTGAAATTTATTATTTATTTGAAATTCAGAGTTACAGAGAGAAGTAGAACCGGCGCCCGTATGGGATGCCAGTGCTGCTGGCTGCGGCTTTAACCCACTGCACCACAGCACTGGTCCCTTGTTTTTCTTTATCATAAGACATGTTCTACCTTCCCTTCAACTTCTGCTTAGATCCATTAGACAGTTAGCAATATACTTAATTTCCATATTTTCCCACATTCTGTGAATTTCCCAAGTTGCTTTTTTTTTTTTCCTCTCAGATTGATTTCTTTATTTGAGAGACAGAGTCACACAGACAGAGACAGGGAGAAACAGAGAGTGAGGTCATCCATCTGCTGGTTCACTCCTCAAATGGTTGCAATGGTGGGAGCTGGACCAATACAAAGCACAAAGCCAGGAGCTTCTTCTGCCCATAGAGGATGCCTGCGCCCCAGGCAGAGGCTTAATCTGTATGCCACAGCACTTGCTTTGTAACTTAATTCCATTGTGGTTAAAAAGTATTCTTCATACAATTTAATTTTTATTTTTTTATTTTAATTTTTTAAATTTTTAAAAATTTTTAAATTTTTAAATTTTAATTAACTGCTTTATACATTTTCTTATGGTTTGTCCTAAAGAATATTTCAAGTGCACTCATTCAAGTCTTCTACATTTTTATTAATTTAATGTCTATTTTTTCCATCCATTGTTGGAGGTGGGATATTGAAAACTCCGATTCTGTTGTTCAGTTTTCTACTTCTTCCTTCAAGTCTTCCAGTTTTTCCTTCAGGTAATCTTGGGCTCAATTGTTGGATTCATCTGTGATTAAAATTTGCAAATCTTATTGATTTGGTGGCCCTTTTGTTGTGGAGTACTCGTTTTTAATAGTAAAAATGTTTCTCTTAAAGTCTGTTATGGTTGATATTAATTTATCTGCTTCAACTCTCTTTTGATTGCTACTTAAAGAGTGTCTTAGTCTGTTTGTGCTATTATCAAAAGAAATGCAAAACTGGGTAATTTGTAAAGAGCAGAATTTCCTCATAATTCTGTAGGCTGGAATGTCCAAGACCAAAGCCCCAGAATCTGATGTCTGTCAGTCACACAACAGACAGTAGACGAGCAAGAGAGACAAGCATTGCGCGAGGCCTCTTTCATAAGCACCTTGCCACAGCTGGTGAAGTCTCGGCTCATGACACCACATCTCTTACCAGAGTGCCAATTCCAGTACTAGATATTCTGCTTCCAATCCAGGTTACTGCTAACGTGCCTGTGACGACAGTGGATAATGGCCCAAATACTTAGACACCTGCTACCTATGTTGGAGACCCAGGCTCCTGTGGCTCCTGGCTTCAGTCTGGGCCAGGCCTGGCTGCTGTAGCCACTTGGGGAGTGCGCTAGCAGATGGAAGACCTCTCCTCCTCTCTCTGCCCTGCCCCCTGCCACTGTCAGTCTGCCTTTCAAGTAAATATATACTAAACAAATCTTTAATTGTATTAATATCACCGAAGAGGAAAGAGGCTTCTTGGCCTAATGACCACTTAAAGACCCCATCCCTTAATATCATTACATAATCTGTTAAGTTTCAACGACTGGAATCTGGAGAAGACATATGCAGTCTCTGACAAATGATATATCCTTTTCCCATGCTTTTCTAGTCAACCTGTTTGTGTCTTAAATCTAAAATCTGTCTCTTGTAGTCAGCAGATCGATGAGTAGCAAGGCAAGATCAGATCAGTAATTAAAAGTCTCTCATCAAAGAAAAGCCCAGGAAACTTGGTTTCACAGATGAATTCTATCAAGCAAAAATATCAATCATTATCAAACTCTTCCCAAAAGAAAAATGAAAGGAGGAATACCTCCAAATTCATTTTATGAGTCCACCATCACCCTGCTACCAAATACAGGAAAAGATATCACAAGAAAACTACAGGTTAATATCATTAATATATAGGTCAATTCCAAAATCTTCAAAAAATACTATACCCAACCTGCAATAATACAATAAATCATCATTCTTCATGAGCAGGGATTTATTCCTGAGTCCAAGGTTGGCTCAACATGAACAAATTAATAAATATTATGAATAGAATAAATGAGAAAAATCACATTATCATCTTAACAGACATAGAACCAACATCTGACGAAATTCAACATCTTTCATGATTAAAAACTCTCTCAAAAATTGGTTTTATAAGGTTTATCTTTCAACACCATAAAGTAGACATCACCAACTCACAGTTAACATCATAATCAACCATGAAAATAGATGGGGATGACCACTCTCACCACTTCTGTTCAACACAGTCCTGGAAGTCCTAGCCAGAGAAATTAGACAAGGAAAAGAATTAAAATGCATCTAAATAAGAAAGGATGAATCAAAATTGTCTTTGTGGGGCCAGCATTCTAGTGTAGCAGGTCAAGCCATGACCTGTGATGCTGGCATCTCATAAGGGCACAGGATCAAGTTCTGGCTGTTCCACTCCAATCTAGCTCCCTGCATAGGCCTGGAAAAGCAGTGGAAGATCGACAAAGTATTTGGGTTTTTGCACCCATGTGAGAGACCTGGAAGAAGCTCCTGGCTCCTGGCTTTGGCCTGGCCCAGTCCCGGCTGTTGCTGCCATCTGGGGAGTTAACCAGCGGATATAAGACCTCTCTCTCTCTCTCTCTCTCTCTCTCTCTCTCTCTCTCTCTCTCCCTCTGTAACTCCAACTTTCAAATAAATAAAATAAACATCTTAAAAAATTATCTTTGCCCTTGATATGATTTTAGATACAGAAAGTTCTACAGACTTCTCCAAAACACTGTTAGAACTGATGAGCAGATTCATAAAGTTGTGGGATACAAAACTTACTTGAGGAAATTAGTAGCATTTCTACACAAGCTGACAGTAATAAAATTGTCTAATAAAGAAAACAACTCCATTCTTAATAGTGTCAAAAATACCTACATAGAGAGGTTTAACCAAAACAGTAAAGTATCTGTATAATGAAAATTATAATCATAATGAGATACAAAATATTGAAGAAAGAAATTAAAAATGTCTCAAATAAATGGCAAGATACTCCATGTCCATGACTGAAAGAATCAATTCTGTTAATCTGTTAATTTAATGAAATCTGCATCAAATTTTCGATTTCATTCTTCATATAAATAAAAGGAAAAAACTGTAAAATTTGTATAGCACCATGAAAGCCCACGAATACTCCAATCGTGAACAAAAACAAAAACAAAGTTGGAGGTATTGTCTACTCAATGCCAGAATATATCACAAAACTATAGTAATCAAATAAGATGGTATTGACATAAAAACAGACATATTGGGTTAAATAGGCCAGAAATACAGCCAAAATCCTTTGGTCAATTAATTTTTTTATAAAGGCATTAAGAATACACATTGGGAAAAGGACAGTCTCTTCTTTAAATGCTAATAGGAAACCTGTGTGTTCACATACAGGAAAATAAAACTACATCCTTACCTCACCCCTTATTCAAGAATCAACTCAAAATAGGTTAAGATCTTAAATGGAAGTCCTGAAACTCCAAAACTAGTAGAAAACATAAAAGAAAACTTCAATGACATTGATTTGATCAATTATTTGGAAATGACCCTAAAAGTACAAGAAATGAAAGCAAAAATTAACAAAATAAACTGCATCAAACAGTAAACTTCTGCTTAGCAAATGAATGAAGCAAAAATAAAGCCCACTAAATGGAATAAAATATTTGCAAATTACACATTGTATCAGGGGCTACTATCAAAAGCATATATGGATTTTAAATGATAAGAATAATAAGATAACAATGATAACAAATAATCTTATTTTTAAATGGGCAAATGACTTAAATAGATACCTTTCAAAAGAAGACATAAATGATCAAGATATAAAATAAATGTTCAGCATCTCTATAACATCAGAGAAATGAGGATTAATGCTTTTTTATTTTTTTATTTTTTATTATTATTTTTTTTTTACAGGCAGAGTGGACAGTGAGAGAGAGAGACAGAGAGAAAGGTCTTCCTTTGCCATTGGTTCACCCTCCAATGGCCGCCGCGGTCGGTGCGCTGCGGCCGGCGCAACGCGCTCATCCGATGGCAGGAGCCAGGAGCCAGGTGCTTTTCCTGGTTTCCCATGGGGTGCAGGGCCCAAGCACCTGGGCCATCCTCCACTGCACTCCCGGGCCACAGCAGAGGGCTGGCCTGGAAGAGGGGCAACCGGGACAGAATCCGGCGCCCCGACCGGGACTAGAACCCGGTGTGCCGGCGCCGCAAGGCGGAGGATTAGCCTGTTGAGCCACGGCGCCGGCCAGAAATGAGGATTAAAACCACAACATTGTCTAGCACCGTGGCTTAGCTGTTGCCTACAGCACTGGTATCCTATATGGGTGCCAGTTCAAGTCCTGGCTGCTCCACTTCTGATCCAACTCCCTGCTAATTCACCTGGGAAAATAGCAGAGGGTGGGCCAAGTGCTTGGGCCCCTGCACCCATGTGGAAGATCTGAAAGAAGCTCCTGACTTCTGGCTTCAGATTGGCCTACCTCTGGCCACTTCAGCCATTTGGGGAGTGAACCAGTGGATGGAAGATATCTCTTTCTCTTTCTTTGCCTCCCTTCTCTGTAACTCTGAATTTCAAATAAATAAATCTTTAAAACATCACAACAAAGTATCACTTCACCTATTTTATACTTGTTATTATAAGAAAGATGAAAGATATAAACTACTGCTTAGGATGACAATGTAAAGAAAAAAGAATTCTTATGCATCGTTGGTTGTACTGTAAATTATTGTGGCCATTTTGGAAAACAGTATTGAATTTCTTTTAAAGCTAAAAGCACAGTTAACATATGATCCAGCAATCCTGTTATTGGGTATATGCAAAGGAAATGGAATTTATATTATTCCAATAGCCAAGATAAGGAAACAATCTGTATATCCATCAATGGAAAAATTGATTTTTAAAACTGGGTACACGGACAGAATGGAATGCTATTTAGCCTTAAAAGGAAAAAAATTTGTCATTCACAAAAATACGGATGAACCTAAAGGACTTTAAGTTAAGTGAAAGAAGCCTGACACAGAGAGAAATATTATGTGATCTCACTTACATATGGAATCTAAAAAAGTTGAAGTCATATAGGTAGAGTTGAATGGTGGCTGCAGAGACTGGTGGAGAGAGAAGTGGACAGGGAATGAGAGATACTGGTCAACAGTTACAAAGTGAAGCTGGAATAATACATAGTTCTGCTGTCCTATAACACCAAGGTGATTTACTGAAAAACAATGCATTGCATATTTCAAAATAGCAAAAAAAAAAAGAAGAATTTTAAATATTCTTACCACAAAGGTATGACAAGTATTGAATTAACAAATATGCTAATTACTTTGATTTGATCATTGCACTATGTATACACGTGTTAAAATATCACTTTGGATCCCATAAATATACACCATTATCATTTGTCTATTTAAAAGAAGAAAAAAAATCAGCTAGAAATCTTTATTTTTTTAAAAAATTTAACTCTGTATTAATAGATAAGTGAAAGTGGTCAAAGGGCCACACGTTGACCTAGCAGTAGACACTAGTCAAGTCATCCAAATCTATACTAGAGTGCCTGAGTGCGACACCCACTTCCAGCTCCTGACTCCGACTTCCTGCTACTGCAGCCCTTGGGAGACAGTGCTGGCCACTCAAGTATTTGGGTTCCTCTCACCCACTTGGGGAACTGGGACTGAGTTCCCCAATCCCGACTTAGGCCTGGGCCCAGCCCCAACTGTCACAGATATTTGGGTAGTGAGCCACAGGATGGGAGCTCTCACTTTCTCTCTCTCTGTCTCCCCTCTAATTCTTAAATAAATCCTTTATATTTTTTAACATTTGGGATCTCAGACACAAAATAAGCTTTCAATGACATGGGAGCTATTTTTGTAGAGCCTCCAGCAGGTTCACAGGAGAAACTGAGAGCAGGGAGGAGACCACTGAACACACCTTTTAGCAGAACAGGCAGGAAGCTTTCTGCTAATGCTGGGAGAGCAGCATGAAACGTCGACTACGCCTCTGGACTCTCCACTCTCCTCCTACCCAAAATAAGAACCTTAGATTATTTTTTTAAAGATTTTATTTATTTATTTGAGAGGAAGAATTACAGACAGTGAAAGGTAGAGATAGAGAGAAAGATCTTCCATCTGCTGGTTCACTCCCCAAATGGCCAGCTTCCTCCTGGTCTCCCATGGGTGTGCAGGGGTCCAAGGACTTGGGCCATCCTCCACTGCCTTCCCGGGCCACAGCAGAGAGCTGGCCTGGAAGAGGAGCAGGCTGGACTAGAACCAGCGCCCATATGGGATGCCGGCGCAGCAGGCAGAGGATCAACCTTCTGCACCACAGTGCTGGCCCTAAAAACCTTAGATTATTAGGAAGCGTGGACAGAAAAATCTCCTACCCCTTGGGTCAGGCAAGGATCCATTATTTCTGGTTTACGAGTATAAATGAAAGACTTCTGTCTTCAAGGAAGAACAAAGACATCTTAAAATCTGATAAAGAACCAAAAGCAAACAAAAAAGCCATGTAGAAAGGAGCAGTCATGAGAATTGCATTATAGTCAGTGGACATTTCCAGATCTCTTGAGTAAGTAGCCAGTACATTGGTGTGACAAGTTTTTTTATTATTTTATTAAAAATGACTACCTAAGACTCAGGGAATGGCTGTTCATTCAGTAACTTGCAGTAGATCTTCCATAATTCTTAAGAACATTTAATTCAATTATGCCTTGTCACTATCAAAGAGACTGAGAGGCCAGTCCCAGAAAAGGAAAATGATCAGAACTGGCTTTTCCTTTGCTACTAACAGACCATTAGGAATAATTTCACCATTTTATATGCCTCTCTTTAGGTTGTCATAGTATTTTGGACTTTCACTGAGTTCTCTCTGTCCCACAGTCTTACTCAATCTCTCAATAAATCCTCCTGCCCCATGGATCACCAACTCTCAACAGCAAAATCTATGTAGCAATTCTCTTCTCTGAAGATTCCTTTCACTCTATTGCTCTAAACATATCCAAGCTTTCCCCCAGGATATTCCTCCTCTATTGCCTTATGAAGCAGTGGGATTTTCCCTCCTACACCTCATATGTTGCCTATTCAACATAAATGAGTAGTTGGTTAGCCTTAATCCACATTGCTGTCCCCAGAGCATTCTGCCTCTTTCCTCTCTGACACTTCTCAGATCCTTTAAAGTACAGCTGGACTCCCAAACCCCGAGCTATGTATTCATGGATTAAACCAACCACAGATCAAAAAAAAGTATTTTGGGTAAAAGCCACTGTGCTTGTACTGAGCATGTAGACTCTTGCCATTTTCCCCTATACAGTATGATAGAAGCATTTACATACCATTCATTTTGAATCAGACATTGTAAGTAATCGAGAAAAATTTCAAGCACACAGGAACACATACAAATTCATGTGCAAATGCTATGCTATTTCCCAGAAGCCGTTTGAGCATCCATGAAGTTCAGTATCAGTGGAGGTCCAGACCAGTCCCCCAGGGATCCCTGAGGATGAAGGTAAACCAATCCTCTCCTGTTTACTTCCTTGGCTCGCTGTCTTCCTCCCCTCACTGTTTCTCCTGAAGACCATGCCCAGACAGTTTTTAGCCACCACTTGCATTTTTCTAGAAGTTCATCTTCTGTCTCAAACCCTGGCCTTCAAGCACATCTGAAATCTGACTGCTTCTCCCCATCCTCGTCCCAGTCGTGTTCCAAACCACCCTCACCTTTCTCAGGTTCATGAATCAAAGAGCCTTTTCCAGAGTATCTGTGAATCCACTCTTTCCCCATGCAGTTGGTTCTGTCCAGGAAGCCAGAAAAAAAAATCTTTGCAAATGTAAATAGATCATGTCGGTGGTTCTCATTCCACTTAGCATGAAGGCAAAAGCTAACCATGGTCTACAGACCCCACCTTTCTGTTCTACCCACTGGCGTCTCTCAGTTACACTCTATGCAAGCCTTGCTGAAACTCCACCCACCGTTGTATCTCAGGGATTTGCATTTACTTTGAATATCGTTCCCTTCGGGAGTGATACTGCTTGCTTCCCACTCCATTTATCCTCTTCTCAAACGTCTCCTGATAAGGGTGGGCATTGGGCACAGTGGTTAAGCCACCAGTTGAGGCAACCGTGTCCCATATCTGAGTGCTTGTGTTTGACTCCCGCTTCCAACTCCTGTCTCCAGCTTCCTGCTACGGCAGACCCTGAGAGGTAGCAGTGATGGCTCAAGTGATTGGGTTCCTGCCACCCACATGGGAGGCTTGGACTGAGTTTTCTTCTCTCAGTTTCTCTTCAGTCCAGTCCTGGTAGTCCTGGGCATTTGCAGAGTAAACCAGGGATTTGGCACTCTCTCTCTTTCTGCTTTTTCCATAAATAAATGTCTCCTGATCAGAGGCTTCCATCAAACACACTACCTAAGCACCCTCTTCTTCTCATGTTCTATACCCTTAACTTGCTTCATAGAGCATGGAATTCGTGATATTCTATTTTTTAATATTTATTTTTTATTTATTCATAGTCAGTGAGTTTATTTCTAATGAAGCTTTTTATTTTAGAACTATTTTTTAATTTTCTGAAAAATTGTTATGGTAGTAGAGAGAATATCATAGATACTCCACACTCAGTTTCCCATTTTTATTAACATCTTAATTGGTATCATCTATTTATTAAAATTAATGAACCAACATTGATGCATTGTCATTAACTAAGTTCATTCTTTACTCAGATTTCCTTAGGTTTTATCTGATGCCTTTTCTTCATACAGGACCACATTGAGGACTTGGCATTACATGTCTCTACAGGCTCCTCTGATACATGAGAATCTCTGACTTTTGTATTGTTTTGATTACTGGTAGGAGTATTAGCAGAGTATTTTGTAGGATGCTTCTCCATTTTACTGCATGGCACGTTTTTGTCATGACTAGGCCAGAAGCATAGATTCAGAGTGGACAGTGAGAGAGAGAGACAGAGAGAAAGGTCTTCCTTTTGCCGTTGGTTCACCCCCTAATGGCTGCCGCGGACGGCGCGCTGCGGCCGGCGCACCGCCATCTGATGGCAAGAGCCAGGTGCTAGGTGCTTTTTCCTGGTCTCCCATGGGGTGCAGGGCCCAAGCACTTGGGCCATCCTCCACTGCACTCCTGGGCCACAGCAGAGGGCTGGCCTGGAAGAGGGGCAACCGGGACAGAATCCGGCGCCCCAACCGGGACTAGAACCCTGTGTGCCGGCACCGCAAGGTGGAGGATTAGCCTGTTGAGCCACGGCGCCAGCCACAAAGTGACATTTTCATCAAATCACATCAAGAGATCACACTTGCAGCATGGCTTGTCTCTGTTGATGTGGCCCTTGAGCGCCTAGCTCCACTATGGCCTATTGTTATTTCTAAGTCTGTTCATTGGCTGTCTTCTCCCTTCCACCAGCTTCCTGCTCACCCCTGCCTTACATCCTATAGAGTATAAGGTCCAAAAGAGGGAAGGGTCTTTACTTCATTCATATTCACAGGTCCAACACCTAGAATAGTGAAACAATAGTAAACCATAGCTGCTCTTAGTGGAATAGTTCAATATATAGCTAAATATCTAGAGCTCTTCTGTATTCCTCCAAAGCATAGAGTAGTTGTCAAAGGTACTGAGGAAGTCCCAATCTTTGAACAAATTAAGAGTCATCCTTACATTCAGAACATTGATTCAGAAGAACTTAAACCCTTGAGAGTGAGGTGCTTTAGATTCAAACTCTAGTGTGGACACTGAAGTTGAAAGTCTGATGGAATTGCAAGTCAGAAAAACCATGCATGTATTTTAAGTGATATTATGTCTTTCCATTTTACTTGACATGCTCTTTAACAAAAGCCTGCTTTGAATTTTATCAGTGATGCAATATACAATCAATGCCATTTGATTTAAAGAAATGAGGGAGTTTTGTTTGATGAAAAGTAACCTTTAAATTTTGAGAATATTTTCACCCAAATAAACGTCAAAGATGGCTACTCCTAAGGTTTCTTGGTCCCTCAGTTTCCACTGACTTACAGATTCTGTTGCATTGGTGAGGAAATCTGGCTCTAAATTGATATTAATTCCCGAGTTTTCATGATGTCTTTTTTTAGTCATCCGTCATTTTTAGCCATCTGTCATTCACAACTGCCTTGAACCGTGGTGACGCTTTTTTGAACATTCCCTCTTTCCCACAGCTGCCAAATATACTTCTCCAACATAGATTTAAAAAATTCTATTCTCAGCCACCCAGGGAGCAGCTTTAAGGTCAACCTGTTTTTTGAGCCCATGTGAGAATTTTACAGTGACAGGAGTTACTTGAACAGAGGCAGTCACTGGCCATGCACGGTTTTAGAAACAGGGTCCATGGGGAGGCCATTACACTAAAACAGAGTTTCTGACCATGACACGGGCAACAACTCCCAGTGGCTAGGGCACAGTTTCACTCTGCGCTGCAGGCTGTGTCTCTCCAAGGCCCCAATCAACACTTAATTTGAGTTCTTCCTTATTAACATTTGCATGGAAGTTCACAAAAAATATTAACACAAGAAATTGAATATGACTCTAACTTTTGCTAATTTTGTTACAGAAATTATTTATTCTTTGTTAGTGATTCCTCAGCCTGCCACTTGCTCATGTCCTTGTGGAATCAATATTCTTTTACATCTACTTCAAACTAGCTTTCTCTTTTATTTAGCATCATCCTATGCCATACTGCTTTTAAAAGTTTTTTATTGTTATTATTCGCAGAAAAAAACACATTGCTATGGAATTAACCATCCCTACACAATTCTTTTAAATTTTTTAAGATTTATTTATTTATTTGAAAGTCAGAGTTACACAGAGAGAGGAGAGGCAGAGAGAGGCAGAGAGAGAGAGAGAGAGAGAGAGAGAGAGAGAGAGAGAGGTCTTCCATCTGATGGCTCACTCCCCAGTGGTCACAACAGCTGGAGTTGCACCCATCCGAAGCCAGGAGCCAGGAGTTTCTTTCAGGTCTCCCACATGGGTGCAGGGACCCAAGCACTTGGGCCATCTGCTACTGCTTTCCCAGGCCATAGCAGAGAGTTGGATTGGAAATGGAGCAGCTGGATGTTGACCTGGTGCCCATATGGGATGCCGTTGCTGCAAGCCAGGGTGTTAACCCACTGCACCACAGTGCCGGCCCCCACAATTTTTA
This sequence comes from Sylvilagus floridanus, assembly GCA_949820135.1. Classification (NCBI taxonomy): domain Eukaryota; kingdom Metazoa; phylum Chordata; class Mammalia; order Lagomorpha; family Leporidae; genus Sylvilagus; species Sylvilagus floridanus. The sequence continues at coordinate 65,777,951 of OX463236.1, read as the reverse complement.
AATCTCTTCTATTTTCCAGTAGTATGAGTACCCATTTTGAGAAACTCAATTCCATAAAATTCCTTCTCTAATCTCAAGCTGATATATGTCAGTTTCCATTTTTCTGTAGAACTCCTTGAGCATTTGTTTCTCCAACCCCACAAGGATAGACAAGTAGTAGGAGGAGGGGTTTCTGAGATCTAGCATCTCAAAAACTATCGTTCCTTTTCTTTACATATAATGAATAGTCAAGGATTTCAGGGGGACTGGCATTGTGGTGCAACAGGAAAAGCCACTGACTGTGATGCCAACATCCCATATTGGCTCCAGTTCATGTCCTGGTTGCTCCATTTCCCATTAAGTTCCCTGCTAATAATCTCAGAAGGCAGTGGAGAATGGCCCAAGTGTCTGGTCCCCTGCCACCCAAATAGGAGACCCAGATTAAGCTCCTGGCCCCTGGTTTTGTCCTGGCTCAGCTCTGGTCATTACAGCCAGGACATGGAAGAGCACTCTCTTTCTCGCTCTCTCTCTCTCATACTAACCTTCAAATCAATCAATCTTTTTTTAAAAAAAAAGAAATTTAGGGCTTTAGTAATATTCATGCAGAACTCTGAAAACATTACTCTGTTGTTTTCTAGATTTCAATATGTTTATTGAGAAAGTCATTATTGCCATTTGATGCTTTTTTAAGAACCAAATTTTTCTCTGTTTTTGGCTAGGTGAAAAGCATTTTTCTGTGTAGGTGAAATTCAGAAATGCCACCAGGTGCCTCCTCCTTTTTAGTTTTTTCTTCAGTTAACAAGATCAATGTTTAGTAAACTCTTTCCATCTGAAAACTTGAGCCTTTCCTTCAGAGAAACTATTGTTTCTGTGCCTCTTCCCTGGGCTCTGCCCTGTGCTTCTGGAGTTTCTTGTGCACCTGAGTTCAGGCTCCAGGAATTCTTCTCTCTGTCATTCATGTTTTCCCTCTGCTGATCTCTTTGGTCTGAACTATGGAAGAACATCTCGAACTAATTAAACAGTTTGCTTTTCTTCTATCTCTAATGCTTACTTTGGCACATCTATCAACCCTTCTTGAGATTGCTGTTGTCTCCAACCATCCATTGCTCTTTCACCGAGCTCTGTCTCCCTTGCATCTCTCAAAACGCTGCATCAGAACTTTGGTTGTTGCTGGTGATGTAGTTTGCCCCCTCTGTTGACTCTTCTTTGCTCCTTCTCATGGGATCTTCAACAGGAATCCACTCACTCTAATTCTTACTGGTGCTGTTCTTTGGGAGTTGTAGTTTTCCTGGGTTCTGTGATCTTTGCAACCACTCACACGAAGGGGATTTCATTCATTCACACCAAGAGTGGAGATGAGTTTTGTCAGAGATTTTGTAGGTCAGTGTTCAATTTTTCATGGCTACTTACTGTGAGACAGAACTTTGCTTTTTACGTTAGTTATTTCAGTGGGAAATAACTTGAGCAAATTGGTAGAGGAAAGTGCTTAAACTTTTCTCACTTAAGATAGCATCTTGATCCTGAAGGACCTTGGGTTTATTTCTTTTAAATGTCACTATAGAGAGAACTTGGTGCTGATCTCTGCCTAAAACACTGATAATAATAAAGTAATATAAATAATATGCAAATATTAAATAAAACAAATGTAGGTAAAATAATAAAAAGCTCAAGTAAGACAAGGATTGCAGGTTTTGTCCTATGTGAGGTTCCAATGCAGAAGCTACATTACCAAGTGCCATGCTCAATGAGGTGGCATCTACCAGAATCTGCACGTATCACCAACATATCTTTGGTGACGGGAGCCACCCACCTCCACTGGTGCCACCAGAGAGCCTAGGAAGGGGTTTCTCTAAAACTATCAAAGGACTTCCTCTGTTGTATGTGGTTAAGAGGCACATGCCTCTCTACTCTTCCAAACCCCAAGTGGTCAAACTTTTACACCTATAAACCTTCCCTAGCAAGCCTCCTCAGTGCTTCTGTGAAATCTCTCTCAGTACTCCCAACACATTCTTCACAATTTTTCCGGACATCCCTTCAACAGCCTTACCCACTGTAAGTCCATCATTTGCCAAATTCTCCTCACTCACCCTTTGTCTCTTTCCTTGGCTTCTCCTCTATGCTCAGTCCTTCCAAAAGAATACATACCACTGTGACTTTTCCTGGTAGCCTCCTTGGCTTGTACATTTTCTGCTACACTTTTAGGTCATAAGACATATCCATGCCCTCAGCACACCCCCAGGCAGCCTGCCCTGGTCTAATTCACACCAGACAGGGCAGAGATGCTGGACAGCTGCTTTTGATGGGACTCCCACAAGGTTTCTGAAGGCAGACAAGATGCTCCCTGGGCCCAGTGATTGGCTGCTCAGCCCCTCCCCTGACCTGTCTGGCTTGCTAGCTAGCCCTGCATCACAGGTGAGCCACCTGTTCTCTAACTCATCATTGGTCAACATAAGCTGTTGTCCTAGATGGTATCTTATTCTTATTGTGCCATCATGTCAATCATAGATACTTCCTTTTGTTCATTAGACACAAGTTTGTTTTGTTACTGTTGTCATTTTTGTTAAGTTCCAGACAAGGTTAGAGCTTGTCTTTTAGAAACACCCTGGTTTGAGTGATCCCAGCTGTTACACTCTGTGATACATGAGCAAGGTACTCAATCTCAGATTCCTTTGCTGTCAGTTGGTAACAATGCTGATGGGAAAGGATGGAGAGACATCTGGACATGCTGTGAAAGGTCCCATATTTTCAAGAACAACTTCACTAACAACCTTCTTGCTTAGAAAAGGACTATGCAAATACAAGTTATACTCTATTCCCACGCTGAATAAACAGACTCATCAGGCTGTGATGAGGAATGAGAGGTCAAGGGTGACATGTAAGGTTTAGAGATGCACATCTCATCATTGTGGCCATTTCCACTCTTCCACCAAACACATTTTGCAACCTGGGATTCTGCACAGGGTAATATTCCTTCTGCTGCCTTTCAAATTCTGCAATGATACATACGAATGTTTCCAAGATCTCTCCCAGATGAAAAATGAAAACCTTCTACATCCAGGCTCCTCACGGCAAGCCAAAGATTTGTAGCACTCCCTGGGCAGGGTCAACTGACCATGTGCGTTTTCTGCAAACACTGTCAGAACTTGTTTCTGAGAGTGACACTATCTGTTCAAAACACCCAACCTCTCTTCCCTTCCTGCTGGTATTCACATCTCTGGGGCCCAGACAGGAAAGAACTCACCCATTTCCCCATCCCAGCTCCATCCTGCTGTACCTGTGCCTCACCACAGCTCCAGGCCCCTTTCAATCACTTCCCTCTGCAACTGCAGGAGACCGTCTTGCCTACCTGCCCTGCCTAGTCAGAACAGACCAGGAGCATCCAGGAGCTGCCAGAGCCATTGTGTGCTCAGGAGTCTCCGTGCCTGGCAGGACCCACGGTTCTCCACTCACTGTGATGTGCAGCCTGAGGAATGAGCGTGCAGGTGTGTGCTCCATGCAGAATGTTTTTTGAACATCAAGAGGACAAGCAAGGCATTGAGGAAAAAAAGCAGCTCACTGGCCCAACTGGCTTTCACACAAAGCTCCACCCAACTGTGTGCTGCTGCGTGCTCTCTTTGGTGCCCTGTCTGTGAAATGGGATCATCACACCTCCTCTTTTAGTTACTGTGAAGATGGCATTTGCAAAGGATTTAGCTAATTTGTGACATAAATGTTAGCTATCTAACTACAATTCCTGTGTACTAAATCCCTGAGAATGAGCAAAATTCACTCATTTGTATGGTTGCCATTTCTTAGCTACCATACGTGTGCTGGTAGAAATGAATGGATAGAAGGAAAACACACACACACACACACACACACACACACACTCCCTGTCTTTAATCAGTGAGACAAATGAGATGAAAACATAACTCCCACTAGAGGAATTTGACGGGTTCTGTAGTTAATGAGCCGGTGCCAACGATGAAGCGACTGCCAATGGCAGTGCTCCCCCCCTTTCTCTCAATATTATCACTGTCAAGTCCAAGGGAAAGGCCAGCCCCGTTCAGAGCGCTGTACCCTGCACCTGGCCTGGATGAGGAAAGATTAACACAAAGCCAAGGCTATGATGAGCAGCAGTAAATTACAGTGCAAACCTCAACCACCCTCTGTGTCCAAAGCTGAGTCTGAGCCAGGCTTAGGAATATGATTGATTTTCAAACAAATACAGCATCTTTCTCTTCTCATTTAATCCCTTAGCACCAGAGAAGTGGCTTCCAGGGTCTGATTTACAGATTTCAAAGGGGTTTGCTGGATCCCCAAGGCTAGCTCTGCGGCACATGTAGAGCACAAGAATAGAGGAGCTGTTTGCATCATGCGCTCTTCCTGTGTCTCCAGGAGAACCCAGCACACACAGCCCGCAGCACTCTGGGGGATTACACAACACCAGAGACAATGCTCTGACTTCCTGCTGGTGTTTGGAACTGGCCACGACGGACTTGTTTCCCAGGTGCCGGCTTTGCCCTTGTAGCTCTAGTTAGTGAATGGCTTCTGTAGCCTTCTTGATGATCCCACAAACTACAAAGGAAGAACAGACTATCAAATTTAAACCATGGCTGAAACTCAATCACACAGACCAACATTTAACCATCAGTGGAAGATGCTGAATGTGAGATTATCAGACAAATCGGACCTTTCCCTTTCCCTCTGGAATTGCAGGCTAGCGGTGGTGGTAATGGGAGGAAATGAAGGCAGGGTCCCAGAACAGATGCTTGCATGTTCGCACAGGGCCTTGGAGCCAGCTCCAGGATGTAAGTGGTGGGGAATATCTAGCTGGACCTGACAACTGAGCTGGGTTTTGAAAATGACTGGCAGTTGGCTAGTCAAGGAGGGAGCAGGGAGGGCCTTCCATGGCTCTGCAAAATAGACAGGTGTCCAGCCCTGAGAGCCCACTGTATGCAGCAGGCAGAGTGAGGCTGACAGAGGAGCCTCAGAAGTCCACTTTGGGAAGCTCTCCTGCAAGGTAGGCTTTGGTCTCTGCTCTCAGCCATGGGTGCGTAGTAAGCTGGGGAATGACCCTCTCCCTCTTGGATGGTGTAGAGAATGGAGATAAATAAGGTCAGTCTTCTTTTGATGCCTTCGGGCCAAGACCCAAGACTTGCATGCTTGTGAAAACATCCAAAGGGGTAAGAGGGCCACAGGCCAGAAGGCCTGATCTCTACTCATTTCCTCCCAGAAAGCCTTGCTACGCAGGAAGTTGTGTCACTGCACTGCTGTGTTGAAAGCTCTCTGCAGCCACAGGTCCTGGCACCACCTGATTCTGGGGCGCAGCTGGCCCCATTGCCTCTGCCTCTCAGGTGAGTGCTCTCTCTGTCAGCACCTCGGTTCCTGGCTGCTACTTACCCGTGCCACTGAGCAGGTGATTCACACTGTCACCCCCTGCCTACCAGCAGGTGAGTTCATTCTTGCTGGACACCAATCCCCAAGGGATGCCTGTCTCCTACAGAAGGCCAGACACACCCAAGTGATGGATGCACAACTGTTCTCCCCCCAGTGGATTGGATGGAACAAGGCTTTGCTCTAGTCGGCTTTCAGTACGTTTCTTTCTTTTTTTTTTTTAGAAATATTTATTTAATAAATTTCATATGTACAGCTTTTGGAATTTAGTGGTTCTTCCCCTCATACCTGCCCTCCCACCCCTACTCCCATCCCACCTCCTATTCCCTCTCCCTCTCCCATCCCATTCTTCATTAAGGTTTGCTTTTAATTAACTTTTATACAGAAGACAAACTCTATACTAAGTGAAGATTTGAACAGTTTGCACCCACGCAGACACACAAAGTATAAAGTACTGTTTGAAGACAAGTTTTACCATTAATTCTCATAGTACAACTCATTAAGGACACAGGTCCTACATGTTCAGCAAGTGCACAGTGTCCCCTGTTGTTAACAATTGACACTCTTATTTATGACGTCAGTGATCACTTGAGGCTCTTATCATGAGCTGCCAAGGCTATGGAAGCCTTTTGATTCCAAAAACTCCGTTAGTATTTAGACAGGGCTATAAGCAAAGTGGAATTTCTCTCCTCCCTTCAGAGAAAGGTACCTCCTTCTTTGATGGTACCTTCTTTCCACTGGGATCTCACTCACAGAGATCTTTTACGTAAGCCATTTCTCGCTATAGGGTCTTAGCTTTCCATGCCTGAAATGCTCTCATGGGCTTTTTAGAAGATTCAAATGCCTTAAGGGCTGATTCTGAGGTCAGAGTGCTGTTTAGGGTGTTTGTCATTCTATGAGTCTGTTGTGTGGCCTGCTTCCCATGTTAGATAGTTCTCTTCTTTTTAATTCTATCTATTGTTATTAACAGACACTTGGTCTAATTTATGTTATTGCTTTGACACTTATTTCTGTCTTTATGATCAGTTATGCACATAAAATGATCAGTTGAACTAATAAGATGGCATTAGTACCTGCCAACTTAATGGTACATTTCATGGTCTTTACTCTTAGCGTCTGAGACAATAGCTCTTGGAATGAAAGTGATAGGGTGATGAGCTTTCCAACATGGTTTAAGAGCTAACATGTAGCAAACATATGTTGGCCTATGATAGCCCATTTATGGGAAAGCAAAGCACAGTCACAGGCCAAACTAGCCTGTAAGCCTCCCGCCTGTGTGTGCATCCCTGAGGTGGATCCTGTCACCATCACTAGACAGGCCATGTATGTTCACTGATGCTTTTGGTTTTAAAACACTGAGTAGCTATGAAGAGTGGTGTCTTCTGTGGGTACCGTGGGCTGCTCAGCCATTTGAGCAGCTTCTCAGAGTCCTGGGTGCAGAATAGGAGTTGTGCTTCTCATGGGACAGTTTCCTGCCACATTTGCCAATGACAGGAGGTACCAGCAGTGGCTCTGCCCATGTGGAGATGGATGCTCACTGGGGCCGTCATCACGATCTGCCCCAGTCCATCTGTCACTTGGTGAAGAAATAAAGTCATAAATGCCCTGCTCATTGTCGAATCTCTCATAAGATGGCAATGGTTGGAATTCAGCGAAGATGCCAGGCCCTGACCTGTCTGTTATTTTCAAATCCATTCTCAAGCCTGGAAGCTATATACACTGGGAGAGTGCGATCTAACAAGACCCATGGCCCTGTCACCTGTGAGAGTATTGCCTGATTGCAATTTAGGGAAACTAGAGACTTACTTAAGGGTTCAAGAGACCAGGGGCACAAACATTCTACTAAGTTGCATAATGAGTTGCCAAGGAAGGGTGTTGAACCCTATGTAGTCAGAAATGGCAAAAATATCCTGGGAGCCAAGAAAAGCCAAGAGAAGTTCTGGCAGGTTCTTTGTTAAATTGCAGGAAACTTTCCCCAAATTCTTAAACAAGATTGTGCAATGATACTTTATAAAAGGGATCAAGGCAACTCCTATTAAAGTGCATCCTGAAATCACTCTGGCTACTGGCAACCCTTGTGCACTGTAAAGAAATTGTTAAAGATATGTGTGTATGTGTGTGTGTGTGTGTATTTTATATATATATATATATATATATATATATATATATATATATATATACCTTTGCACAACAAAAGGAGTCATGAACAATTGTTATATGCAAGCTCAACAGAAGCCAGAATAAGAATTGGTTCATTGAGAACCAACAGGGGCCTGCGCTGTGGCACAGTACGTTAATCCTCTGCCTGCAGTGCTGGCATCCCACATGGGTACCAGTTCTAGTCCCGGCTGCTCCTCTTCCCATCCAGCTCTCTGCTATGGCCTGGGAAAGCAGTAGAAGATGGCCCAATTCCTTGGGCCCCTGTACCCATGTGGGAGACCAGGAAGATGCCCCAGGCTCCTGGCTCCTGGCTCCTGGCTTCAGATCGGCGCAGTTCTGGCCCTTGTGGCCATCTGGGGAGTAAACCAGCGGATGGAAGATCTCTCTTTCTCTCTCTACCTCTCTCTGTAACTCTGGCTTTCAAATAAATAAAATAAATCTTTTTTTTTAAAGGGAACCAATAGAACATGACAATGTGAGAAAAATAAGTCAACAGGAGTTATCTGTGCAGACAGGGTACCTCATATTGCTATCTCCACATCTATGTATTTGCCAGAAAAGCTATTGCCTCCCTAATAGCAGGATGTTTTCTCTGTTTGGCTGAGCACCCCTGCTGCCATGGAAGGCATGTTCTGAGCCAAAGCCTCTCCAAGGCTGTGAGGTTCATTGGCCCTGAGCCTTCTCTACATTTATCACAGCACCAGCCTTGGTCAAATTACTTGAAATTCAAACATGTATTCATTTCATTGCCCCCAAACAGAAATTTAGTAGATGTCTGTGGAATGGAGGGGTTGTTGTTTGCCTGCATAGTCAGGACTTCAGGGACCTATCAAGCCAGGTGAGGGACACTGAAGGTAGGAATGGCATAAGGAAGATGCATTATCAGATAACTTCCTGTAAGATAAAGCAGTAAGGGGCACCCAGACACCACACCAAGACTACTTGTGGAGGGTGTGGAAAGCACAGATGTTGTGGACCCAGGCCACCCTTGACATAATCCATCCAGAGCTAGTCCACATGGCTATCTTTTCTCAACAGCCATTAGCAAGTGACTCCAGGATGTCACCAGGAGTGAGAACCACTGGGTAGAGCATGCAGAGGAGAGAAATCTCCCTAATTTTGCTTTTCTTGAAAATACAGTGGCTTTTTAAAGATTAATTTAGTTAAAGTCAGAACCACAGAGAGAGGGAAAAATTGGTGGTGGTGGTGGGGGGGGAATATCGTCCATTTGCTGCTTCACCACCCAAATGGCCATACTGGCCAGGGCTAGTCCAGTCTGAAACCAGGAGCCAGGAGCTTTCTCTGGGTCTCCACATGGGTGCAGGGACCCAAGCACTTGGGCCGTCTTCTGCTGATTCCCAGGAGCGTTAACAGGGAACTGGATAGGAAGTGGAGCAGCCAGGACTCTAACCAGCACCCACATGGGATGCCAGTGCTGTAAATGGCGGCTTTATCCACTATACCACAGTGCCAGATAGTGATTTTTAAAAAAAAAAAAAAAAAGTAAAGAATATCACACCAAAATGATCATATTTTTGCAATCTTTGAGATTTCATAAATAGTTTCCCCTTCAGTTACCCAAACTCTTGGTTGTCAAGTTCTTCTCTTTTGTATTTGAACCTCTTCTTCAATGCCAGAGTTAGAGTCCAGTAGTCAAGGTTGGGAAACTGGCCTAAGGATCCTAATTTGGGAGGCTTAGACATGGACAGGAAGCCCGTCTCCCTCTCTTTAAGTCACTCTTCTCCCAGTCAACCTGTGTTACCAATGCCAGCAGGTTCCCTGTAGGCAGAGCTGACGCCACACGTGTCGGCTTAGGTTTGTTGAAAGAGTGGCCCACCCAGCTGCCTCCACCAGAGTATTCAGTCCTCTTCTCTAGACAAGGAATCTCCACTTGGCCCGGCCGCTCTCCCTGCACCCAGGGTACAAGGACTGAAGCCCAACAGCAAGGTTTATTAGGCACCCATTATTCTCATCTGTATGGGACCTCATTGGTGGACAGAGCTAGATGAAGGCGGGAGAGAGGTTGGAGTCCCACATCTGTGGCAGAATACGATTGCTATAATAAACCATGTGGAGTGACAGGGCTACCCCATAGCGGGGCTGTGGAAACAGACCTCTCCCCAGGAAATATGCTACAGGATCCATTTTCCTTTTTTTAAGATTTAATTATTTATTTGAAAGTCAGAGTTACACAGAAAGAGAAGGAGAGGCAGAGAGGGAGAGAGGTCTTCTATCTACTGGTTCACTCCCCAATTGGCTGCAATGTTTGGAGCTGCTCGATCCAAAGCAAGGAGCCAGGAGCTTCCTCTGGGTCTTCCAGGCAGATGAAAGGGCCCAAGGACTTCTACTGCTTTCCCAGGCCATAACAGAGATCTGGATCAGAAGTGGAGCAGCCGGGACTAGAATCTTCACCCATATGGGATGCTGACATTGCAGGAGGCAGCTTTACCCGCTACTCCACAGCGCCAACCCCTGGAGGATCCATTTTATGCAGAGAACTTGATCTGTCCCTTATTATCACCATTCTAAAAAAAATGTTGAAGAGAACATGTCTCACTACCAAAAAGTCTTGTGTTGGTCTCAGTTCCAAATAATCACCATGGTTATTATAGAGTTTTAGTAACATACATATAAACTTATGTATCTGTACATATGATAGATTGATGATAGATGAGATAAATGGTAGATAACATTCATAGATGAAAGGTAGATAGCTACAAGCCAATTAGCACATTTTCACTACCTAGTCTTCAATATTGCATTCCATTCCCCATTAAGCAGTATTCCCCCAATCACACCACTGAAACCTTGCACATTACTTCTAGTAATAAGATGGGAATCATTCAAACTCACACACACACACGTAGTTTCCAATCCCTGTCCTACAGCACTCTATATGCCTATGTTCCAACAGCATACTCAAAATAAGCAAGAACAGCACAACGACTGTGAAGACAAACACACAAAACTGTAGTTATTTCAACAGAGCAGTTCCATTTCTGTTGGACCTGTAAAATAATGGATAAGTGGAAATGACAAGATATAATATATTTTGTTTGGCAGGTGCAAAAGCTAGGTCATACACAAAATAATTTACAGACTTAAATGTATGTTTTAAATTGATTTTTTTCTTCTGAAATCTGTCTTAAAACTTACGAATGTTCCAAGAAAATAACATTACTGCCTACCGTGTGATTATGCATGAGAATAGTTTTGTTGAATAGAGGAAGGAAAGAAATGGTCCATTGCACCTGTTAACATTGCCGGGTGTGCCATTGGGGACAGGAAGCTCAGCTCCAGCCCAGCCTGCCCTCACGCACCCTGCAGCCTCAGGAGACTCATTGATTCTCTCAGGCCACGTTCCTTCAGCAGCACAGGAAGGCCCTGGGAGAAGAGGACCTTTCCAAATTGAGATCAAATGCCGACTCTGAAGCATATGGTGCAGTTACAGCCCCTGGGGCACTTGCAAGGCAGGCAGAAAGATGAGACATGCACACTCATGAAAAGTTAAATAACCTACAGAAGATGCCAGGCTGAAATAAATCACAATGCAGAAAATGATAGATGTTAAATGAATGGAGCCAGTGCTCCCAGCCCCAGTCAGAGCCTGATGACAAAGCACGGCTTGGAGGGAGCTGAGAAGCCCTCTGAACCCAAGCTGACTGGGAGCGGCTTCTCAGAGCACTTCACCACATCATAGTTCATGCACAAACCCAGGCTCACTCACCCATCTCCGCACACCTCCTGAGACCCAGACCTTGGAACTCCAGGCAGGGCGGTGAGGGAAGGGGCTCCCAGAGCTTGTCTGAATTTGCAAGCAGAGACCTGCACACGCTCTCCTGACAGAACCATGACTATGTCTCGGCTGAGATGTGCCAACTCTGCAGGGTAATTCCCTGCCTCAACCTCCTGCCTCCACTTCCAATGTGGCAGGCCACGTTTCTCCGTGATCAGATCTGTGGGATATCTTGGGCTGTCCACATGGTTTGCCACAATTCAGTGGGATTTGGGACTTCTACTCAGCTCAGCAGGAAACAGCTGGACAACACTGAACAGTCCAGACAACGTTGGGGATGGCCAAGGGTGATCAACCATGCCTGGCCATGACTTGAGTACCCACAGCAGAAAGCCAGTTTGATTTTGTCTGTGTCTCCTACACCCCACAACTCAACTTCCCCATCAATAGATCTACGGTGCAGTTGCCAATCTGACCATGAGTAGTTGTCTTCACTCTAATTCCTCTGGTTTATTTATAAGATTTCCATCTGCATTCTTGCTTCAGTAGATTCTTGCTTCCCCTAGGGGCAAAGGGAAACCAGGCAGCCCCATATTGACTGCAGCTCAGTGTTCCCTGAAATGCAATTAAAATGTTAAGGAGGACGGACAATCAATATTTCATAAGCTACACCAAAAAAAAAAATCCCCTTCCTAATGGACTGGTGTTGGGGGGAGGGGGGCTGGGAGTGAGCCCCTGGGGCTGTATCAACAAAATGCCAAAAGAGACCAGTTGCAAACTGACTTGTTTCTGTCTCATCACCAATCTCCCCACCAGGTTTCCTTCCTGATCTCCCTCTCCCTCATGGATTAACGGGGCACTTTGTTCTGTCATTATGCAAGGCAGCTGAGGCTATTCAGTGTGGCTAGGAGTCTGTGGGCCCCTCAGAGGTAAGTAGATTGTCCTGCACAAACAGGTTGCAGGTTTTGTGCAAGCAAGCTGTCAGCTATGGCTAGAAAGCTTGTTCCCAGATCTGCTCTCATCTCCCCCACTATAGCTTCCTGTGATTGCTGTGTGACCTTGTGATTTGAATTACATCTTCAAGTTAGTTGCAATCTTCCACCCAGAACTAGCAGGGGAAAGGCCTGAGCCCCTAAGGAGAATGGGGCTGCCTCCAAGAGACCCCAAACTTTGGCTTGGAGAAGAAAAGTCTGACAGCCCAGTCGAGAGGTTGGTGTTCCCTGAGCCCCAGTCGCTTGCCAAAGTGTGGAACTGCTTTTAGCGGCCAGGATTTGACTCATCAGGAATCCTAGAAAAAATGAAAACTGTATCTGGTAATGACTTATTCCAAATCTCTAACCAAATCTGCTGCAGGCTTAGCATGGGTGTCATGATGAAGAGGGTTTAATAATGTCCCCTCAGGGACAGCACTGTGGTGCAGTGGACAAGGCCACTCCCTGCAGCACCAGTTCGAGTCCCCACTGCTCCACTTCTGATCCAGCTCCTTGCTGATGCACCTGGGAAAGAAGCAGAGCATGGCCCAAGTCCTTTGCCCTCTTCTACCCACATGACAGACCAGGAAGACGCTCCTGGCTCCTAACTTCAACCTTGCCTAGCCCTGGCCATAGCAGCCATTTGGGGAGTGAACCAGCAGATGGAATCTCTCTCTTTCTCTCTCTGTAACTCTGGCTTTCAAATAAATAAATATTTGATAATAATAATAATAATAATAACATCCCCTCAATTCCAGATCCAAGACAAACACAAAGGATGGTCACAATCCACTGAACACATGCTACACATCTTTTTAATTTATCTTTTATTTAATTAGAAACATTTCCTTTTATCAAAGAAGCAGGCAGACCAAGAATATCAAGTTTCAAATTAATTAATCAAACTTCATTGTCTGGAGTCTCACAGTCTCAGAGTATCAGGGCCCTGCTGCTCCCTCCCATCACCTGGACAACCAGGTGATGCTGTGGACAGCAGCAGGCAGAGGGGCTCCAGGCAGACCAGCAACAACTGGACACTGATTATGACTTGTGAATGATGCCAGTGAAACCCAGGCCTTCCATGGAGTACTCAGGGTATGGGGGGGAGGGGGAGTTCCTAGCCACACCCTTCCCACGCACACAAGCTTGATGCTTGCCTTGGATGCTTCTGCCTGAGGCTGTGTTTAAGAAAGATCCTTGCACCTAGATGTGCCTAATCATTACTGCCATGTAACTAAGACATTGCCTTTGGATTTAGAAAAACTTTATTGCATTTTGAGATTTGTTTATTTATTTGAAAACAGAGATACAGAGAGAGAGAGAGAGAGAGAGAGAGAGAGAGAGAGAGAGAGATCTTCCATCCGCTGGTTCACTCCCCAAATGACAACAGTCAAGGCTGGGCCAGGCTGAAGCTAGGAGCCAGGAGCTTCTTCTGGGTCTCCCATGTGAGTGCAGGGGCCCAAGGACTTGCGCCATCTTCTACTGCTTTCCCAGGCATGTCAGCAGGGAGTTGGATTGGAAGTGGAGCAGCTGGGACTCAAACCTGTGCCAAGTGCAAGTGGTGGTTTTACTCACTGCACCATAATGCTGGCCCCCATAGACAAACTTCAAATTTCACCCACCCACTTGCGTTATGATCATTTCTGTGGCACTCAGCCTCTTACAACTTCATTCTTCTTACTCACAAAATAAGGCAAATCACAGCAATCTTGCAGAGCTTTATGATGAATGAGAGAAAGCTGTTTCCATAGTGCTTGGAATTAAGATTTACTTAGTATTTATTTAATATGAGAAGTAAATATTAGCCATTTATTTAACACTTGCAAGTAAATATGAGTTATTGTTTTTATTAATATCATTATTTAGAGCTCTTCTCATTCATCAAAAACTGAGTAGCTTCTTTGGGACAAGAATGATTATATTAAGTAATATGCCTGCAAGAAATTAGAGCTCTGTTATAAGTATTGCTAAGAAGAATTGAAGTGTTCACGTTTTTCCCCCAAGCCGTCTACATGATAGCAACACACATAAATGCATGTCTCTGGGACATACAGCATGTATTTGTGTGCAACCTTGTAATAACTAGGGAGCTAAGCGCTATAATAGAAGCACACACTTGAAAAATCAGAGAGGGCTTCCTGGGGGGAGGTGAATTTTGAAATGGATCTTACTTTGTTTCCCGGTAAGTATGCACTGCATGAGTGAGTGTATGAACACCCAGCACTCACCATCCTCCCACACCCTTGCTTATTTGGAGTAGCTCCCTTCATTCCACTGGTCTGTTTCATTCACCAGGCTTTGGGCCTGGGAGGAACACAAGGCCCACTCTGGGCCAATGAGAATGATGTGTGCATTTTATGATGGTGTTGACATTAAGACTCTCTTTCTTCAGGCTGCACATGTGGGATGTCAGCCCAGAGTCCTGGAGGGGACCTCAGGAGGGTATAGCTGTCATGTAGGAGAGCAGAGCCAACAGACAGATGAAGGAGACACATCCTGACCCATGGCCAAACCCAGTACAGACACAACCACACCAACCTTGACCATGGAACTATTCAGTTATTCCAGCAAACAAAAGCTGTCCAACTTGGGTGGAGTTTTCTAGAGCAAGAATGTTAAAAGATGAAGACAGAGGTTGTGTTTTAACAAACAAGTCTCATAATTCGTCAGGAAAAGACTGGTGCAACCCTTGACACATGTGTATCTAAGGGAAGACTCTGGTTCTTTTTTTAAAAAAAATTATTTTGTTTATTTCAAAGGCAGAGTTACAGAGAAGGCAGGGGAGAGAGGGAGGGTAAGTGTATCTATCTACTGGTTCATTCTCCAAATGTCCTAAGCAGCCATGTTTGGGCCAAACTGAAGCCAGGAGCCTGGAACTCTACCTAAGTCTCTTCTGTGGGTGGTAGGGGCCCAAGTAATTTTAGTGTAATTGTTGGGTATACAATCTGTATCCCTAAGGAGGTTTGACTTCCTAGAGTATCCACAGAAATAAGACTGATAGGGATCGAGGCTGTGGTATAGAAAGTTTAGCCTCTACCTGCAATGTGGCATCCCATATGGGCACCAGTTCAAGTCCTAACTGCTCCCCTTCTGATCCAGCTCTGCTAATGTGCCTGGGAAAGCAGTGTTGAATGGCCTGAGTGCTTGGGCCCCTGCACCCACATGGGAGACCTGGAAGAAACTCCAGGCTCCTGGATTCAGCCTGGCCCAGCCTCAGCCATTGCCATTGTGGCCATTTGGAGAGTGAATCAGTAGATGGAATCTCTCTCTTTCACTCTCTCTCCCTTCCCCCTCTCCCCTGCTTATCTCTGTATCTCTGCCTTTCAAATAAAGTAAATAAATCTTTAAGAGAGAGAGAGGGAGAGAGAGAGAGGATGAAATTTGACATATGTCCTTTGCCTGTCACTTTCTCCTGGAGAAGTGAAGATCCTAACAGTATGTCTTCAGCTGTGAAAATGGCTCAGCGTAGACTTATTCTGATGTTCTCTATCCTGAGATTTTTCATTTTTGCATGCAGTTTTCTCTCCCACAGTGGCAAGTAGATACTTACCTTACTCATTCTTTTGTAGTTAAAGGAATTCCCATTGTGACTTGGAGCTGAAATGCCTCAATTGGGGGGACCATTGATGACATGACACTTCCTGTGTTGCATTATTAAATTGCCCCTTTTTCCTCCATAACATCAAAGTTTAAGGTTCCTCCTTTGCTTTCACATGGACTGCGCTGTTTGTGCCTTTCCCTTCACATGAAATGCTCCTCTAGTTACTTGCTTCCCCACCATTCTGTAAGTACTCACCATTCAGGATGGGATGAGATCCTTCCTCCTCTAAAAAGTTTCCCCAACTTGTATTTGGCTCTTTAAGCAACTGCCTCCACCAGCCCTGTTGTTTGTATGTTTGCTTTCTTGGCTGATTTATGAGATCTGTGGTGAGCACAACTCCTACTCCAGTCTCCTGGGAAAATGTGGGTGATCAATAATTGTGTGTTAAAGTAAATTTAATTGAACCAAAGGTGAAGTAATCTAAAAACTTGCATTAGTGAAATAATTTAGTAAATTAATGCCTCCAGACAGGTGTGGTCCCTGGGTTTACAGTGGGCAGCCAGAATTTAGTGATTCAGTACCTCCCTTCAGAATGAGCTGTGCACAAGCTCCATGGACATTCAAATGGTTTGTGTGGTATTAATAATTCAGGCGCTGCATTTGGAGAAACCTGTGTGGTTCCAGAGGTGGAGGAAAAGCAAAATGACTCATGTCAAGAGAGAAAGAGGGAAGAAAATGCTGGAATACAGCTCTACTCTTGACTACTATTAAAAAAAAATCATGGGGCCGGCACTGTGGTGCAGTAGTTTAATCCTCCACCTGCAGCCTTGGCATCCCATATGGGTACCAGCTCTAGTCCCAGCTGTTCCTCTTCCCATCCAGCTCTCTGCTATGGCTTGGGAAAGCAGTAGAAGCTGTCCCAAGTACTTGGGCCCTGGCACCCATGTGGGAGACCTGGAGGAAGCTCCTGGCTCCTGGCTTCAGATTTTTCAAGCTCCGGCGGTTGTGGCCATTTGGGGAGTAAACCAGCAGATGGAAGACCTTTCTGTTTGCCTCTCCCTCTCACTGTCTGTAACTCTGCCTGTCAAATAAACAAATAAAATCTTAGGGAAAAACCCCTCCAGCTATCAATTTCATATGCAGAATATGTTAAAATCACAAACGAACCAGGAGAGATTCTTCACTAACAGTGACAGAAAGGATATAATTTATATTAGGAATTGAAAGAGAAGCTTTCAACATTATAAATTTTGATTAAGAAAGTGGGGAATTTTAAAATCACGTAGGACAGCAATTTCTAAGTGTCATTGGATATCCTCATCCCTGAAATCTTTCCCCAGCATTTGTGCATTCTTAGTCTGAGAGACAGCAGCATTCCTGTAAAATTCTACCTTCATATTGAAAGCAAGTGCCTTGGGAAAAGACAGCAGTTTATCTGAAGAGGTGGAGGAGGAGAGGAAATGAATTTCACTAACTCCTCAGGTCCATAGATGTTTACTGTATCCTCATTCCTATGTGTCACCTGCTGAGCTGGGAGTTGGGAAAATACAAATAGGCTCAAGGTTCTATCTGTCCTTCCCTTCCCCCTGCTCCTTATCCCACCAGGAGCTCGCTCAGGAAAACAAAAGACTAAGCAAGAACCCATGTAAAGGTGTGTAGTGATCTAAATATCTGCAAAAAAACCAGCAAACACAGAGAGGCAGAGAAAACCATCCGTAGCCCCCAGAAGCCTACAGTTTGTAAAAACAGTTCATAACCCCACAGAAAATTGCATAACACAAGTTTGCTTCTGGCAAGATTTATGGTGGGTATAGCAAAGACACACTTGCTCTATAAGATGATAGTGATGGAAAAGACTGTTGAAGGTGAGAACCTGAGCTAGAGAGATCAGGTTGAGTGCCCGGAGAGCAGGAAAGAAGATTGGTGAAGCCTCAGGGCAGTGGGCAGTGGGAGGCAGAGCACATCACAAAGAGGTGGAGACTGGAGTGTACCACACATCAGCACCAGCAATTCTTCTTCCCTGCCAGACTCCTAGTTTTCCAGTTCTTAGGTTAAACAATTAGAGACTCACCACTGGCAATTCCAGTTCTGCAGACCATGTGCTTCAAATAGGTGGTAGATTGGAGTTTGCAGAGATTGAGGGCAAAAACTCCAGGGAGATTAAGAGATGCTGTCCTCTCTGACCACAGGGATACAGAGACATGAAGCATTGCGCTTGGTATAGTTGGGACATGGTCAACCTACACAAACCATACTCAAACATCTAGTGCAGTGTCAAGGGCTCTCATCTATGTACCAAAAAAATTTCTTGAAATAATTATGGGATAAATTAAATGGTAAAATACAATTTATGGCCAAGTTAAGAAAGCTTCCTAATCCAGAGTCTGAATGTTTTCACATCCAGGTAATCCATGAGTCAGGCAGGTGGCAAAGATGCCAGGGGATATGATCCCGACAGTGATTCTGAGCATGCATGCCAGATGTCCATCATTGCACTCACAACTGGTTTAATCTGTAAACAATGCTCAAGTATGACTGATAAATATTAAAAAAAAAGTGAGGGCTGGTATTGAGGCACAGTGGGTTAGGCTACCATCTACAAGGCTGGCATCCCATATGTGCATGGAATTGAGTCCTGGCTGCTCCACTCCTGATGCTCCTCACTACTGCTCCAGGGAAAGCAAGGGAAGATGGTCCAAGCACTTTGGCCTCTGCAACCCACATGGGCAACTGGATGCAGTTTTACGCTCCTGGCTTTGGCGGGGACCAGCCCCAGCCTTTGCAGCCATTTGGGGAGTGAACCAGAAGATGGAAAATCTCTCTGCCACTCCCTGTCTCTTGGTAACTCTGCCTTTTAAATAAATTAATAAATGCATATTTTAAAAAAGAAAAAAGAAACTAAATTATAGAAAAAAATGTAGACCAGTGATTACTATGTAGTGATTTAATTTATAAATATTAATTAAAAGAAAGTTTTAATAGACTTAAAGGAAAAGGTAATTGGTATTAAGAAAAAGGACCCCTACATGGTTAAAAAATAAGAGAAACTAATTTGCTAGAAAACTATAGCAATCCAAAGCATATCGTTACCTAATAACAGTTTTAAAATATATAATAGTAAAACTGACAGAATTACAAGGAGTAATTGAGAAATCCAAACATACAAACATGTATATTTAACTCACCTCTCAGAATTTGAGAAATTGGTTGTATAAAAAAAATTGGTAATGAGGCCAGCATGGTGGAATGGCAGGTTGAGCTGCCACCTGCAGTGCTGGCATCCCATGTAGGTGCCAGTTCGAGTCTCAGTTGCTCCTCTTCCAGCTCCCTGCTGATGTACCTTGGGAACACCGTGGAAGATAGCCCAAGTCCTTGGGCCCCTGCACTCACGTGGGAGACCTGGAAGAAGCTCCTGGCTCCTGGCTTTGGCTCAGCCCAGCCCCAGCCATTGTGACTATTTGGGAAGTGAACCAGCAGATGAAAGATCTTTCCCGTGCCCCATAACTATACCTTTCAGATAAATAAATCTTTAAAATAAGTATAGAAGCATAATTTTCTAAGTCTAATAACTATTGAAACAGCACACTAATACTTTAAAAATCAGTAAGAAGGCCGACGCCATGGCTCAACAGGCTAATCCTCCGCCTTGCGGCGCCGGCACACCGGGTTCTAGTCCCGGTCGGGGCACCGGATTCTGTCCCGGTTGCCCCTCTTCCAGGCCAGCCCTCTGCTGTGGCCCAGGAGTGCAGTGGAGGATGGCCCAGGTGCTTGGGCCCTGCACCCCATGGGGAGACCAGGAAAAGCACCTGGCTCCTGGCTCCTGCCATCGGACAAGCGCAGTGCGCCGGCCGCAGCGCGCCGACCGCGGCGGCCACTGGAGGGTGAACCAACGGCAAAAGGAAGACCTTTCTGTCTGTCTCTCTCTCTCACTGTCCACTCTGCCTGTAAAAAAAAAAAAAAAAATCAGTAAGAATATTGAACAGTATGACTAGGGTGAAATAATAGACATATGAAATGCAACAAACAACAATAAGAATAGGCTCCATTTTCAAAAATTTATTCAAATAAAGAATAAACAGATGCCAAAGCATTTGCATAATATTTTCTTGAATACAACATATAAAGTTAAAAGTTAATAACAGAAATGGAGAAAATTTTTCTTCATGTTTCTTTGGGAAATTGGAAAATGATACATGAAATAAGTTTATTGCTCAAAGAAGAAATCCTAATGGAAATTATAATTTGGTAAGAACTCAATAATATTTTATTAGGTGTAATATATATGCAGATTTCCTAAGGGAAAGTTAAAAAATAAGATTTAAATACTATTTTAGTTGTATACATGCTAAATGAAGAAATATGACTCAAACTTATAATTCAAGAAATTAGAAAAAGAACAAGAAACAAGTATTAAAATGAGAAACTATGTAACAAATAGAGATGGATGAAAATTGATGAAGTAGAAAACACAAAAATTAAGGACAAAATCATAAAAAAAACCCATCATTTTATAGTTAAAATGCAAATAGCATGAACATAGACTCTAAATAAAGAGAAATACTAGGAATAAAATAGAGATAATATAAAAATGGAGAGATGCTAAAATTATAAGACATGACTTAGTCTGTTTGGCATAGGTTAAAAAACCTTATACTAGACAAATACTAGACAGTTAATTTACGGCTCACAGCTCTACAGTCTGAGAAGTCCAAGACCAAGATGGCAGCAGATAGGTCACCGGTGAGGCCCTGGTCCTCATACGTGGCATCTCCTGTGAGTGCTCATGTGGCAGAAGGGGCAAACAAGCTCCATTTAAAAATATTCATATTTGGGCTGGCGCTGTGGCTCATGTGGTTAATCCTCTGCCTGCAGCACCGGCATCCCATATGGGTGCCGGCTCTAGTACCGGTTGCTCCTCTTCTAGTCCACCTCTCTGCAGTGGCTTGGGAGGGCAGTGGAGGATGGCCCAGGTGCTTGGGCGCCTGCACCTGCAAGGGAGACCAGGAGGAAGTATCTGGCTCCTGGCTTTAAATCAGCACAGCACAACGGCCATAGCAGCCATTTGAGGGGTGAACCAACGGAAGGAAGACCTTCGTCTCTCTCTCTCACTGTCTAACTCTGCCTGTCAGATAAAAAATTTAAAAATTCATTTATTTGTTTATGTATTCATTTATATATTCAAAAAACAGACTGAGAGAAAGGAAGAGAGACAGAGAGTAATCTTCTAGCAGTTGGTTCACTCCCCAGATGCCCAAAACAGCCAGGGTTAGGCCAGGTTGCAGCCAGAAGCCTGGACTCCATCCAGATCTCCCACATGGCTGGCAGGGGCCCAAGCACTTGGGCCATTTCTATTGCCTTCCCAGGTGCACTAGCAGGTAGCTGGATTGAAAGCAGAGCAGCTGGGACTCAAGTCAGCCCTCTGATATGGGATGTAGGCATTGCAAGCAATGGGTTTCCCTGCTGTGCCATGCAGCGTTACCCAGAAACAAGCTCCTCCAGATCTCTTACAAGAGCACCTATCCCAACCATGAAGATTCTTTCCACATGATCTAGTCATCCCAGAGTTCCCCACCTCTTAATACTGTCAGGAGGTGGATTTATTTTCAGCATAAGAAATGTAAAGGAACACATACACTCACACCATGGTATTACATGAACTATTTTATATCAGCTTAATTTGAAACTATAAAAATAGTTAATTTATTAGAAAAATAAACATTATACATACGTCATTCTTAGTGAAATTGCCAGTCCCAAAAAGAAAAATATCATAAGTATTCTCCAATTTGTGATAATATATAGTGTTAAAAAATATAGTGGATGTGAATAAAATTGACATCTTGAGCTTTGACTATTGTTTATGGCCTTGTCTATACTCGTGAGTAACAGTGGCCTCTCTACTTACTATTTGTTTAATTCTTTATCTGGTGGAGGATTAAGCTTGTGTTTATAAAGGAAATTGGAAGTACATCATTACAAATATTAAGAGAAAAATAAGAAAGGAAAGAGGAGAGAGGGTGAGTGGGAAATATCATTATGTTCTTAATCTGTATATATGAAATATTTAAAGCTGTTATCTATGTAAATTTTTAAAAATTAAAAAATAAATAGATATATTATGAATAGATTTTGTACTAATAAATGGATATACTATGGACAGAAATCAAATTAATCAGTAACCTTAAATCAACTCACCAAAAGTTAACAAGCCTCAGTCTCAGGAAGTGTTATAGAAAACTCTACCAACATTCGAAAACCCCCTTTCTAAAAGTAGTATCCTGAGACTTATGGTTCTAAAGCAGGATGACACAAAAGAGGCTGAGCGTAGCCATCTAGTCACGGCAATCACAAAACATGTCTATCTGTGGTCATCAAGATATTGCAGCAAAAAGCTTGGATCCTGGAGAGACAGGCAACAGATGAGGTGAGCCCGAAAGTTGCCCCAGCTTCCTACACTGGCAGAGTCTCCAGACACAGGAGATTGTAGATTTCTGAGCTGAGATGATGGAGCTAAGACTACGGAGAAACCAAGAGACACAGAGAGAAAGTCTGAAGGACAGAGTACTAGAGAAGAGAGTACCAGAATACTAGAGAGTACTAGAGTACTAGCGAGGAGAGAGCTGCGTGGAAAGAACCTCACATTGATCTCAATGTGAATTCAGCACAGTACAGATCAGGATGAAGGATCTGGGGCTGGGAAAAACCTTCCCAAAAGATCACAAAGAAGAAAGTTCTAGACACAAACACAGAGCCCAGAGAGGAGCACGTTTCTAGCAAGGAGGCAGGATCAATCTAGACTGCAGGGATCATGGGGAAGAGTTCACAGAGGGGTTCTGTCTCAGCAATGGGCAAGGAGGCGCCCTGGACTGGGACCTGCTTTGGATCCACCTAAACATAGCAGAAGGAAAATATGACAGAATCAAACAGTTTCAAACTGTGTAACTGTGGGTGGTGGTGCTCCACTTCCTATCCGTCTCTCCCTCCTGGCTCCTGGCTTCGGATCAGTATAGCTCCAGCTGTTGCAGCCAACTAGAGAGTGAGCCAACAGATGGAAGACCTCTCTCTTTCTGTCTCTCCTCTTTCTGTGTAACTCTGACTTTCAAGAAAAAAAATCAACTGTGTAACTGCATCCCTGAACAAATCTCAAGGTTAGTAATGGAAATATCAAAATACCCAGGATCTAACAGCATAGAAGTCTCAATATTTGGCATCTAATAAAACTCCCTAAATGAAGAGACAAATCAATCAAAGGGAACCAATCCAGAATTGACACAGATGTTAGTTCTGACTGTGTTGTGAAAACAGTTATTATAACTGCACTGCATATGTTCAGAAAGATGCATTGAGACCTAGAAGGTATAATGAAGAACAAAATCAAACTTGTTGGGATGAAATTGATATCCTAGGAGGTGAGGAATACTCTGTATATTTCCAATTTCAGGTTCAACATTTTAAAAGGTTGAAAATTATATTTCCATCCCTACAACAGGAAACCAGCTGAATAAACTAGAAATCAATGACTTTTGGGTCAATCAGAAAATTGAGATTGCCAAAGAAACCATTGCCCAAATTTCAAGAGACAATGAATACTGAGATTCAGAGGTGAGACCAGCTGGCCTGAAGCTGAAGCTGCTGAAGTCACATAACAGAAACGTTTACAATAGTACTCTTGACAAATTGCAAGAGGCTGAACGTGGGCTGGCATTGGAGTGAGAAACTCCTGGGGCCCCAGGTTAGGCCCATAATTTCATGGGCTTTGCCTCCAGGAACCTCAGCAGGTTCTCACTGTGAAACATAAGAAAAATAATCTTTTTAACACTTTATTGGGCCGGTGCCGCGGCTCACTAGGCTAATCCTCCGTCTGCGGCACCAGCACACTGGGTTCTAGTCCCAGTTGGGGCACTGGAATCTGTCCAGGTTGCTCCTCTTCCAGGCCAGCTCTCTGCTGTGGCCCGGGAAGGCAGTGGAGGATGGCCCAGGTCCTTGGGCCCTGCACCACATAGGAGATCAGGAAGAAGCATCTGGCTCCTGGCTTTGGATTGGCACAGTGTGCCGGCTTTAGCAGCCATTTGGGGGGGGGTCAACCAATGGAAGGAAGACCTTTCTCTCTGTCTCTCTCTCTCTTTCACTGTCTAATTCTGCCTGTCAAAAAAAAAAAAAAGAAAATCATCTTTTTAACACATTATTGAAATACAGTATACATACCAAGAATACAGATAAATGAGGTTTCTTTGTCTTCTAAGCACACTCATAACCAACATTCAAATTAAGAAAATAGCATTAGTAGCAACCCCTAAAGCCCTCACTATTACCCTCTCTTTACTTCTTCTTTTTTATTATGAAAAAGAAGATTATATTGTCCTTTACATGCTATGAATCAATGAAGCAATATGTATAACTAAATGCACAATGCTTATACTCTACATATTCACTTCCACAAATCAGAGAGAACATTTGATATGTGTCTTTCTGGCTTATTTAACTTAGCATGATGATCTCCAGCTGCATCCATTTTGTTGCAAATATCAGGATTTCATTCTTTTTTATGGCTGAGTAATATTCCACCGTGTGTGTGTGTATGTGTGTGTGTGTGTGTGTGTACTGCATTTTCTTTACCCAGTTATCAGTTAGTAGACATCTAGGTTGATTTCATGTTTGAGCCATTGTGAATTCAGCTGCTCTAAATATGGGAGTACAAGTATCTCTTTCATATCTAATTTCATTTCCTTTGGATAAATTCCCAGAAGTGGGCTAGCTGGGTCATATAGTAGATCTATTTTTAGTAAGAAAACTCATCTTGTGTCTCTGGCAAGAGGAGGAAAAATCTAACCTTTTATTATTATTATTTATTACCAGTGCATTCTCCAACAAAACCTTTCTTCAGGAGAAAAACTATACCAGAAACTGACCTCACTCGGGGGACATTCTCCAGCATTCCTCTCTGACCAAAATCAGGAAGGGTAACCAGCTCAGGAGCAATTGCCATAGGCCCACTACAACTGAGCACTCCCCATAGGGCTCCAGAACATTTCCCATTCCCTCCCATTAACAAGGCTCTGATAACAGTGGATTACAGCTGAAAGAATGATACAAACCCTAATTCATACAGAGTGCTTAAGAAAAACCAAAGACAGCAAGGATGATAAAAACAAAAGTAGAGAAAGTCAAAGACATTCATACATAAAACCTGCAGTATTAAGACAGCACAGTGCTAGCATGAAAACCACACATACCAAGGGAATAGAACAGATAACCTGGAAATTAATCCTCATAAATCCATCCAACTGACTTTTATTATTATTATTTTTTGGACAGGCAGAGTTAGACAGAGAGAGAGAGAGAGAGAAAGGTCTTCCTTTTCCATTGGTTCACCTCACAAATGGGCACTACTGCCGGCGCACTGCGCCAATCCAAAGCCAGGAACCAGGTGCTTCTTCCTGGTCTCCCATGTGGGTGCAGGGCCCAAGCACTTGGGCCATCCTCCACTGCCTTCCCGAGCCACAGCAGACAGCTGGACTGAACGAGGAGCAACCTGGACAGAATCCGGTGCCCCAACTGGGACTAGAACCTGGGGTGTCGGTGCTTCAGGCAGAGGATTAGCCTAGTGAGCCATGGCACTGGCCTCATCCAACTGACTTTTGACAAAGGTGCTAAGAACATACATTGGAGAAAAGATAGTCTTTACAGCAAATGGTACTGGCAAAACTGGATATACCTATGTAGAAGAATGAAATTAGAGCCCTACCTCTCACCATATACATGAATCAACTCATGGTGAATCTAAGGCCTAACTGTGAGACCTAAAGCTATGAAATTGCTATAGGAAAACAGAGGAAATACTTTAAGGCATCGGTGATGGCAATTTTTTTATAAGACACTCAGAACACAGACAATAAATTCAAAACTAGTCAAATGGGATATACAAAACTAAGAAGTAGTAAACAAAATGAAGAGACAGTCTACAGAATGGGAGAAAATATTTGAAAATATGTATCCAACAAAGGATTAACATCTAGAAAATATATGGCACTCACAAAATCCCTCAAAAGAAGAAATACAAATAACCAACAAATAGATGGGGAAAAATGATAAATGTCACTAGCCATCAGGAAAATGAGAATCAAAATCACAATGAAATATTGCCTTATTCTTTCAAAAAAAAAAAAGTAAAAAGTCCTGTTGAGGGAATGAAGAAAGCAAACCCTTACATGCTTTTTGCTGGGGCTGTAAATTAGTTTATCCTTATGGGAAACATGCAGAGATTCTGTTACAAACTAGAAATAGAACTACTGTGCACTCCAGCATTCCTGCTGCTTGGCATATATCCAAAAGTATTGAAATTACTATATCAAAGAGATACACACCACTATGTTTATTGTAGCACTGTTCACAATAGCCAAGATATAGCATCAGCCAAAGCTTTTATAATCAAATGAATGGATAAAAAGTATAATATGTATACATGATGGAATCTTATTCAGCAACACAAAAAGAAGAAAATCATTTACAGCACAGTGCATAGAACTGGAGGCCATTATGCTAAGTAAAATAAGCCAAACACAGATAGACATATAACCACATGTTCTCCCTGATATGTGAAAGCTAAAACAGAGCTAAACCTGAGCAAAGGACAGTAAAATTATCTGAGTCCGGGAAGAGTAGGGGAAATGGAAGTGTACTGGGTAACAGGTACCAAATCCTAATTAGATGAGAGGCGTAAGTTCCTGGTGCTTCACAGCACGGTGGGGTGAGAGTGGTTCCCAATGATTCATTATATATTTAACAAGCAGACAGAAGAGAGGAGCACCAGGGCGCCAATCATAAAGTCATTTCAAGGAGGGGAAAACGTTGATCACCCTGTTTTGATATCAGTGCACATTGTATACCTGTATTAAAATGTTGTACTACATGCCATGAATATGTACACCTATTTTAATTACAATATTTAATAAAACAAATAATAAAAAAGATTTTCATACTTACAGCTATGACACACATGAGTCCAACTTCTAGCCAGCTCAACACAAATTTCACATTAAAATTATGTTCCTCATATCCTATTATCCTACATCTCATTCCTAGATTTCAACAAAAAAGATGTACTAGTTTTTAGGAAATGAAAAGCACAGTGTGGGAGCAGGAGTTTGGCACAGTGGTTAAGACACCACCTGAGATGTTTGCTTCCCATATCACAGTGCCTGGATTCAAGTCCCAGCTCTGTTCTCTATTCCAGCTTCCTGGTGGAGGCAGCACATGATGACTCAAGTAGCTGGGTTCCTGCCGCCCACATGAGGGGCTCAAGTTGAGTTCTTGCCTCCTGGCTCCAGCCTCGCACAGTCCTGGATGTGCAGAGAGTTAATCAGCAAATGGGAGATCTCTCTCATTCTCTCTCTGTCACTTGCTCTCTCTCTCTCCGCCGTGTGTGTGTGTGTGTGTGTGTGTGCGTTTCTCTGCTTTTCAACTAAATAAAAATGAAAGCACGCAATGTGAAGAGACAATATAAGCATCAGAATATACTTTGGAGTTATCAGACAGAAAATTTTTAACTAGCCATGACTAGCACATTGAGGGCTCTAATGGAAAAACGGACAGCACTCAAAAACAATTGGGTAAAATAAGAAGAGAGGTAAAACTCTAAAAAAAGAATCAAAAGGAAATACAAGAAAGCAAAAACATTATAACACAAAAAGAAGAATGCTTTCGATGTTCTAATTACTAGACTGGATTCAGCTAGGAAGAAAAATCAGTGAACTTGAAGATATGTCAATAGAAACGCTCCAAACTAAAATACAAAGAGAAAAAAAAGAATACAAAGAAATATAAAACAGAGCAGAACATAGAAGAGCTGTCAGAAGTGCCAAACGGTGTAACATAAGCATAACTGGAATGCCACAGAGATGAAAGAGATGGTGGAACACAAGAAATATTTGAAGTAATAATGACTCAGAACTTCCCCCAAATCCATGGCAGACACCAAACGCCAGATCCATAGGCTCAGAGAACATCAATCAGGATAAATTTTAAAAAAAATCTACACTTTTACCATACTAAAATTGCAAAGAACGAGGAGGGAAGGGAGGACTTTGTCCATAAAGATAGACAAATTCCAGTGGACTTACCATTAGAAATCTTGAAGAATTGTCAAAAACCCCTGATCTAATATGCAAAGACAGACAGATTGCAGATACAAGGCTAATACATAAAGGCCAGTTGCTTCCATATATGATCTTATAAAACACAAATGTAATTTGAAATTAAGAGCACATTATTATTTATACAAGCACCTCAAAGCTGACATACAAATGATGTTGGGAAAATTGGCTCTTCATATGCAGAAGTGTGAAACAACATCCTTATCTTATACCATATACAAAAGTCAACTTGCAATGGATCAAGGATCTAAATCTAAGACCTGAAGCCATCAAATTACTAGAGGAAATCACTTACAAATAACAGAATTTTTGGTTAGGTAATGTGGGACACACCACAAGAACAAATAGACGGGGCAGGCGTTGTGGCACAGC
The DNA here is from genome assembly GCA_949820135.1 of Sylvilagus floridanus. NCBI lineage: Eukaryota > Metazoa > Chordata > Mammalia > Lagomorpha > Leporidae > Sylvilagus > Sylvilagus floridanus. Next base: position 65,749,664 of record OX463236.1, on the reverse strand, counting down.
GATTTAAGCTGCATGCAGCCCGCAGCACCAGCATCCCATGTGGAAGTTGGTTCAAGTCCTGGCTGCTCCACTTCTGATCCACCTCCCAGATCCTTGGCCCCTGCCACTAACATGGGAGACCTGGAAGAATCTCCTGGCTCCAGCATGACCCAGCCCTGGTCATTGCTGCTATTTGGCGAGTGAACCAGCAGATGGAAGATTTCTCTCTCTCTTTCTCTCCCCGACCCCACCCCAACTCTGACTTTCAAATAAATAAAACATCTCAAAAAACATAGCAGGTCATTATATACCCTAGCACTCTCCCTCCTTCTCTCTCTTCCATGAGTGCTGTCGCCAACTCTTGCAGGCACTCCTGCCCTGTGATGCTACCCACCATTTTATGTTGCATCCAGAAGACCCTTGCCAGAGTCTGACTAGATGGTACTGCCAATCTTCGACATTTTGTCCTCCAAAAACTGTGAACTAAGTAACCCTCTCTTGTTTGCATCTTGCTTAACATCTGATATTTTGTTAAAGCAATTCTATATTAAAGGAGAAAAAAATGTTAGAAGACTAATACTGACTTAAAAACTCCATCTAAAGCTACCGTAATCAATCCTGTGTGATATTGGTGAAATAAGAGGCAAGTGGATCAATATAATACAAAACAGCCAAGAAATAGACCCACAGACATATAGTCAAGGACATATGGCAAAGGAATAAAGGCAATTAAAGTACAGCTGAGAGTCCTTCCAACCAACGACACTGGACCTTCAAGACATGAACATGCAAATCTAGACTCAGAACATACACTATTCACAAAAATTAATTCAAACATACCACAGGCCTAAACATAAAATGTAAAACTAGGGCTGGCACTATGGCGTAGTGGGCTGCTAAGCCTCTGCCTGCAGCTCCGGAATCTCATTTGGGTGCCGGTTTGAGTCCCAACTGCTCCAGCTCTCTGCTATGGCCTAGAAAAAGCAGTAGAAGATGGCCCAAGTTCTTGGGCCCCTGTACCCACATGGGAAACCCAGCTCTGGCTCCTGGCTTACAATTGGCCCAGCTTCGGCTGTTGAGCCATCTGGGGAGTGAACCAGCAGATGGAAGACCTCTCTCTGTCTCTCTGTCTCTCTGTCTCTCTCTGTAACTGCCTCTCAAATAAATAAAATGTTAACAAAAAATGTACAACTATTCAACTCTCAGAAGATAACCTAGGAAAAAACCTAGATGATGTTGACTTTAGTGATAGCTTTTTATAATATCCAAGGAATAAACTATGAAAGAAAGAACTGTTAGGCTGGATTTTGTTAGGATTTAAAATTTTCTGCTCTGCAAAATAGAGTGTTAAGAGATTGTTTAGTCTGGGAGAAAATATTTGCAAAATACATATTTTATAAAGGACTGTTGCACAAAATACACAAAGAACTCTTATAACTCAACAATACTGAAAGAAACTACCTGACTAAAAAATGAACCAAAAACCTTAATGGACACCTTACCAAAGAAATACAGATGGCAAATGAGCAGATGCACACCTCTTCCATGTCATAAGTCACCAGAGAAACTAATTAAAACTTCAAGGAGATACACTATGCACCTATTAAAACGCCCCAAATCCATAATGCTGACAATGCCGAACACTGACAAGAATATGGAGCAATAGCAACTGTTATTCATTGCTGGCAGGTAAGAATATAAAACAGTAATGCCACTTTGGAAGTAAGGTTGGCAATTACTTACAGAGCTAAACAAACTCTCATCATATGATCCATTTGTTTGTTGTTTACCCAGACAACTTACAAACTATGTCTACACCACACCTGCACAAAGATACTCACAGAAGCTTTATTCATAACTGCCCAGACTTGGAAGCAATCAAAATCACCTTTGGTAGGTGAATGGATAAATATACTAGGATATATCCACACAATGGAATACTATTCTGTGCTAAAGAGAAATGAGCTATTGAACTATATGAAACAAAACATGAAGGAAGCATAAGTGCATATTTCTAAATAGAAGAAGCCAACTTGAAATATTTTTCAGACTATACGATTCCAACCACATAACACTGTGTAAGAGGCAAAACTATAGAGGCAGTCAAATGAGATTAGTGTGTTCCAGGTATTAGGGAGAAGGGAGGAATAACTGGTCAAAGTACATAGGACATTTAAGGTGGTAAAACTTCTATATATGATACTATAGTTGCAGATACATGTCAGTATACATATGTTCAAATCCGTAGAATGTACAACACCAAGAGTGAACCCTGTTGCGAATTATAGACCTTCATTGATAATAATGTGTCAGTCAAGATATAGGATATTGAGAATGGAGAAAAGCTTTCATGTTAAAGCTAAAATTGCTCTAATAAATAACCTAATTTGGAAAAAACAGAAACATTAGAGAGGGAAAAAGGATAAAATTAAAGCATATATTTCCTTATAATTAATTTAATTTAGGAGATACCATCTGTTTGAATTAATAGTAGCAATAATGTATCCTAGTGCAATGACAACTATTTCAGGAGTCCTGGCATATCATGGGTGTGCTTTCCTCCATGCAATCAGTTACCAAGGATCAACCATGGTCTGAGTATATTAAATGGAAAATTCCAGAAACAAGCAATGTGTAAATTTTAAATAGTGCATCAACCCAAGTAGCATGATGGAATCTCACGCTATCCTGCTCCATGATCCCCAGAACATGCATCTCCCCTTTGTCAGCATACCCATGCAGTATTCATGGTACTCGCCACCCTCTCACCTGTCACTCAGTAGTCATTCCAATATCAGACCAGTTGACATAGAGACATAGTGTTTGTGTCCCTTATTTTGCTTAATAAGACCTCCAAGTGCAAGAGCAGTGATGTTGACAATATTATTACATTATATTATTATAATGGTTTCATTTTATTTTTAGTTGTTATCTGCTCACTGTGACATGTCTATGAATTAAACTTTATCGTAAGTAAGTATTTATAGGAAAAGAATAGTGTACATAGGGTTCAATTCTATCCATAGCTCCAGGAAAATACTGGGGGCCTTGGAACATATTTATCACAGATAAGGCAGGACTGCTATAGAGGTTTAGACCTTCTATAACCCGGTACCACAAATGGTGTGTCGATCCTTCACCCGCAAAGGATCGACGCTACTCGCAGCTAATCGGTCTTCAGTAGACTTTTATTGCAAGGGTAAAAAGAGTGGGGGACAGGGAGAAGGGGGAAAGATGGCGTGCGCGTTCCTTCTCCCGCGGTCCGCTTATATACAGAATTCAACCAATCACAAATGGGGTATCTTCCATGCATGGAGCTCTCCAATCCGGCACTTGATCACCTGTGTGCATGCGTCCCGAAGCAATCAGCTGTGGAGTCATGCAGTGGACAGGGCATCAGCACCATCTTTTGTTTACCACGATCCTCAGCTAGATGGAAAGTTCCTCTCCACTACATCTGCATTTTGGAAAGTCCCATCAAGATCGAAACTAAAAACCTCCACCTTGGCATACTGCTATAAGCCAAGCCCAGCATGAGGGGTCCCATGGCAGGCCTATCCATGGGTCCCCACATGGTATGACGTACACTTAGTGAAATAAGCCAACTCCCAAAAGACAAATATCATATATGTTTTCTCACATATGTGATAGCTAATATAAGGGATAAAAAATGCAATTATCTAGAATGAAATTGACATCGAGATTTGATTATTGTCTCTAGGCTTGTCTGTACTCCTGAAGAACAGTGGTCTTTCTACTTTCTGTTTGTTGAATTATTTATTTAGTGGAGGCAGAGGCTTGTGATTCTAAAGTAAATTGGAAATATGTCATTGTAAAAATAAAGAAAAAGTAAGAAAGGGAGGAAGAGAGAGATTGGGGAAAGAGAGGGAGAATGCTAAGGATTGTTATGTTCTTAAAACTGTGTCTATGAAATACATGAAATCTGTTTTCTTTGTGTAAATAAATAAATTTTAAAAGATGAAAAAAGAAAGATAAATATATTATGTTTCCCTGGGGCTGGACGCCTGAAGTTAAAGTGTGGGCATGACCATACTCCCTTTGAAAGTTGTGGGAGAGAACTTCCTTGCCTCTTCCTAACTTCTGATGCTTCTCCAGAATCTTTGGCATCTTTTGCTTGCAGCTGCATAATGCCAAGTTCTTTCTTTGGAACCACATTCAATTGGTGTGTACCTGTCTGTCTTCACATGGCTATCTTCCTGGAAGGATACCAGTCACATTTCAGTAAATGCCCAGCCTGTTCAGATATGACCTCATCTTAACAAATTCTATCTGCACTGACCTTGTTTCCCAAAAAAGATCACTTAGGAAGTGTTGAGGGTTTGGCGTCAACATATTCCTTCGGAAGGGGGTGCAATTCAATCTACAAAATTTACATATGAATAATTAAAATGTAAAAATGAAGCGATGTTGTAAGGCACAGGAGGGAGAAATTAGGAACACTCTGTGCTGTTAACTGCACTATCCATGAAACAGTGTAGTGTTATAGAAGGAGGACTTAGATTAGTTCTAAATGTGTATTGTTGGGCCTGGTGTGGTGGCGTAGCAGGTAAAGCCACCACTTGCAGTCCCAGCATCCCATATGGGCACCCTTTCAAGTCCCAGCTGCTCCACTTCCAATCCAGCCCTCTGCTATGGCCTGGGAAAGCAGTAGAAGATGGCTCAAGTCCTTGGGCCACTGCACCCATGTGGGAGACCAGGAAGAAGCTCCTGACTCCTGGCTTTGGATAGGCTAAGCTCTGGTCATGCAGCCATCTGGAGAGTGAAGCATCAGATGGAAGACCTCTCTCTCTCTCTCTCTCTCTCTCTCTCTCTCTCTAGCTCTATCAAATAAATAATCTTTAAAAAATAAAAAAGGAATGTGTATTGCACATTCTAAGGCAATCACTAAAACAATTTTAAAAGGATCTTAACTGATATGATAAGACAGAAAATAGAGTCAAACAAAAAACTCAAATCCAGAAGGGTAAGAAAAAAAAATTAAAGGCCAATTTTAATGCATAAAATTGTTACTAATGTGAGAGACGTTAGCTTGATTACAACAGTTACTGCTTTGAATATAAAAGCTTTGTAAAGATTTATTTATTTATCTGAAAGTTGAGAGAGAGAGACAGAGAGAGACAGAGAGACAGACAGACAAAGATCTTCCATCCACTGGTTCACTATCTAAATGGCCACAACAGTCAGGGCTGGGCCAGGCTGAAGCCAGGAGGCAAGAGCTTCTTCCAGGTCTCCCATGTGGATAGCAGGAACAGGCACTTGGGCCATCCTCAGCTGTTTTTTCCTAGGTCATTAACAGGGAGCTGGGTTGGAAGTGGAGCAAGCAGGATGTGAACCAGTGCCCACATGGGATGCCAGCAATGCAGACGGCAGCTTTACTTGCCACAGCACAGCTCAGGCCCCTGTGAAAGTTCAAATACACAAATTAAAAGAAAAAGATGGTCAGAGAGAATTTTATGAACTAGATGTTGTCTATAAGAAACACACTTCAAATATAAAGATACATGTAGACTAAAAGTTAAGGGCTAGAGAGACATATGTCATGCTCGGGACAATAAAAGGCAGTCAGCGTTGAAAACACCTTTGTCCCACGTCGAATACCTTGGTTCAGTTTCTGATGCTGGCACCTAACTCCAGCTTCCTGCTAATGTAGACCCTGAGCAATAATGATGATTGCTTAAGAAACAGGATTTCTCTACCTGGGTGGGAGACCTGGATTGCATGCTCAGCAACTGATTTTGGCCTTTGCCCAGCTCCAGCTATTGCAAATATTCAGAGAGAGAACAAGAGGATAGGAACTACAAAAATGATGATAGATAGATAGACAGACAGACATAGATAGGTAGGTAGATAGATGATAGACAGACATAGATAGATAGATAATAGAGATAGATAGATAGATAGATAGATAGATAGATAGATAGACAGACAGATAGACAAAGCTAGGTAGATAGATAGATGATAGATTGACATAGATAGATAATATAGGTAGGTAGGTAGGTAGATCTGTGTCTCTGTCTTCCTGATTCTTTAATTTCAAAAAGTTTTGAAGTAAAATAAAGTGAAAATAGATATATACTAACCTAAAAAATCAAACTTCTGAACAGAAAAATTATCTATCATCAAGTGGTACAACATATGTTAGAAAAGTCAGTTCTCAAAGAATACCTAGCAATACTTCCAATGTTTACACCTAGAGAAGAGTGTCAAAATGTGAGAGGCAAACACTGACAGAACTGTAAGGAGTAGACAAATACACTAGTAGCGCTGGAGGCCCCTACTCCATTCTTTCAACAATCGGTAGATCAAAATCTGTTCCCTTTATATTAATAAAAAATGAAAGCAAAGTGGCAGAAGATCAGTAAGGACATAAGGACCTGAGCAGCATGTTAATCAGGTTATTCTCACTGGCATTTGTAGAATGAATATTCCACCCTACAGTAGCACCATACAGACCCTTCGAGAGTTCACATGGAACACATACTAATAAACTACTCCACAGAGTGAAGCACAACTCGAGGAAACAGCCGGACTCCATTTACTGAGTTCTCTCTGCTAAAACCTCCTAAGCCTCCCTCCCATGTCTTTGCCTTCTGCGCCACATGAGAGCCAGGTGATGAGAATCCCAGGTCATCCCTGCTTTGCTACTGTGGGAGTCCCAAACCATACAAGCCTTTCCTGAATGGCAGCCTTCCCTGCAGCCCTCCTTGAGCAAATTAAAGAATAGATGTACACCACGAAATCTAAGTCAAGACATACAACACAGTTAGAATTCTGGCAGCTAAGAAGATCTGAGTGAGGCCAGAAAAAAATGACAAATTCCTGGTGAGGACATGTCTGTTTGGATGACAGCGTATTTCCCATCTGAAACCATGAATGCTAAAATGAAATACTGCAAGAATTTTCAAGCACTTAAAGAACTATCTATTGTGAATTCTAGCTCCTTACAAATATTTTTCAAACAAAAAGGGGGTAAAAGAAATTTCAAATCAATAGCGATCTCCCACCTTAAAAAATAGTAAAGGAAGAGCAGATTAACCAAAAGGCAAGCAGAATGAATAAAATCATAAAAAGTTTATGCTAAAAATAAAACAGGCTAGAAAGCATTACACAGAAACAAATCACAAAAGTTACATCTTTGGAAAAAATCAACATTCACAAATCTTTGGGTATCTTGGCCAAAAAAGAAACTGAGAAGAATCAAATTATTAAAATTAGAGATGGACAAAAAAATTAATATTACACAAATAAGAGAAATATTCTAACACTACACATAACTGCTGTATGACAACTTGGATAATGACAAATCCCTCACAAAACACAAAAATAACGATCAAAGCTGATTCAAGAATGTACAAATTATTACTAAATCTACAAGAAATTGAATTGAATCAGTATTTTTAAGAACTCCTGCAAAAAAAATCTAAGTATCAAAAAACTTCACTGTAATATCTCTAAATGTTTAAACAAAAATTAGTGCCAATCTTTCATGAATGCTTTAAAAAATATGAGACAGGAATGCATCTTATTGTATTCTATGAGACCATCATAAATCTAATATAAAAATCAGACAAATCTATGCTGAAATAAGTACTAGATAAATATGTTTCATTAACATAGACAATAAAATCCTCAACCAAATATTGTCAGACTGAATCCAGCAGCATGTAAAAAGGATTATATACTATGACAAATTTAGATTTATCACAGGAAGGCAATGTTGGCTTAACAAATAAAAATAAATCAACATTACATGCCACATTAATAGGATAAAAGGGAAAAACACATGGTAATCTCAATAGATGCAGAAAAATAATTTGAGAAAATACAGCATTCCTTCTAAAAAAATAAAATATTGAGAGTATAAAAGGACTTCTCAACTTGGATCATCTATTATGAAAACACAGCCAATACAGAACCTAATAGTGATAAACTGAGAACTTCTCCCTAAGTTAAGGAAGTAAGTGATACCCATTCAAGCCAAGTCTTCTCAATATTGCAGTAGACTTTCTAGCCAGACCTATGGGTCAAAAAAAGAAAAATCATCAAAATATCAAGGAGAATAAGTAAAGCTTTCTCTCTTTGTAGATGACTGATTTTATATATAAATTCCAAAAGAATACCCCCAAAATATTAGAGCTAATAAACAGACCCAATAGGTTTGCAGCATTGAGTTCAATGTACAAAATGATTTATAATTCTATGCACTATTAATGAAAAATACAAAGAGAAAAGTTAAGAAAACAATTCTCATGTACATTGGCATTAAATGATAAAATTTAACAAAAATAGCAAGATGTGTACACTGAAAACTGAAAATAGATTTACCATATGACCCTCTCATTCCTCTCTTGGGAATTTACCCAAAGGAAATGAAATCTGTGTGTGAAAGATTTATCTTTACCCTAATGTTTATAGCAGCTTAATTCACAATACCTAAGGTATGGAATTAACTCAGATGTTCATCAAGTGATGATTGGAAAAAGAATTGTGGTATATATACACAACGGAATACTACTGTGCCATAAAAAATATCCTATCTTTCAAAACAAAATGGATGCAAATTAACATTTTGAGATTTTATTATTTAGAGCCCTTGTCTTTACTGCTGAAGAACTGTAGTTTTTCTACTTGTTGAATTCTTTATGTGCTGGAGGGTTGAGTTTGTGATTATAAGGTAAATTAAAATATGTCATTGCAAAAACTAAAAGAAAAATAAGAAAGGAAGGGAGAGTGTGGGAGTGAAGGAGAGAGGGTAGAATGGGAAGCATCATTATGTCCTGAAAACTGTACATATCAAGTACACAAAATTTGTCCCTTTTTTAAAATAAAATTCTTTTAATCTCAAAAAAACAAAAAAAAATGCCATGTAAAATAGCATAAAATTTAACAAAAAAATCACAAAACATATATATAGAAAATGGCAAAACATTGCTGAAAAATTAAATAAGATATTCAAAATGCCATTATGTCCCATGTAATGAATTGGAAAACTTAATATGTTTAAGATGGCACAATCTCAAAGTTGATCTAGACATTGAACATAGTCCCTATCAAATTCCAATTGCTATTTTTACAGAAATGGGCAAGTTGAAACTAAAATTCATATGGAATAGCTCCATAGGCATGGAATTGTAAGACATTGGTCAAAGCACCCTAAGGAATCTTTAATACTAGCACTTTTAATATTAGCACTTCCTAATTCAAAACCTGGTACAAGATGGCACTAATTAAGAAGAATGATGTTGGCATAAAATTAGAAATAAAAATAAATATGATTGAATAGAGAGTTCACAAATAAACTCATATATTGACTTAATTAATTAATTAAATATTGCAGGCATGCCAAAGTCATGTAAGTGGATAGAATAGACTTGTTGTCAATTTTTGCTGATACAACTGGATATATACATGCTAAAGAATGAATTTGAATCTCTAATTCAAAAGATATACAAAAACAACTCATAATTGAATCATGATAGATGTAAGAGCTAAAACTGCAAAACTACTAGAAGACAGTTCAGGTATAAATCTAGATCTATATAACTTTGGATTATGGAACGGTTTCTTACATATGACAAATGTACAATCAAAGAAAAAGAGAAATTGAACTTCATCAAAATTATTTTATTACTCATCAAAAGATATCATCAAGAAACTAATATACCCACAACATATACATAACAGTAATCAATTAAAGTGGAAAACAATAAGCATATTGAAATTTTTAATTCTTTTTTATTTGACAGGCAGAGTGGACAGTGAGAGAGAGAGAGAGAGAGAGACAGAGAGAAAGGTCTTCCTTTGCTATTGGTTCACGCTCTAATGGCTGCCGTGGCTGGCGCGCTATGGCCAGTACACCGTGCTGATCTGAAGCCAGGAGCCAGGTGCTTCTCCTGGTCTCCCATGTGGGTGCAAGGCCCAAGCACTTGGGCCATCCTCCACTGCACTCCCGGGCCACAGCAGAGAGCTGGACTGGAAGACGGGCAACCAGGACAGAATCCAGCGCCCTGTCTGATACTAGAACCTGGGGTGCAGGCGCTGCAGGCAGAGGATTAGCCTATTGATCTGTGGCGCCAGCCGAAATTTTTAATTCTTAAAACCAAAACAAATAAGACTGATAGGAGGGGCCAGCACTGTGGCATAGTGGGTAGGGTTGCCGCCTGCAGTGCCAGCATCCTATATGGGTGCTGGTTTGAATCTCGACTGCTCCACTTCCAATCTGGCTCTCTGCTATGGCCTAGGAAAGTAGTAGAAAATGGCCCAAGTCCTTGGGCCCCTGTACCCATGTGGGAGACCTGGAAGAAGCTCCTGGCTCCTGGCTTCGGATCAGCACAGCTCCAGCCATTGCAGCCACTTGGGGAGCGAACTAGCAGATAGAAGACCTCTCTCTCTTTCTGCTTCTGCCTCTCTGTAACTCTGCCTTTCAAATAAATAAATAAAATCTTTTTAAAAATTATTAAAAAAGAATTATTAAACTTGACAATAGTATCATTTAATTGGACCTCATCAAACTTAAAGAAAATTTGCTCTGTAAAAGACCATAGAGATTTCTTTAAAAACTAGAAACAGAACTACAAATGACCCAGCAATCCCACTTCTGAATCTATATACAAAAGACATGAAATCATTGTATCAAGGAGATAACTGCTCCATCATACTTATCACAGCATGTTCACAAAAGCCAAGATGTGGAATCATAAGAGGAGTCTATCATCAGATGAATGTCTAAAGAATATATATATATATTCATATATATATATGAACACAATGGAATACTTCTGCAAGAAATAATGAAATCTTTGTCATTTGCAGCAAAAGTGATGGAACTGAATGACATTGTGTTGAGTGAAAAAAGCCAAACACAGAAAGACAAATGCCACATGTGTTCCCTCTTACACGGGAGCTAAAAGACAAATTCAGTAGGAACAGAGTATGCCAATTACTAGAGGCTTTTATTGAACTTAGAGGCTTTAACTATAGGGCTCGGAGGAACAGAAGGAGTTTGGACGTAAAAAAAATAGGGGGGAGTGAATGCGGTTCATTAATTGTGAGAACTACATCATGTTCATATAAGATATTAATGATAAGGAAGTTGGGTGTGGGTGCATGGAAACTGTTTGCATTACTTCATAATTTTTGTTTTGCAAATTTAAAACTATTCTGAAACAAAAAGCTTGGTTTTTAAGAATTATTTTATTTATTTGAAAGACAAAGTTACAGAGAGAGGTAGAGACAGAGGGAGGTCTTCCATCTGCTGGTTCACCCCCCAGATGGCCGCAATGGCCAGAGCTGCGCCGATCTGAAGCCAGGAGCCAGGAGTTACTTCCAGGTCTCCCATATGGGTGCAGGGGCCCAAGGACTTGGGTCATCCTCCACTGCTATCCCAGGCCACAGCAGAAAGTTGGATCTGAAGAGGAGCAGCTGGGACTAGAACCGGCGCCCATATGGGATGCTGGCACTTCAAGCCAGGGCTTTAACCCCTTGCGCCACAGTGCCAGCCCCCTCCTTTTTTGTTTCCATTTGTTTGTTTTGTTTTGTTTTAAAAAGGATCCTGTGAAGACCATGAAAAGACAAGCTACGTATTGGGAGAAAATGTTCTCAAATCACATGTTTTAGAAAGGAATTCTATCTAGAAAATATAATCAAATATAAAAAACCTTAAGGACAAAAATAAATAATCCATTACAAAACGGGCAGACACATGTAAAAATATGTCTCCATAAGTACAATACAAATACAGTATGCATACAAAAGCAACATCATTAGCCATTAACGAAATAAAAAAGTGGAGAGAGATCTCTTCAGACCAATCGCAATAGCCTGATAATAAAACTGATAGCACCAAATGCTGGTAAGGATACAAAGAAAACCAACTACCAATACAGTGCTGGTGGGAATGACAAATGGTGCAGGAACTCTGGAAATTCTTTATCAGTTTCTCAAGAACAACATATCCTTGTCGTACAGCCATAGTCTGGCATTTTTTCCCCAATAAATGAAGGCTTACACTCATGCAAAAGCCTATATTCAGAGTAGTTTTATCGTTAAAAGTCACAAACTCTAAATGATTCAGATATTCTTCAAGAATTGAGCAGTGGAACGATCTGTGGGACGTCTCTCCCATGGTATTTTAGCCATAAGAAAAGAAAAAGCAATGAGCACACAACTGCTTGGGTGAACCTCCAGGAAATGATGCTAGGAAAGAGATCACATACTGTATGATCCATCTAGGTATCATGCTTGAAATATCAACATTGTGGAGATGGCAAGCAGAATAGTAGTTGTCATGTGTTAGAGATGATGTTGTCACAATCATGAGTTGCATGGGGATGGACCTGCTAGATGGTTTCCTGAGTAAATTTGCATGCATAGATGCCAGCACTGTGCTATAGTAGGTTAAGCCTCTGCCTGCTGCACCAAAATTCCATATGGGTGCTGGTTCTTGTTCTAGTTGTTCCTGTTCCAATTCAGCTCTCTGCTAACAGTCTGAGAAAGCAATGGAAGATAGCCCAAGTGTTTAGGATCCTGCACCATGTGGGAGATCCTGAGGTAGCTCCTGGCTCCTGGCTTTGGATCAGCCCAGCTCCAGTCCTTGCAGCCATGTGGGGAGTGAACCAGCAGATGGAGGACTCTCTGCTTCCCTCCCTCTCTCTGTAACTCTGCCTCTCAAATAAACAAATAAATCTCTTTTTTAAAAAAATCACATGCATACCACACAGTGATGTAAAACTGGTGAAATATGGGGCTAGGAAGGGTGGAAGAGATATCAGGAGCTTGGATTTAAAAACAGGGGTGAGGTTTTAATAATAGAGGAAACTAGGAGTGGTATTAATCAAGACAAGTTCATCATGCTTGTCTGAGATGTTAATAATAGGGGAAATTGGGTGTGGGATACGTGGGAACTCTTTGTACTACTTCACAATTTTGTTTGGTAAGTTTAAAACTATTTTGAGATTAAAATTTCAAAAAAAAAAAAAAAAGAAAGAAAGAAAACATTCTCCCAGAGAAAAAATTTGAAAAGGAAGTTCCCACAGCTACTTTCGTGGGATTGATTATATCACTTTGATACATAGGAGAAAGCAAAAATGGCCCATTTCTTTAAAGATTTATTTATCTTTTATTTATTTGAAAAGCAGAGTTATGGGGTTGGGGTGAGGAGAGAGAGAGAGAGAGAGAGAGATCTTCCACCTGCTGGTTCATTCCCCAGATGGCCACAAGTGCCAGGGCTGTGCTAGGCTGAAGTCAGGAGTCAGGAGCCTCTTCTGGGTCTCCCATGTGAGTGCAGGGGCCCAAGCACTTGGTCCATCTTCCACTGTTTTCCAGGTGCATTAGCAGGGAGCTAGATTTGAAGGGGAGCCATTAGGTCTCAAGCCAGCACCCATATGGGATGCCAGAATCTCAGGTGGCAGCTTAACCTGCTATGAAGCAGCTCCAGCCCTGCAAAAGGACCATTCTTACAAAATAAACACAGAGGTCCTAGATAAGACTTATTATGTTGGGTTTGTGCCAGAACTGCTTCATATTTAAACATTAAAAAGCCAATTAATGCATTTTGTTTCATCTGAAATGCTATTAATTATAACACATTTCTTTAATGTACCACTAAAAGGAAGGAAAATCTTTTCCAAACCTACAACAGACTATTGATTGTAAGATAAATCACAGGTTCGGAAATGTTGAAATGTGTGTCTTAGATAGATGATAGTAATTAAAGGAAAGGCTAACGTTTTACACTTCAATAGAAGATGTGTTTCAAATTGTACCAAAAGACACCAAAAACATTTAAATAAAGTTTACCACGTATTCATCATAGTTTTAAACTAGGCAATTATACCAAGTAAGAAACAGAAAAAACTTTCCTTCATTGATAAACAGTAACTGTCAACCATAGTGGAAATTATGGGGAACCCTTAACAAAGTCCCTCTTTACACAAAAGTGTTGAGAAGCACAGTCATTCAGGGACAAAAAAAAAGAGAGAATAAAGTTAGAAACGTGAGTCCCACCTCAGGAAATCTGAGCACTTCGTATATACCACTAAAGCATGTTAGAACAAGGTGGATATGCAAGAATTAGTAACATTTCCATTTACTACCAGTGGCAAATCAAAATAGGCAATAAAATAGAATATTCTCATTGCAATAACCAGGTAAGTAAATTTTAGAGAAATAATTCCCAATAAATACAGCCAAGACATCTATATATAGAAATTACAATTTAATTGAAAATATAACAACGAGTAACATAAATGGAGATTGATCACACCAATGTCTTCAAGATTCAATAGTTTAAAAATGTCAATTCTCCAAAAATGAAGCTAAAAACTCAAGGTAAATCTAAGCTTCAACAATTTTTTTTCTGTAATTTGTCACCTGATCCTAACAGATAGGCAAAATTCAAAAATCTTCGAATAACAAAAAACAAACAAACAAAAAAAGGGATGCACCTTATTAGAAGTTAGATTTACAAAGCAATAGCAGTTTTTAAAGCTTATTTTTGCAGGAATAGAAAGAAAGCAACAGAATAAAACAGGCCAAAAATAATCTGCACATAGTTGTATGTGAAAACTTGATATTTGGCCATGATTTCTTTACAAATCAGTAGAAAAGGGTGGGATCCCACTCAGTGGTACCAGGACAGTTGGCAAATGTCAAACTGACAGGGAGAGAGCGAAACTTGAAACTTTTGAAAAATATGCAAGAATATCTTTAGAGTAGACAAAGTTACCGAAAAGGATGTATGTGAAGGAACGACCACATACTTGAGTCCAACAAGGTTCAAGTACAGATCACATTCCCCTCTTTTAAGTTAAGTGAGCCAGGGCAAGGTGTGCACAGAGGCCCACTAACAGAGTGTGGTCACAGCTCACTTCCCTGAGGGGCAGTTAAGGTGTTAATGGTGAACTGTGCATGAAGGTGCCACACAAGCAGGTTGCCCTTGGAGGGACATGGTGCCACCATTAAAACCCAGTCCTTGGCCTGGCTCTGTGGTACAGGTGGTTAAGCTGCATGCTGCAGTGTCAGCATCCCATATGGGCACCAGTTTGAGTCCTGGCTGCTCCTGTTAAGGTGCCTGGGAAAGCAACAGAAAATGCCCAAGTCCCTGGGCCCCTTCACCCACATGGGAGACCTAGAAGAACTCCTGGCTCCTGGCATCATCCTGGCACAACCCTGGCCATTGTGGCCATTTGGGGGATGAACCAGTGGATAGAGGATCTCTCTCTCACTCTGTCTCTCTTCCCTCTGTAACTCTACCTTTCAAATAAATAAATCTTATTAAAAAAAAAAAAAAAGAACCCAGTCCTGGCCAACGAGGTTGACATTATTTCTCAAATCCACAAACGTTTTCCTTACATCAGATGGGTGAAAGAACGAATGAGTCGAGCTCAGTTGGGGAGTGTCACCTCTGCCACCCTCAGTAGAAAGCCGGCCAGGACTGTCCCGGGAACGGCTATGCTGTGAAACCTTGCAGTCAGGTACTCACATTCACTCTGATAGAAGAACAAGCGTGCCTTCAAGATTAATCATGCAAACCTGCCATGACATGCAAGGTCAATGTTCAAGTGAGAACGGATGCTTCTCAAAGGCTGTTCAGGAGGAGTGGGGAAAGGCTGGAGGGATTACTTGGGGGTGACTTGCCCAGCCAAGCCAAAGCCAACTACACAGCAAGACTTGACATGGCACCAATGGCCTGATTACAATGTGCATGATTCCCACGCAAAAGCATGCCTCCTCTCATTGTCCAGTTAACCCCAATCTCGATGCCTTCCATGTAGTAGCCATGTAATAATGTGTTACGTAAGTGCATGAGTGATTGATTGGACATGATGTACATGTAGGAAGGCTACATAAAAAGAGGCAAGCAAGATCAATGGGCCCAGTCTTTGATTGCATTACTCCTAAAAACACCTGTTAGACTGAACACTGCACTCCTTGCTATCTTAAAGATGGACAGATGAGGTTCCTGGGCGCTGCCTGAGCTGAAGAATGCAGGACACTGGATTGCAGAGGCCTGCACTGCTGCCTTCGTCCTCTCAATCCCTCAAAGCCTCCTGACGCTTCTCTGGACTCTTCTTCTCTGCTATAGATAGCAGCCCTGCAGAGGGGAGGCAGGGCTGGGCCTGAGCAGAGGCCCAGCAGGCAGACTGGAAGGAGCAAGCCCTGCCCTCAGTGACCCAGCCGCAGGCTAAATGCTACAAATGCAGCTGCTCGCGGGCTGATGTTCACTCAGCTTGACACAGGTGCTCTTTGAGGCTCCCTCCCCAATTAAACTCTGCAGCTCCAGTAGTCACGGGCAGCCATCGCTTTGTTTGATAACAAACATGCAATTAAGTTGCTGTGAGTCAACATGAGTTCACAATGTAAACAGGGATCACTTATGTTGATAATTCTGGAAGAAGAAAAAAAAAAAAACAGAGAATTCTCCCTGCTCCTAGTGCAAGCCCTTATCTTATTTTTGCACATTTTCTGTTCTTAAATATGGTGCATTTGAATTGCTAGTTTTCACAGAGAATGAGATTGGATGGTTAAAATGTAGTTCCCACACAGGTATCACGCTGTGACTGCCAGGTAGGTGGTCTCCCATCACCAACTACTCACCTTTGATTCAAGGGATGTCCCAAGACCCTGTCCTCACCTACAAAGGCCCATGAAGAGAGTTATTGATGTGGGCTCTTGTCTCACAGAAACAGTGGTAAGATTGCCAAGTGCAGACAGGTATAAAGTGCACAGAAAGATAACAAATTTTATTCAAACGATGAGAAAGTGGGGGCTGGAGTTGTAGCATAGTGGGTAAGTCTGCCACTTGCAATGCCAGCATCCCATATCAAGGCTGGCGAGCATCCCAGCTGATCCACTTCCAATCTAGCTCCCTACTGATGGCTTGGGAAAAGCAGAGAAAATGGCCCAAGTGCCTGGGTACCTGCCACTTAGGTGGGAGACCTGGGTAAGCTCCTGGTTCCAGGATATAACCTGGCCCAGCCCTGGTTGTTGCAATCACCTGGGTAATGGACCAGGAGATAGAAGATCCCTCTCCCTCACCCTCCCCCTCCCCCTCCCCCTCCCCCACCCTCTCTTCTCTTTCTAACTCTGACTTTCAAATAAATAAATAGATTTTTTTAAAAAATGAGAATGTGAACACACATATTCACATGAGTGTGAGTTGCCCCGTGTGGATTAATACCTGTGTGGATGTGTCAGAGGATTGCCCAAAAGGAGGAAGGGGGAGGGAGGAGAGGGAGGGAGAGAGAGAGAGCAAGCACCACGTAACTCCTCCAGCTGTGGTCTTCAGCAAAAGACAGGGCTCCCCTCAGTTGTTGGCCCCTTTTAAGGGGTAGATAGTGGCACCTCTACAGGCATGAAGCCACCTGGAAATTTTACGGCCCCTCCACACATTCCACATGGAGTTTAATATCCCTATTTTTATGGCATCTCCTTTAGGTCCTGGATGCAGCAGGGCATCCTGGGAAAAGGGGAGTTTTGATGGACAGGAAGGAGGACAGTATCACATTTGTGTCTTTTGAGGCTTCCAGCTCATGCAGACTATTCTAGTTCCCTAGTTACAGCACATCACCATGAGATCCCCTCCTCACCCCACCCCCCACACACAGACACACAAATAGGGAGGCAATCAATTTCTTTGCTCTTGCCAATTCTACCTCTGTAACCTGCAGTGCAAATCTTGGCTCAGGCTCCAACAAGAAGGTGGAGGCTCCTGAAACCCTGCCAACTGGTGCAAGCAGGGGCTAGTCAGAAGCTGTATCCTGATTGCAGCTCAGCTGTGAGCAGCCAGGGGTTCACGTTCCCAGGTTAAAGAGGCTGTTTTGCGAAGGTTATTGAAGTGGCTGTTGAACCAAGCCAGAACTTAGCACAGCGGAGGGAGAGGTCTTCTGAAGACAGTTTTGGTCCCAGGGAAGCCAACACACAGGACTCAGGCGAGCCCAGGCTGAGGTTCTGGGTAGGATCACTGAGGGTAGGTATGGGTCCCTGGGTTGTGGGGTTGTAGGGAATGGTATACCCAAAAAAGAAGGTGCTCTGGAAAGTATTGGGGGCTCATAGGATTTGTGCTACTGCTTCTATATCAGAGGCCAGCTTGCCTTTAGTTTACTCTAAGTAACTGGTTGGCTATCTCTTCTTGGAGTTTTCCCCATTCCTAAAACAAAACAGTTACACTCACACACGCACATGCATACGCACACACAAACACGTGAAACAATTGTTCCAAGCACTGGAGTCACACACAAGTTGCTGAAGATTCTGCCAGGGGAGAAGACCTAGGGACTTCCCCCACCAGCCACTAAGCCAACATGGTGCCGTATTCAGTTCCCTGCAGCAGCTTCTGCTGTCCCTGGAGCCACATGCCCAGCTCCCCCAGGAGGCTGGCAGGGAAGCCAGCACTCCCCGCCCCAGAACCTCAGCTCCAGCCTGAGGCTCGCCGCCACCCTCCATTGGCTCACCATGGACTCCTGCCAGCTGCCAAGATAAGATCATATGTCTCGCCGTCTGGGACACTCGCTTGTGCTGAACTTGCCCTCTGTTGGGCCAGAGCTGATACAGCAAAGCTGTGATAAACAAGCTCCACCTGACATTCGAGAATCACTCTGCTCAGAGGAGTGGCCCGGGAGAATTTTGATGGGGGATTCATTAACAGGCTCAGGAGAGCTGCTCCTGGCGTTTTATAAAATTACAGGCAAATCACACCTTCTCTGAACCTCGGATTCTCGGTTGCTGACGGGGAACATGAAGGTCTGCCTATCTTACGTGGAAAGGTGAGTAGGAGGCACAAGACAGGCAGTGTAAGAGAAACCAAAGCAGGGGGTGAGGGCATAGAGGGGCAATGCCAGGATCAGGTTTTCCAGGTACCCATTATGGCCAAATCCATATGGGATTTGCACCAATCGCTGCCTCCTTCATGCGGTGCCTCGCCTCTGCCTCTCCCAGCTGCAGCCCCTCTGGGGCTCCATGTCCACCTTACTAGTCAGCATGGGCTAGCATGCTGAAATACAGCAGACATGGCCGCTTCCACAGCTGAATCTGTTTCCCACAGTTCTGGAGGCTCGAAGTCCAAGAGCAAAGTGCCATCAGGTTGGGGCCTGCACTGTGGCATAATGTGTAAAGCTGTTCCCTGCAGTGCTGGCATCCCATATGGGTACTGGTTCATGTCTCTGCTGCTCCCCTTCTGATCCAGCTCTCTGATATAGCCTGGGAAAGCAGTAGAGGATGGCCCAAGTCCTTGGGTCCCCACACCTGTGTGGGAGATCCAGAAGAAGCTCCTGGCTCCTGGCTTCAGTGCAGCTCTGGCCATTGAGACCAATTAGGGAGTGAACCAGCAGATGGAAGTCCTCTCTCTCTCTCTCTCTCTGCCTTTCAAATGAAATAAATCTTTTTATTTATTTATTTATTTATTTATTTATTTATTTATTTTGATAGGCAGAATTAGACAGTGAGAGAGAAAGAGACAGAGAGAAATGTCTTCCTTTTTCCTTTGGTTCACCCCCCAAGTGGCCACTATGGCCAGTGTGTTGCAGCCGGCGCACTGTGCCGATCCAAAGCCAGGAGCCAGGTGCTTCCTCCTGGTCTCCCATGCGGGTGCAGGGCCCAAGGACCTGGGCCATCCTCCACTGCACTCCTGGCCACAGCAGAGAGCTAGACTGGAAGAGGGGCAACCGGGACAGAATCCGGTGCCCCAGCAGTGACTAGAACCCGGGGTGCTTGCGCCGTAGGCGGAGGATTAGCCTAGTGAGCCCTGGTGCCAGCCATAAAATAAATCTTTAAGAAAAAAAAAGTGCCAGCAGGTATGGATTCTTCTGCTTGCAGAGGGCCACCTCCTCACCGTGTCCTCACACAGCCTCCTCTTCAAGCTCCCACATCTCCACTCTCTCTTGATCTCACAAGGACGCCAGTCCAGTTGGATGGGAGGCCATCTCATGACCTGTTTTTATTTCATCACCTCTTTAAAGACCCTACCTCCAAGTGCATTCTGAGGCACTAGAGATGGGAGCCCCAACATAGGAATTTTTAGAGAAGTGTTTTTCAGTGTGACTATGCTTTCGGCATCCACCACACCCTCTGCCCAGGACTAAAGTTTCAAGCAGGGTTGGGGCCTCTCTACCTTTATTCCTTCGGTGGTTTAATCCAGCCCCTGACCTTGGGAGGAAAGGGTCCTGGCCTTGCTCTTAAGGGGCAGTTGTGGCTGCATGGGGTGCTCAGGTTAAGATGAGGCCCCAGAGAGGGACGTGTGGTTACTGCTGCCCCTCCCCTAGAGCTGTGCCTGCGGTCTGTCTTTGGAGGATCAACAACCAGAGGCAGAACTCTTGATCAACAATACCCATGAGCAGGGCGCCATTGCCATTTTACTTGACTCCCAGAAGCTGGGCTGTGAGCATGGGCTTGTCCATGTGAACCCGCAGGGACACCTGTATGAGGGAGGACTGTGACAGGTTCAAGGTACTCTAACAAACATTAGTGACTTTGCCCAGATTTGTACAAAATGTGATTGGTTGCCAATTGCAATTATTTCCAAACTATGTCCACAGCATCACACCCACTAACCCTAACCTCCACTAATGCCATGATGACAACCTGGCCAGCCACAGACCGTAAGGAGCAGACTAATCTTAGCCAGATCACTAGAGGGAAAAGTCACAGCCTGCAGAAACCTCAGAGCCAGCACGCTTCTTCCCTTAATGTCAGCATGGGACCTCATCCTCCAAGACCTAAGCTCAGTGCTAGCTGCTCTTCTGATGTTCAGATATGTCCCATTCAGTTGCAAAGGACTCAGGTTACTGCCCAGTGGGAAAAAGATCCCAGGCAGGGTCAGAGCCTTACCCAAGCCCTCCAGCTGAGATCAAGCTCTCATGTGGAGGTGAGTGCAGAGAAAAACGGCAGAGACTCAGAAAAGGAATCCATGTGCTTTGGGGGAACAGCTGCCCACACTGGCCTGGTGCTGTCTTAGGCCAATCCAAAAAATGCATCACTTCCAGAGAAGCTCAAGGTCCAGCAATGCCCCCTGGGGGCTGGGATCCCGGAGAGGGTCCTGGTGCACCTCCAGAGACTCCCACAGCTGAGTTTCAGGCCCCCCCTGGGTGCCTGCTCCAGTCATGAACCCTTTATCACATCTGCTCTATAGCATCCAGATCATCTGAACACACAAGCACTTGAACAGACATTCCTGACACCCAGGCAGTCCAATCAGCAGAGGGAGAGTGTTATAGAAAGAGAGAGGGAAGACAGCTGGGGGGCAGGGGCTCCAATCTGTCCCAAGCACACAGCAGGACCCCTGGTGTCAGCCTTGCATTTATTCTCTTGACAGCAAATGATGTCAGCTGGTTTCCCATCTGTTCCAGAGATGTAGCAGTGAATGTCCCTCCTCTCTCACTGCTTGTTGCCAGGGGAGAGCTATGGAACAGCCATGAGGACATAAGCCAGCAGGAAAAGGTATGCTCGCTGCTAGGGTGGAGTCAGGTAAGGAGCGGTACTGGCGTAGGCTGAGCATGGGGTGACCACTGATGGAAGAAATCACAGGGCACTCGGGGCTCCATGAGTAAGCAGGAGTGAGCTTGGCTGGGCACAGGGGCTAGGCCAGGAAGAGGCAAGGAGTTGCACAAACACCTCACATGGATGCAACACAGGGACAAGTGTGTGCATGACTCACACGGGAAGCCATGGTGCATCCATGTGTGTGAGCAGGGATGGTGCAGAATGAAACCAGGAGAGCAGGCAGAGGCCAGGACAGGGAACTTTAGGGACAGCTCGGTGAACCTTAACAGCAACCTGATGGGGGTCACACTCCATCTTTATTGTTTTTAAATGATGGTTTCCAAGACTGATTGACTTGAAAGGCAGAGCAATGGAGAAAGAGAGAGAGGGATCTTTCATCACTGGTTCACTCTTCAAATGGCCACAATGGCCAGGCTTGAGCCAGGCAGAAGCCAGAAGCCAGAAACTCCATCCTAATCTCCTATGTGGGTGGCAGGAGCCCAAGCACTCAGAAGGGCTTCCACTGCCTTCCCAGGTGCATTAGCAGTGAGCTGGATCAGAAATAGAGCAGCAGGGATTCGAACCAGTGCTCCAATATGGAATGCTGGCACTGCAAGCTGCAGCTTAACCTCTTGGCCACAATACCAGTCCCCATATTCTCCCTTAGTTGTGTGTTTGCTCATTTGCTCCTGGGGAGCCCTGGGTACACTGGAGAGACCTGAGAGGAACAATGGGTCTTCACAAGGATGCATTTGTAAGGGTTTCCTGGGAGGGTACCAGCCTGCCTCTCCTGTCCTTTAATTTTGCAGATGAAGGTTTGTTGTGAAGCTTGCTGAAAAACATCTCAAAAATCTCTGTTGAATTTCCCAGGGTTGAAATTTGCCTTAGTAGCCATTTGCATGCACAGTCTCTGACTTCCCTCTGCCATTACTGCAGGGACCAGGGGCTGCTGGAGTGGGGAGGGGAGGGTGGACAGGGAACTTTGGAGCGGCCAAGGCTTTTACTGTGGCAGGGTGAGGACCAGCTGGGCCCTAGAGTCCTCATTTTATTCATAGGGCTTCTTGATGAGAACTGGCTGGGAACAGGATTAACATTTGCCTGAAGCTGTTTTGAGGCTTAGCATACATGAGGATACTTCATCACATTCATGGAAATTGAATTAAAAGATAAGTTTTATTCGGGTGCAAAAAAAAGTTCTTGAAATCCATCCATATAAGGGCTCTTCAAAACCTGATGGAGAGGCTGGCATTGCGCCACCATTTGTGATGCTGGTATCCTATATAAATATGAGTCTCAGCTGTTCCACTTCTGATAGAGCTCCTTGCTAATGTGCCTGGGAAAGCAACAGAAGATCGCCCAAGTGCTTGGGTCCCTGTCACCCTCATGGGAGACCCAGATGGAGTTCCAGGCTCCTGGCTTCAGCCTGCCAGCCCCTGCAGTTGTGACCATTTGGGCAGTGAACCAGTCAGTGGAAGATCTCTTTCTCTCTTTGCATCTGCCCACCACTACCATCATTCTGCCTTTCAAACAAATAAATCAATCTTCAAAAAAGAAACTCATGGAGTTGACACTGTGCCATAGCCGGTAAAGCTGCTGCCTGCTGAGCTGGCATCCCATAGGGGTACCGGTTCAAGTCCCAGGTGTTCTACTTTTGATTCAGCTCCTTATTAATGTGTCTGGGAAGACAGTGAAAGATAGCCCAAATGCTTCCGCCTCTGTACCCATGTGGGAGAGCTGGAAGAAGCTCCTGGCTCCTGGCTTCAGCCTGACCCAGCCACAATCATTGCAAGCAGCTGAGGAATGAAGCCGCAGATGGAAGAACTCTCTCTCTCTCTCTCTCTCTCTCTCTCTCTCTCTCTCTTTCTCTTTCTCTCTCTTTCTCTCTCTTTCTCTCTCTCTGTGTAACTCTGCCTTCCAAATAAATCTAAAAAAAAAAAAAAACTCATGGGAAATGTGTATTATAAAAAAAACTATGCTTGGACTGCAAAATTTTGCACCTAAATAAACATGTTTTTCCCCCAAAGAAATATTTTATCTAGGGATTACAAACGTCGCACATTTCATAAATACAACTTTAGGAATATAGTGATTCTTCTCACCATACCGCCCTCCCACCAACATGCCTACCTCTCTTGCTCCTCTCTCTCCCATTCCCAGTCCCATTCTCCACTAAGATACATTTTCAATTAACTTTATACACACCAACTCTACACTAAATAAAGTTAAAGCTGCAGAAAGAGCCTGGAGGGAATTCAACTGGGAGCTCTGTGGGGGATGGTGTACATGCCAAACTAGAGGAGAAAAAGTGGGGGTCACATTTCTCTCTCCCAAATCACCTTGTAATGGCATCCTGTAACAAGCTGATAAACTTATCTTTTAGTACTATTTCCCATGAACTTGCTGAATTTCTTTTGTACAGCTCTCCCAGCAACAGGATCCAGGTAAAAGGATATTTTCCCTATAAACCCATTCCAAGTTGGGAAATGAATGTATTCTCAATTACTGGAAATTCCTGGCTTGCTAAATGTGCCTGGACAAATGGCCAGAGCCCCTCTTTGATGGCAGAATGTGCTCCCTGCACAGAGGCTTCTGGAGCCCTGCATATTGGGACAAGTGGCCACGCGTGCCTCTGCAGATTGACCCAGGCTGTGCCTGCATGTCCTGCACCAGCCCCTCTGGGAACGCTGGAGAATCAGGCTGTGGGAAGGTATTAGGACCCTTTCCTGCGGCAGGAAGGGAGAGAGGGAAAGAAACCAAATGATTTCACTTGTGCACTCCCTGCCAGAATCTGTGTTGGACCTAATGTTTACCATAATTATACTTCAGAAACCGTGCTGGCATTCTAGTATTATGGTCATTTCACTTGCGACAACCTTATGGCTGATAAAAACCTTTCTTATGAAGTCCCTTGCTTCATCCAATCTATAGATGAGGACCCTGCCAGACCCACACTGTGCAGATTCCATGCCCCTAACAGAGTCTGGCTCTGTTTCTGGCCCTAATATGGCTCAGCCTTTTATTCGTGCTCTGATTAGAATTTCCAGATAAAATACCGGCCACTCAAATAAACTTGAGTTTATTTGAATAAACACTATTTTTTCTTCTTCTCTTAGT
The DNA here is from genome assembly GCA_949820135.1 of Sylvilagus floridanus. Lineage (NCBI taxonomy): Eukaryota > Metazoa > Chordata > Mammalia > Lagomorpha > Leporidae > Sylvilagus > Sylvilagus floridanus. Next base: position 65,725,076 of record OX463236.1, on the reverse strand, counting down.
ATGTGTTTGTTTCCTGTTGATATTCAAACAAATCACCATCAGTTTATGGCATAAAGCACAACAGCTCTATTATCTCACACTTCTGGAGGCCAGAAGTCTGAAAGGGGTCTCCCTGGACCACATTCCAGGCATCAGAAGGATTGCATTCTTTGGGGCCAGTGCCATGGGACAGTGGTTAAGACACCACCTGCAATGCCAGCATCCCACATAGGCACCATTTTAAGTCTTGGCTGCTCCACTTCCAGTACAACTCCCTGCTGATGCACCTGGGAAAGCCATGCAAGATGGCTCAAGTGCTTGGGCCCTTGCCATCCACATGGGAGTGCCAGATGAAGTTCCTGGCTCCTTGTCCAGCCCTGGTCATTGCAGCCATTCGAGGAGTGAACCAGCAGATGGAAGATCACTCTCTCTGTATCTCCCTCTCTCTGTGTGTAATTCTGCCTTTCAAAGAAATTGTCTTAAAAAAAAAAGAGTATCACATTCTTTTCCAGAGGCCCTAGAAAGAAACCATTACCTTGTCTTTCTTAGCTCCTAAGGCCACCCAGAGCCCTTAGCTCCTGACCCCTTCCTTGCTTTCAAAGCTTGCAATGGGCAGTCAGCTTCTCACCCTGCATGGCCCTGGCACAGCCCATCCTGCCTCCCAGTTCCACCATGGATGCCCCTTCTGCCTCCCTTGGGACTTCTCAGAGGTCCAGGATGATGTTCTTATTCTTACCTTAGGCTGATGAGCTATTTTCATATCTATGGCCATGCAAGATAACATATTAATGCACAGCTCCTAGGGTTTGGGGTTGGACATTGTTGGGAAGTTTATTCTGCTTAGCACAGTAAATAGATCCCAAGTACTGCAAGAGACATAATTATACCAGAATGTATCTGCAGTTGAACAGGGCCTATTGAATTTTGCCTGCTCTCTGCCCCAGGATCCTCTTCTGGGAGCACACACCACTGCTATGGGCCAGGCTTCAGGACACAACACACCCATGAGGCAAATGTCTTCCCAAGTACCTCTGTGTTGTCTGAATTCCATCAGGTTCAAAGACTTGGACCACCAGCACCTCTTCCACAGTTTACATGCTTGGTCCAGCTTCACACATCCTCCTGTCTGATCCCAGTATGTTTCATGGGGAAGCCAGGAAGCAAGTGAGGTCAGCACCCTAACTTGCCCATGAGAGATGGACTCGGCCCTGAGGTCCAAATTGGCATAGCATGGGAAAGGGGGCTGTCCCAGAAGGCGTGGCCTGAGCCAAACCCAGAGCTCACAGGACTGATACAACTGCATGGAGTCAGCTGCAATGGCATTGGGTGGCAAGATGAGTGAGGAGGAAGACATGGGTGCAAGGTGCACAGTGGAGCATAGGTGGGAAGCTTAGGTGAGGAGGGGGAGGGAAGAGATGCAGGAGCCGGAGGAGGCCAACTAGTGGTGGCAAGAAAGATAGGTTAGGGCAGGAATAGAGACAGAGGACACTGCCACTGTCTGATCTGCACATGGGCGAGGAAGGAGCAGCTTCCTGTGTCCTAGGTCCCTACCCACCATGCACAGGAACCACACGGAAGACCCTAAGGGCAGGACACTAGGGCCAGATGACCCACTGCAGGTGGCAGCCTCCTGAGATGCCCCCGGTGGAGGGTTTCACTGCAGCTGTAGTGGGATTGCACATCTTCTGGTTACCTGGGCCCATTTTACCCCAAAGCAAAGTGCTGGCTTTACCCGACACAGGTAGTAGAGATCAAGTTGCACACCTATGGCCTCTTCAGGAGCAGGACTCAGGGTATGAAAGGCACTCCCTGCGGAGCTGGCCATGGATGTGTAGACCAAGGTCAGCACTGCATGGTGTCCTTTGGTGTCCTCTGTGAGGAGGCTGACACAGCAGGGAATTTTTTTCCAGCATCAGACATGGCTGACACTGAGGTGAAATTGCTCCTTTCTGCCTGTTGTGTTTGAAATTGGTGCTGTGCTTGTCCAACTCCTCTCTCACATTTGTTTGCATTTGTCATCTGTGTGGCTTCAGGCCCGAATTGAACCTTCCCTTCCGTCACCATCACCTCCTGCTTTCTCTGGCTCTGCAAAGCAAATCCCTGGGCATTCAACATCCTGGGAGCCTCCTTGAAGATATTTCCTTGGCCATTCTAGATAAACCTCGATGAACCAGAGTGAACATTGTGGAAGTCTCAGCCACCTCAAGGCTCTGCTACCCTCACCTTTCAGGTTAAAGAAGCAAGTCACACACGTTCATGCACATGCACGCACCATGGAGAGTTCATCTTAAGTTTGCAAAATCAACTCAAAGTGGAGACCTATGAATCTGAATTTTAAACAGGTACCTGGGTGAATCTTCTGGAAAGTTTGGGAAACACCAAATGGGTCAATGAAATAGGAGAAAAACCAGCTAAACCCTCCTGGGAAGAGTTTGCTGTGCTTTATGCCATTACTGTGTTCTATCCCCATGATAAATCACGAAATGCGTAGTATTACTTGGTTTTGACCATTGAGGTATAAGGAGAGAAGTTTTTCATCATTTGTCAATTCAGGCCTTAGGCTCTCAGCACCATTCAGCCAAGGGCCTTGCAGACGAACTTGCCAGGGGACACAGACGTCAATGAACCTGGGGGCCAGCGCTGTGGCGTAGCAGGTAAAGCTTTTGCATGCAGTGCTGGCATCCCATATGGGCACCGGTTCGAGTCCCGGCTGCTCCACCTCTGATCCGGCTCTCTGCTATGCCCTGGGAAAGCAGTAGAAGGTGGCCCAAGATCTTGGGCCCCTGTACCTGTGTGGGAGACCTGGAAGAAACTCCTGGCTCCAGGCTCCTGTCTTTGGATTGGCAAAGCTCCAGCCATTGCATCCATCTGGGGAGTGAACCAGTGGATGGAAGATCTCTCTCTCTCTCTCTCTCTCTCTCTGTCTCTCTCTGCCCCTGCCTCTCTGTAACTCTGTCTTTGAAATAAATAAATAAATCTTAAAAAGCCAATGGGCCCTTTGATCTTCCAAGTCTGCCAAGAAGACCTGCAGCATTGAGCCCCACACACAGGCAGCCAGGGCCAAAGTCTCCTTACAGTGGCTTTCACCATCTCTTTCCCCAACTTCCCCACATCTGCCTCTTGCTACCTGAAATCCTGAAATTCTTTCCCAAAATAAGCTGCCTGCGTGTAGACTATGGCTTCAGAATCCACTTCTTGGAAGTCTAAGCTCAGATAGTTGTTTGTTTATTTCTAGGTTTTAAAGTTTCAAACAGACTTTTTTTTTTAATTGTTTGAACACTAGTTTTACTGTTAATTCTCATAGGACATTTAGGACAGAAATCCTACATGGGGAGTAAGTGCAAAGTGACTCCTGTTGTTGATTTAACAATTGACACTCTTATTTATGATGTCAGTAATCACTGGAGGCTCTTGTCATGAGCTGCCAAGGATATGGAAGCCTCTTGAGTTCACAAACTCCGACTTTATTTAGAAACAGACTTTTTTAAGGATTTATTTATTTGACAGGCAGAGTTGCAGACCCAGAGAAGGAGAAACAGAGAGAAAAGTCTTTGATCCACTGGTTCATTCCCCCAAATGGCCTCAATGGCAGGAGCTGGGCAGATCCAAAGCCAGGAGCCAGGAGCTTTCTCTGGGTCTCCCACATGGGGGCAGGGGCCCAAGCACTTGGACCATCTTCCACTGCTTTCCCAGGCCATTATCAGAGAGCTGGACTGGAAGTGGAACAGCTGAGACTTGAACTGGTGCCCATATGGGATGCCAGCACCACAGACAGAGACTTAGTCTAAGGCACGGTGTCAGACTTTAGATGGAAGAGCTGAAGCATCTGTCTGATGATACCATGGGCATTTTCCCCTGGGTTCTGCCTGTGGCAGATCTGGAGTCCTAGAGCAGCTGTATGATTTCTGATGGCAGCTTCATCCCTCAGTGTCATGCATGGTGATCACTCCTGTTTATGATGAACAGCGTTGCTGACTTTTCTGTAGACTCCGAGAGACTTGAGGCACATTCCTTTAGTGATTTCTGTTTGCAAGGCTCTCTATGAGCCAGACTCTGTATTCACAGCTGGAAAACCAATGGGCAGAAACAAGGGGTTTCTTGTTCCCTGAGTTAGGGTCTCATTCAGGCTCACGCCCTCCCCAGTTTAGAAAGTGTGGATGCCACAGTTCACCTCCAGTCCTGCTGCTGTGTCTCACATCTTTCTGCACCCCTGCAGCTCGAGTCTCCATGGGATCACCATCCTGGCCCCCAGCCACCTTCTCCTTCCTGGCCAGGGCTCTGACCTCTTCTCTAAACTCCTGATACTTTATAAGTGACCTTTGGGGGAAAGGGCTGGTCCAAATTTACCTGGTGCTCAGGCTCAGGTAAATTGAAGTTGAGGCAGAAGTTACAATTTGAATTAGTCTAGTGTGTGTAACTATAACAAAATATCTGAGAAAAGAGGTTTATTTCATTCACAGTTCTGGGGGACCACAGAGTATGCTGCCGGCATCATCTTCTGGTTGGGGCCTCCCGACAGGTGACATCACAGGCCAGGAGTAAGAGTGTTTAGGTGTTTGGGGGTGTGTGTGTGTGTGTGTGTGTGTGTGTGAGAGAGAGAGAGAGAGAGAGAGAGAGAGAGAGACCAGATGGCAAGGAAGGGAATGAAAGACTGAGCTAAGAAGGCTCAATTTGCTGTATAATAATCCACTCTTGCAGTAGCCAATCCTGTCCTTCAATAACTAATCCACACGCTCAATCCGACTTGCCAAAACGGTAGAGTTGGAAACGTACCAGGGGATTCCAATTCAATCCCATCAAGGTGGCATGTACCAATGCCATCTCACTAGTCAAAGTGATCAGTTTCAGTTCACAATTGATCATAATGATAGGTTTAAGAGTCAAAGGGATCACATAAACAAGACTAGTGTCTGCGAATAGTAACTGATAGAATTAAAAAGGAGAGAATGATCCAACATGGGAAGCGGGATACACAGCAGACTCATAGAATGGCAGATGTCCTAAACAGCACTCTGGCCTCAGAATCAGCCCTTAAGGCATTCAGATCTGGCTGAAAAGCGCATGAGAGTATTTTAGGTATGGAAAGCCAAGACACTCTGGAAAAAAAGAAAAAAAAAGACCTAAATGAAAGATCTCTGCGAGTGAGATCCCAGTGGAAAGAGTGGGCCATCAAAGAAGGAGGTACCTTTCTCTGAAGGGAGGAGAGAACTTCCACTTTGGCTATGACCTTGTCTAAATAAGATGGGAGTTGGCAAACTCAAAAGGCTTCCATAGCCTTAGCAACTCATGACAAGAGCCTAGGGAGATTACTGATGCCGTAAACAATAGTGTCAAATTGTTAAGTCAACAACAGGAGTCACTGTGCACTTATTCCTCATGTAGGATCTCTGTCCTTAATGTGTTATCCAATGTGAATTAATGCTATAACTAGTACTCAAGCAGTACTATACACTTTGTGTTTCTGTGTGGGTGCAAACTGTTGAAATCTTTACTTAATATGTACTAAATTGATCTTCTGTATATAAAGATAATTGAAAATGAATCTTGATGTGAATGGAATGGGAGAGTGAGTGGGAGATGGGAGGGTTGCAGGTGGGAGGGAAGTTATGGAGGGGGAAAAGCCACTGTAATTCAAAAGCTGTACTTTGGAAATTTATATTTATTGAATAAAAATTTTTTAAAAAAATAATAAGTAAAAAAAGAAAGAACTAATCCAATCTCAAGAGAACTCATGCAGTCTCTCAAGAAAACCATTAATCCATTCATGAGGATGGCTTCCTCATGACCTCAAATGCCACTTCAAAGCCCACCCAGCTCGACACCATGAATTATGCCTCACATTTTGGAAAGTTCTGATAGGAGAAGACACATCCAAGTCACACAGTGTGGTCACACAGTGCTGAGCAGCTGGGGCTGCCCTGCACTCCTCCCTCCACGCCCAGGTACACACCTTCTCCCTTGAGAGCAGGAGGCCACAGAGCCATCAGCAGAGGCAGAAATGCATCATGCCTCCTTGTCAGGATGTGCAGAATGATGCAGACACCGACTGGGCCTTCTTTCATTTTTCAGGAAAGGTGCATCAGTCTCTGGATTGTGAAGGTCATTGCCATGGCTGCCTTCCTTCAGATGCCCATGCTGTCTGGACAGAGGCCTGTGCTCCTCACAGACAGCTGTGCATCCGTCCTCTCAGCTCCCTCTGCACCCTGGCTCATGCCAGGACTTCCATGGGGGAGTGTGGTGGCCAGTGTGACATGGCAAAGGTGCCTGATGGCTCAGACAGTGAGGAAGCCTGCTCTGTGGACATGGACTGGTGGCTGTGCTGGTGTCCGGCCCACATCTGAGGTTGCTCAGGGGAGTTCTAAGAGCTATTTCCTCTTCCCACTTCTCTCAGCCATGAGACGTACGGGGCACAGGCCTCCTGGAACTGCCCAGGCCCCAGCTTCGTCTGTATGGATGTTGTGAGGTTGTTTCTGCAGGAACATTTCTTAGAACTGGTGGGAAAAGAAGGGTCACACTGGACCCAGCCTAGAGGCAGGATGGAACATACACACCAAACATAAAATGAAACTTCAGTGACCCACTTCAGCAGGTACCTCATGCCCCAAGCCTGAACGGGGACAGGAAGCATCACTGGGTGACAAGTGACACTATGACATGCCTTCCACCCCTTTCTGGAGCCCTGAGGATTGTCTCATGTCCTCACTGCCATGCATGTGCTTGCTGTGGCTTGAATGTCTGTGTCCCTGCCAACTTCATATTGAAAAGATCTACAGTGCAGTGGAGTTAAGTGCTGGGACCTTCAGGAGGTGATTAGTCTATGAGGGCTCCTGCCTCGGGAATGGGATTGAGGCTCTTGTAGAAGAGGCTTCAGCCCAGGGTTTGGCTTTTTTGGCCTCTCCACCTGCCGCCCTGTGAGGACACAGAGCACAGGGTGCCATATTGAAGCAGAGTAGCCCTCGAGCTTGGGGCCCTCAGCCTCTGGAACTCTGACAAACGTCTGCTCCTTATAAGCTCCCCTGTGACGGGAGCACAGAGGGACGAGGGCAGGGCCTGTGCCCGTCCCGTGAGTCCAGAGGTGGTATCCTGCAGCCTCTTCCCTGCCTTCCACTAACAGAATGACTTAGCACCAGGAATACCCTGCTAGAGGGCAAGATGTACAGTGCACTGCAAATAATTGAAGAATCTGCAAAGACGGCCTGCAGTCCTACTCCTAAACACCTTGGGGGTTCCCCTTGTGACTTTGCACCTGGCCTCTGGCTTTGTACAGAGACCCCATTTCCTCACTTCCTGAGGGACTCAGCAATCTTGAGGTAGGCTGGGAAAGCAGGCAACCAAGGCTGTGTTAATCACACCGGAAGCAGAACAGACACAAGGGGCGAGGAAGGTGAGCAAAGCACACAGCCTGCAGCGCATGGTTGTTGTCACGGCTGCCATCCTGACAGTCAAGGTTTTCTAGCCACGTGACATCTAGGTAAGCATGACATTCTTACCGATTTAGGCCCTAGGTCTGCAGTAGCCTTCAAATACCACTACAAAACTGTTGACACAGCCAAGCTGAGTGTATCAGACCACCGTGTTACAGGACAATGCCACTTAAACAGAATCCCAGTGGCATCTCACGAAGGGGACTCCAGGAAGAGTATTTTGTGGGATTTCATGTGTCAGCCAGGTCACTCTGAGATGGGCCTTACAGGGAAGGGAACTGGTTGGGACAGGAAAGCGTTTTAGCATAGTAGATTTGGATCCAGAGGCACAGATGGACGAGGATCATGCAGTGAGTAATGGCATGTCAGGCTGTCAGCGTTGATAAGAAAGCTATTTGGGCATGGCTCCCAGGCTTATCGTCCAGGAACAAGCCCTGTTTAAAGCAAAGCAGGTGAATTATTTTTGCTTGGTCTAATATTGTGTAGCACAGGAACCAGGAAGTATGCTAATTACAGTTCTCAGGCACCAGATGTAGCTTTTTGAGAATCATTCTTGGGGTAATTAAATAAAAAGCGAGAATGCCTTAGAAAGTGGGACGCATTCTTCAGGTAACAGACCCGTGCTAGTGACAGCTCTTCACATGTTAGTGTTAGGCAAGGCTGGTGTCCTAACCTTTGTTTATCTGGTCAATTTAGTGGCCACAGAAGACAGGGGCTCAAAGGGCATCCATCTGGTAAGGAGCAAAGTTCCTTCTGAAGCTAACAGGGTGTGCTAATTTTAAGTCTCCAGAGCCTCCAGCCAGGCACCACTTTGTGCAAGTTCCATCTCGTGAATACATCACATTTTCACCAAATCAACATGATGGCTTTTTGTGACGCTTCCCAGGACTGGGTACTATGCTAGAGGCTAGTAATAAAAGATAAAGAGAGAGCAGAGTCCCATGCTCTGAAGCTAAAAGTCCCCTGGGGGGAAATCGTCATTCCAGCAATGAACGTGATTAGGCAGGGCAGGTGTCCACTCGAGATTTTTACTTTTGCTTTGTGTGTGTTTCCCTTTGGGGAAGAGGGGGCTGGTGATGGGAGCAGGCAGGTGGGGGTGTAAAGAGTTTTGTGGAGGTCTCACCAGGAACAGATCCTACACGATGCCTGGAGTTTTCTAGATGCAGAAGGGAAGAGCTGGTGCTGCTGGCTAAAGGACCACTGTGTGTTGGAGCAGAGTGTGCCAGCATGTTCAGGGCACTGCATCCAGGCCAGGAGGGCCCTGTATCATTTCTGTGGACAGAGCTCCTCCATCAAGTCTCCAGCTGTGCAGAGCACCAGAGTCCCACAAGGAGAGGACAGTTCTGTTCAGGGGAGTCGGATGGCAGGGCAAGAGACTACCGAGAGCTAAGCCATGTTGGAGACCGCCTTTCCCACAAGGTTTAGGGGGAGCCTCTGGATTTAAATGATCTTCAAATGAAAGCTTGAGAAATCAGCACATTGCAGAGGACAGAGAAGGCTAACACCTTAAGAGTTAACCCAGAGGGAGGGAGGAATAGGAGAGCAGCCTCCCACGTGGGGAAAGGGTTTGAATGCAGCAGCCACAGGGGCTGCAGCCACACTGTGTGCTCGCTATGGTGAGCTCTCAGAGACCAGCATGCAGGCTTTGGCTCCTGCTAGGCGTCTGCACTTGTAAGACATCACAGAATGAAAATGCCTTTCTCTCAAGATGCAGGCTGCGTCAGGCGTGCTAAATGTTACACTGAGCTCCGGCATGCATTATTCATGTGTCATTTACAGTGCCCGGTGCTCCTGCGTGGAATGGCATAGCAATGAGGCCGCATGGGCTGCTGCAGCCTTGCCTTAACTGATTTGAGAGATGTTCAAGTAAAATTGGAGCAGCTCCTTAGCATGCTACCTCTTCTCATGAGGTCTAGCACATTCTAGAAAGTCCTGCTGAGAAACTTGTCTGTGGAAGTTTGCTGGCAGGAAATATGCTTATGTGAGAGAGGAGGCAGATGGGCGAAAGAGGAGGAAACGGAGGAATAAGCAAGAGAAGGAAATCAATGTGATCTTCTGTTTCATGAACTGGAAAGGACTGAGTCCCAGATTAAATCTCTACTTTTGGAACCATTCAATAAGAACAGTGAATAATACCAGCAATGCTGTGTCGGGTTCCTCCATGTGTCAAGAACAGTATCAGTCCTTTGAAGTAGGTAGAAATTGTTTTCATTTCGTAGCTAAGATTACAAATGCCTGGAAAGACCAGGAACTGGACAGTGTGACCACAGTCCTCAGACCCCACTCTCAACACACAGATGCACAGGGGTGTACGCAAAAGGGACTTCAGTCCTTTTTCCCACTGCTTTCTGAGGCCAAGTCATCTGCAATGTTAGCTTCATTGCATTTGTCCAAGGCCAAGTTGGTGTGACAAGGACGTCTGGTGGGAAGCTCAATGTTGACACAGATGCTCATCTTCCGTCAAGGGCAGCAGAGGTCCCAAGAGCTAGAACAAGACTCGAGGTTTGCAGCTGTGACTTTTCACTGAAATAAAGTTCGGGGATTCACCAAGTTTTCAGAAACTTCATGACTGAATTTGCTGAATCCTAAAATGAAAAAAATTTAGTTTAAGATTTACTTCCAAGTTTGACTACTTTGTTTGAAGCATATGTATTTGAGATATTTTTTGAATTCCTGAGGGTAAGATTTTATTCCTGGGGATGGGCATTTGGCCTAGCAATTACTGGGATTAATTCCTGGCTCCGGCTCCAGATTCCAGCTTCCTGCTAATGCAATCGCTGGCAGGCAGTGGCGAAGGCTCAAGTAATCGGGTTCCTCCCATGTATGGGGGAGATCTCCATGGTGTTTCTGGCTTCTGGCTTTGGTGCCAACCCAGCCTCAGTTGTTGCAGGCATACGGGGAGTAAAACCAGTAGGTAGGAGGTATGTGTGTGAGTGTGTGTGCATGTGCGTATGTGTGCCTGTCTGTCTCTCAAAGGAATAAACAACGTTTTTCTTTAGAGATTACAAGTCTGTTAGACCAGAAAATAGATGGTAAACCTTTTTAAGAATCACCTTCACTGGCACCGAGGCTCACTAGGCTAATCCTCTGCATGCGGCGCTGGCACACCTGGTTCTAGTCTGAGTCGGGGCGCAGGATTCTGTCCCGGTTGCCCCTCTTCCAGGCCAGCTCTCTGCTGTGGCTTGGGAGTGCAGTGGAGGATGGCCCAAGTGCTTGGGCCCTGCACCCCATGGGAGACCAGGAGAAGCACCTGGCTCCTGCCGGATCAGCGCAGTGCGCTGGCTGCAGCGTGCTGGCCGCGGCGGCCATTTGAGGGTGAACCAACAGCAAAAGACCTTTCTCTCTGTCTCTCTCTCTGTCTCTCTCACTGTCCACTCTGCCTGTCAAAAAAAAAAAAAGGAATCACCTTCCAGGAGCAGAGTCCATGAGCCAGCATGGGGTCACCAGTGAGTGAGGACCTCAGGGGTGGCTAGTCCCATGAGTCTCAAAGTGTGTCCCTGGACCAGCAACACCGGCACCATCCAGGACAATCATTCTCCAAAAAAGCAAATTCCCTGGCCCCACCCAGGGGCTGAGAGTGGATTTTTACTAGCCCTGCCTGTAATTCTGGCACTGCCCAAGCGTGAGAACTACTCAAGTGTAAGTCTATTTAAGCCAATCTCATTTTTACCCAGAAGCCTCAACCTTGGATTCAGATACATTTGCCCATCAACTGATTGTCACTATCAAGAGAACCAGGTGTCAAATTCTATTCTAAATCTTCTACATGAAGTTTCTTGTTTAATTTTCAAAAAAAAAAAAAAAATCTGGTGGAAGATTTCAGCTTTACAGATGAGGCAATTGAGCCTCAGTGTTGTTAAAAGGTCTATCGAGGGTACACACAACATAGCAAGAGCCAGATTTCTGTGCTTCACTGTGTAAATTGGGGCATGTGTCTACACCACCACCCTGCACTCATGTGAAGGAGAATCCCTTACTAGTGAAGTCATCCTGAGGAGCGAGGCCACTGGTTATCAGACCTGCTGAACATGAGCATTGCCAGGAGGTTGGGGGGGAAGTTTTGCCCCAATGTTTTATTGTATTGTTAAATATATATTGTTAAAAGTTTCCATTCTATATGGGGGGAGCCACTGTAATCTATAAGCTGTACTTTAGAAATTTATATTCTTTAAATAAAAGGTTTATTAAAAAAAAGTTTCCATTCTAACTGTTTTCAAGTGTGAAAATTAGTGGCATTAAGTACATTCACAAAGTTATGATGCCATCACCACTATCCATTTCCAGAATTTTTTCATCATCCTCATGAGAAACCATACCCATGAAATTCCCCAATCCTCCTTCCCCAAAACATCTGGTAACCTTTGTTTTGCATTCTGTCTGTAGGACTGTGCCTATTCGAGGTCCCTCATATGAGTGCAATCACACAATGTTTATCTTCCCTTTATATCTTGCTTATTTCATACACCATGCCATTTTCAAAGTTTATGTGATAGCATGTAACAGAATTCCATTTCTTTTTAAGGTTGGATAATGTCCTATTGTACATATGCAGTAGATTTTGTGTATGCATTCTATTGTCGACGGACCCCTAAATTGTTTCTGTCTCTTGGCTATCAGGAATAGTGCTCCTTGAACACCAGCATACACATATTTAGTGGAGATTATGCTTTCAATTATTTGCAGTATGGACTTCACCATGGAATTGCTGGATCATATGGTTTTTCGATGTTGATCTTTTTGAGGAACAGCTTGTTTTCCACAATGGCTGAATCATTTCCCATTCCTATCAGAAATTTACCAGAGTTCAAATTTCTCTATATCCTCTCCCACATTTATTACTTCCTTTGTAAAAAGCCATCCTCCTAACAGGTGTATCTCATGGTGGTTTTGGTTTGCATTTACCCAATGGCTGACGATATTGAGTATCGTTCCATGTGTTTATTGGCTATAGGTAGGTAGGTAGGTAGGTAGGTAGATAGATAGATAGATAGATAGATAGATAGATAGATAGATAGACAGACTCACTGAAGAAGTATCTTTTCAAGTTCTTTACCCATTTTGAATTGGGTTGACTATTGTTGCTATTGTTAATTTATAGGAATTCTTTACATATATTCTAGATATTAATTATTTACTAAATATATGATTTTAAAATATTTCCCCACTCTGTGTACTATCCTTTCACCTTCTTCAGATGTCTTTTGGTGCACAAAAATTTTTAATTTTAATAAAGTACAACTTAGTCATCAATTTCCTCTGTTGTCTGTGCTTTTGTTGTCACATCTGAGAAACCCAGTGTTATAAAGCTTTTCTCATATGTTTTCTTCTGAGAATTTTACAATTTCAACTCTTATGCTTGGATTTTTAATCCATTTTGAGTTACTTTTCTGTCTGGTGTAAGTTAAGAGACAAAGATATCTATTTTGAAAGAGGATATCAGTTTTCCCTGCACTATTTATGGAAAATGTTATTTTTTCCCATTTAAGAGTTTTGTGCTGTTGTCAAAAATCAATCAACAAAATATATACAACATTTTAAAAGAACAATAACGGGGATATGTCAATGAGACCCGTGAGAAAACTACAAGAGCTCTTAATGGCCAAAACTAGAACAATTTGATCAAAATGAATAAAGGATAATTTGGATTCTGACCCAAAGTATAAAGTAAGTAGCCAAGAATTCATAGTGATATAAAAATGGTTGAATGACCACATGTATAAATATGGGACAATAGACAAATCTCTCATTCGGAATAATTCTAAATAACTCATGCAGATACTACACACTCGAGCTATCAATAGTGGCTTCCTTTCAAACAATAACAGAAAAGGAGGCAATAACGACAACTTTACAGTGGAGAAACTTATACACACCACCTCAGCAAGCTGCTCAAGAGCAGCATCAATGATAATCAGGTTGACAGCTTTACCCTTGATAGGATGTGACTTGATTTTCCACCCTGAAATCCATAACTCAGTATAATCATGGAAAACATCAGACAAATCCCAACTGAAAGACATTATGCAAAGTACCTTACCAGTGCTCCTCTACACTGTCAGTGTCATCAAAAAGAAGAAAAACATGAGACATGACCACAGCTGTGAGGATCCTACAGACACAAGAAACCTAAATGTTATGTCCTGTATGACATTCTAGGACAGAAAAAGGACACAGGAAAAAATAAGGAAATATGAATAAAATATGACAACAAGGGTGCATTCATGGTGGCAAATGTGCAATATTAATGTGAGATGCCAATAATAAAGTAAGCTACATGTTTGGTAGATGATAACTGTGCAACTTTTCTGAAAAACTGAAACCATTATAAAGTAAAAAGTGTACTCAGATAAGAACATCTTACAAATTTCAGCCATATCCATAAGCTATTCTATACTAAAGGATGAAGTCAGGTAAAAACTAGCAGGAAACAGAAGAATCCAGGAATAAACAGAATTTTTCAACATTTTGGCTCTTCCTCTCTCTACTTTGCGACAGACTGCCATCATCCCACCTGTCTGGTGCTCACTGCTGAATGCCATGGACAGGCAGGTGGAATGGTAATTATTCCTTCATCTGGTCTGGCGCCTCTGAAATGTATGACTTTCATCTTAAATGCATCATTCCAGAGCATCTCAAGTAATTTTGGGTTGTAGGTAAGGCACAACATATTGATATACAGCCGTGCTGTAGCTGGCTTCCCTAATGATGTCCTGGGGATAATGACTGATCCCCTGGCATCTGAGGATGTCTTGAGCCAGATCAACTCCAAAGAGGACCGAGGATAGATTCCACTTCTACAGAGAAGTGAAGGATGGGTATGGCCCCCGGTCTCACTACTCCTTCTTGCCAGGTGGGAGTGCAGATGCAGTTCAAGGGGAAGCAACCAGATGAACAATGTTCAGTCTCTCTCCTAAACTCCAAAGAGCCCCTTGAAGTGTAATAAATGTGAGCCTCCTGAGAGAGACCCCAGAATAAATAGAAAATGCCATAATCTTGGCTGGCATCAAATATGCCTCCTCTTCAATCATCTCCCGAACCTTAATAATGTAAAAGCTCTAAGAGGAGACTTCTAGATGTATCTGTGTCATCATCAAAATTTCAGGGGAAAGACGTCAGGCTCCAATTCCTCAGGTGGCACCTGCCAGCAATGACGTACAACTGCAGTTTCTGTCTCAGCCGTTCTTGACACAGTCATCTCCTTCCTTCCCTCCGCTGGCACAGTACCTACTCCATCAGACTGGGAGTTTTCAATGCCAGTGTCTGGAGGACTCTGATTTATTCACCTTGGATGCCCATACCAGGCTCTCGGAGAGCAGTTGCTGACTGAGGGTAGAGTGAGTGGAGTCATCCAGCCCCCCAGGAGCTTGGGCCTGATGCTGAGGGACGAGGGTCCATGGATCATGACCTCTACAGGTTGTCAGGCAGCACTGCAAGGTGCAAATAGCTTTTCATCTGGTCGGGTTCTTCGGCACATATGCTGCTTTTGGCGTTGCTGTTCTTGCCGCATAGAAATCTGCAGAGCACCTCATTTCAAGAGACACTGTGCTACAGGGCGGTGCTGTGTGAGGCTTCCAGGGAGAAGAGGCCCCATGAAGCTGCAGTCTGGGTATATGAAAAGTCCCTTCTCTCCTCGCGCTTGACAAGAGAGTAGAGTTATTGCCACGCAGGAACGTACATCAGGAGGCTGACAGTCACAATGTAGGCTTCCTGAGGAATAATTCTGACTCTGTAGCCAAAGAAATGATGCCATTAGCCTTTTCTTGGAAAAGAGACATTTTCAAGGATGTGCCCAAAAGCCTGGCTGTGCCATTCTTTGTCACCCTGCCCTTTGATTGGTACGCACTCATCACCCCATGCGGGACTCTCTCCTACTGTGAGTTATTAGGAAGCATGAAACACTCAAGGTGCTTTTGAACCAACTTTGTTATCCTTGTCCCCAAAGAAAGCACTCACACAGGAAGATGCTTCCCAAGGAGAAGCATCGTCCTCCTCATTTGGAAAGAAGGGGGCGAGAGGCAGTGTTTACTCTCATAAGTGATGTCATCCGTTACAACGGCACCTCTCTTTTTTCCCCTGTGTGCCTATAAATAATCAACTTAGACTTATTAAATCAGCTCCAAAGTTAACGATGAGGCCAAAGAAGCACATGACTTGGTTTTGAAGAGGCACAGGCCCCCTTCCTGGAGTGTCATATTCTCTTTGACATTCCACTGTGCTGCTTGAGAGGTAATGGGAAGGAGTGTTCTCCTAACACCAGGGGGGCTGGTTTCAAAGTGGAGCCTGAAGATTTAGCTGTGCCATTTCCACTCACAGCGGTGACAGGACTGTAACTAAATTCCCACGTGCTGTGCTGCAAATTTCCTGCAGAGCCTGCAGTGGGAGGGGTAAGAGAGTCTGACGTTTAGTGCGTCCCTGGGGCAACGTCTCTGGATGTAAGCTGGAAGGGTTTCTGATAGGAGGGCCAATGGATGGCGGGATGGAGCCTCTTTCTCTGACCCAGAGAGCTCTTCAATCCAAAACCAATTTCTGTCTCATAGAAAAAGAAAAGAAAACAAAAGTCAAATCCTGAGGCTCTCTGCCTGGGATTTTTGGTGTCTTTATTGAAGGAAACTTTTTAAAAAATTGCGAAGACGGTGCTGGTGTGTGGCACAACAGTTTAAGCCACCACCTATGATGCTGGCATCCCATATTGGAGCGTCAATTTGAGTCCCAGCTGCTCCATTTCCAATTCAGCTCCCTGCTAATGCACCTGGGAAAACAGATGAAGGTGGCCCAAGTACTTGGGCCCCTATCACCTACATGGGAGCCCTAGATGACGTTCCAGGCTCCTGGCTTTGACTTGGCCCAGCCCTGGCCATTGCATCCATTTGGGGAGTGAACCAGTAGATTGAAGATCTATTTCTCTCTCTCTCTCTTTCTAAATGTTTATATCTTTACAAATGTGGAAACTGCCTCAAAGAGTATTTTCCAAATGTCCATGTGAGAGAAATAATCTCCTAATTCTCAGACATTTTGTATTCAAAAATCTCAGCTATTTTCAATAGAATTGGTGGGTTTTAATCAGATCCCTGATCTGAGTACCTGGACTACTTAGACCAACCATAACTGACTATCAAGAGACACAGTTGCTTGCCAGGTATCATAAAGCACGAGCTGTTTCAAGATCATTGATGCCCCTGATTTATGCCTACAGCCATTATTTGCTGACCCCATCCTTTGCCTAGGCCAAGAAACTTTGCCTATACATGATTCTTCCCATAACTGATTATTTCATTTGTATGACGTTTTCTCATTAAAATCTCATTAATGTGATCCTTGTTCAAAACATGGCTCCAGAGGCTGGCGTTGTGATGCAGTGGGTTATGTCACCAGCATCCCATAGAGGAGTGCTGATTTGAGTCCTGGTTGCTGCACTTCCAATCTAGCTCCCTGCTTATGAGCCTGGCAAGGCAGCAAAAGATAGCCCAAGTCCTCAGGCCCTTGCTACCCACACGAGAGACCCAGATAGAATTCCTGCCTCCTGGATTCGGCCAGGCCCAGCTGCAGCTTTTGCAATCATTCGGGGGAGAGAATCAGTATATAGAAAATCTCTTTCTCTCTCTGTCTTTCCCTCTTACTCAGCCTTTCAAGTAAATAAACTAAAACCTTTTAAAAAGATGAATCCAAAGCACTTTGACCCTCTTCTCCTCCCCTTGAGTCTGGACTTCCTGACTGATTAATAAAAAGCAGGAGAAATAATTCTAGCTGTCTTCCTTCCTGTCTTTCAGGATGCTGACTCTTGGAACCCAGCCACCATGCTGTGAGACTGCTCAAGCCATCCTGCAGGGAGCACACAGCCAGGAACTGACTGTCCCCATGCACTCTCCAAGCCTGCGAGTGAGCTGCTTTCAAAATGGACGCTCTAGTCCCAGTTGAGCTATCCCAGGTGAAACAAGCAAGACAAAGCTGCCGCTGGGAAACCTTCCCTAAGTTGCATTCATAAATAACTGCTTTATTAAGCTATTGGGCTTTAGGGTGAATTACATAACTGATACATATTCTGTTAACTAAAAGTGAGATATGAATATTTTTTAAAAGACACATGGTGGGACTGGCATTGTGACATAGCAGGTAAAGCTACTGTCTGCAACACTGGCATCCCCTATGGGCACACTTCCCATCCAGCTCCATGCTAATGCACCTGGGAAAAAAGCAGAAGATGGTCCAAGTGCTAGGGTTCCTGCACCCATGTGTGAGACCTGCATGCAGCTCGTGGCTCCTGGCTTTGGCCTGCTCATTTCTGGCTGTTGTGGCCATTTGGGGAGTGAACCAACAGATGGAAGAACTCTCTCTTGCTCTCGCTCTTGCTCACTCTCTCCTTTCTCTCTCTCTTCTCTCTGTGTGTCTCTCCCTCTCTCTCTCTGTAACTCTGCCTTCCAAATAAATAAATAAATCATAGAAGAAGACACATGCTATTGACTTGGAAACTGTGTATTGCATAGAAGCTAAAAGGATATTGAGAAGACTTTTGATGTATACCTAAGGAGTCACAAAGCAATATAAACAAAGTACCATTTGAGGCCAAAAGAAATGGAACCCTGTGGCAGGTGCTGTGGCCCAGTGGGTTAAGCTGCTTTCTGCAATGCCAGCATTCCATATGGGTGCCAGTTCGAGTCCTTGCAGCTACACTTCTGATCCAGCTCCCTGCTAATGTGTTTGGGAAAGCAGTTGGAAGATGGCCCAAGAATAGAACTGAGGCCGGGGCCAGCGCTGTGACACAGCAAGTTCAAGCCGCAGCCTACAGCACCAGCATCCCATATGGGTGCCAGTTCAAGTCCTGGCTGTTCCACTTCCAATCCAGCTCTCTGCTATGGCCTGGGAAAGCAGTAGAAGATGGCCCAAGTCCTTGGGCCCCTGCACCCATGTGGGAGACCCAGAAGAAGCTCCTGGCTCCAGGCTTCGGATCAGCTCAGCTTTGGCTGTTGCAGTCATTTGGGGAGTGAACCAGTAGATAGAAGCACTCTCTCTCTCTCTCTATCTACCTTACTCTGTAACTCTGTCTTTCAAATAAAATAAATCCTTAAAAAAAAGAACTGGGCCAGTGTGGTGGTGTAGTAGGTTAAGTCTCCCTCTGCAACACCGGCATACCATATGGGTGCAGGTTCAAGTCCTGGATGCTCTACTTCCAATCTAGCTTCCTGCTATGGCCTGGGAAAGCAGTGAAAGATGTTTCAAGTGCTTGGGCCTCTGCACCCATGTGGGAGACCTAGGAGAAGCTCCTGGGTCTTGGCTTTGGATCAGCTTATCTCTGGCCATTGCAGCCATTTGGAGAGTGAACCAGCAGATGGAAGACTCTCTCTCTCTCTCTCTCTCTCTCTGTCTCTGTCTCTCTGTCTCTCCCTCTCTTTGTTTGTAACTCTGCCTCTCAAAAAAATAAGTAAAATTTTAAAAAAAGAAAAATTATTATATAGGAACAGAAATTTAAGCACAAAAGTTGATTGCAAAAATTAACACAATAGTAAGTCTACTCAAAAACTCAAGGATTTAACAATTGAAATCTCTACACAGGAACCTAGAAGCTGTACCTGACTTCTATTCACTGCCTATGATAAAATGCCTAGCATAGACATGAGGTGGAAATTAAACTTTCAAATTCAAATGCGGTAGGACTTGCTGGATTTGAAAATAGATTGTTTATTTTCAGCATCTCCTGAAAACAATTTTCAAATTAGAAAGGCCTTAGACCAAATATCAATTCCAAGTTGGAACAAGGCAAATCTTTTTTTAAGACCTCAAAGATATTTAAAGTAGTGCTTTCATAAAGCGCCTCAGGCTAGCAAAAGGCCATCTAAGGATTGCGTGGATATTCTCTGCCAAAATTCTTCACTAAATAGTGGAGCCTCTGGTAGCTGCACAGACACTATGCTGCAGGAGAATGAAAGGGACCACGTGGCAAAGACAGGGT
Source organism: Sylvilagus floridanus (assembly GCA_949820135.1). NCBI lineage: Eukaryota > Metazoa > Chordata > Mammalia > Lagomorpha > Leporidae > Sylvilagus > Sylvilagus floridanus. The sequence goes on along the minus strand of OX463236.1, from coordinate 65,705,729 downwards.
TACTGCAATTGGCTTACGGTGGTGGTTTATGTCTGGTAGAATAAACTCCAGCAGGACTTTTTCCACTGCCAGGTGTCGGGTCTGTGGGAACGATCTCTTTAGTTCCCAGATATTCTGGCTGAGAACAGAATTCAAGGAAATGTAGGGGCTTCATCTGCGCATGGATCTGATTCAGGTAACTGCATGCTGGATCTTGAGTCTGCTCATGCAATGATGAGATGAAGCTTTGGGGACATGTGGTACATAAAAGGAATAGAAAGAACGTGCATTCAGAAAGCAGCTTTGGAGTGCAGGAACAGCTCCGGAAAGAAATTATGAAGGTGAAAACTCTGGCTGAGAACCAAATTTTCTGGAGCCAGGGCTGTGGCGGCATAGTGAGTAAAGCTACAGCCTGTGATGTCAGCATCCCATATGAGTGCCGGTTCGAGTCTCGGCTGTTCCACTTCCAATCCAGCTCCCTGCTCATGTGCCAGGAAAAAGCAATGGAAGATCGCCCAAGTCCCTGGGCCCCTGAACCCATGTGAGAGACCAGGAAGAAGCTCCTGGCTCATGGCTCCTGACTTTGGATCAGCCCAACTCTAACCCATGCAACCAGATGGGAAGTGAACCAGCAGATGAAAGACCTCTCTTTGTCTCTCTCACTCTCTCCTTCCCTCTCTCTCTCTCTCTCTCTCCCCTCTGTGTAATTCTGCCTTTCAAATAAATAAATAGATCTTTAAAAAAGAACCAAAGCTTTGAAACATTGTGAGCAGAGTTAATGCAAGAAAAAATGAGACTATGGGGGAAAAAAACAGTTGGCTTTGTGCAATTTTGCTTAACTGTATTTGTACATCTCTATCTCTGGTCCCAGAGTTTTGAAAACTAACGATCTCACCACTGCAGTAGCTGTAGGAAACAGGAACCTAGAATTCACTAAAGATGAAGAACAGGTTTGGAACTCCCAACAAAGTCCTATTCCATGCAACTGGCTATCTTTTTATAATATTTGCTTAATTGAATAGTGGAGGGGGGAGTGGGAGAGAGATATCTTACATCCTCTGGTTCACTCTCCAACTGGCCACAGTAGCTAGAAAATGCCCAAAAAGCTATTATGAAAAGAAACAGGACAGTACAATCCATGGATGTTTTAAAAAGCAGTCAATAGCAACTGACCTGGGAATCCCAGATACTAGAATTAGTAAAATAAGACTTTAAAACTCTTGTTGTTTTCTTAAAGTAAAACTAAAACACGTACTAGAAATATATTCAAACAACTGAACTATGTTTAAAGAGTTAAAGAGGGGTGAGCCAGTTTAGCCACTGCTTGGGATGTTGGCACCTCATATTGGAGTTTAGGTTCAAGTCCTATCTCTTTGCTTCTGATCCAGCTCTGCTCTAATATAACTGGGAAGCAGCAGATGATGGCTCAAGTACTTGAGTTCTTGTCATCCATGAGGGAGACCCAGATGGAGTTCCTACACCCCTTAAACTCTGACTATTATGGCCATTTGCGGAGTGAGCCAACAGAAGAAAGACTTGTTCTCCCTCTCCCTTTCCCACTCCCTCTCTCTTTCAAATAAATACATCTTTTAAAAATATTTTAAAATGAAAAAAATAGCAAGACATTCTCAGATGAATGAAACCTGAGGAAAGTTGGCAATCAATGACCTGTCTTACAAGAAATACTTAAAGGAGAGCTTCAAGCTGAAGTAGAAAAATACCATGACACAGTGACTCAAATCCTCATAAGGAAACAAACCACCTAGATAAATATGAAAACATTGCAAATGTATTTTTGTATATACCATTTTTCTACTTTTGTCAAATTTTTTTAAAAAACTGCATAAAGCAATAATTTTAAAATTGTGATGATAGAATTATAATGCATATACATGTAATTTGCATGAAAACACTGGCACAAGTGAGGGGGGAGGAGATGAAACTTTTTTAAAGAAATGTTTACATGAAATTAAATTGGTACTAACTCAGCTAGATTGTTTTAAGATAAACTATTACTTTGTAGTTCTTACAGCAACATGAAGAAAAAGTTTAAAACATAATAAACAGAAAAAATAAGTGACATGCTAGAAAATATCTATAAATCACAAAAATAAGTAAATAAAGTCATAATGAGACAAAAAAAACACCTAAAACACAAAAATAACAAAATTTCAAGTGTAAATTTCACCTTTCCAATAAGATAATAAAACTTCCATTCTTTCAGTTTTTAAAAAGAAAAGCATAGTCCAAGTATATGATGTTTGTAACCGACACACTTGAGACTGAACAATAGTCTTGAAGTAAAGTGGTAAGAAAGAATATAACACACAAACATTAAACAAATAACTACTGAAGTGAGTATGTCAATATCAGAAAAAAAAAACAGTAAGACAAAATTGTTACCAGAAATAGGGACATTTTGTAATGTTAGTGTTCAACATGTTAGGAAAAGCATCTTAAACATGTATGTACAGAAAAACAAAGTCCTGAACTACCTGAAAGAAAAAATTATGGAACTGAAAGAATGAAATAAAAATTTCAAAAATGGCAGTTGGAGATTTCAAAGCCACACTTTTCCTCAGGGATAAAACTAGACGTAAGATCAATAAACAGAAGGCTTTAACAGCACTTCAGCCAACTGCATCTAGAACTCAGTCATCTATGAAAGTGTCGACTTACGGTAGCATAGTCTTCTCTAGTGTGCATGTGACATTCCCCAAGATAGACAGTATTCTTGGCTATGAAACAAGCTTCAGTAAAAAGACATAAAAATCAAAAATGTTCTATGACAATAAAAGTGAATCAGAGATTAATAAAGGAAAAAAATGTGGAAAACTAACCAACACACCAAAATGACCAAGTGTGAGGAAGAGTGATGTCTCCTGACGTGTTATGGGGCTCCGGGTGGGCAGCTACTTCACAGCACCCATACAGGTAAAGTCTAAAGATGGCCCCTTGCAGCCAGGACCTGGGTGGGAACAGGTGCATCATGGACTGGGCTGTTATTCCAGGGCAGTTCAGTGGTGTGGTATCCCAGCAGTTCCCCAAACTGGGCTCAGGGTCTGGCTGGGCCTTAAGGCTTCCCAGATGTAAATCACTCAGGCATTCGTGGTATGCATGGAGATTGATATCGGCTTACTCTTTTCCTGCCAAGGTGGATCTTAAAAGAGAGAACAGCAGATGTTGTGTGCTAAGTCCTCTTTGTAAGACCATCATGTATCTCCTCACTCTGCAGCAACTACTCATGTACTCCCTTTCTTGTCTCACTCTCTAACAGAAGGAATCTTTCTCTGTTCTGTGCTGCTTGAGCTGGGGAAATGATGGTGGCAACAGTCCCTCATCCTACTTGTCTAATTCAGTTTCATAGGCTGAATATGAGGTCCTTCCTGGCACTGGATTTCACCCTGGTGGACCTGGTTCTAGATCTGGACTTAATACCTTCTCCTTATTTTCTACTTTGTTTTTCTATTCTTTATCTCATTAATTTCTACTACAGTATTATTCTCTTCCTTCTACTTATGCTGGGTTTACTTTGCTTCCCACCCTATCCGACAACCAGTTTCTTAAGTTGACTCTTTACTAGCTGAATTAACATATTATTGTGATATTATTTCTTCTATAGACATTTGCTAGAATTCACCAGTGACAGTCTTTAGACATGTAGTTATCTCTAGGGAAAGAAGATCTTTTTAAAAAATAAGAATACATTAGGAGAGGGAGGAGGAAGAAGGGTAGGAGCGTGGGCAGGAGTGAGGGTAGAGTAGAAAGTATCACTATGTTCCTGCATCTGTATATACGAAATACACGAAATTCGTATACCTTAAATATAATTTTAAAATAATTAATGTCTTAAATATACATGAGGCTATTCATTTTTTTAATTTCCATTTTAGTTTTCTAAATTTGTTTTTGAAGAACTGTGTGCATTTCACAGTATCTGTCAAAATTATTAGAATAAAACTGGTTAACATCCTTTTACATTTTTGAAAATAGAGCTACTCTACAATGTACAGATCTCACAGCTAGGTATATATTCAAAGGAAATGAAATAAATCTGCCAAAGATATAGCTGCTGTTGTAATGCTGTTCACAGGATTATTGTAGCATTATTCACAATAGCTAATAATGAATAGAATCAATCTGAGTCAGTCAATAGATTAAAGGATAAAGACAATGTTATAAACACACACACACACACACACACTATTCAGCCATGAAAAGGTTGAAATTTTGTAATTTCTGACAACATGGATGGGCCTAGAGGACCTTATGTTAGGTGAAATTGATCAAGGACAGAAAGATAAATACTGTGACATCCCATTCATGCAGAATCTTAAAAAGTTGATCCTGGGACCAGCTCCATGGCGCAGTAGGTTAATCCACCACTTGTAACACTGGCACCCCATATGGGCGCTGGTTCTAGTCCCGGCTGCCCCTCTTCCAATCCAGCTCTCTGCTATGGCCTGGGAAATCAGTAGAAGATGGCCCAAGTGCTTGGGACCCTGAACCCACATGGGAGACCAGGAAGAAGCACCTTGCTCCTGGCTTCAGATCGGTGCATCTCCGACTGTTGCGGCCATCTGGGGAATAAACCAATGGAAGGAAGACCTCTCTCTCTCTCTCACCCTCATACTGTCTGTAACTCTGTCAAATAAATAAATTAAAAAAAAAAAGTTGGTCCTACAGAAGTTGAGAGTAGAATAATAGTCACTAGAACAAGGGGACAGGATAGGAAACTGAAGAAAAACAACAGTTTAGGCAATGGATAAAAGATTATAGCTAGATAAGAGAAAATAATTCTAGTGAGATTTTTTTTTGCATATTATGGTGAAACAGTTAAGAATAATATATGTTTTTAAATAGCTTGAAGAGTGAATTTTGGTCTCATGCCAAATGATTGATAACTGTTTGATATGATATTTTTGCTACTCTGATTTGATAATTGCACAATGTATACATGAATGAAAATATCATGTTGTATGTCATAAATATTTACAATTATGGGTACAACAAAAACAAAATAAAACAATAAATAAAGAGAAAACATACAAAATAGAAAAAATATTTAGGTAGACTAACCAAGAACAAAAGAGAGAATGCTCAAATTACTAAAATAAAGAATGAAAGAGGGGGCATCATTACCAAGCTAACCTAAACAAAAGTGATTATGAAAGAATACAATACAATAAATGCATGTAAAAATTAGATAGCCCAGATGAAATTAGATAGCCTAGATTCCTAGAAAGAGACAACATCTCATACTAACTCAAGAAGAGACAGTCCAAAATGCTTATAGCACATATAAATTGAATTAACAATTTTTAAATTTTTCATTAAGAAAAGCTCCCTCCCAGATTGCTTCACTGGTGTCAATCAAGTGTTTAAATCAAAATTTACCTAATTTCTCAGAAGTTCTTCAACAAAACTGGAGAAGAGATAACAATCCCAAAATCATTCTATAAAGCTTATTTTACACTGGTAATAAAAACAAATAAATCACAAGGAACAAAAACTAAAGTCCAATACATCTTATAAACATGGACACAAAAATTTCAAAATACTGGTAAAAAAAATCAGCAACAAATAAAGTTCTCATGAACCATGACCATTGGAGATGTTTCCTGGAATGAAAGGCTGAAGGCCAGTGCCACGGCTCACTAGGCTAATCCTCTGCCTGCGGTGCTGGCACACTGGGTTCTAGTTCCAGTCGGGGCACCAGATTTTGTCCCGGTTGCCCCTCTTCCAGTCCAGCTCTCTGTTGTGGCCTAAGAGTGTAGTGGAGGATGACCCAAGAGCTTGGGCCCTGCACCCCATGGGAGACCAGAAGGAAGCACCTGGCTCCCGGCTTCGGATCAGCGTGATGCACTGGCCATAGTGCGCCGGCCGCAGCAGCCATTAGAGGGTGAACCAACGGCAAAGGAAGACCTTTCTCTCTGTCTCTCTCTCTCACTATCCACTCTGCCTGTCAAAAAAAAAAAAAGAAAGAAAGAAAGGTTGGCTTGAGACGTGAAAATAAATCCATGTGAGTCACCATATGAATAATACAAACAACAAAAGCACATGAGAAGCTAATTAGACAGCAAAAAATAAAAATATGTCTATTTGTAAATACATGATCTTGAATACAGAAAATTTTAAAAACTCTATCAAAGAAAACATGATATTGTAACCAAAAAATGAATTCAACAAAGTTGTAGGATAGAAAGTCACCACATAAGACAGGTGTATTTCTATATACTACCAGTGAACAACTCAAACATTAAATTAAAAAATTATATCTGCAATATTATTAAAACATATCTAGAAATAAATATTCCCTCAAAATATTACCTGAAAACTACAAAATACATTGGAAATAAACTAAAAAGATCTAAATAAATAAGAAGACCTACTATGTTCATGGATCTGAAGGCTTGAAATGGCCAAAGTGGCAGTACTGTCCTTGTTGATCAACAGATTCAAGGCAATCTATATCAAAATCTACACTGGCACTCTTTCCAGAAATCAGACAGCTGAACTTGAAATTTTTATGGAATATCCAAAACAATTTGAGAAGAAAGAAAGTTAAGACAGTTCACACTTTCTAATATAAAATTTACTACAAAGCTATAATACTGGTATAGTGGTACACATATAGTTTAGAATTTAGAATCCAGAAATAAACCCTTACAATTGATTTTGTGCCAGGGCCTTTATATAGCTCAGTAGCAAGCAAGTTTTCAACAATTTGTTCAGTGCTAACTGCATATCCCCATGCGAAGAATGAATTTATTCCCCTTTTTCATATCATATACAAAGTTAACTCAAGTGGTCCAAAGACATAAACTCAATAGGTAAGACTGAAATATTTTAAGAAACTGTATAAGTAAACCTCTATGACCTTGGATAAGAAAACCATAAACATCTAAAGAAAACTCAGAGAAATTGGATTAATCAAAATTTAAAATGTCCGTATTCTAAATGATATCACTAAGAGAATGAAAAACAACCAACAGAAGGGGAGAAACTATTTGCAGATTGTATGTCTGACAAGAGGCTGTAGTAGAAAATAAATTAAAAACTCTGACAATCCAATATTAAAAAAGACAACCCAGGGACCAGCATTGTGGCACAGCAGGTGAAGTTGATGTCTGTGTCACTGGATCCCATATCAGAGTGCCAATTCAAGTCCTGGCTGCTCCACTTCTAATCCAGCTTCCTGCTGATGTGCCTCAGGGAACAGCAGATGATGGCTCATGTGAGAGACCTATATGGAGTTCCTGCCTCCTGCCTGTGACCTGGCAAAATTCTGGCTGTTTTGGGCATTTGGGGAATGGATTGAAAGATGGAAAATAATCTCACTCTCTCACTCTTGCTCTTGCTCTCTCTCTCTTATCTTCTCTCTCTCCCTCTCTCTCTCTGCTTTTCAAATAAATAACAAATGAATCTTTATTTTTAAAAGAGGTGAATGCAGTGCTGTGGTGTAGCGAGTAAAGTCATCACCTGTAGTGCCAGCATCCCATATGGGAACCAGTTCGAGTCCTGACTGCTCCACCTCTGACCCAACTCTCTGCTATGGCCTGGGAAAGCAGTAGATGCCCCAAATCCTTAGGCCCCTGCACATGGGAGACCTGGAAGAACCTCCTGGCTCCTGGCTTTGGATCCACACAGTTCTGGCTCTCTGGAGAGTGAACTAGTAGATGGATGACCTCTCTCTTTCTCTGCTTCTGCTTCTCTGTAGTTCTGTCTTGCAAATAAATAAACCAATTTTTAAAAAAGAAAACTCAATTTAAAATAGGATAGGATTTGTGAAGATATTTATTCTTCACAGGTACATGAGGACAAGTAACCAGAAGGCACTTGAAAAGATGCTCAACATCATCAGTCATTAGTGAAATGCAAATCCAAACCACACTGAGAAACTCCTTCATATCACTTAAATTGCTGAAATTTTAAAATGACAGGTAATGATCAGTTGGCAAGGCTGAGGGGAGATAAGAACTCTCAGACATTACTGGTGGAATGTAAAATGATGCAACCACTTCAGAAAACATTTGGGAGGTTTTCTAAAAGGTAACAAGATAGGTATCACTTCACCCAGCATTTTCACTCATAGCTGTACACCTAAGACAAATAAAGACATATGTCCTCATAAAACATGTTTGAAATTCTATAGCAATACATGCATCATAGAAAATATGATGATGGTATATCTTTACAGTGGATCATTATTTAGAAACAAGATGGAATGAAGAAGCTCTTGGCTTCTGACTGGCTGTTGCAGCCATCTGGTCAACCAATGAAGAGCAGGTGTTTTCTCTCTTTCTCTCTCTCTCTCTCTCTCTCTTTCTGTAAGTCTGACTTTAAAATAAATAAATAAATCTTTTCACATTTTTTTACTTAAAGAAGAGAAAGAAAGGAGTGAAACAAAATCTTAACAATGGTTCATTATTTTGATAGGCTCGAAGTGAGATTTTCATATTTTCTAAATGAGCACCAGTTAATTTTATAATGGAGAACTCTTTTCTTCCAGGTAATACTAATTTTTACTTAAAACCATTAGTATACTTTAAAGGATACTAAGTAAAGTAGCCTATATGTTAAAACATGTCTAAACATGTGGGTTTAAATGTACTTTGATATATATATATATATATATATATACACACACACACACACATATACTAATTTATTGTCTCTAGAGTGTACATGTGCTCCCCTTTTTCCATTTCCTCGACAGAATTTGCTACTTTCTGTCTTTTTGATAATAGCTGTTCTGAAAGGGGTAAGGCAATATCTCATTGTGGTTTTAATTTAGTATTTAGTAAAGTATAGTATATTTAGTATCTGCATATATATTTATGAAATTGAAACTAAAAATACAATAGATGAACAAAATAAAAAGCTGAGGTTTTTTTGAAAAGATAAATAAAATAAATCAATCTTTAGCCAGGCTAAGAAAAAAAAGACCAAAAACTTAAATAAATTAAATTAGAGATGAAAAATGATACATTACTACCAATGCCATGGAAATACAAAGGATCATAACAAATTGGAACTCAGAAATTAATCCCACATACATGCATTCATCTGATTTTTTCACAAAGGCACCAAGAACATCTGGTGGAGAAAGGATGGTATTTTCTATCGATGGGGCTGGCAAAATGGAACATTCATACATAGGAGGCTGACAATAGATCCCTACCTCTCAATACACACAAACATCAGTACAAGATGGATCAAAGCCTAAACATAGATGTAAAACTCTGAAATTGCTAGAAGAAAATGTAAGGGAAACACTTCAAGACATTGGGATAAGAGATGATTTCTTGGTTAAGACCCAAAGTGCAGGCCACAGAAGTATAATTAGACCAATAAAATTATATTAAACTCAGAACTTTTGCATAGCAAAGGAAGCAATTAATAGAGTTAAGAGATATTCCACAAATCAGGAGAAAAGATTTACAAACTGATTGTCCAACAAAGGGATAAAATCCAGAATATTTCAGCAACTCCAAAAACTCAAACAACAATTAAAAAAAATCCATGTGAGATATGGGCAAAAGACAGGAATAAAGAATTCCTGAAAGAAAAAATACAAGTAGTCAACAAATATGTGAGGAAATGCTCAATATCACTAACCATCATGGGAATGCAAAGCAAAACCACAATGAGATAGCACCTTGTGCCTATCAGATGGCTATTATCAAAAAGAGAGTAACAAATGCTGATGAGGAAAAGAAAAAAGGGTGACATGTATACTCTGTGGGTGGGAGTATAGATTAGTGCAGCTACTGTGGAAAACTGTATGGAGATTTCTTTAAAAGCTATAAATGCAAATGTCATAGGACCGAGCAATCCCACTACTGGGAGTGTACTCTAATGACACTTTATTGAAGAGATATCTGCTCCACTGTGTTTATAGCAGCACTGTTCACAATAGCCAAAATCAGGAACAAACCAAGATGCCCATCATCAGATGAACAGCTGAAAAAAAGTGATATATAAATACATAATAAAATAATTTTCAGCAAAATGGATGGAAATGGAGGACATCATGTTGAGTGAAATAAACTAGACACTAGAGAGACAATACCACATGTTCTCCCTTACAAGTGGGAGAGGAAATGAAATGAAATAGAAAGAGAGAGAGAGAGAGAGAAGGAAGGAAGAAGGAAGGAAGGAAGGAAGGAAGGAAGGAAGGAAGGAAGGAAGGAAAGAAGTTAATCTGAACACAAGTTGTTGATTATTAGAGCCTAGGATAGGAGAGATAAAAGGAGTTTGGATATAAAAAATAGGAGAAGCTGGGATCATCCCAGAATTCTCTAAAAACAAGCAATCTAATAGTCATGCTCCTGTACAAAGCAAAGTGAAGAGACAGCCAATGGAATCAGAGAAAACATTTACAAGCTATTTATCTGACAAAGGAGTGATACACAGAATATATAAGGAACTCAGAAATCTGAAGAACAAAATCAAAAGAAAATGGACAAAGAATGTGAATAGACATTCATCCAAAGAAGAAAGAGAAATGGACAACAAATACATGAAACATGCTCAATGTCACTCACCATCAGGAAAATGCAAGCCAAAACCACAGCGAGGTATCATCTCATTCCACGTAGAAGGCCTAGTATAAAAAAGACACTGTTGGTGGAAATGCAAATTAGTAAAGCCATTATGGACAACAGTAATAGAGGTTCTTCAAGAAACACAAACAGGGCTACCGTATGACCCAGCTATCCCAGTTCTGGGTATCTTAGCCAGGGAAAGTGAAATCAGCGTATGAAAGACATATCTTCATTCCACCTGTGGATTGCAGGACCATTCACAATGGACAAGGTACAGATTAGCCTATGCGTCCATTAATAGATGAGTGGATAAAGAAAACGTGGTCTATGTACACAATGGATGACTATTTGGCCATAAAAAGAATGAAATTCTGTCATTTGCAGCAAAATGAACGATACTGGAGTTCATTATATTAAGTGAAATAAGCCGGAAATGGAAAAACCAATACTACACGTTCTCTTTCATATGTGCACGGTTTTTTTTTTTTTTAAAAAGGTTTCTTTTATTTATTTGAATGACAAAATGACACAAAAAGAGGGAGAGGCACAGAAGAGAGGTCTTCCACCCACTGGTTTGCTCCCCAAATGGCCACAACGGCTGGAGCTGGGCCGGGCTGAAGCCAGTAGCTTGGAACTCCACACAGGTCCTACTTGACTGAGACTCACAGAGAATCACAGGTTCCTGAGTCTGTATGAGCATGTACACCATGAATCCCTGCCCAGGGCGGATGGGCTTCAAGACACTAGACAATTCCTGATCTGTCTGAAACTCCTCCCTTTGTCTGTGAGATGACAGTAGCGGCACAGTGGTCCCTGCCTAGCGGGTTCTAGGGAGCATTTGTAGGAATGAGACGGCTGAGCAGGGCCTTAAGAGGAGCAATGGTGCTGAGTGGGCACACGGGGAGGTACAGTTGATGAAGCAGCAGCCACGTCCTGGATCCCAGGCCGATCTGTAAGGCCACCACACACACACTGGGCTTGCAGAAGCGGCTGAAGACGGTGACTATGAGGGGAAATGGACCCTATCTTCGCAGGCCTCTGGGCTCATCCTCCCAGGGCCACCTCCACAGCTGCCACCGCTCCCTGACCTTCCGCGGGGGCCCTGAGGGCTGCAAGGTCAGGCCTGCCTGAGGAGCACCCTACAGGACTTCCAGGACTACAAAAATCAGGAGCCCCCCACCTGACCTCAGCGCCCCCTGCTGGAAGCTGGGGGAGCATCATAAACAATCCTCCCTTCCCAGCCAATCCAGGACTCTGCCTGGTTTATTTTGATTTTCTTTCCGTGTCTTCCAGTGCCAGTTATTCCCCATAATTCGAAAATGCCATCAGCTCTATTCTTCATGCCAAACGGTTCTGCTTGGAATAATAATACTCTTTAAGTGCCCGTGGGGAACGTTAAGACCGTAAGAATTGATTTCATTAAAAGCTTCATTCAACTGGGCTTAAATGAAACTGAACCGACGACTAAGCTGGATAATTCCAGTTCAAGCCCGTTTGGTGGAAACACCACTGGTACTTTCCTGACTCAGGCAATGGTTTCTCACACAGACAGCAGCTTGTGCTCCAGACAAAATACTCCTCTGAGAACTGACAGTGACAACAGGAGCTTGACGGCCAGAGAGCGGGTCCCCTGCCGCACCTTGGATACTTCAGAGACACTGGCTCACAAAGGAACTCACCCGAATGTGAGCGGCTCATTTGGGCATCAGAACAGCTCTGTGGGATAGACAGAAGAGCTGTTCATACTCCCATTGTGCAGAAGGGAAAGTTGAATCCAGAGAATCATTGAGTCACCCAAAGTCCCATGAACAGTTGCTGCTACTAATTACCCAACAGCTTGTGCCCTATAGGGTGTGCTATGTGTTTCCTTTTATCTCCTTTTATTTTCTTCTCTTCTTCTTTTTTTTTTTTTTTTTGCAGGGAGGAAGTAGGGGGGTATCCAATATAGTAGTTTTTCTCTATCATATGCAACATGATGTTTCCATGTGTATGCATTGTGGGGTGTCTAAATCAAGCTAATTAAAATATCTATCACATCACATGCTAATCTAATTTTTTGTGATGAGAACACTTAAAATCTACTCCTTTAGCATTTCTGAAGTACAGACAGTCCCCAACTTATAATGGTTCAACTTTAGGATATAAGAAGCCACAGTTCCATGTCATCCACACCACCACTGACACAACTCAAGCACTGACAGTGTACCGTGGGTGGTGCTTCTAAGTTGCAGTGTTCTGTAGGTCAGGTGCATCAATGCATTTCAACTGAGTGGTACTTTGAAGTGAGCTACGGCCTGACCTGATCCCCTCTATTTTGTCTCTAGATGATCTCTATTCACTTGTTTGTCCTTTTTCTAACCAGTTGCACAACTAGCCTTGTAAGAATGTCATCTGTAAGGACTGTTTACATTAAGTGCTGGGAAAATATGTAAATCCTTCCTCCCTCCGAGAGAAATGTAACCTTGCTTGTTCTGGCTTCTCTAATGAATGCTTGGCTTTGTAATTAACTCCCAATAGGATGTGGGTTTTGCCTTTATAAGCTTACCTCTGAGCTCAATCGGAGCTGCGTGATTTGGAGAACACCTGCCCCCGTGCAGCTGCCGGCTTTGCAGGCTTTCAGGAATAAAGACTCTATAATTCGATCCTGAGACTTTGGCATCTTCTGTAACTCGCTGTTCCAAGATGCAACACTTTGAACTTACTGCAGATTTACTGGGACACACATAGTCTCATCATAAGTGGAGAAGCCTCCATATACATTATATTGTTAAACTGTAGTCATTATGATAGACCACTGCTCTCTTGTATTTATCCCTCCTGATGAACTAAAATTTAATATCCTTTGTCCAACACCTCCCGAATTTCTTCCAACTGCCAAGTGTGCCTGGTAACCAACACTCTGCTCTCTGCTTCTGTGAGATCATCTTTTTTTTTTTTCAGATTCCATGTATAAATGAAAACACATTGTTCTTATCTTTCTGGGTCTGGCTTCTTTCACTTAGCATAATGTCCTCCAGATCATTATGTAGTGGCAAATGACAGGATTTCCTTCCTTTAAAAGGATGAATAGTATTCTAGTGTATGTTTGCATCCCAATATTTATCCATGCTTCTGTTGATGGATCCTTAGGATGATTCAACCATATCTTGCCTATTGTGAATAGTGCAGTCATAAACATGGGAGTTCTGATATTGCTTCAAGACATTAATTTCAACTGTTTTGAATATAGACCCAGAAATGGAAATACTGGATCATAAAGTAGTTCTATTTGTTCATTGTTTGAATCATTCCTTTTCTACTCTAATTCCAAGTATTGTGTTCATGTAACCACACATTTACATGTGTCATTCTTAATTTAAGCAAAACGAGTTTACAATTTTAGCAGTCAAACACTAAGGAATCCAGTGTACCTGCTGCTCACATCACAGCTCCTTGGCCTCTGCCTGGGCTCCTTGCATATCCCCACTGGCATACGTAGGCATTCCTTCAGCAGATAAATATCAGATGCTTACTGCAGGCTGGGCACTGCTTTAGCTGCTGTGTTCAATGTGAAGATAAAAGAACAGGATATGCACACTTGGGAAGTTGCAAAATTTGGGAGGTCACCTGCACTGAGTAATATTCAAAATTTTAAAAATGCAGTTACAGAAGAGAGAGTTCCTTTCACTTGTTTGCCAAAATTAAGAATTGAAAGTAAGAAAAATAACTTACTTGGGTGATGCCACTACTTAAAAAAACAAATAAGGGAATCATGTGCATATCAAACTGTTCTAAGATTCCTGGAAGACGCTAACCAGGACAGGATCACACCGAGAGGAGGAAACTTAGCCAAAATACACCCCGGAGAGAAGCCGTGCCAAATCCCGTAGATATTCAAAGACAAACAAGGTGTGAAGGTTGACGATATGAAGATGAAATCATTCATGTCAGACCCTGACACAGTCTGAGCTGGGAAGTAATGAAAGAGAACTTGTGCCTGCCTGCCTGCCTCAAAAGCCTTCACAAAGCTGCACCGGAAATTTCTTCTTGTTCTACATGCACCCTGTGTTTACAGGGCTCCCACATAAACATAGATTTCTCTAACAGATTATCTTTCACATTGTTTGAGGTGGCAACAATCCAGGCAGGATGCTGCCGACTGAACACTTGCCTGGCAACGGTACCTTCACCAAGCAGCTGAAGCCAAGTCCTGTCTTGGGTCTCTAAGACCAATGGACTTGGCATCCATGTTGCTTATGCAAATCTCACCCACTCAGCCTTCCAAACATTCCTGAGCTAGGTATCTAGGACTCCTCAAGGTCAACCTCAGCCTCTCAGACCTGGCCTTGGCTCACCCTGCACCTTGATGTTTCCATGGACTCATCTTTTTGTCTTTCTTTGGGACTTCATGGTTCTCTTTGCCAAAGCTTCCTCTTTATCCTCTCATCTGTATGATGGGCTCTGTTGCTTCTTCCAAGACTGATGCTGATGTCTTTCCCAGTGCTGTGCACCCTCTGATCCTGACTATAAGGTAGGAGCCACTATCAACCCTAGCCACCTCCCACTGCACTTCTCTCCTCTCCTCTGCAGCTCCACCAACTGTTTTTCTGCTTGTCTCTCCCAGGAGAAGAGCAGCTGTTCACAGTCAGCTCCTCCTACCCCGTTCATCTTAGTGTTCCAATTATTTCAGCAGAGAGACCTGCACGGTTGGTGACTACAGGAAGTTCAAGGAAAGAAGGATGAGAGTGAGAAGAGGAAGGGAGAGGAAAGAAAAGGAGAGATGGAGGGAGGGAGGGAGGGAGGGAGGGAGGGAGAGGGGCAGAGATAGTGAGGGAGGGAAGAATCTCCATTAAAATGCCTGCTACCCCTGATTGGAGGGAAAATATCTGGACATTCAGCCAGCTGAAAGTCTGCAATCCACAGGACCAAGGCCAACAGGAGTTCAAGATCCAGTACTGACCTACTGTACATGCCAGGTGTGTAGGTGGCTCAGGCTCAGGCAGGCAGGATAAGCCATCCATCCACTGCATGAGGTGCACTGCTCTGAAACAGCCCACAAGCCCGACCGAGTAAGAGTCATAGCCTACAGATGCACTCTGGATCCTGAACCGGAATCTGCAGCACAAAATGAAAGATGCGGCCGGTTTGCATGGTTGATGATCCTTAGGGGTGAAGTGTTACCTATAGTCAGGCCACATTACTAAGTGCATAACAGGACAGGGCCCCTGCTCACTGATCAGACCCTCAGCGAGTGGAACTTATGAAGGCTCTGAGGGACATGGAGACTACGGAGAGAGCAGCACTGCCTCTCCACCTGCAGCCAATCTTGGCATCGGCAGAGTAGAACACTGCTCATAAAGGTAAAAAGACAGACAGATCTACATGCAGAGGGGCAGAGAGGCCTCTTTGGAAAATGGTGCAGATGAACTGAATGGGTTTCCCACCTTCTGACAGCAAGAAGTGAACAGCCTCTTAGAAAGGCTTGGAAGTCTGCTGAGTAAATATAGAAGCTGGCATCACACAGAATTTGCTCCCTGGGAGGGAAAGGTCAGGAGAGAAATGAAATATGCATTTGCCAGATGAGGTGTGGGTAGTATCGCTATGGCTTCAGCTACAGGCATGACTGTGGGAGACTGCTGACTTCATCATTTTCAGCAAGTGATAAAGGAAGAGGAAGGAGGAAAAAAAAGTCACCTGGAATTTTAGAACTAGCCAGAAGCATGAGTAGAATTCAGAGGAAGAGCCAAAGTGTCCAGAATTCTGCAGGGCGAGCAGTCATTGGCTCTATCTATGTACCAAGGCAGGCTGCAATGAACTAGGGACCTGATCACCTGTCTGTGACTCCTGGGTAAGGGATGCTGGGTTCTCCAGGTCTGTGAAGACCCATCATGCCTTTTCAGAGGACGGAGTCATGCATTACCTGTGTGACCTTCAGGTCATCAACAACAGGAGATAACCAGGTACACATCATCTTGGCCGTGGGGAGAAACAATGAGTGTGGATTCCATAAAGGCAGTCTGAGGGCTGAGGTGAAGCTGCGCCCTCCCTCCTGTAAAAACAACAATATTTTGCAGAAAGAACTCTGGACATGAGCCATGTTTGCACCAATCTGGGGAGAATGCACTGAAGGACAACTGCTAAAGGTGGGGCTCAGGACCACGTAACCTGTCACATCCTCATCCTCTCTAAGCCCACAGGAGCCTTGAAAACCAGCAGCCTAGAGGCAGGCAGTGGGGTTAAGCAGGTTGCCCCACCTCTTGAGACACCAGCTCCCACTTGAGTCCTGGCTACTCTGCATTTATAATTCAGCTTCCTACTAACGAGTCTTGGAAGCAGCAGAGGATGGCACATCCACCTCTAATCCAGCTCTCTGCTAATGGCCTGAGAAAAGCAGCAGAAGATAGCACAAGTGCTTGGGCCCCTGCCACCTACATGGGAGTCCTGGCTGAAGCTCTTGGCTTCTGCCTATGGTCTGGCCCAGCCCCGGCCATTGCAGCCATCTGGGGGTGAACCAGCGAGTGGAAGATACCTCTCTCTCTCTCTCTCTCTCTCTCTCTCTCTCCCCCCTTCCCCTCGTCCCACTTCCTGCTCTCTCTAACTCTGATACTTTCAAACGAATAATTTTTTTAAAAAGAATGCTGGGTAACCACTTGAGGAATCCTACTATTTTTAAAAAAAGAAAAACAGAAAATAATTTTTTTAAAGAAAGGAAAAAAAAAAGCATAGCAGCAGTGAAAAACCAGGGTAGATTTAGAGTATTTAAAAAGAAGTTCCATCCTCAAAGCATCATTACTAATTGATCCGTCTCACAGGGCTGTAAGAAAACAAACCATCCAGAAGCCATTTATCAAAACACTAATGGTTTAAATGTCCTAGCTGTTGGAGGCTGTGATGCCAGTTAGGGAAAATGAGACCCTGACCAAAGCATTGAAGGAAGATACATGGAAGACGAGGCCAGGGGCGGGGTGGCGTGGGGGGGTGTATGGAAAATCTCTGACCTCTTTTCCAGTTGCATTAAGGTATGATTGGCAAAAATTGCATATATCCAAAGTATGTAGTGTAATGTGTTGATATATGTGTACATTGTGAAATGATGAAATGAAGCTAATTAACACATTTATGACTCACATAATTACCTTACTTGTGTGTGTGTGTGTGATGTGAACACTTAAGATCTACTCCCTTCACAACTTTAAAGAATACAGCGCATATTTATTAACTACAACCATGCCACTAAAAACCAGGTCTCCAGAATTCACTCATTTGAACACTGAAAGTTCATACCCTTTGGCCAACATCTCCTTTGCCCGCAACCCTGGAAACCTACCATTCTGCTCTGTGACCACCATGAGTCTGATTTTTAGATTCTCACATACAAGTCAGATCATGTAATTTTCATCTTTCTGTGCCTGGTGTATTTCACTTAGCATAATGCCATTGTTGATGTTGTCACAAATGACAAGATTTTATTTTTTAAGGCTGAAAGACAATTTATAATATACAAAGAAATACACACATAATGCATCAAATTTTCTTAATGAATTCATCTGTTGATGGACACATAGGTTGTTTCCATGTCTCTGATATTGTGAATAATGCTGCAGTGAATATAGAAGTGAAGATATCTTTTTGAGATACTGATTCTATTTCTTTTGGATATAATCCTAGAAGTAGAATATAAATTTCAAAAATCACCAACAAAATAATTAGCAAAAACTCAACAATACGCTAAAAGGATCAAATGCCATGAACATATGGTGTTTGTTTCTGGGATGAAGTGATAGATTAACATAAGTAAATCAACAAATGTAATACACCACACTAATGAAGAACAAAAGTCATGTAATCATCTTATGATGGCCTCAAAAATACGGTAAAATCATTTGACAAGTCATCATCATTTTATAATAAAAACTCAACAAATTATATGTAGAAGGAAGCTACCTGAACACAATAAAGGCCACCATCACAAACCCACACCTAATATCATACTCAACAGCAAATGTTGAAACTTGCCCTCGACAATGAATAGCAAGACAAGCATTCTCATTCCCACTACTTCTATTCACTATATGTAATGGAAGAACCAAAGAAATTAGTCAAGAAAATAGATAAAAGGCCTATATATCAGAGAGGAAGAAGTAAATGCGTTTTCTAGGTGTTTTCTTCTGACCACTATAAAAGATGACAGCCACATGAAACAATCACAAGAATGTGTATTGATTGATGTAGACTGCAAAAGGATATAAATACATGGAAATAATACCACAAAGAATAAGGAAGAAATGCAGCTATATAGGAGCAAATGTCTATATACAATTTAATTAAATTAGTATTAATCTAAGTTAGATCATCATATATCAAGATGTTAAGTGTAATGTCCAGGGAAGCCACCAAGAATAACTCAAAAATTATACAAAAGAAAACAAGGAAGGAATTTATATATTGCATTAGAAAATATTTACTCAGGATAAGATAATAAGAGAAAGATAGAAAATCAAAAAACAAATAGCAAAATAGTAAACAGAAAGTCTACCTTGTCAGCAATGATACCAAATATAAATGAATTATGCACCTCAATTAAAAAGTAATTTTAATATATTGGGTAAAAAATAAAAACATTATCCAGATATATTCTGTATATAAGAGACACACTATAAAAGAAACGAATAGATTGAAAGTAAAAAGACAGGACACAACATGCAAACAAGCAAGAGTTGCCTATCCCAACACCAGGTAAAATATGCTTTTATTACATTTTCTGTTGATTACCATAAGGAGAATAGATTTTATGTATTTAATAGATATGATTCTAAGAAAATAATAATGCTTTAATTCCTCTCTCCCTCTTCCTTCCATTCTTTCTCTCTTTTAATTTTTGAGATAGGATACTTTTTTTTGGACAGGCAGAGTTAGACAGTGAGAAAGAGAGACAGAGAGAAAGATCTTTCTTTTTCCGTTGGTTCACCCCTCCAAGTGGCCGCTACAGCTGGCACGTTGCAGCCGGCGCATCGCACCAATCCAAAGCCAGGAGTCAGGTGCTTCCTCCTGGTCTCCCATGCAGGTGCAGAGCCCAAGAACCTGGGCCATCCTCCACTGCACTTCCAGGCCACAGCAGAGAGCTGGACTGAAAGAGGAGCAACTGGGACAGAATCCGGCACCCCGACAGGGACTAGAACCCAGGGTGCCGGCGCCACAGGTGGAGGATTAGCCTAGTGAGCTGTGGCGCTGGCCAAGATAGGATACTTTTAATTTACTTTATAATCACAGACTTAGAGCTTTTATAACTAAAGAGTTCTATAAGTAAAAACATGCTTTATCTTATTTTTAAAATCAGAGTAACAGAGAAGGAGAGGGAGAGACACAGAAGTTTTCATCTCTCATTTGGTTCACTCTCCAAATGACCAAAACAGCCATAGCTGGGCATCTGAAGCCAAGAGCCTGGAACTTCTTCCCAGTCTCTCACATGGGTTCAGGGACCCAAGCTCTTGGGGAATCTTCTACTGCATTCCCAAGCACATTAGCAAAGAGATGGATCAGAAGTGAAGCAATTGGGAGTCAAATCGGTATCCACATGGGTTGCTGATGCTGTAGGCTGTGGCTTAAACCTGTACACCACAATGCCAGCCCCATAAAAATATGCTTTAACAACATTGTTACTGAAGACTTTTTTGTAAGCATAAACATAGTTAACCAATCAAGATGATACAATCATAAATATATGTGCAACTAATAATATAGTCTCAAAATACAAGAAAAAAACCTGACAGAATCAAAGAAAGACATAGTAATTTAACAATAATAGCAAAAGACTTCAAGAACTCCCTTTTAATGTTAACTATAACAACTATAACAACTAGACACTACATGGAGCACTAGAGAGGACTTGAATAACACCGTGAAACAACTAGACCTAGAAAATACTGATAGAACATCCATCCAACAATAGCAGAATACACATGGTTTTCAAGAACCTACGGAACATTTTTCAATATGAACCATGTCCTAGTACATGAAAAATCCTCAATAAGTTTACAACAATTTCAATTACGCAAAATATTTTTCCACCATGTGAGTTAATCAGGAATCAATGACAGAAGGATAGTTGGTAAATTCACCACTATGTGGAGAGTGGTAACACACTCCCACACAACCAACAGATCAAACAATAAATCACAGGTAAATTTGAGCAATGTTTTGAAATAATCGGAAGGGAAACTATGATATCCTTAAAGTTATGGTATATAATTGAAAGAGTTTTATACCTATAATGTATATATTTAAAAAACAGGAAAGTCAGATAGAAATGGTTTCCAACTGACAATATTTTGATTTCTTATTTTTCAACTTTAGTGCACAAGCAATCCAAATTCGTCAGAAACATTGTTTGAGTTTTGAGTTTGATGTGTTCCTGGGTTACTGATATACTCTAATGATGCTGAGCAGCAGTGAGCACAACTAACCTATGATGGTCAGTGGATTAGGCATATCCAAGGTGTATTGACTACAATTTTTCAACATACAATGGGTCTATCAAGAGAAAATCTCATCATAATTCAGGAGCATTTGTACATAGAAACAGTAGAATAGTGGTTACAATGAAGGAGAGAATGGAAAGATACAAGCCAAAGGGTATCAAGCTGCATGTATGGAAAATGACCTGTCTAGAAAGTCTAGAGAGATTATGCCCACTATGAGAACTATAGTCAATATTATTGCACTGGCTAATGGAAATCTTCCAAGAGAGTAGGTTTTAGGTGCTCTTAGCCCCCTGCCCCCAAACACACAAAGGTAACTATGTGATGTGATAGATATTTTAATTTGCTTGACTGTACTAATCATTTCACCATATAAATCAAAATACCATGTTGTACATCTTAAACATACATAACAAAAATTAGAAAGATATAAAATCAATGTTAACATTCATTCTTTGGAAACAAAAAAGAACTAAATAAGAGAGGGAGGAGATGTACAATTTGGGACATGCTCAATCGGACCTGCCCCAAATGATGGAGTTAGAATTGTGCCAGGGAATTCCAATACAATCCCATCAAGGTGGCATGTACCAAGGCCATCTCACTAGTCCAAGTGATCAATTTCAATTCACAATATATCACACTGATAGGTCTAAGAGTCAAAGGGATCACACAAACAAGACTAGTGTCTGCTAATACTAACTGATAGAATCAAAAAGGGAGAGAATGATCCAACATGGGAAGCGAGATACACAGCAGACTCATAGAATGGCAGATGTCCTAAATAGCACTCTGGCCTCAGAATCAGCCCTTAAGGCATTCAGATCTGGCTCAAGAGCCCATGAGAATATTCTAGGCATGGAAAGCCAAGACACTCTGGAAAAAAAAGAAGACCTAAATGAAAGATCTCTGCGAGTGAGATCCCAGTGGAACGAATGGGGCCATCAAAGAAGGAGGTATCTTTCTCTGAAGGGAGGAGAGAACCTCCACTTTGACTATGACCCTGTCGGAATAAGATTGAAGTCAGCGAACCCTAAAGGCTTCCATAGCCTTGGCAACTCATGACTAGAGCCTAGGGAGATTACTGATGCCATAAACAAGAGTGTCAAATTGTTAAATCAACTTCAGGAGTCACTGTGTACTTACGTCTCATGTGGGATCTGTCTTTAATGTGTTGTCCAATGTGAAGTAATGCTATAACTAGCACTGAAACAGTATTTTACACTTTGTGTTTCTGTGTGGGTGCAAACTGATGAAATCTTTACTTAGTATATACTGAATAATATATATATATAGATAATTAAAAATGAAAAAAAAATCTTGGTGTTAAATTGGAAATTGCGTAGATAATTAATCAATTTTTTAAAAAAATATATCGGCCGGCGCCGTGGCTCAACAGGCTAATCCTCCGCCTTGCGGCGCCGGCACACCGGGTTCTAGTCCCGGTTGGGGCGCCGGATTCTGTCCCGGTTGCCCCTCTTCCAGGCCAGCCCTCTGCTGTGGCCCGGGAGTGCAGTGGAGGATGGCCCAGGTGCTTGGGCCCTGCACCCCATGGGAGACCAGGAAAAGCACCTGGCTCCTGGCTCCTGCCATCGGAGGAGCGCGGTGCGCCGGCCGCAGCGCGCCGGCCGCGGCGGCCATTGGAGGGTGAACCAACGGCAAAAGGAAGACCTTTCTGTCTGTCTCTCTCTCTCACTGTCCACTCTGCCTGTCAAAAAAAATATATATATATCATGTAGGATCTCTGTCCTTAATGTGCTATACATTGTGAATTAATACTATAACTAGTACTCCAACAGTATTTTTCACTTTGTGTTGCTATGTGAGGGCAAACTGTTGAAATCTTTACTTAATATATACTAAACTGATCTTCTGTATATAAAGAGAATTGAAAATGAATCTTGATGTGAAGCAAGGGGAGAGGGAGTGGGAAGGGGGAGGGTTGCGGGTGGGGGGGAGGTTATGGGGAGGGAAGCCATTGTAATCTATAAGCTGTAATTTGGAAATTTATATTCTTTAAATAAAAGCGTTATTAAAAAAAAAAAAAGAACTAAAGCAAGGTCAAAGTAAATACTAAATTGGTCCTAAGTGAAATAGAGAACACAGAAATGCCAAAAGCTAATTCTATGATCAAAGTCAAGAAATCATCTAGACCACCAAGGACGAAATAAAATAACCACATTAAGAATGGAAGAGGGAGCATTCTTACTGACTGATGTCACAGATATTAAAGCAAGGAGAGAGAGGGAAAAGGGGAGAGGGAGAGAGAGAGAACACACAGGGTGGAAGGGAGAGGGGGAGAAAGGGAAAACAAGGAGGAAGGAAAGAAAGGAGAAAGGAAGGAGGGGGGGAAGCAAAAGAAAATGTAGGCGAGGTACTGATGTGGGGAGGTAAGTAGCTGGAGAGAGGAGCTGAGTTTTCACAGCTGTGGGTGAGCTGCATGGTCGTGTAGCCATGAGCTGGCAGCTTCAGCCAACCCATTCAGCAGTAGGGGTGTTCTGCAGTTTCATAGCCCTGGCTTGACCTGTGCAGGGTAGCTCTGCAGCCAACCCCAGCCTAGCAGGCCAGCCCAGCCTGCATGACAGCCCCTCTCAGGCACCATCTGGGCCTGCCTTCCTTGTACCAACAAGCCCCACTTCCTTCAGAGTGTTGAAAACCGCAGGTTTAACAATGTTGCGAACTTAGAACCAGCACCAGCTGCAAACATCCAACATGGCTGCAGGATGTGTTCCTGCCATAACCTTTAGGTCATGTCATGTCATTGTAAATAAAATTACCAAGGCTGGCACCACTCCCATCCTGCATCTGATGCCATGACACTTGGGGTATTTCCCAAACAGGACTTAGGATGAGGGTAGTCAGGTTTCTGCCCCCTTTTGCATATTCAATTATGCTCCACCCTCTCCAAAACCACTCCCTCTGCCTTCCAATTGTACAGTCTGAAACGTGTGGACAGACAGGGATTTCTTTGATTTGAATTGTTTCTATCTTTGGGATCTTTTTGTATTTTGGTGT
The DNA here is from genome assembly GCA_949820135.1 of Sylvilagus floridanus. NCBI lineage: Eukaryota > Metazoa > Chordata > Mammalia > Lagomorpha > Leporidae > Sylvilagus > Sylvilagus floridanus. Next base: position 65,681,728 of record OX463236.1, on the reverse strand, counting down.
TTTTTTCCTTCTTTCTTTCAGGCTTGCCTGAACTTTTCCTTTGCTTGGAATAAATCCTGTTTCCCCGCACATCTTTATGCCTCCACTTGGATTATTTTATGTGTGCAGGGAAGAAAATGGAATAAATATACAGACAGGGACCCCACTGCCCACAGCAGTATGAAGAAATCTATGGCAAAAAAATTTTAAAAAGGTAAGCTAGATGAAATGGACAAATACCTAGGGAGAATTAACTGCAAAAACTGAAGAAAAAATAGAAATGTGACTAAACCTACAACAAGTGAAAATACTGAATTCATAATTTTAAAATTTCCCACAAATAAGGCACATGTTGAGATGCCTTCACTGGTGATTTTTATCAAACATTTAAAAGGAATCAATAATCATGTCTTTCACAAACCCATCTTAGATAAGGGAGCATGTCCCGAGTCATTAGCTGACTTGAGAATGAGATAGGATAAATATTCTTTGTGAATATAGATGCAAACACCTTAAGTCAAATAGTGGCAAAAAGAATCCAAAAAAAAAAAAAAGAGAGAGATCATAGTCATATTTATCAGAGAAATGTAAGTTCAGGTGGGGAATAACATGGTATAAAATCAATTAATGTAAGAAATTATACTAATAGTGGCCGGCGCCGTGGCTCAACAGGCTAATCCTCCGCCTTGCGGCGCCGGCACACCGGGTTCTAGTCCCGGTCGGGGCGCCGGATTCTGTCCCGGTTGCCCCTCTTCCAGGCCAGCTCTCTGCTGTGGCCCAGGAGTGCAGTGGAGGATGGCCCAGGTGCTTGGGCCCTGCACCCCATGGGGAGACCAGGAAAAAGCACCTGGCTCCTGGCTCCTGCCATCGGACAAGCGCAGTGCGCCGGCCGCAGCACGCCGACCGCGGCGCGCCGACCGCGGCGGCCATTGGAGGGTGAACCAACGGCAAAAGGAAGACCTTTCTCTCTGTCTCTCTCTCTCTCACTGTCCACTCTGCCTGTCAAAAAAATAAAAAATAAAAAATAAAAAAATAAAAAAAATTATACTAATAGAATTGGGACATAATCCATGATCTAAAATCTATCTCAATAGAAATACAGAAAGCACTTGACAAAACCCAGCATCAATTTGAAATTTTGAGAAAAATGCAATACTAGGAATAGAAAGGAACTTCCTGCGTGAGAAGCCTAGATCTAAGGTCCTCTCTCGTTGTTTTTATCTGACCTTATCCTGGGGGTCAGTCAAGGGCAACTGGAAAAGAAAAATAATAATAAAGGACCTCAGTGCTGAGATAAAAGAATCAAATCTGCCTCTATGCATAGATTACACAATCCTATATGTAGAAAGTCCTAGAGAATACACATCCACAATCTATTAGAACAAAGAAACAAATTCAGAAAGGTACAAGATCACTATACAAAAAGTCAACTATATTCACCACCAATGAGCCATCTAAAAAGTAAATTTTGAAAATTATGTTCATAGTGCCATCAAAAAGACAAAATACTTTTGAATAAACCCAACAAAAGTGGTGCAAAATTTGTAAAGTAAAAACCAGAAAACATTGTTGGAAGAAATCAAAGGTAGAAATAAATGAAAAAGAATTTCAGGTTTATGGATAACAAGACTAAGAAAGCTTAATATCTTTAAGATGGCATATTGATCTAGGTTTCAGGTTTAGATTCATCATCCAGATTTTTTTAAGATGGAAAATTGATCTAGATGCAACATAAGCTCTACCAAAATTTCCATTGCATCTCTTTGCAGAAATAGAAATGTTGATCCTAAAACACAAGTGGATATGCAAGGAATGAAGAGCCAAGTGATCCTGATAAATAAGACCAAAATTGAAGAACTCTCATTTCTCAGCTTCAGAACTTACTACTACTGTGCTACAGTAAATAAGACTGTGGCATAAGGATAGACATATAAATCACTGGGACAGAAGTGAGACTCCAATGACCATTACATTTGTACTTAATTGATTTTTTATTTGGGTGTCAAGATAATTCAGTGGAGTAAAGTAATAGTCCTTTCAACAAATAGTGCTGGGAAACACGACTCACCTCACATCATATGCAAAAATTATCTTAAAATGCTTAATACTCCCAAATGTAAAATCAAAAGCTACAAAATGCTTAGAGGAACACTCAGGAGTAAATAAATCCGTGTGACCTTGAGTTTGTCAATAATTTCTTAGATGTAACACCTAATTTATAAGCAACATTAGAAATGGAAGAAACTCGGAGAGAGCAAATGGGATCAAAAAAAATGACGCTGTCATTTTTGGAAGACACAATCTGCCGCAGTGTGTGAAATTAAATTCTTAGTGGGACAGAGAATCGAGGTTACTGGAGATGCTCCTGCCTTGGAAATTATCGAACTCCAAGTTAGAAGCTGAGATTTCTGGACTCCATTCCAAACTCTGGTTTGAAAGTCTGTACTTGAATCAATTTATGTGATAATTATTTATTAGCTAGTGCATCTAGCCCATCATTGGTAAACTGATTGACTTGTTCTAAGAATCAAAACAACTGAAATGGCTATGGCAGGGGAGAGTGGGCATTCCATCTAGTCACAAGGCTCTGGAACCCAGCACATGAGCATGCATTGTCCAAGCTGTGCAGCTCATCCCAACTTCAGGATGTGAAAGTTCTACAAGACAATGTAATAAGTGTTAAATTGTGTGTTCGAAATATGAATATTAAAGATCACCAGGACAAGGAAAAGTGTGGCTGACATTATTGGGGTGGAGGTGGACCTATGCTTTAAAGCATGCAAATCAACTTGGAAGCCAGGATTTTTCTTCTGTTTGTTTCTTTCTGTCCTGTCGGGAATGATAAGCAAACAGACCCTGGAGTGTATGAAACAGTGAGAACTTAAAACAAATATATGCGAGTGGACATGGAGTATATAAGAAGTGGGACAAGGGAGAAAGTGTTTCTATGTGGGGTCCTGTTGTTTGGAAAAGCATGGATCTGACTGGGACTGCAGAACCCAAAACTCCAACCTACCATGCAGTGAGACAGAAAGACAGACAACTTCAGGGAGGAAGCAATTTAAGTTCGCCCGCCTGTAGCCATTAATCCAACCATGTTCATTAAGCTAGTGGCCCTCACAGTCACCACTGTCGCCCAGAAGTGCACCAATTCTCAAGTATTTAATATCCCAGCCTTCCAGCAGTAAATATTCCCAGCCTCAAGAAAGACTCCCACCCTGACTATGGGGTATAATTGATTATGCAGTGACCAATTTCCTGGCAGTTAATCTAATTGATTGCATTGGCCAACCTTAGTCAGCAACTGCTGAGAATTTATAATTATCAACTCCTGAAATCATTTATCAGAATACCAGGGGAGTGGCAAAAATAATAGTGCTACACTTTCTAGAACTGATTAGATTTAGCCTCCAATTGCAAAGAGACAAATAGCTTTTCTCTGCAGGGTTCACAAGGTGTCCAGGACAAAAAGCTGGTGACACTACACATAGAACCCTGACTGTGCTAATTTATCAATGTCAACCTAGTAGGTACCTTTGCATGCATGAAGAAATGGCATTTCTTGATTCTTGACTGACACAGTCTCCTAGTTCTCATCTTTATTCTGTGAAACAAAACTTGATTTAATAAATATTTACAAAGTAGATTCTAAGAGTCAGGCATTGAAATAGATAGAGGTGAAGATAGAGGTGAGTAAGTGTGCATCTTGCTTGGATCTGTCTTTAGTTTTGCCTTTGCTTTCATTTTGCTCTAATTAAGATGTAGATATTACCTCCTGCTTCAAACATTTCAGTGGTTCCCCACTGTCTTCAGGAAAAAGTCCAAACTCCTTGATAAAGCATCTCAGTCTCCTTCATTGGATTATATCCTTTCCTTGCCAATTTATTTTCTTCTCTTGCCTGCTCATGCCCAGATCCCATGCTAAGAGCCAAGAGTTCTTGCCCTAAGATGTGTGAGCATTCCAGATTCCCTAGCAAGTGCCTGCTTGGGTATCTAGATCCCAGCATAAGGTCAAGAGCTAAAGGATGACACAGGTCTGCAATCAGATTTCTCTTAATAAGGAGGAGGAAGCAACAATGCCCCATTTAGCTCTTCATCATAAACATTATACTCAAAGCCTCAATCAATGGAATAAAAATAAATAGGAGGCCTACAGATCAGAAGTTTTAAAATGAAACTATCTTTATTCACAGATTATGTGATTACCAATGAATAAACCGCCAAAGAATCTACTGAAAACATTATAGGGGGCCAGCGCTGTGGCGCAGCTGGTTAAAGCCACAGGGTGCAGCACTGGAATCCCATATGGACTCCGGTTCAAGTCCTGGCTGCTCTTCTTCCCATCCAGCTCTCTGCTGTGGCCTAGGAAAGCAGTAGAAGATGCTCCTAGTCCTTGGGCCCCTATACCCACGTGGGAGACCCGAAAGAAGCTCCTGGCTTCGGATCAGCTCAGCTCTGGCCATTGCAGTCATTTGGGGAGTGAACCAGTGGAATGAAAGACCTTTCTCTCCCCCCCCGCCCCGTCTCTTTCTCTTTACCTCTTTGTAACTCTTTCAAATAAATAAAATAAATCTTTATTTAAAAAATCATAAACTAAAATGCAAATACAGCAAAGTCAGAGGCCAGAAGGCCAAAATATAAAAGCTAATTACTTTCCTAACACCAGAAATGAATTATCGAAATTTAAGATAATACCATTTATAATAGATTCAATCAATGACATAGTTACATATTTAAAAGAATATGTACAAGGTCTATAGGGGAAAATTATGAAACAATTAGGAAATAAGTTAAAGAAAAATTAAAAATGCTATTAAAGTGTCAATTATCCCCAATTTACTGTATTAATTCAATGCAATTCTCATACAAAATTTCCAGGAATATATTTTGTAGATACAAATAAATAGATTTTCAGTTTTAAATGCAAAGTCGAAATGCCTGGGATAGCCAATAAATTACTGAATATAAATAAGCATCAGTACTTACTTCCCTATTTTAAGAATTATTATAAATGTTGGCTAATAAAGATAGTACAGTATTAGGGGATAAAACAGACACATCTATGAATGGAGCAGAACAGCGAGCCCCAAAATAATCACATGCAAAAGTGGTCGACTGACTATTGACAAAGGCACAAAGTCAATGAGGTGAAAAAAGAGTAGTTTTTCAACAAAAGGTTCTGGAACAGTTGGGCTTCAACACACACACACACACACACACACATACACAAGAGAGAGAGAAGTCACAAATCTTACACTTCACATAAAAATTAATTCAGAATGTACCAAAATTACAAATATTTTAGAGTCATGGAAGAAAATCTAACTAAACTTGGATTTGATGATAGGTTTTCAGAAACAACATCAAAGTCATCACCCAAGTATGAAAAATAAATTCATAAGTTCAGCTTTGAGGAAGACACCATTAAGAGAATGAAAAACTAAGCCACAGACAGATAAAATATCGACACAAATTATATCTGATAAAGGACTTCTACTGTGTATTAGAGGTCTTCAAAAACTCAGGTAAACTGGATATTATGAAAAAACTGTGCATGGATTTCAAATGTTTTGGACAGGGGGCCGGCGCCATGGCTCACTTGGTTAATCCCCCACCTGCGGCACCAGCATCTCATATGGGCACTGGGTTCTAGTCCCAGTTGCTCCTCTTCCAGTCCAGCTCTCTGCTGTGGCCTGGGAAGACGGTGGAGAATGGCCCAAGTGCTTGGGCCCTGCACCCACATGGGAGACCAGAAGGAAGCACCTGGCTCCTGGCTTTGGATCAGCATAGCTCCACCCATAGCGGCCATTTGAGGGGTGAACCAATGGAAGGAAGACCTTTCTCTCTGTCTCTCTCTCTCACTGTCTATCTGTCAAATAAATTTAAAAAATGTTTTGGACAAAATACATTTATCTTTTAAGCCCGTTTTCAACAAACTTTTTGAAGTACCCTTAAAACTCAGCAATAATAAAACCAAAAATTAATAACTAAAAACTAACAACAGATATCAACAGAAAGCTTAAAGGAGAAATAAAGTGGGTGACACACAGCCAGCCCAGCAGTTAAGACGTCTCTTGAGACACCCACACCCCATGTCAGAGTGCTTGAGTTGGAGTCCCAGCTCCATTCTTGATCCTCGCTTCCTTCCAGTGTGCACCCTCAGAAGCAGCAGGTGATGGCTCAAGTAGTTAGGTTGCTGCCACCCACATGGGAGGCCCTCATTGAGTTTTAGGCTCCTGGCTTCATCCTGCCCCAGCCCCAGCTATTGTGGACATTCACAGGCATTTGGGATGTGAGCCTTCAGATGGAAGATATTTCTCTGTACCTCTCTCTCTCTCTCTCTCTCTCTCTCTCTCTCTCTCTCTCTCTCAGTGTGTGTGTGTGTGTGTGTGTGTGTGTGTGTGTGTAGTTCTATTTCTACCTTTCCATTTCTCCATCTCTGACTTTCAATCTAAAAACTAGAAAATAAGTATGAAATATACATTCAACATCATTTGCCAGGCATATAACATTCCACATCGACTAAAATGGCTAAATTTGAAAAATATAGACAATATTGATTGCTAATGAGAATGCAGAGTAGTGGACACTCTCAGTCATTGCTGATGGGAATGCAAAATGATATAATCATGTTGTTTTGAAGTTTGCTATACAGGTAAACATAGTCTTCCCATATGATTGAACAAATACATTCCCCCTTATAAATGCAACCAACTGGAAAACGTACATCTTAGAGAAATGGTTGATTTTAGGACTAGGGAAAATATGCAACATGAGTGCTAAGCATTTTCTTATACCAAAAAGTAAGGGAGTGCATGTGTGTGTGAAGACATACACACATACAAACACATGTACATTCATGCATATGTACATATATATGCATGTATACATACACACAAATACACACAAAAACACATATATGTACATACACAATGATGGGAGTTTGTCAGATGGACAAAGGGACCAAAACAACCTGTGTCCTATGGCCGAGGATGGAACAATTTGAACAACAAAATGAAGTAATATTGGATGTAACCCAAAGTATCAAATAAACATCCACTAGCCCTTCCTTATGGATGTGTTTTAGTCAGCTTGAACTGTTATAACAAAATACCATATGTGGGGCAGCTTAAGCAGTGGAACTTACTTTCTCACAGTACTAGAGGCTAGAAATTCCAGATTAGGTTAACAGCATGGCTGGGTTCCAGGAAGGGATCTCTTCCAGCCTATAGGGCCTCCCCTGCACTACTACTGAAGGTGGGTGGAGGGGAGGGGTACGCTCTCTAGTGTCCCTTCTTATCTCATTTTACCAACCCCACTTTCATGACTCCATCTAAACGGATCACATCTGGGGCTGGCATTGTGGCAGAGTGCATTAAGGCACTGCCTGCAATGCCAGCGTCCCATATTGGAGTGCTGGTTCAAGTTCCAGCTGCTCTGACTTCCATCCAGTGCCTACTAATGCTCCTGAGAAAGCAGTGGAAGGTAGCCCAAATGCTTGGGCCCCTGCCATCCATGTGGGAGACCCCAGTGAAATTCCAGGATCCTGGTTTCAGCCTGGCCCACTCAGGCCATAGCAGCCATTTGGGGAGGGAACCAGTAGATAGGAGATCTCTGTCTCTCTCTATCTCCCTCTCTTTGTTGCTCTACCTTTCAAATAAGTGAAATAAATCTTTAAAAATGGATTGCATCTTAAAAGGTTTATCTCCAAAGTCACACTGGGGGTTGAGGTTTCAACATGAACTTGGGAGTGACACACTTCAGTCTATAGTAATAAATAGACAACTCAATTACTAGAGGAAAATTTAAAACAAAAACTCCCTTGCAACAGAATTCCAAGTAATATGTATAGATATTCTGTCTTCAAAAATGTGGAGTTTAACTACCTATTCTTCAAGTGTGGATTGTGCATTGTGAAATTCTTCCAGACAGAATTGAAAGAAGAGGAAAATAATAAATTTACTGTGGAGAAACTTGACAAACACTACCTCAGTTAAGTGAGATCAAGGTTAGAATCAACAGTGATAAGTGACACTGAGAGCAAGCAGCCTTGAAATGATGCAGTGAAAATGGCACTTTGTCTCTGTGGTCTATCCTTGCCGAAACACATAATCCCAGTACCACTCAGAGAAAAACAAATCAGACGGATCCCAGCAGAGGGACATGCTATAAAATACGTGACTAGTGCTTTTCAAAATAGTCATCATACATGGGAAAGGCTGAGAGCCTGCCACAGCCACGAGGAGCCTTGGGAGATGTGATGACTAGAATATGATGTGGCATCCTGATGGGTAATTTGAAACATAGAAAAAGGCATTTGGTAAAAACTAAAGAGAATTTAATAAACTATGAATGTTGGTTAATAACAGTGTACCAGTGTTGGCTCATTAACAATGACAATGCATACCACTAACGCGAGATGTTAATAATTGGAGAAATCGGGTGTGATATATATGGAATCTATCTATACCATCTTCTCAAATTTTCTGTGGATCTAAGTAGGTTATTAAAAATATGTCTAAAGTTAAGCATAAAAGACAAAAAAGACAGATTTTTTTTTTCAAACACAAGTGATCACCAAGTCTTGTTATGCATGGTCGGTCCTCTTCTTGGGTGTGATCACCCATTCATTCTCTATGAACATTTCTATAAAGTCATCTGTCTGTATACTTTTTAAATGGTTAGTTAGGAGAGGGGGCAGGCATTTGGCCTAGAAGTTAAGACACCAGTTAAGATGCCCATGTCTTACCTCAGAGTACCTGGATTTGATATGCAACTCCACCCCAGACTTCAGCCTCCTGGTAATGCAGATCCCCTTGGGGGTCAGCAGGGAAGACTCAAGTCATTGAGTTTTTGCAACCCACATGGGAGATCTGAATTATGTTCCCACTTTCTGACTTCAGACCCAGTCTTGACATGACTGTTAGGGGCATTTGGAGAGAGACCAGTGAGTTCAGTCCACATGGTACATTAGTATGAGTAAAATGAAAAGAGTCTGTGTGAAAGAAGTAGGAGTTAAGGTGAGGGAAGTAATGTTAAAGGGTTTTAATTAGGTGTTGTGTCATACAGACAGTTTGATAAATATTTAGGCTTTATTTTATAGGACATGGGGCATTTCTAGGAAATCATTGTAAGAGACCTTGTATATGACTCCCCAAATCCATTTTACTCACCCTTATTGTGTAGCAGCAGCAAAAACTGGAGAATAGACCACTAGCTCCAGAATTGGGGCCTGCTCTGTCTATAGCAATCTTGATCCTCTTACCTGCCTTGCTATTTTGACACAGGAATGCAAATCTCTAGCAAATTTGATTCAATGAAATAAAAGAGGATGCTTGTCAGTGATTTCAGAATGGGAAGCCACCTTACTGTTACGATAGAATCAGAAACCTTGAGGCCCCAGCTGTTGCAGCAGCTCATGAAATGACAAGAGGAAGAATCCAGACAGAATACAGAACTAAGACAATGCCTTTGATCAAGCTGTCCATGAATTACAATCTACCACTGCACTTCCAGTACTGAAAACCAATAAAATCTCTTACTGTTCAATCCAGTATAAATCATGTGCCTTTTCCTTGAGGCTAAGAGTGTCCTATCTAATAAATGGTTTAACATGACCATGGATTATTCACTTTAAACATTGATAAAGATCATTTTGTCTGATAATGTGACTACTCCAATTTTTGCAATTGCTGACCCTTCATGATTTTTACCATATCTTAATCCTTTTCCAAAATTTGGAATGCAACAAAGATGATATCTTAATAATCCTGGGACTCTGGCATGGATATTGGCACAGAGGCTGGGTTCAAACTTTTTCCAAAGTATGTCAAAAAGAAGAAAACCCACAACTTATTAAGATGTCTACACCTCTCTACGTTACACTCCTTGGAAATAAATGGCTGGGAAGGGGAAAGGAGATTCTGAGGGCCATACAGGTAAGGGACAGGTGAAGGACAGAAGGGAAGACAGAGGGTACTGAGAGGCAGAGAGGGGAACCTTAGGGACAGAGGATGGATCAGAGATGTGAAAAATCAGGGCCAAGGGGGAAATGTTCATGCCCATGTATTGGGGCCATGGAACCCATATCCTATTGGGTTTTGCCAACCCCTCTAATATGTGTTCGTGCCAACTGTATAGTTACATGAGCAAAGCCTTATAGAGTACTGGTGGAGTATGGAAACGTGGATTTCCCACTCAGTAGATGGGCTCTTGGCAAATTCACCATGACCAATCTACTCACCATCACAAGCCAGACTGCAAACTCCACAGAGAAGCCCATACTTATAATCCTAGTCCCTGGTGTTCTGGTAAAACATACCATCCCCAAATCCCTGAGTCCAGATCCTCTGGGAGCTGTGTGTCAACACATCCACTTTCTGGAAAACAGAGCTACACATCCCCTCAGACACACTCGCTGCACATCAGAATACAAGCTGAATGTCAGATCATCAGTGAGAGCTCAGGCCGAAAATGACAGCAAGGTCATAGGGCCTCATTCCCTGGGGATGCAGCGGGGAAGGGGGATGTTGAATAGCGAAAAGGCAGCATGCCCACTCCTTTTCTGGTCTCTCTTGCATTCAGAATGACTACAGGATAAACTGTTGAGCACCACAGTTCAGCCGATGTTCCAGAAACTCAGAGTGCATTTAATGAGACATTTCACCTTCTTTTGTGTCTGTCTCAGCTACCACATAACAGAGTGCAGAGATCTGGCTTTAAAAGGAGCTGTAAAAATACAGTTGGGGGAAAAAAGAGCAGTTGCAACAGCAGGATCATCTCTGGCATTGGAGGAAAAGGCAAAAATTAGTAATTTCTTAATGAGTTTTGGGGACTATAATGCAACACTTAATTGGTAACATTCTTTTGTGGGAATAAGCATCATGATTTTAAAAAATAAAGACACAAGACGTGCTCAGTGCATGTTTCTTACTGTACATGTTAGGCCTTAATGCATTTCAGCTTATCACTGGCAACAGAAAGAGTGATGAGTATATTCATGAAACAAGGTCATATTTACATGTCTATATCAAAGGCGCATTATTTATTTCAAGCAACTTCTACTGAGATTGAAATCACTGCCATTATAAATAAATAATAATCTTCCATTTCACAACTCAAGGCCTAATAGAAGCCCTCGCTTTCCATGGATGAAGTGTGCAATATGGTGAATTAGTTCTGGGTACTCAGCACAAAGAAAGAGGTAGATGGGCAGGTGCATATGGAGGCCGTCAACTGCTTTGTGAAATCAGACAAATTATTTCTCCTCTGTGAGCCTCAGGCGCCTCCTTGCTCCAGTACTGTATCCTAACGAGGCCCTATAGCATCATATTCTGTATGCTTAACTGGTACCCAATAAGTGACAGCAGTGACAAAGATTATAAATGTGAGACATCCCATCCTGGTGGCAGGCATGGAATAAGCTCATTCTCGGAATCAATGAGTGTCCTTTTCTTCCCTTCTTTTCTGATCAGTTTTCACTATACAGATAGAGATAAAACTTTAATTGAGAAATCTATGTCATTGTCTTTCAGGAATGGCCAAATTTGATTTCTTTCATTATGAGAGCATGTTTGTGGAAAATAGAATTAAGTGAAAAAAATAGAATTAATTAATGTTTATTTTGGTGCAAAAAATGAAACTAATGCATATTTTCTTTCATAATATGCATTTCCAGGAAGGTTTTGAAGTGTCCTCTCTATAGACCTCTAAGTGTAAAAGTTTAAGTCAGTTCTCTCAGGCTTGTCCAAAGGCCACTTGCCATGGATGTTCTAATTTCATTTTTCCTCATTGCATTTGTTGGGAGCAGGAAAGCAACTTCATGTGTTGCATCTTCTAGGAGGCATCTCATATCAGTTATGCCCCATCAGGAAGAAGGTGGCTCAACTATGTGGATTCTCTAAGGGATAATTAACAAAGAGACTTTACAAAAGTGTGGTCATGGTATAGGAAAAGCATAAGAAAAGGTATGGGGAACCAGGGGTAAGAGTAACACCAGGTCAAACTCACAGAGTGAAGAGAGGGAACAGTATCCTGGAGATAGAAGCCATATTGCCAGTGTTGATTGCATGGAGAAAAAGGCATCAGGAGAAATAGTTGCCGCACCCCACCAGCCCATCACCCTCTGGTCCCCTGGTACCTTCCACTGACTGAGTTTAACTGGAAGCCAGAGGGAAGGGAGCCCGTTCCAAGCGAGGCAGAGAGAAAGTTGCATGTGTTAGAAATTTTGCTGCCTTGTAAACTAACCCAGTGTTACCGACTTTAAAACAGCACCTGTAAGTCACCAGCCCAGGCATGAGCTAGCTGGCTCCCCTATTTAAAGAGCTCATCAGACAGGGTGTTAGGACAGAGCGCCCTGATTTCTTCCTGGATGTTGGTCAGCTCTCTCGCACCACCTGCAGTTCTTAAATCTCACCAGTTCAACTTCCATATGGTAGCCAATGCATTGACCGTCCCCCCTCTCCACTATATGTAGATGGGAGAATTTTCCTCTTCTCTCAGGACAGCCAAGGAAGGCTTCTCTGGATTTACAGTTCTCTCCATTTTTCAGTTGTGTAGCTACAAAGCCTTGCCCATGTCTTTCAGTATTTATTGGAGACTACAAACGGATCCCAGGATTATGAGAGTTTTCGCAAAGCCTGTAATGACTGCTTCATTTTACTAGGATATAGGGGTTTAGGGGTGGTATTTGCAGATGGGAGGGAGACTTTCCGCATTACTTACACTCTTGCATTTCCATAAGATTTCACCAAATCCTCCCTGCCTGTTTCCTGGAGGCAGTGCTGCCCAGAAATGAAAGAACAGCCATAGATGATGATTCCTGTGTGGGCTCCTGGGGATATAAATGGCCTCAAGCTACATAGAAATGAATCACCACACTTGGCAGCTCCTTCCTCATTGCTATTCCAACATTCCTTCTGGGTAGGTTTTCAAATAAAGTACAGGGAGAGAAAAAGGCATGCACCACATGCCTATGCCCCCACAGGGAACATATGATTGCTTAAGAAAAGAAGTTGGGCAGGTGAAGGGTATGAATGCACTTGTCATTAATTTTGGCTTCCAAATTCAATTCATATCTCATCCTTCACACTCCATTTAATGAAGATTTTTAAGTTTTTGGCACATGTAGGATGAATTTGTTTAAAAACCCTCTTATATGCTACAAAGAATAGATTTTCCCTCACTCTAGAGTTTCTAGTCACCACAAACTTTACCTGTAAACAGGTGCCCCTAACTTATTTCACATTTCTTCCCATCTATAGAAACAGAAACAGGGAATTCATTACTTTGAAAAGCCATCATTAAGTGAACAGCAACATAATATAAAACATAATTAGTATTTCTTTTATATCTACTATTTTTCAGACACTTTTCAAAGTTCTTGAACTAAAAACATAGAAAGATAACATTTCCTGTCTGTTATCGTTAATTTTATGGGTCAACTTACCTAAGAACTTAAGTCTAGGTGCTGTTATTGTGATATTTCTAATATGAACAGTAGTTAAACCAGTAGGTAAAGTTGGGTAAAACAAGTTGTCATTCATAATTTCAACAGATCTCTCCAGTTTGCTGAAGGCCTTAAGTGAAAAGACAGAGGCTTTCTGAAGAAGGAGTTCTCCTCAAGATGGCGACGTGAGCACCCTGCCTCAGCTCCAGCCTTCTGCCCTGTGGAGTGCAGACTCGAGACGGGAACACCAGGGCCAGTGATGTCAGGCAGAACATCTGTGTCCCACATCAGAATGCCTGGATTCAAGTTCTGGCTCTACTCCTGACTCTGCCTTCATGGGACTCCACATTCTATGAGGCAGCAGTGATGGCTAAAGCGATTGGGTCCTGTCACTCACTAGGACTGAGTTCCTGGTTCCAGCTTCCTCCCCAGGCAGGAATCATTGCCAGCATGCAAAGAGTATGTATTCTTCTGTAGGGTAAAAAGTTCTGTAGGCATCTGTTAGGTCCATTTGATCTATTGTATCTGTTAAAACTGCTGTTTCCTTGCTGATTTTTTTTTTTTTTTGGACAGGCAGAGTGGACAGTGAGAGAGAGACAGAGAGAAAGGTTTTCCTTTTGCCATTGGTTCACCCTCCAATGGCACACCGCGCTGATCCAATGGCAGGAGCCAGGTGCTTCTCTTGGTCTCCCATAGGGTGCAGGGCCCAAGCACTTGGGCCATCCTCCACTGCCCTCCCTGGCCACAGCAGAGAGCTGGCCTGGAAGAGGGGCAACCAGGACAGAATCCGGAGCCCCGACCAGGACTAGAACCCGGTGTGCTGGCACTGTAAGGCGGAGGATTATCCTAGTGAGCCATGGCGCCGGCCTTGCTGATTTTCTGTTTGGTTGATCTGTTCATTGCTGAAAGTGGGGTATTGAAGTCCTCCAATACTGTTGTATTGGAGCTTATGTTTCCCTTTAGATACTTTAACATTTCTTTTAAATAACCAGGTGCCCAATAATTAGCTATATGTATATTTCTAATAGTTATATCCTCCTGTTGAATTGATCCCTTAATCATTATATAGTGCCTTTCTTTGTCTCTTTTAACAGTTTTTGTGTTAAAGTCTATTTTGTCTGATATTAGGATGCTTACACCAGCTCTTTTTTGATTTCTGTCAACACGGAATATTTCTTTCTACCCTTTCACTTTCAGTCTGCATGAATCTTTGTTGGTAGGATGTGTTTCTTGTAGGCAGCAAATAGACAGGTTTTGTTTTTTGATCCATTCAGCCTGTCTTGTCTTTTAACTGAAAGGTTGTAGCCATTTACATTCAAAGTGACTATTAATAGGTAGTGAATTTGCCCTGCCATTTTTCCATATATATTCCTATTTTTTATTTTAGATTTTTTTGTACTTTTACTGGAAGATTTTCTTCCCTTACCTCCTTTCATAGTGATGACCATGTCATTTAATATTATATTCTTTTATTCATATTTTTGTGTGCAGCACACCCTTAAGCATCTTTTATAGAGCTGGATGGGTGGTGACAAATTCTTTCAACTTCTGTTGACAATGAAAGGTCTTTATTTCACCTTCATTCATAATTGAGAGCTTTGCAGGGTACAGAATTCTGGGTTGACACTTTCTTTCTCTTAAGACTTGGAATATATCCTACCATTTTTTTTCTAGCTTGTAGGGTTTCTGATGAGAAGTTCACTGTGAATCTAATTAGAGATCCTCTAAAAGTAATCTGGCTTTCTTTCATGCACATTTTATGTTTTACTGTGGAGAATTTGATTACAATGTGTAGTGGTTTCTGGTCATGTCTATTGGGAGTTCTGTGTGCTTCCTGTACTTAGATGTCTCTTTCTCCAAATTAGGGAAGTTTTCTGTTATTATTTCACTAAAAAGGCCTTTTAATCCTTTCTCTTTTTCCGTGCCTTCAGGAACTCATATAACCTGTCCATTGGGTTGCTTCATAGTATCCTATAGATTCCCAATAGTGTTTTGTAGTTTTCTAATTTCCTCTTCTTGTTTCTTCTCTGACTGTATAATTTCCTGCAATTTGTCTTCTAATTCAGATATTCTTTCTTGTGCTTCATTGATTCTGTTGTTAAGGCTTTCCACTGCATTTTTTATTTGGTCTATTGGATTTTTCATTTCCAAGATTTCATTTAGCTTTGTCTTTAAGATCTCAATTTCATGGGAGAAATTTTCTTTCATGTCATGTATGGATTTCTTTTTTTAAAGGTTTTTTTAAATAAATACAAATTTCATACATACACCTTTTAGAAAATTGGCTCTTTCATTTGCTTCAGATTACTTATAAGAAATCCTATGATCAATTTTTATGAACAGAATTCCATTTCTGGCGTTTCTTCAAGCCCTTCATCTTCACAATCTAGTATTAAAGTGTGGTATTCTTTTGGGAGTGTCATGTTGTGTTCCTTGTTCTCATTTCTGGAATTGTTGTCATGTTTATTATTTGGCATTTGTGAGATACTCATTGATTTCTTCATTTTTGTTGTGTTGGTATTTATCTTTGGACTACGTCTGTGCGCATTAGTGGAATGTTTGCCTTCAGGGAATACCAAGAGGTGGATGGTGGGTGTGTCCAGGGAGCTTTGTTCAGTGCTCCAGGGTGAAGGGAGTTTTAAGGTGAAACCCAGGTTGGGCATGGTAAACCTCCTTTTTTTTTCATTAGAAGGTAGGTTTGTCTCTTCTGTTGACAAAGACTCAGCTCATTTCCTCTCCTCCAAGGAGACCAGCGCCTGGGTGCTAGCCACAGTGGGTATAATATTCATTCACACTTCCACAAGGACCACACAAAGGATATGTGCAGTCCGCAGTGTAAGCAGATTCCTCAGCAATGTCCCTGACCAGGGAACCACAGAACCCTGAGCATTATCTCCCACAGTGACTGCCAAAGTACAGCTGCACCCTGAGCCTTCCCATGCAGCCTCAGTGTTTTCACAGCCCCATAGTCTCAGTGTTTTTACAGTCCTGCACACAAGCCTCCCACAGTCATGAGCACCCGACCCCCCATCAGTTCTCCCCACCAGACAAAGGAGTCTCTGCTCAGCTGGTTGCTGGGCATGGATTCAAGCTGGCTCAGCTGTTACTTATGTCCAAAATGGCATTCACTCACTATCAGCTTTTCACAGGATGCCATTGCAGGACTATTGGGGAGAGAGAAATGTGCTCCCCCTTTTTTCTCTTCTCTAGATTTTCAGGTACACTAACCCTCACAGTACTCCAAGCCAGACTCCCTCCAGGATTTTCCTGCTATCACCAGTGGCTTGGGCTGCTGCAGTCTGGTCTCACCTCTCTCCAAAGCTGGTGCAGAGTTCTCTCAGCTGCTGGGGTCCTGATTTTTGCATGTCCACACCCTCCATGTAGGTCCACTGTGTCTCTTTAATTTGCATGGAGTTTCCTCTGCCATTTTCTACCTGACTGTTCCCTGAGACTCCACTTTTTTAAACTATCTTCTCCTAGCCTAAAGTGGTAATCTCCTTCCCTATTCCACCATCTTAATCCAAACAGCCCCGTGTGTTAAACTTTCTAAATTGCCCTAAAGATCTTGAATATTCTATTATTTTATTCAGATTGGGAAATACCTATTGACATAAGTTCAAGTTCAGTGATTCTTTCTTTGACCTAATCCAGTCTACTGATGAGGTTCTCAAAGACATTCTTAATTTCTGTTACAAAGCTTTATTTCTAGCATTTTTCCTTGATTATTTCTTAGAGAATTCATCTCTATGCTTACATTACTATCTGTTCTTGAATATTGTCTACTTTTTCCATTAGAGCCCTTAGCATACCAATTCGCTATTTTATATGTCCTATCCAACAATTGCAAAATACATGTCCTCTCTGAGGATAGCTCTAACAGTGTCTGTCTTTTCTGTTTTTATTAATTCTTGTTATGTTTGAAATTTAATTTTAAATACAGATATTTGTAACAAGAACTCAAGTATGGAAGTTTTTAGTACATTTTGTTCATCTATTTAACAGTAAGATGTGCACAATAGGTTTCTCTGGATGCCAGAGGTTTCAAATTTCTCTAGTGTCCTTTCTTGGTGTGGGGCTTCTCTGAAGACTCCTACTTAAAAGGAGCTGGTACATTATAGCTCTGTTATATTGAAGGTTCACATTATACTTTTCACTGTTCACTGCTATTACACTGACGGTTTCTTGATGCCACATAAATTATGGTAGAAGGAAATAATCTATGATGTTATCATGAAAGACTAAAATTCAGGCTTTTTGTAAGTCAGACCCTAAGTTGTGACTTTCACAGTATTCCTTAGCTTCTCTCTTAGGTGTGTAAATAAAGTTAACGTGAGCTTAAGTTGGGTAAGTGCTCTTCTCTTTATGTGGAATAAATTTCAGGCAGTATATTTTTCATGGCTAGTATGCCCCTGCCATGAAAGAAATTTTGGGTGTATTTCAAAATGGATAATTTCCCCTACTTTTGCCAAAGTCACAAGGAAATCATTCTTTTTAATATTTTTTGTTTATTTATTTTCTCTTTAACATGTAAAGTGTCGGGGCTGGTGCTGTGGCACAGCGAGTTAAAGCCCCAGCCTGTAGCGCCGGCATCCTATATGGGTGCTGGTTTGAGTCCTGGCTGCTCCACTTCTGAACCATCTCTCTGCTATGGCCTGGGAAGGCAGCAGAAGATGCCCCAACTCCTTGGACCCCTGAACCCATGTGGGAGACCCGGAAGAAGCTCCTGGATCCTGGCTTCAAATCAGCTCAGCTCTAGCTGTTGTGGCCATCCAGGGAGTGAACTAGCAGAAGGAAGACCTCTCTCTCTCCCTCTCTCTCTCTCTCTCTCTCTCTCTGGTTCTACCTCTCTCTCTCTCTCTCTGTAACTCTTTCAAACAAATAAAATAAATCTTAAAAAAAGATTCAGAGATCCATGTGCTGGCCGGCGCTGTGGCATAGTGTGTAAAGCCACCACCTGCAGTGTCAGCATCCTATATGGGCACCAAGTCCCACTGCTTCTCTTCTGACCCAGCTCTGTGCAATGGCCTGGGAAAGCAGAAGAAGATGGCCAAGTCCTTGGGCTTCTGCACCGACGTGGGAGACTCAGAAGAAGCTCCTGACTTCCAGCTTTGGATCAGCTCCATTCTGGCTGTTGCAGCCATCTAGGGAGTGAACTAGCAGAACAGAAGACCCCCCCCCCACCTCTCTCTACCTCTCTCTCTCCTTCTCTCTATAATTCTGTCTTTCAAAGAAATAAAATAAGTCTTTAAAAAAATGTAGTGTCAGAAAAAGTCAGAGATCTTCTGTGTCCTGGTCCATTGAAGGCCAGAGGATGGAAGATTCTCTCTCTCTCTCTCTCTCTCTCTCTCTCTCTCTCTCTCTCTCTCTTTTACAGGCAGAGTGAATAGAGAGAGAGATACAGAGAGAAAAGTCTTCCTTTTGCCGTTGGTTCACCCTCCAATGGCCGCCGCAGATGGCACACCGCACTGATCTGAAGGCAGGAGCCAGGTGTTTCTCCTGGTCTCCCATGGGGTGCAGGGCCCAAGCACTTGGGCCATCCTCCACTGCACTCCCTGGCCACAGCAGAGAGCTGGCCTGGAAGAGGGGCAACCGGGACAGAATCCAGTGCCTGGACCGGGACTAGAACCTGGTGTGCTGGCGCTGCAAGGCGGAGGATTAGCCTATTGAGCCATGGCGCCGGCCTATCTCTCTCTCTCTCTCTTTCTCTCTTTCTCTCTTTCTCTCTTTCCTCTCCCACCTCTCTCTGTAACTCTGACTTTCAAAAAATAAAAATAAATAAATCTTTTGAAAAAAGAAATTTTAAGAAGTAACAAAAACTAAACTAAAAATAAATAGAATGAAGAACGCTAAGAATGAAGAGAATATGAAGAAAGCAGTACAGAAAAGTTGTGAACACAAAAGTTGTGTCTTTGGAACTATGTACCAAGTTGCCAAACCTTTAGCTAGACTGAAAAGAAGGCAAATCAGTTAATGGTATGAAGTAAAAAAAAGAGGGGGCATTGCTACCACATATACATGAATAAAAAAAGATTACAAGGGAATACTATAGAGAACTGTATGCAAAATAGCAACCAATCTGGAAAAAATGGACCAATTACTGGAAAGAAATGAACTTCCAGGGTGGGTGTTCAGTGCAGTGGTTAAGATGCTGTTTGGGATGCCTGGACCCCATATCATACTTCAAGTCCCAGCCCCAATTTCCTGCTTCTGTGCACACTGGGAAGATAGAAGAGGATGACTAAAGCTCTTGAGTTCCTGTCATCCATGTGGGAGACCCAGACTGAGTACCTGGCTCCTGGTTTTGGCCTGGCCCAGCCTTGGCTATTGCAGGCACTTATGGAGTGAACCAGAGAATGGAAGGAAGGTCTCTCTCTCCCTCACTCCCTCTCTCTCCTTAATTCAGGCGCACCCCTGGATGTCATCTGAGCTCCCCTTCTTCAACTGTGGTCTGAAAGCCTCTGGGTAACAAGCAGGTTCAATCCCAGGGCTCATCTCCTTGGTTCCCACTGTCTCAGGGATCTCAGTCCTGCTTGGTGTGATGTCTGCTGTCTGAACCCATGATTTTCTACATACTCTCTGGTTTCTGTTATTCTTGGTTCAGGTAGGAGGGCTAAACCCAGTCTGTGGTAACTGACCCTGGCCAGAAGTGCAAGTTTATATCTTATCTTTTAATTTAGTTTATGGGGTCTCATGTGGAAAGTTTAAATTTTCAGTCAATCGAATTATCAATCTTTTACTTTATAGCTTTTTATGAAGCTTTATGTCTACTTAAGAATAAGTGTCTATGTAATGTTCCTATTTGATTTAAGAAATATGATTACTTAAGAAGGCATTCTCCAATGTTATAAATATATTTGCATATATTATGTTTAATAGCTCTATAGTGCACATATGCACAAAAATATATGCAAAATAATTTTGTGAGAGGTTTTTAAAATCCATCCTGGATGTATTTTTTTTATAACTCTTGAGATTGAGAAACCAAAAATAGTCAATTATCCTCAAACCTTTTGCTGTATGGATTTTTTCACCATTGATCTGAACTGCCACATTTATTACAAACTGAATTCTCAAATATGAATTAGTCTATTTCCAGAATATTCTGTTCTATTGACCTATTTTTCTTTGCTGTCATTCCTCTGTGACTATTTGCAATAATTTTAGCTGTTCTTGAGCTTTACATTCCCCAGATAAACTTTATAATTATTTTCTCCAGTTGATTATGACACTTTTCAGAATTTTGATTGAGATAGCATTGAATTTAGAGGCAAAGTTGTGTAGACTCCAAATTCTAAAATAGTGAACTTTTGTTTCCAGGAATGTGCTGTGTCCATTTATTTGGTTCTCCCTTTTCTGCTTTCTTGTAATGGTTTATGGGTTTTACGTTATGCATTGTGCATTTCATGGGAAGGTTGTTTCAGCTCTTGTTATAGATTTTTGTAGCCACAATAATTGAGATTTTTCCTATTCCATTTTTCTAATTGTGTGTTATTGATGAAAGTATTGGAAAAATCATTGCTCTTTCTACTTACTATGCTTTCACATTTATTATCCCTACACTCCTGAATTTTGTCGGATTGATCAGGTTTTCTTTCTCCTCTTTTCCCCCTGGAATGGCCTTTTATGAACATTGGGAGAGTCCTGGCTGTATGCTCATCCTGATCCAGACATTCCTTGCCAGCCTGTCCTTAGGGTGTACCTGTGTACTGTCCTGTGTGTAGCAAGGCCAGGATGTGCCAGCAACCCACGTGACACATCCAGGGAGACAGCTTGAGCCTGGGAAGTTCCCCCTGTTGCTCCTGCTCCAGAAAGGAAAGACTTTAAGGGTGTAGTTTGCCAGAGACAAATGGTGAGATGACCTGTGCTTCCAGAGGTAACCCCCTCTCATATTGGCAGCAGGTGCCCTACCAGCCTGCAAACCACCATCTCTGCACCTGGAGCCAAGGATGCTGGATCACATTTTCTAAAACTACTTCCACTTCATGTTTTGGGCAGTCATTTCCTCTTGCACCACCCCATCTGACTCCTGATTTTTCCTAGATACCTAGTATTTCTGGTTCACAGAAAATACCTCTCTTGTTTTCTAGTGTTGCAGGTTTAATTGTCTACTTTTTAAAAATTTATTTATTTGTTTATTTGAAAGACAGAGAGAAAGAAAGGGGGTAGGGAGAGAGAGAGAGAGAGATCTTTCAGACAGAAGTTCACTCCTCAAGTGACTGCAATGACCAGGGAGGGGCCAGGCTGAAGCCAGGAACCAGGCGCTCCATATAGGTCCCCCACACAGGTGACAGGATCCCAAGCACTAGAGCTGTCTTCCTGCTTTCTCAGGTGTGATAACGGGGAGCTAGATTGGAAGTGGAGCAGCAGCGACCTAAACCAGTGCTAGTGTGGGATGTCAGCATGGCAGGTGTTGGCTTAACCCACTTCAACACAACACTAGTCCCATAATTTTCTGTTTTTTTAAAAACTATTTCCAGGGAGATGATGTGGAAGCAAGTGGATGAAGTGTGTTGTCAGTCCCATTCACTGGACCCCTTTCCAGTAAGGTCGCACCTGATGTGCTGGCCTCTCCTTTTCATCCTATAGTCTACTGTTAGTATTCACATCTGGCTATGTTTGCTGTTCAGCCCTATGCTTCTCCCACTCAAATGCTAAGTGTTGGAGGAGAAAGCCGTAGAACTCCTCCGAGCTCCAAACCTTCTTCCCTGAAAACCACCTTCCTCACTGCTTGACTCAGGCTTGTGTTTTTAATCAGCTACACATGCATGAATGAATTAGGATAGTGGCTTGTCTGTTAAATACTATTCTTCACACAATCAGATCCTGAAAAGGCTCATTTCCAGACTACATTTATGTTTTTAATGAAAATCTTCAAACTAAGAAAATTAAGCTTAAAGGTATAACAAGCTTCTATATATCATTGCAAAAAATCAGTTATTCACATTTTGCTTTTCTTGCTTCATATGTACTTTCTCCTACCTCCGTCTACACTCAATTTGTCCTTATTAATATTACTATCACAGTTATTTTTACTTTAGATAAAGTATGCATATATTAGCATTGCAAATCTGAATCATAAAATTCTGATACGTACTTATATTTGTGTAACCCAAATCCTTGATAATTTAGAACATTTTTTATCACTCCAGAAAGTTTACTTCTGTTCTTTCCTATTTAGTCCCTCGGTTCCCCAAGGCAACCGCAGTTCTAATTATTTTCACCCTGTATTGATTGTGTCTGCTCTGGAACTTTGCATAAATACAATCTCACAGTGTTCTCTGTTGTGTCTCACCTTCCTGGAGCAGCAGTCTGTGAGTTTAACTATGTTGTTGTGAGTCTTAGTAATTTGCGCCTCTTCATTTCTGAGAAGTCTTCCATTGTAGGAATATATCATCATTTGCCTAGCATCTTTGGATGGATATTGACTTTCTCCCAGGGTTTTGTCGATTACGAATGAAGCTGCTATGTTTTTTATATACCAGTGTTTGTCTGAAAGCACAGTTTCATTTCATCCTCTTAGATAAATAACTAGAATTAGAATAGTGAGGTCAAAGAGTGGGCGCCTGTTCAAATTCACAAGATTTAATTATCTTACACTGTAGTATTTTCTTATAAGCCTTATCATTTCACATTCCCATCAGGAACATATAAGAATTTTGGCCAACAGGCTCTGCATTCTTGCCAACATTTCGTGCTGCCAACCTTCTTAGTTTTAGACATTCTGCTACAGACAGAGTGGTACCTCATTGTGGTTTCACTTCGTATTTCCCTATTGACCATAGTGTTAAGAATCTTTGCACACTTATTGGCCATTCATATGTCTTCATTAGTAGATTGAAATATTTCACCATTTTTAACACGGCAGTCCTTGTCTCACTGAGTTATTTGAGTTCCTTACATATTCTTGAGACTATTTGTTAGAGATATATTTGGTGAAAATTTTATCTCTAAGGCTTGCTATTTCATTTTAATGATATAATTTGTATGAGGTATAATTAATCATCTTTGTATTTTCTTCTGTGATTATTGGTTTCTGTATCCACCTACAAAATCTTCACTTATCCCAAGTCACAAAAATATTTTCAGGGCCAGTGCTGTGGCATAGTGGGTAAAGCCTTGCCTATAGTGTGGGCATCCCATATGGTTGCCAGTTCAAGTCCCTCTGCTCCACTTCTGATCCATCTCTCTGCTATGGTCTGAGAAAGCAGTAGAAGATGGCCCAAGACCTTGGGCCCCTGCACCCACATGGGAGACCCAGAAGAATCTCCTGGCTCTGGATCAGCACAGCTGTGGCCATTGCGGCCAATTGGGGAGTGAACCATTGGATGAAAGACCTCTCTCTCTCTCTCTCTCTCTGCCTCTTCTCTCTCTGTGTAACTCTGACTTTCAAATAAATAAATAAATCTTCGAAAAAATATTTTCACGTATTTTCTTCAAAGGTCTTTATAGTTTTATCTTTTTTTGTTTAGGTCTGTGATTCTTCTTGAGTTAATTTTTGAGTGCGATGTCAGGAAGATATTTGACATTTTACTTCTCTTCCTTCTATTTATCCAGTTGATACAGAGCAAATTTTTTAGTCTTTTCCCATGCATTGCTTTCCTGTCTCTGTCGAAAATCAATTAGCCCTATCAATGTGGGTATATCTTTGGACTCTCCATGTGTCCTGCTGATCTTTTGGCCTGTTCTTATTCCAGTATCACCTTGTATTTTGTGCTATGACTCTAAAGTAAGCCCTGGGATAAGGCAATGTCACTCCTATCCACATATGTTTGAATCTCTGTCCTACCCCCACCTTGTAGTACACTTCCTAGTACTTACCCATTCTTTGCTTCTTTTTCCCTTCATTTACCTAACAGGCATTTACTGGGTGTCTAATATGTGAGTTCTGGATACCTGAACAAAACAGATAAATATTCACCTTCCTAGGACTTTAGCTTGAACATCATTCTTCACTCCTGATCTCACATTCACATTATGTTGGGAATGGAGACCAGCATGGCTCCTAGGGCTTGTCTCAATCTCTGCTTCAGGCTATAGTTTGTGTTGACAACACTTCCCCATCTCTCTCTCTCTCTCTCTCTCTCTCTCACACACACACACACACACACACACACACACGCTCGCAGATTGCATCAACCTGATCAAGCATAGACTGCAGTCTCCACGCCTGCCCCATCCCTGTAACAGGGACCCTGGTTCCCCACTTCTGGTTTCAGGATCCCATGCCCGTCTTTGATGACCACTGATGCTTTCCCCAGAGTAGCTGATGCAGCCCCGTCAGGACTCTTCAAGACTCCTAGCTCCGCCCCTTCTCAGCCACCTGTTGGTAATGGAGCATTCTTCACTGAGGAGCTCCAGCTCTCCCAGATGGGATTTTCCCAACTTTTTTTTCTTGTGCAGCTATGGATTTAGGTCGGCTGCAAGAAATCACCACCCAATCGTGCTAAATTAACAATTTTTCCCCTGATAACCTTTATGGTCATTTCATTCTCGTGTGAAGTCTGCAGCTGCAGTGACCTCTTCTACCCAGTGGGATAACTCAGATGGGAACATTCCCAACAGATGAGAGATCTAAGGCTCTGAAGCATGAGACATGACCTCCTTCTCATCACAGAGTCACTCACTGGGACCACTGGGGCAGAGTTTCTAATTAATATTTTTTGGCACCCACCCATACTTCCTGTCAGACCTGATATTGCTCAGATATTTCTGTATTACTTATATTTGTTGGAGTTATGAAACATTTATTTACCATCTACCATTTATTAAATTAATTAAAAATCATTTTTTAAAATATGTGCTTATTGTGAAAAGAATTTAAAGTAAATGAAAGTATACTGAAGGAACAAAAAATCACCCCAAATTCCTCCTCCAGCTCCAGCATAAACACTGTTAATATTTGGTGGGTACCAGGGTAGTTCAAAATTTTCACTAAAAATATGAACTAGGGTATGGGAAAAACAAGGTACCCTAATCCACTGCTGATGGGAAAGTAAACTAGTAGAGCCATTGTGGAAGACAGTATGGAAATACCTCAGAAATCTGAATATAGACCTACCATATGACCTAGCCACCCCACTCCTAAGAATTTACCCAAGGGAAATGAAATTAGCATATGAAAGAGTTACCTTTCATAAGTCACATGTTTATTGCAGCTCAATTCACAATAGCTAAGATATGGAATCAGCCCGTAATCCCACCAACTGATGATTGGATAAATATGATATATATACACTATGGAATACTAGTCAGCTATTAAAAAAAATGAAATCCTGGCTTTCCCAACAAAATGAATGCAACAGGAAACCATTATACTTAGTAAGATAAGCCAGTCCCCAAAAGACAAATCTCAAATGACAAATATTAATTTGTACTAATAGAGTACCAAATAGAGTAAAAAATTAATTGATAGAGCAAAATTGACATTTTGAGATTTTATTATTGTTTACAGCCCTTGTCTCTTCTGTTGAGAAAGTGTTTTCTTCATACTGTTTGTTGAACTTTTTACTTGGTGGAGGGTTAAGCTTATGATTGTAAAAGGAACTGAAAGTGTATCATTGTGAAAATTAAAAGAACGAATAAGAAAGGAGGACAGAGGGTAGGAGCATGGGAAGGGGGGGAGGGTGGGAAATATCACTATGCTTCTAAATCTGCATATATGAAATACACAACACTTGTTTACCTAATATAAGTAAAAAAGAAACCCCCAAAAAAGTACAAATTTATTTTGTTGCAAGGATTTTTTGAAATCCGTGCACCTTTTTCATAATACACATGGAAATTTTTCCACCGAAAAAATTTGCAGCAAAATAAACTCCTACCTTTAGCTCCATTTTTCCATGAAGCTTTTGAAGTATCCTCACATGGTTCCATCCATCTCTCTGTGCCTAGTTGTGCATAAGTGCAGTTCTACTTGAATTGGATACTATTCTAAGTGCTGTCCTCACACCTGCCTGTGAAATCAATATCACTCCATACCAACACATCAAGATGGAAGAAATGCTTGGCAATTGGAGAAGGCTATTAAATCACCCGCTGTCTCCTAATACACTTTTTATGCCTGAAGGTGTTTTATAGGGAGCTGCTGAATATTTTATGATTCCTATAGATGTCCTGGAAATACATTCAGTCCTGGCCCTAACTTTGTTCTAAACCAAGAATATCCTGTGAACTGCAACTTACCAATTAGGGGTATTTTAGGAAGCTGTAAGTGAAGATCTTATATTAGACAACACCTGCAAAGCGAAAATAAGACAGGTGAGTTTTTTTCATTTTGGCTTCACAACGTCAAAGTGAGCAAGTGCAGAAAGTATAGGAAAAGGAGGGGAGAAAGTGAGAGAGAGGGAGAGGGAGAAGGAAAGAGGAGGAGAGAGAGACAGAGACAGACAGAGAGAGACAGAGATAAACCCCTCATAGACTTATAAAATTTTACTATTCTCAAGGCTGGCATTGTGGTGTAAAGGATAAAGCAGCCACCTTAGACGCTGGCATCCCATATTACTGCCAGTTGGAGTCCTCGCTGCTCCACTTCCAATCCAGCTCCCTTCTAATGGCCTAGGAAAAACAGCAGAGAATGGCCAAAGTGTTTGGGCTCCTGCCACCCTCCTGGGAGACCCAGATGAAGGTCCAGGCTCCTGGCTTCTTCCTGGACCAGCTGTGGTCATTGCGGCTATCTGGGGAGTGAAACAGCCAGATTCATTTTCTCTCTCTCTCTCTCTCTCTCTCTCTCTCTCTCTCTCTCTCTCTCTCATTGATGAGTAATACTAAATAGAAATTAATGCAAGAAGTTTAGGATGAGCAATATATCAAAATTTGAGGTCACAGGATGAATAACATGTCATGCTAAGTCATACGAAAGACTAAGAAAAAAGGAAAAAAGGAAATACCATAGATTGCATATTGTTTGTATGAATTGATTGATTTTCTTAAGTTAAGGGACAGCTGTTTGATCCACTATTTAAGATGTCTGTTGGGACACCTGAATCACATTCTGGAGTGAGTGATTTGAGTCCCAGCTCCACCCTTGACTCCAGCTTCCTGCTAACGTGCACCCTGGGAGGCAGCAGGTGATGGCTCAAGTAGTTGAATCCTAGCCACCCACATGAGAAAATTGGGTTGAATTCGTGGGTCCTAGCTTTGAACTATCCACCCCTAGCTGTTGAGGCAACTGGGAAGAAAATCAGTCAATGAGCCATCTCCCTCTCTCCCCATCAGATAAAACAAATATAAATGAATTAATTAAACATTATTTATTCTGATTAATGAGTTGTTGTACCCCTTTAGATTTTTTAAAAAAGATTTATTTGAAAGTCAGAATTACAGAGAGGGCTGGCACTGTGGCTCACTTGGCTAATCCTCTGCCTGCGGCACCGGCACCCTGGGTCCTAGTCCTGGTTGGGGTGCTGGGTTCTCTTCCAGTCCAGCTCTCTGCTGTGGCCCAGGAGGGCAGGGGAGGATGGCCCAAGTGCTTGGGTCCCTGCACCCGCGTGGGAGACCGGGAGGAAGTATCCGGCTCCTGGCTTCGGATCGGCGCAGCGCCGGCTGTAGCGGCCATTAGGAGAGTGAACCAACTGAAGGAAGACATTTCTCTCTGTCTCTCTCTCACTGTGTAGTCTCTCTCACTGTCTAACTCTGTCTGGCAAATAATAATAATAATAATAATAATAATTACACAGAGAGAAGATAGGCAGAGAGAGAGAGAGAGGTCCTCCATCCAATGGTTCACTCCCCAGTTGGCCGCAATGGCTGGAGCTGCGCCAATCCATAGCCAGGAGCCAGGAGCCTCCCCCGGGTCTCCCATGTGGGTTCAGGGGTCCAAGAACCTACTGCCTTCCCAGGCCAAAGCAGAGAGCTGGATTGGAAGTGGAGCAGCCGGGTCTCGAACCAGCACCCACATGGGACGCCGGTGCTTCAGTCCAGCGCGTCAACCCACTGCACCACAGCACTGGCCCCACCCCTTTAGATTTTGCACCAAGGCAAATCCATGCTTCTCCTCTCCTAGTCCAGTTCTTATTGATGACACAAGTTAAAGGCATCACCCTGCTAGCACAAAGGAATGGGTTTTCTCCCCAACTCAGAGTCTGACCTCCTGAGGGATCTGGAAGAAGCCTTCTGAGTAGAGGAGATGGGTAAGTTCGGATGGCTTCTCCCTCTTCTTCAGCCGAAAGGCAAGTTCTCTACAGTCCTGAGAATCTTCTACAATCCACATCTGAAAACAGCAGGCAGTAAAGGGTGGTCACTCTTGCACTGTAAATGAACAACATGATATTAACCCCTTAATGATCATTCTTCTCAAAATAAATATATTTTGGGCACAACAGGTTAAGCTTCTGCCTGCAGCCCCCACATTCCAAATTGGAGCGCCCTTAATAGACCCAGCTTCTCTTCAGATCCAATTCCATGTTTTTGCTCCTGGGACACAGCAGAAAATAGCCCAAGTACATGTGGGGGACCTGGATGGAGTTCCAGATTCCTGGCTTCAGCCTGGCAGGGTTTCGGCCATTGTGGCTATTTGAGCAGCAAACCAATGAAATATGGAATATCTTTGTCTCTCTTTTTCTCCCTTTCTCTGCGTCTCTGCCTTTCAAGTAAGTAAATCTTTTTTAAAGGGAATTTATTATATTTAAATTCATAAATTGAACCCTTATCTTGCAACATAATTTGTACTCTTGCTGCCCCTTACTGTAGGACATAATTGCTGAAATCCAGACGTTTCATGTTAGTAGCTATGTATCACATTCTATACAATTATTCAGTTGTGTTTTTTCTTTTTTTAAATTTTATTTCTGGAATACAAACTTCATGCATTTCATATATACAAACTTAGGAACATAAGTGATTCTTCCCACCTTACCCTCCCTCGCACACACACTCCCACTCTTCTTCCTCCTCTCTCTCCTATTCCCATTCTTATTTTTTTACAAAGATCTATTTTAAGTTATTTTTATATTCATAAGATTTACCCTTCACTAACTAAAGAGTTCAACAAATAGTATAAAGTAAAAAAAAAAAAAAAAAAACTCCAGTTGAGACAAGAGCTGTTCAAAATCATTGCGTCTCCCAACAGGAGCTCCCACTCTGATGATGAAGCCCTTAATGCCACTGCAGAGCCTTGCTCTCGCATCCCTGAGTGTCCTGCCAACCCCTGTGCTGACATGTGGCCATCCATATATACAAGGGTCACTATCACCTCCCAGAGGTTCTCAAGGTGAAACTGTAACACTATTGTTTGAGGTGTGCTTTAAACACACCGTTACTCCCGGGAGTTAAAGAGTTTTGTTTTCATGACTCAAGGTGAACTCAACATTAGCCCTGTCATGGGGATATGACAAGACCAATTCTGTTTTTGTGAGCGTTTTGCCTGACGATGCAGCTGCTGCCAGGGGACCCTTAGGACCAGTGAAGAGCTGTGGCTATATCCAATGGCGACAGTCCTTCTGCAGCTATATCCAATGGCTATGATCCTTCCTGCTCTACAAAGTAGGTCCTCAGACCCTGACCTCACTTCCAAGAGAACCTTGCATGTGAACAACATGGCCTGTGGTTGTGCCACAAACAAAAATTTTGTAACTGGCCAATTAATTAAGGAATGGCATGCATGGTACCAGAACAGGTGCCCTGGTGCCCTGTGGATGACCATTAGAGTTTTTCCTCAGCAAATTCATGAGAAGGAAAGGCTTCTCCCTGTTGTAAGATGTGTTCAGAGCCCCATGTTTTTCTGGAGCTCTCTGAAACAAAGATAATATGGTTTCATATCATTAAAGGGCTATGCCTTCAAACAGTCCCGAGGGTACTTTCTCTAGGATACGTGCTTATCTAATATCATTCTGTGCTAGATACTGGGAGATGCCAAGGAAAAAGATGGATGCGCCCCAGGCTTTGCCTTTGGGACTCCCAATCCAGAGGGGATGATTCAGCTATCCAGAAGATGGAGAGAGGGTCCCCAGTCCCTGGCTCCACGTGGGGTACAGTCTGGGGAAAACAGGAAGCCTCCTGATTACTGGTACAATCAGCATTAGATAATGGGGTGTCACTTAAGAGATGGGCCAAAGACCTCAATAGACACTTTTCCAAAGAGGAAATCCAAATGGCCAACAGGCACATGAAAAAATGTTCAAGATCACTAGCAATCAGGGAAACGCAAATCAAAACCACAATGAGGTTTCACCTCACCCCGGTGAGAATGGCTCACATTCAGAAAACTACCAACAATAGACGCTGGAGAGGATGTGGGGAAAAAGGGACACTAACCCACTGTTGGTGGGAAGGCAAGCTGGTTAAACCACTATGGAAGTCAATCTGGAGATTCCTCAGAAACCTGAATATAACCCTACCATTCAACCCAGCCATCCCACTCCTTGGAATTTACCCGAAGGAAGTCAAATTGACAAACAAAAAAGCCGTCTGCACACTAATGTTTATTGCAGCTCAATTCACCATAGCTAAGACCTGGAACCAACCCAAATGCCCATCAACAGTAGACTGGATAAAGAAATTATGGGACATGTACTCTACAGAATACTATACAGCAGTTAAAAACAATGAAATCCGGTCATTTGCAACAAAATAGAGGAATCTGGAAAACATCATGCTGAGTGAATTAAGCCAGTCCCAAAAAGACAAATATCATTTGTTTTCCCTGATTGGCAATGACTAACTGAACACCAAAGGGGAAACTGTTGAAGTGAAATGAACTCTATGAGAAACTATGACTGGATCAAATCTTGTCTGGACGGTTGATATACAATGTAAATCTTTTCCCATTTTAGTATTTCTTGACGTTGTTTGTTATTTTCTAGTACTATTGGTTGAACTCTGCAATTAACACACAATTATTCCTAGGTGTTTAAATTTCAACTGAAAAGTAATCCCTGTTAATTTATGAGAGAGGGAAAAAGAAAGGGAGGATATGTACAATGTGGGCAAACTCAATCGGACTTGCCCCAAACGATGGAGTTAGAAATGTGCCAGGGGACCCTAATAAAACCCCAGCAAGGTGGCATGTACCAAGCCATCTCACTGGCCCAAGTGATCAATTTCAGTTCACAATTGATCACACTGATAGGTCTAGGAGTCAAAGGGATCACACAAGCAAGACTAGTGACTGCTAATACTAACAGATAGAACTAAAAAAGGGAGAGACTGATCCAACATGGGAAGTAGGATACACAGCAGACTCATAGAATGGCAGATATCCTAATAAATCACTCTGGCCTCAGAATCAGCCCTTAAGGCATTAGGATCTGGCTCAAGAACCCATGAGAGTATTTTAGGCATGGAAAGCCAAGACACTCTGGGAAAAAAAAAAGAAGAAGAAGAAGAAGACATAAATGAAAGATCTCTGCAAGTAAGATTCCAACAGAAGGAACAGGGCCACCAGAGAAGGAGGTACCTTTCTCCGAAGGGAGGAGAGAACCTCCACTTTGACTATGACCCTGTCAGAACAAGATGCAAGTCGGCAAACCCTAAAGGCTTCCATAGCCACAGCAACTCATGACTATAGCCTAGGGAGATTACTGACGCCATAAATAAGAGTGGCAAATTGTTAAATCAACAACAGTAGTCACTGTGTACTTACGGCCCATGTATGATCTGTCCTTAATGTGTTGTCCAATGTGCAATAATGCAATAACTAGTACTGAAACACTATTTTTACACCTTGTGTCTCTGCACGGGTGCAAACTGACAAAATCTTTGCTTAGTATATACTGAATCGATCTTCTGTATATAAAGATAATTGGAAATGATTTAAAAAAATTGGAAATTACATAAAAATCAATCAATTTAAAAAAAATCATATCATGTAGGATCTCTGTCCTTAATGTGCTGTACAATGTGATTTAATGCTATAACTAGTACTCAAAGAGTATATTTCACTCTGTGATGCTATGTGAGGGCAAATGGTTTAAAATCTTTTCTTAACACATACTAAACTGAGCTCCTGTATACAAAGAGAATTGAAAATGAATCTGGATGTGAATGAAAGGGGAGAGGGAGTGGGTAAGGGGGGAGGGTAGCGGGGGGGAGGGGAGGTATGGGTGGGGAAGCCATTGCAATCCACAAGTTGTACCTTGGAAATTTATATTCTAAATAAAAATCAAAAGAAAGATAATGGGGTGTCGAGGAGATGGGGAAGGGAAGTGATTTAGCAGAGGGAATGTGGTAAGCAAAGACTCAGACAGGTAGGGGTGGCTCCCCTTGTCCACATAGTCATGACCTGGGCTGACGTTTGTACCTGGTAGGTGGTCAGGCAGGTTTTGTTGAGTAAAACTAGACAGAAGCACAGTATGAATCTGGACCAGTATCTTCCAAACTCTGTGTTCGTCTTTTTGAAACTGGAAATCGAAATCGCTTTCCATATAAATTTTTTAAATGTTGCTAGCAATTGGAGAATGTGCATTTACCTGCTAGATCAATACCTTCACCCGGCCAGGGTCCTTCTTTCTCACAATCTGACCAAAGTTTGATCAGGGACAGCGTCTTCATCAGTGACCCACATTTTTATTTTTCTTTTTTTAAGATTTTTTTAATTTATGTGAAAGGCAGAGTTACAGAGAGGCAGAGGCAGAGAGAGAGCTTCCATTCACAGGTTCACTCCCCAAATTATCACAATGGTTGAAGCTGGGCTGATCTGAAGCTGGGAAGGAGCCAAGAGCTTCCAGGTCTCCCACATGGCTGCAGGGGCCCAAGCATTTGGGCCACTTTCTGCTGCTTTCCCAGGCCATAGCAGAGAGCTGGATTGGAAGTGGAGCAGCCAGGTCTCAAACTGGTGCTTTACGGGATGCCAGCACTTCAGGCGGCAGCTTTAGCCTTTATGCCGCAGCTCTGGCCCCAACATTTTCTAGGTGATACCTAATGTTTATAAAGGAAAGAAAAGAGTTCAAACGTCTTTGAAGTATACATGCAGCATTTGATTATAATTTTTCATTGATGACATTCATTTCTTCCTATCCCCTCCCATTGAACTCACCTTGATACATATATGCTCCCGGCTAAAGCCATGGAAAATAAACAAGTCTAGGCGGGAGTCATGAATTGCCATTTTGGTGACAAGTACCACTTTGTACATCTGTGACAGACCTTGAGATTATCAGACCAATTCCTGATTCTGAGAGCACAATAGTACAAAGTGTAATTCATCACCAAATTGAGGATCATGGGCCAATGTCATTGTGAGAGGAAAGCACTGGGCCAGGGGCTACGTGTTCCCACCTGTCCACGTACGTCTCATCACATCTGAAGGTTTGGAGGTCCTGTTATCTCCCTGAGACTTGACCTGTTTGTGCAATGAGGATAATATCCCATGTCCTCTGAGAGTTTTTAAGGATTGAAAGAATGAATAGATGTTAAAATGCTTGGAAAGCTGTAAAAGGCACTACATCTACCAACATCATGTTTTATTGCTGTCTGCCTCCTAGGCGGCTTTGCACCCTTCCTCAGTAATTCTGCTCAGCATTTGCAGAATATCATTTTATTTATGCATTCAGAGGAAGGAACGGCTCATTTATTGAAAATTTATTGACTCATGGACGAAAAACAATTAAGAGTTGCATGAAAGGGTGACTTGTGTTGGCTTAGTTTTCTTACAGAAAGAAAGGGAGACACAGTCAAGTGCTGTACAAGGTAATCCAAAGAGCCTGATGATGTTACCCCACACAACCTTGTCTGCCCAGAAAATTCCGATGAACCTCTCAGTTTAAGACTCTCCTCAAGTTGCCTCCTGTGCGTAGCCTTCTTGAGTGGTGGGTCTAATCTCTGTGTTTATCATGACCTCCTACCTGCCCCTTCTGTCAAGGCAACTCCACCCCTCTGTGTTAGGCTTATTTCTTTGCATGTATGTTTCTTCTGGACCACTCTCGGGGAGTGAATCTAACCAGGCACCACCCTGCTTAGGACAGCTGGCTCAGAACTGCATCTTTCACCAGAAGCAGGCAGGACTGACTGGCAAAAAGAAGTACAGCCTTCCAAGTCAAAGGACTGGCCACACACTTGATTCACTGTGGGGATAGGAATGGAGGTCTTCGATAAGTGGAAAACCAGAGTGATCAGCGTGATGGCTCAACAGAAGATCCCAGCTGGGAAATGAGGCTGATTAGAAGACACAAGGGACTGCAGAGACAAACACTAATTCACTGGTATTGACACTCTTGGTTCATTCCCCAGCTTGACAATCTCCATTTCCTATACTCTGAGTAGTTTGCCTACACCCTTTCTTCTGCTGGCTATTTGAGTTAGCTCCCATTCACTTCTCCTTACCCAAAAATACTCTGTCCACTGCTCCAAATAGCCCCAATATTTCTATTGGAATGTTGAAAAGCAATAAGTATGGGGCTAGACCACTTTCAAGACAGCAGGCTTGGCCAGCGCCGGGGCTCACTAGGCTAATCCTCTGCCTGTGGCGCTGGCACCCCAGGTTCTAGTCCCGGTCAGGGCACCGGATTCTGTCCTGGTTGCTCCTCTTCCAGTCCAGCTCTCTCCTGTGGCACAGGATTGCAGTGGAGGATGGCCCAGGTGCTTAGGCCCTGCACCCGCATGGGAGACCAGGAGAGGCACCTGGCTCCTGGCTTCTGGTTTCCGATCGCACCGGCCGCGGTGGCCATTGTGGGGCGAACCAATGGAAAAAGGAAGACCTTTTCTCTCTCTCTCTCTCACTCTCTCTCTCTCACTGTCCACTCTGTCAATAAATAAATAAATAAATAAATAAATAAATAAAATTAAAAATAAAAATAATTAAAAAAGACAGCAGTCTTAAGGAAAGGAGTCTGTGGAAGAATCCGACTCAAGATTTTGGCAATCCACATGGTGACTGTTACTTCTTGCTCATTGTGCCTGTACATCCTAGATAATTTATAAGTGTGTTGAATTTTGAATGGTTATACATCAGTTGAGCATTTCGTATTTTTCTAATCCTACTAAGACTGTCAGGTGTATGGTTTGGATTCTTTATTTATTAAAAAACAGACACCACAAGAATGCATTTATAAAAAGACTAATTGGAAGGGTGATTGACACTTCTCATGCAGCCCAAATCTGCCCCTTTCCCAGTTGCTAGAAGAAAGAGATGGGCTGAAGGGAATGTTTGCTTTGCTCCCAAAAGTCATCAAGCAAGGAAAAATCTACAGTCAGGACAACCCTACCCCACTGCCATACTGACACTAAGGAATAATTGCTTTTTGCTTGAGAAAACAGCAATAGATTAACTATTGCAATATGTAGGAGCCAGTATTTAGAAGGACCACTGAAGAAGCCGAGAGTGTAGGGTGGGAGATGGACAATGACATTGCTTGTTGAGGTAGATAAGATTTGAGAAGAAAGAAAGTATTTAGCACAGTTTTAGGGCAAAAACGTTGGGGGACTGTGGGAATGCAGCTGGCTATGGGATAAGTGCCTTCCTGAAATGTGACCATAGCAACATTCTGTAAGTCAAAACCTGCCTGTTTCCTCTACCAACCATGGACAGTGTCCACATGTCCCAGCTGACAGGATCCTCCGATCTCCAGCTGTACACGCTGCACCATCTCCAGGCATGCTCTGCTCCAGATAAGTGAAATAATTTGAAACTTTCCGGACTTCCTTTGTGAATATTGGATTGACATGTAATTCTTGAACATTTTTAAGGGGTGATGCAACTTTTCATGCACATAGCTTAAATGAATCACATCAGGCAACCAGGCTTTCTATTTTCTTATATTTTCATTGTGCTTGGAGCCTACCAGCTCCTCTATGCCAGTTCTTTACACAGAAGGTTATTATACATTATCATGAACAAAGCCACCACAGTGTTCTGCGAAAAACACCAGGAGATACATTTGCCCTACTGAGTCTAGGTGCCACCCCACACATCCTATTTTTTGGCAATCACTATTTTAAACTCAGATCAAACGTATGAGACAGAACATGTAGCATCAGTCTTTCTGTGTCTTGCTTATTTCACTTGACATGAAGATGTCCATTTCCATTCATTTTTTTGGCGAAAGGCAGGATTTTATTCTTTTTTATGGCAGAATTACACTCCGTTTTGTATATACCACATTTTTTGTCCATTCTGTTGAGAGACACCTATGTTGTTTCTATATTGTGACTATTTTGAATATTGCTGCAATCAACATGGGAGTGCAGTTATCTGTTTTGTATGCCAATTTCATTTACTTTGCGTATAAACCAGAAGTGTGATGGCTGGATCATATGGTATAGCTATTTTCAGTTTCATCTTGAACTCCATTATTGCTGTCCATAATAGCTATACTAATTTACATGCTCATCAACAGTATATAAAGAACACTTTTCTCTCCACATTTCACCTCCATGCATTATTATTTGTCTGATAATAGTTGCTCAAACAGCAACTAAGATAATATCTCATTGAAATCCTTGACAGGTAGTAATATTGAGCATTTTTTCCATGGATTTGTTGCCCATTTTCACTTGTTCTTTGAGAAAGGTCTATTTGGATTCTTTGCACATTTATAGTCAGATTATTATTTATTTTTTTTTTTAGTTTTTTAAGATGCTTATATACTCTGGATATTAATCCCTGTCAGATGCATCATTGACAAATGTTTTCTCACATTCTTTGGGTTTTTTCTTCATTCTATCAATTGTTTCTTTTATAGTATAGAGGGTTTTTTAGTGGGACTTAATCCTACTTCTCTGTTCTTGCTTTTGTTGCCCATGCTTTTGAGCTGTTATCCAAAAAAGTCATTGTCTATGCCAGTGTCTTGAAGTATTCAGCTATGCTTTCTTCTAAATATTCCATAGTTTCAGGTCTTAAATTTGAATACTTGATCCATTTTGAGGTGACTTTTACATAGAGTGAGAGGTGAGTTGGAGTTTTTGTTTCAATCCTTTGTATACAGACATCCATTTGTCCCACCACATCGGTTGTTTCTATTTTTACTTATTGAAGTCTTTGTTTAGTGGAGCATTAAGCTCTTCACTTTAATGTAAATTAAATTACATCATCTCAAAAATTCAAAATGAGAGAAGGAAAAAAAGAAGGGAAAGAGAGAGAGAGAAACAGGATGGAAGGAGGGAAAAAGGTGGAATAAAACAAGGTGGAGGGAGGGGAAAAAAGGGAGCAGTGAAGGGAGTATCACTATACTCTTAGAATTGTGTCTATGAACCACATTGAATCTGTTCCACTTGTATTAATATCATATTAACATAAAAATAAAGAAAAAATGTTTTAAAAAAAGAGACTGTCTTTGCCCTGGGATGTGTCTTAGCTACTTTGTCAAAGATAAACTTGTTGTAAATGTATGGATTTCTTTCTGGGGTTTCTTTCACTATTCCGTTCACTTATGTGCCTATTTTTATGCCAGTATCATGGGTTTTTGGTACAACAGCTCACAGTGTGTTTTGAAATCTGGTATCATGTTTCCTTCTTACTGTTCAAGATGGTTTGGGCTATTCAGGGTCTTTTTTGTTTCCATATACATTTTTAGGATATTTTTCTAGTTTTGTGAAGAATGTTATTGATATTTTGATGGTGATTTCATTGAATCTGCAATTTGCTTTGGGTAATATGGATATTTAAGCAATGTTCATTTTTCCGTTGATGAAAATGAAAGTTCTTTCCATTCTTTTGTGTATTGTGGTAAACTTCATACATTAGGTTTTTTTGTCTTTTTCATTGAAAAGATCTTTCACAATCTTGACTAAATTTATTCCAAGGTATTTTATTTTTTTGGTGGATATTGTGAATGGAATTTCTCTTTTAATTTCTTCATCAATGAGTTCATTATTGGTATACAAATACCAGGTCTCCCACATGGGTGCAGGGACCCAAGCACTTGGACCATCTTCCACTGTTTTCCTAGGCTCATTATCAGGGGGCTGGATCAGAAGGAGCAGTCAGGTCTAAAACCAGAGCCTATATGGGATGCCGGCACTGCAGGCAGAGACTTAACCTTCTACGTTGCAGCGCCAGACCACCATGTTTTTACTTAATTTCACCATTGTGAGGGGTCAGAGGCAGTATTTCTTGGAGGAACTGAACATCTCTTGATCACATTTGTCTAGTGCTTACCCTATCCCTCCCAAGTGTTCCAATTAGATGAGGTAGAGCAGGAATTTTGCAAGCTAGAGAATGTGAAAACTGTGTCTCCTTCCAAGGAGCCTTCATGTGCCCCTGATGTTGATATTAACCACAGAGAACCTGGAAACTACCAACAGGAAGAGCATCACCAGGTTTGTAATGCACACAGCGCACCCTGCACAAGCTGTTTGGAGAGGTCAGAGGTAGCACTGGGCTTCAGGGAGCTCCTTCCACTCACATTTCCTGGGCTTCTCCTTGTTGCAAGGCTCTGTCCTCAGGGCTGGGTAAATAGCCAAAAAAGCTGAGCCTACTGCCTTCAAGGAGCTCACAGCCATGTGAGGGAGGAAGACAAAATGAGTGATTACAGTAGAGTCTGGTCAATCCTATGAGCAGGAGAAACAAACAGGACAACAGGAATCATGGTGGAGGAGCAGAGTGAGGATACCCACGGGGTTCCCAAAAGTGCTGCTTCAATGATGTCTTTAAGAGACATGATGAGGCCGGTGCCATGGCTCAATAGGCTAATCCTCTGCCTGCAGTGCCAGCACACTGGGTTCTAGTCCCAGTTGGGCAGCCGGATTCTGTCCCAGTTGCCCCTCTTCCAGTCCAGCTCTCTGCTGTGGCCCAGGAGTGCAGTGGAGGATGGCCCAGGTCCTTGGGCCCTGCACCCACTTGGGAGACCAGGAGGAAGCACCTGACTCCCGGCTTCGGATCAGCGTGGTGCGCCCGCCACAGTGGCCATTGGAGGGTGAACCAAAGGAAAAAGGAAGACCTTTCTCTCTGTCTCTCTCTCTCACTGTCCACTCTGCCTGTCAAAAAAAATTTAAAAAAAAAAAGAGACATGATGATACTGGTACACACCCACGGGAAGGCAATGCACCTGAGGGGAGAAGACGAACCATGAACACCTGTGAATGTATGTCCCCAACTGAACTGGGTTTCCTAGGAGGGCAGGCGTGGGCCAGGAGAAGACATGAAAACACCCCACTTGCAGGCACCAACGTGATATGGGGTTGAGGTATGTGTGCCCCGCTGCAGCTACAGACACCATCCTGGTGCCCAACTACCATGAGAAAGAATGAAGGGAAACGCCTTCTGTATCTCAGAAATGCTTCTAAGTATCCCTTCCTTCCGTTCTAATCATGTGAAGTTGAATTGTTATGTCTAAAGTTCTCTCCTGATGTATTTTAACTGTGACCTAAAGATTTCTCATGTGCAGTGAACTGCAGCCTAATGATGTGTGAACAGACTGTAACCTGTCTTCATAACAAGTAGCGAAGTCTCAGCCAATCACAAGTGGTTGACGATTCCAGTTATGTTCAAATAAGATGGCAGAGAGCAGTCACCAAGAAGTCTATCTCTTCCTCACTTCCATTTTCTGTAGGTCACTTCTTTCTCTCTGGATATAAATACAACCAGCCCCTCTGATAGGGAAGGCTCTCAGAACCATTTTGGTCTGGACTGCTGCCTCTGCTAGAATCCCAAACAAAACCAACAAAGATTGCAAAAATAAATCTACTGCCACTTTCTTCTTTAGCAATTCACATGCTTGTTGCTAAAATCTTACCCTCTTTCAGATCGCAAACCTCTTTAGACTATATCAAGGCCTATGGACTACATGGTTCTAGAAACACATGTATATATTACACACATGTAATTTTTATACCATTTTATTGCCTTTGTAGTCCTGCTGAAATGTATCGATGGACATCATGGTTAACTATTGTGCAAACCAGACTCTAACAAGTTTCTCTGCTTAGTGTCTCTCTCCATTGACATCAAGAGTTCAGCAACAGCACATTAAAGGAAGCAGGTGATGAGTAAAGTGTTCTTGGAGTGAGAAAGCCATGGCAGTGCCTTAAAGAAAAGGAAGATTCATCTCACAACACTTGGACTACATTTCTTGCTTTCTGTTTGGATCCTTTATCTATGCATGTACCCCTTACATGTTCTAAAGGTGGCAATTTTGAATAGGATTCACTAGGTCTCTCTGACACAGAGTAGAGAATAGCACTATTTCCATGAGCTAGCCAGAGTAAGTAGAATCTCTTGTATGTTATTATTTTGCAACCAACCTGGTGTCCTGGGTGAAATCAATCTGGGAGCAACTGTAGTCTCACAGCTACAGGCACTCATATTTTAGTGATTATCCTAATATTGTTACATTGTAGCTGATTCGGACGATGTCTGAATAACTCTGCAACAAGGCATCTTATTCCTGGTGTTTTAACAAGTCTTTGTGTGTGTGTGTCTTGGGAACTTGGGGTTGGAAGAGCAAATGATTTCATTTTTAGGTTCAGTGTGCTGAGAGGATTATTTACATCTGCTGCCAT
The DNA here is from genome assembly GCA_949820135.1 of Sylvilagus floridanus. Lineage (NCBI taxonomy): Eukaryota > Metazoa > Chordata > Mammalia > Lagomorpha > Leporidae > Sylvilagus > Sylvilagus floridanus. The sequence continues at coordinate 65,640,933 of OX463236.1, read as the reverse complement.
TAGGCTCAGGTATATATCAATATTTATTGCTAATTCAATGTCAAAATTTGGTCTTACTCTTTAAAGTCAATATGTGCTTCTTAGAGCTATAAATCTGTATAATCACCAGAGTTTAAATCAATACCTGTTTATTACCTATTTATCAACTATGAGTCAACCTTTCTGCATTTCAGATACTTAGCAATGTTGGACACCAGGCTTCTAGGGATGGAGCATCGCTGAAATGACCACTGAGATTCAAAAATTCCAATATTATCTGACCTTAACGTTTGCTACAAGAACCGAAATAAAAGCAATACAACAGAAAAGACCTACAAAGTAGTTTCTGGGCCAGAAAATTGTTGAGTTATAAAATATTTACAGCTGAAGATATGAAAATGCATATAAGTGTATTCTAATGTTATATCTTTAACACTGGAGCAAAACGTTGATCAAATTACCTAAAAAACATACTTAGCCAACATACAACACAAAAACTGACTTTTCCCATCTAATGATCTTGGTTTTGTTGTGGGAGACATTTTATAAAGATTATTTTATCTGTCAAGCAGGGAGAGACAGAGAAAATCTTCCATCTGCTGATTCACTCCCCTAAATGGCCACAATGGGCAGGGCTGGACCAGGCTGACATCTGGAGCCAGAAATTCCATTCTGGGTTCCACATGGGGGACAGGGGCCCAAGCACTCGGCCATCTTCTGATGGTTTCCCAGGCACATTAGCCAGGAGCTGGATTGGAAGGGTAGCAGCTGGCACTCAAACCCAGGTTCTTTTTTTTTTTTTTTTTTTGACAGGCAGAGTGAACAGTGAGAGAGGGAGAGACAGAGAGAAAGAGAAAGGTCTTCCTTTTTCCATTGGTTCACCCTCCAATGGCCACTGCGGCCGGCACACCACGCTGATCTGAAGGCAGGAGCCAGGTGCTTCTCCTGGTCTCCCATGGGGTGCAGGGCCCAAGCGCTTGGGCCATCCTCTACCACACTCCCTGGCCACAGCAGAGAGCTGGCCTGGAAGAGGGGCAACCAGGACAGAATCTGGCGCCCTGACCAGGACTAGAACCCGGTGTGCCGGCGCCACAAGGCGGAGGATTAGCCTAGTGAGCCACGGCGCCGGCTTATACCCATGTTCTTATATGAGATACTGGTGTCGCAAGTGATGGATTAACTCACTTCCCCAAAACATCAGCCCCTGTGAGAGCTATTTTAAGTACAGAATCAGATGCCAATGGAAAATCCTTCTTCAGAAGCCAGCTGATGGCCTCATCAGAGATGGGGCTCAAACCCAATGTCTGGTTTGGGTGAGCAGTGGGTCACCAAGAGGAGTGACTCAGTGGTGGCTTCAGCTATGCTGGCTGTAGCTAACCCTCAGCCCTGTCAAACTCTCCCCTCAGAGGACTCCTTTGCATCCTTCAGGGGATGTTCAGGGCTTGGCCAGGCCAAAATCAGGAGGAAGGAACTCCATCTGGATCTCCCACATGAGTGGCAGAGATTCAAGGGCTTGAACCATCATCTACTGCCTTCCCAGGCTCATTAAAAAGAATCTGGATCGGAAGTAGAGGAGCTGGAACTCAGACTGGCACTCTGATATGGGACGCAGGTACCCAGGTGGGGGCTTCACTCACTGTGCCACAATGTTGGCCCCATTATCTCCTTTTCTAGAATTCCTTATTTCAGTTACGTATCTTTTATTTATAAAGTTGTCAATAGATACTTTTCAATAGATGCTTTCTCTCTGTTAAAATTCTCCATGATTTTCTCGAGGTTCTTGACCATATAAATCATAGTCCTTTTAAAGTCTGATACATGATAGCTCCAATATCTAAATTGTTTGCATTGTTTTTTTTTTTTTCCTGTAGACATGTTGGTCATTTGGTCCTGTGTCCTGGCATGCCTGGTAATTTTTGTACTCAATATCCATGTGTTGTGTATGAAATAAACGCTGGCTCTCTGCGTAACATCTGGGCTGTGGACAGATCACCCTAATCAAGGTGAGGCTGCCTTGGGCTTTGCTGCACCTGTTCCCAGTAGCCTCTTACTCTTAAGGGGTGGCTCTCACTCCTGCTCATCTTCCTTGGGTCTTAGTGGGGGTCTGCTGTGCTCACCAGGACCCCTTCAGGACATGCTGCTCCTCAACATCAGGAGCCTGAGGAAATCTCTGCTTGGCAATCATCTGCGTTAAACAAAATGAACTTGACCCTGGAGGGTCCCTGTAACTTGCATTCTTGAGTCCTTCCAATAAAACTGCAATCCAGCCTTTGTACCTCAGCAAGCTAAAACCCTAACTCAGGAATGAGTTCCAGCCAATCAGCATCTGAGCTTCAGCCAACCTCAGGCAACCGAGTCTCCAACCCATGTTCAAATAAGGCAAATACCATCTCACTAGTCCAAGTGATCAATTTCAGTTCACAGTTGATCATAATGATAGGACTAAGAATCAAAGGGATCACACAAACAAGACTAGTGTCTGAAAATACTAACCGACAGAACAAAAAAGGGAGAGAACGATCCAACATGGGAAGCGGGAGACACAGCAAACTCATAGAAGGGCAGATGTCCTAAACAGCACTCTGGCCTCAGAATCAGCCCTTAGGGCATTCAGATCTGGCTGAAAAGCCCATGAGAGTATTTTAGGCATGGAAAGCCAAGACACTCTGGAAAAAAAAAGAAGACCTAAATGAAAGATCTCTGCGAGTGAGATCCCAGTGGAACAAATGGGGCCATCAAAGAAGGAGGTACCTGTCTCTGAAGGGAGGAGAGAACTTCCACTTTGACTATGACCCTGTCTGAAAAAGATCGAAGTCGGTGAACTCAAAAGGCTTTCATAGCCTTGGCAACTCATGACTAGAGCCTAGGGAGATTACTGATACCATAAACAAGAGTGTCAAATTGTTAAGTCAACAACAGGAGTCACTGTGCACTTACTCCTCGTGTAGGATCTCGGTCCTTAATGTGCTGCACATTGTCATTTAATGCTATAACTAGTACTCAAATAGTATTTTTCACTTTGTATTTCTATGTGGATGCAAACTGTTGGAATCTTTATACTAAACTGATCTTCTGTATATAAGAGAAATGAAAAATGAATCTCGATGTGAATGGAAGGGGAGAAGGAGAGAGAAAGGGGAGGGTTGTGGGTGGGAGGGAAGTTATGGGGGGGAAAGCCATTGTAATCCATAAGCTGTACTTTGGAAATTTATATTCATTAAATAAAAGTTTAAAAAAAAATAAGGCAAATATGAAACCAGAACTAATCCAGTTTTCTCTAAATGTTTTTACAGACGCCATTGTAAGTGGGAGTCTTCCTGATTCTCCTCTGGCTCTGAGCACTGCCCAATTCTCCATCTTTCTTTATTCAATTAAGCTCTGTTAAATGTAATTTGTCTCGAGTTTTTCCTTTTAACACCTCAAAGGGAAATCGCAAGCAGAAGTTCTGCCTCAGTTTTGTGTTTCTGGCATCTCCAAGATCTTTACTTCAGTCTGTGTCACTATGGCAGCTCCCAAATTCATCAGGGATGCTGCTGCTTCCCCTGCTCAGTCTCCCACACTGAGGACTGGTCAGAGTCCTGGGAAATACCATGACACTTACACGCCTTGCCTCCTTTTTGGAGCGCTGCCTCTGGCTGCTGGGGCCATGTTGTCCCATGTCTCCTTTCATTTATTTTTCATCCAGGCCTTGTAGCTGTCTTCCGTGGAAAGATTAGGTAATATGTGCTACTGTGCTGTGGCAAGAAGTACCAAGCCATTTTCCCACAGCTGTTATAACTGTGGGTCTCCTGTGCTGAGTATTTTCTTTAACACATTCTCACTTAGTTCTAACCCTAGTTATTCTCATTTTTGAGATAAGGATAGTGATTATTAAAACAGTAAATCTGTAACTTAAACGTGGTGTAGTGTGATCTGAAAACTTACCTGTTTTGAAATGAGCTAGACGTCCTCATACCAAAACCTGAAGGTGTAATTCCCTGATCTTATTTCTAGAAGTTGCCATCAGAGTTTAATTCTTTTTAATGAAACTCCTGACAGATAACCTGAGAATTCACTTTTCACCCCTAAGGTATCTATAAGAATGGAATCAGAAAAATTATTTTATCATCCCAAAATATTACACCAAATTAAAATGTCAGCTCAAGCTAACAAATTGCCACCGGGTGGAGGACAATCATGGGAGCTTCATTTCATCGAGAACTTTAAGGTGATTTGGGGTTTCCTCTTGTGAAAGTGCAGAGGAAGTGATGAAAATGATGTAGAATACTTGCATGTACCTTGAAGTTCTGACAACGCTGGAAATTTTGATGGGTGACTTTTCTTTGCTATACTAAAGCTCTACATTTTAATTCTGGATAAGTTCCAAAATTAAATAATTATAATTATGAATTCAAGAGAATGTTTGATATTAATCCAGTGCACTGGGTGCATAATACACCTGTTACACATTATTTTACTCAATGGTCTCCAATAATGTGCACATTTTAGCAGCTCCTGAGACTTCTTTATGTAGCTTTTCAGAGTCTGGATCACCTCTTGGAGCAAGGCTAGACATTGCTAATACAGCATTCTGTGCTTTAATCAGGACTGCCATGTAAAATATAATTTTAGAATAGTTATTAGAAACTGAAAGAAAGGTATATCCTCAAGAAGCAGAAATTAAGGAGTGCCCAGCCAATATTCTAAACAAGTGAGCCAATGCCTCTGGGGCACAGAGAGATATCAGAAGTAAATAGAGACACCAGTGGCCAGAGTCTGACCAACCAAATGAGATTAGAAGAGGTAGCCTTGGGCCTGGACTAGGCAAGAAGTTAACAATAACAACATTGCAGAAACCTGATGGTGATGCATCACCTATAATAATTGGTCCTTTACTGTGCTCCAGGCAAGATCCTAAGTATTCCACATTTATTAAGTCATTTAATTCTCATAATGACTGTGCATATATTAAGAAGACAGGTTCTATTTAAAAAAAAAAACTAAAGCACATATAATGGTCCCAGCACTAAAGCAAAGACTTATTTCTGTCTCCTGAAACAGTATTGGCTTGGACAGGTGTATATGTCAGGGATGCTCCTTCTGTGGAGCCATCCAAGAGTTCTGGCTGATAGAAGCCCTGTTGTCTTCAAACTACTTTTCTAACATCACTTCAAAATTAGTCTGTGTTGCAGCTAGCAGGAAGCAGAAAGGAGATGAATGAGACTCAAAGCAGGCTGTTTATGGGTCAGGCTGAGAAGCAGCTCACATCACTTACCATCCATAGCCGATTGGTTAAACTCAATAACAGTAAAGGAACCTGGGAAGTTCTTCTAGCATTGTGCCCTGGTTGAAGAGGAGACAGGTTAATGAACAGCCAGCAATGTCTGCCATAAATGGCTGAGAAGAATCACGTTATCATCATTTCATGTAGGAGGATCCTGAGTGCATGGCAGTTAACTGCTTGAGGTCACAGAGAAATGAGGACTGCAGCCCCAGTTGAGTGATTCCACTTCTCAATCTGGAACACACCATGATGCTCCACTGTCTTTCTTCAAGAAGGAGGAACTCAACAAGTGTACCAAGCAGGACCAGGAAAGTGGGAAGAAAATATGTAACTGCTCAGGTAGAAAAATATTTAACTGCTCAGGATTCCATGGAAAAATAAATTAACCTCCTGGCTGTGCCATTTGCTAATGTTCATTTGAAATTTTCACTACTGTGTCATGAAATTCCAAGCTGAGAAATTAATGAGAAAACTGGTCCGTGGCCCATGAAGACCCTGAGAAGCTCAGCAGAGGCAAAAGTGGAACGACTTCGAGGGCCACATCCACAGCATCAGGTTTCTATGAACCACAAAGGGGAAAAGAATCCCTGAGCATCAACTCATCTGAAGCTCCCCAAGGAAATTAATTCAGGGAACTATCATCTCAACAGTACAGCTGTGAGGTTCCTTATCAAGACCTTGCAGCTAGATTGAAAAGACTTCTCAGAGATTTTGGGGACTCTCCAATAGCAACCTCACACATGGCCTATCCCAAAAAGGAAATGGGAAGGAATTTTCATCTAACATGTGATACATTTATAATTTCTTAAAAGAAATTTTTTCAGCTCAACCTGAAAGGATGTGTGACAGCTCAAAATGAAAAGTGTTCTCTAGGGCTCTATCTTCTACAGGAAGGAAGCAGTCTGAGAATGCCACTCACCTGCACTGGGTACCATTTCCTGTGGAATCCAGGGGAGGACTTGGATGGCAGCTTCAGGAGCTGTGCACTGTATAGATGTGTCTGAATCAATTCCAGGACCAAGGTGCACCAGCATCTTTGATACAACTTCAGTATCCCTACTAGATTGTCTATTGTAGTTATCTTTGCCTCATCAATGGACACTGGATGATGACAAACAGACACTAAGCCTGATTATTCACAGCACTTCTATTCAGATGAGCCAATAATTGAGAAATACCCAAGGGGCCTGTGACCCAAGACCATTGTCTGCACCTGGGTTTGATGGGCAGGGAGAGATCCTGGAACTTACAGCCTGAACCTGATGCTATGCCGGGAGAAGACCTGGGAGGCTTTGAAGGAAGTGAGTATGTTTTATAAGGGAGAAGTCAGTGATGCTGGAGAGGACCGTGAAAGCTGTTTAGCAAACATGGCCTGCATCCCTCATGGAGTCTGTGTTGCCTATGACTCAGGTTAGCCAGCAGAACATGATGGAAATTGTACTGTGCCAACTCTGAGCCTACACTTTTCAAAGGCCTGGTGGTTTCTGTTGTACATTTTGGGGACCCTCAATCTATCGTATAAAAGGTCTTGCTACCTTTTGTGAGACACAATACAAAAATCCCATGGGGAGGCTAAACAAAGCAGAAGAGAACCTGAGACATCTAGGAGGAGAGTGACTTAGGTATTGCAAGAACCCACTTGAGCCTAACCTTCCAACCATTTCCCACCCTTGACTTTCTAGCCCGGTTGAGCCTCCGATAACTGCATCCCCCGCTAACATCACCGAGAGTAGAAGCATAACCCAGGTGAATCCCTCAGTGAAATGGTTCCTGCTTTCAGCCCCTATTTTTAGAGGCAATTTGTTATGCAGCAACAGAAAAACAAAATCAAGATTTAATCCTGTACTTGGAGCTTCCAATCTCGCTATGCAAATTAACCCCCTATGTAGCTTTGCAGCCTCTTCATCTTCCGTATCCCAATGGTCCTGTGGTCTCCACACGTGCAGTGAACACTGCTACCCTCACGCCTTGGCTGATGTAGCACCACGTCCTTCCTGGTTGTGGGAGACAATTGTGTTCTTCCAAAGCAGCAAAAAAAAAAAAAGTGAGAAAGAAGAAATAATAGCACAGGATGAAATCAGGTGTCCCAGTGATTAGACAAAAGGGAAGATGAAAGGAGAGAAAGAAAGGTTATTGAGGGGGAAGACTTCTCTGTGAATTTTAAACAGTGAGCCAACATATGGCACCTATTACATGTATATTTATGCATATGGATTTATGATAATGCTGTGGTCCATATGGAGAAAGCTAGCCCACCTGCCAACAAGTATACTTATCTGAAATGGCCAGATGTCTCTACCCAAACCTGGAGAACAATTTTGGAGCCATGAGAAGCAAATGCAGGTGGAAGTACACTTGCAAAAAAAAAAGCCATTACAAATAAAAATTCCTTGTGATTTTCTCAGCGAATACAAAATAATGATGCATTTAAGTGCTTCAGAAAATATGCAGTTGATCACAAAGTCAGATGCCTGTAGGGGCATCAGTGAAAAATTCTTAACTCCTTGTGAAATATATTGTCTGTCTTTTTAAGTTTAAAACATGTCAAATATATAAAAATGAAAAAAGAATATGTCATCGAAGTGCAAAAAACAATATCGTAATGAATCCCTTTGTACCCATTTTTAAGTTCAGCTGCTGCCCATTCTTGGCCAGTCTTGCTTTATTTATTCTTTCACTTAGTTCCTTGTTTTCCAAGTTATTCAGAAGAAAATCTAGGACATCATATAATTTTATTCACAAGCGTTTTAATGTTTCTCCGGAACAAGAGGATTTTTTAAGCATACCAAGTCTTAACAACTGACAATAATTCTTTCAGATCATCATATTCCCAGTGTTCATATTTCTAATTGTGTCATAAAGGTTGTTTTTTCCCAATGATTTATTTGTTTATACCAATAGGCAAATCAAGTTTATGTATTGTGATTGGATGATATGTTTCTTAAATCTCTTTCACCTCTAAGTATTTTCCCTACATCTCTTTTTATTTCTGCAGCTCATTTGTCAAACAAAGAAAGTTGTTTGTTCTATGGATATTTCACAATTGGGGTTTCTGATTGCATCCCCAGGGTGTTGTTTTGTATGTTTTGCAATCCTCCGTATTTTTGTAAATTTGAACGTAGAGTTTTGACTAGATTTGGCTTCTTTTTCTCTTTCTCCTCTTCCCCTCCTCACCTTGACTGTTCATTTTCTTTGTTAGACTGCTTAATCAGTGATGCATCCTTCCACTAGGTTGCAGTTTTGTCTGCCTATTCATGATGATGGCAGCCTTTGATCATCAACCCCAGACCCACTGATTCACTAGGAGTGACAGAATGCTGGCATTCTTTTTAAAATGCTCATTTATTTTATCAGAGAGCAAGAGGAAGACAGAGAGAGGAAGAGATCATCCATCCAGTGGTTCAATTCCCACATGCTACCAACACCTGAAGCGGAGTCAGGCAGAAGTCAGGAGTCCAGAACTCAATTCCATTTCCCTGTGTGGGTGGCAGGAAGCCAAACACTTGAGCCATCATCAACTGCCTCCCATTATGTGCATTAGCGGGAAGCTAATCATAAGCAGAGCCAGGACTCGAACCCAGAACCTCCAATATAAGATGGGAGTGTCCCTAACAGCTTTGTAACCATAGCACCAAATGCCCACCCCAAAATGATGGCATTCTAATGTTGTATTTCAATTTTATTTATAAATTGAAATCATTCACAAAGAGAAACTTTGCCTACTGGGTAGTAAAGTCAGGGAAATGTTTGCTTCTCTTTATTTACAAGTGTTCTAAATAAAAAGTTGGTTTACCTGCTCCTCCAACATGAAACATATACTCAATTTTGACGTGTCATTATAGGTGACATGGATTTCATCATATTTTTTGTGTTTCAATCAACTGTAGTTAGTGTTTCTTCTCTGGCTAGTTTGAGTATATTCAAGACGCTTCCTGGGATTTTTTTAATGAGAGGCAGAGACACAGAGTGGAGAGGAGAGAACGTTTCCTTTCATTTGTTTGCTCTTTTGTTTGCTCTCTATAGTAGCCAAGGTTATGCCATGCTGAAGCTAGGAGTCAGATCTGTGGGATGCAGGAAACAAATTATTGTACCATGATTAGCAGTAAGCCGGAGTCAGGAGCTATACCCAGGAATCAAACGCAAGCACTCAAATATTGGATGAGGGTGTCTTAAACAGTCTTAATTGCTAGGATAAATGCCCTCTCAACCTCTGGAGTTTTTGAGATGACCTTAGTAGTTCTTGGCATCTATCATCTGTGATAGCTTCCATGTTTAGTCTTCACATTTCTTCCCCAGAGGTGGAATCAGTCATTTCCCCCAGGGCTGTGGCTCATTTTAATGGAGTATAATATTTCAGGGCCAAAATCTGCACTATGAACTCTATGCTTACTCCTTACTTCTGGATTTGCGGTTTTCTAGGACACTTTAGTTGACAAAAATATGTGTGTTTGAGGTGTTAAATAAAGCTAGCAAATTCAAATGCATGATTATAAAATTTTTATTTAGCCCTTTCAACCTCATGTCTGTGCCTTCTCTCCCTCACAGTGAACTCCAGTTCTCCATAACACACAGAATGGTGGCGAATCATCTAAATATTCTCAGATCATGTTTTGATAGCCTCAGTATACCCACACTACTCCAGCAATATGACCACTGAAAAGGATTTCACTTTGCTCTTTGTATTGCAAACAGATTTTGTATAAGACTACACCGCTGGAAATGTACAAATCACAGTGTTTTCAAGCCCCTTAGAACATTTTTCTGTATGTGGTTATGCAACCAAGTGGATGCACATTTGAAGGTTTGTCTCAGTTTATTTAAGTTTTCAAGCCCAGTTTAAGTCACATTTGCTTTATAATTATGTAAAATGTTTTCATGGTGCTAAAATCAAGTTTATGCAGCAAGGTCTTAAGGAAGTCTAGCTTCTATCCTTTTCCTCCAGGTTTTGTCCCTTCTGCAGGCAAACAGTTTAAAAATCATATCCCTCTATTGTGGAGTGTTTGGATGTACATGTAACCATATCTCCCCTTCTCAGCTAAATGGCAGTACACTAAACCCATTTTTTCTACCTGGCTTTATTTTTATTTCACTGATATAACTGTGTACAGGTCAATAGATACACCTCTCATCGATTTTATGACGTTGTGTAGATACACCATAGCATATTGAACTTTATGTATAGATATGTAACGGGCCAGCACAGTGGGGCACTAGATTAATACTCTGCCTGCAGTGCCGGCTTCCCATATGGGCACCAGTTCTAGTCCCAGCTGCTCCTCTTCCAATCCAGCTCTCTACTACGGCTTGGGAAAGCAGTAGAAGATGGCCCAAGTGCTTGGGCCCCTGCACCCACATGGGAGACCTGGAAGAAGCTCCTGGCTCCTGGCTTCAGATCGGCACAGCCCTGGCTGTTGCAGCTATTTGGGGAGTGAACCAACGGAAGGAAGATCTTTGTCTCTCCCTCTCACTGTCTGTAACTCTACTTCTCAAATAAATAAATAAAATCTTTTTTAAAAAAATGTAAGTAATTTCTAGTCTAGTTTTTTTTTGACTACAGAAGCTTGAGGGGAATGGCCATTAGAACTAACTAGGCTTTAGAACCTCTGTCAGTGTATCTGTGGTGTAGATTCATACAGTTACAATCACTGGGAGGAAGAATAGAGGCTTGTGCACTTTTGTTACACATTTCCAAATCCTACTCCTGATTTATAGTCTGAAAAACAAATCCAATTTCATCATTTCTTGCTGATTTTAGATGATCCGCATCAGGTGGATGCAGTGGCATAGCAGGTTGACCTGTGCCTTGGAACACCTGCGTCTCCTATCAGAGTGCCAGTCCAGTCCAAGTCCTGGCTACTCCACTTCCAATGCAGTCTTGTTAACATGCCTGAAAAGCAGCAGATGATGGCTCAAGTGTCCTGAGTTTCTGTCACCTATGTGGGTGACTTGGATGGAGTTGGGGGCTCCTGGCTTCAATCCCGCTCAGGGCCAACCATTTTTTTAAAACTTTTATTTAATAAATATAAATTTCCAAAGTACAACTTTTGGATTATAGCGGCTTTTTCCCCCCATAACCTCCCTCCCACCCTCAACCATCCCATCTCCCATTCCCTCTCCCGTTCCCATTCACATCAAGATTCATTTTCAATTATCTTTATATGCAGAAGATCAATTTAGTATATACTAAGTAAAGATTTCAACAGTTTGCACCCACACAGAAACACAAAGTATAAAGTACTGTTTGAGTACTAGTTAAACTGTTAATTCACATTGTACAACACATTAAGGACAGAGATCCTACATGGGAGTAAATTCACAGTGACTCCTATTGTTGATTTAACATTTGACACTCTTATTTATGACATCAGTAATCACCCGAGGCTCTTGTCATGAGCTGCCAATGCTATGGAAGCCTCTTGAGTTCACCAACTCCGATCTTATTTAGGCAAGGCCATAGTCAAAGTGGAAGTTCTCTCCTCCCTTCAGAGAAAGGTGTATATATATATATATATATATATATAAAGATTTATATAATATATATATAATATATAAATATATATATATATAATATATAAAGATTTATATATAAATAAATATATATATAAATATTATATATATATAAAGCTTTTATTTAAAGAATAAAAGAATATAAATTTCCAAAGTACAGCTTATGGATTACAATGGCTTCCCCCCTCCCATAACTTCCCTCCCACCCGCAACCCTCCCCTTTCCCGCTCCCTCTCCCCTTCCATTCACATTCAGATTCATTTTCAATTCTCTTTATACACAGAAGATCAGTTTAGTACATATTACGTAAAGATTTCAACAGTTTGCCCTCACATAGAGACACAAAGTGAAAATACTGTTGGAGTACTAGTTATAGTATTAATTCACAATGTACAGCACATTAAGGACAGAGATCCTACATGATTTTTTTTAAAAAATGATTATCTATGCAATTTCCAATTTAACACCAAGATTTTTTAATCATTTGCAATTATCTTTATATACAGAAGATCGATTCAGTATATACTATGTAAAGATTTCATCAGTTTGCACCCACACAGAAACACAAAGTGTAAAATACTGTTTCAGTACTAGTAATAGCATTATTTCACATTGGATAACACATTAAGGACAAATCCCTCATGAGACGTAAGTACACAGTGACTCCTGATGTTGATTTAACAATTTGACACTCTTGTTCATGGCGTCAGTAATCTCCCTAGGCTCTAGTCATGAGTTGCCGAGGCTATGGAAGCCTTTAGGGTTCGCCGACTTCGATCTTTTTCAGACAGGGTCATAGTCAAAGTGGAAGTTCTCTCCTCCCTTCAGAGAAAGGTACCTCCTTCTTTGATGGCCCATTCTTTCCACTAGGATCTCACTCACAGAGATCTTTCATTTAGGTCTTCTTTTTTTTTCCAGAGTGTCTTGGCTTTCCATGCCAAAAATATTCTCATGGGCTCTTGAGCCAGATCTGAATGCCTTAAGGGCTGATTCTGAGGCCGGAGTGCTATTTAGGACATCTGCCATTCTATGAGTCTGCTGTGTATCTCGCTTCCCATGTTGGATCATCCTCTCCCTTTTTCATTCTATCAGTTAGTATTAGCAGACACTAGTCTTGTTTGTGTGATCCCTTTGACTCTTACCTATCAGTGCAGGGCCAACCATTTTGAGATTGAAACAGTGGACGGGAGATTTCTCTTACCCAACCCTCTCTGCCTTTCAAATAAATAAACAAATATTTTTTTTTAAAAAAAAGTGATTCACATTAAATTATTACTGCTAACAATATACAGCAGTGCCAGTCTCCTAGCCTAGCCAAGAAAGTATATACATATTGTTAAAATTAGGATTCCTGCCAATTTAGTGGGATAAGAAATGAAATCTTCATTTAGGTTCAATATGGCTTGTTTATTAGCAAATATGAGCATGTTTTCATAAGATTAAGAATAATTCACATCTAATTTCCTGTAACTGATATGTTACTCTAATTCATCTTTCTTTGGGGTCCTTAGTCATTTTCTTCCATAATATTAGAAACTATTTGCATATTAAGAATAAAAACCCCTTTCTTATAAAATAAATTGAAAACAACTTTTTCTGGTCTGTAATATGTCATTCTTTATTTATAGTGTAGCCCTGAAAACCACTTTTTAAATTTTTATTAGTCAAACTTAGACAGTTTTAATGCTATTTTTTCTAGAGTTTGAATCAATCCCAACTCATACAGGATGTTCATTCATGTTTTCTATTTTAACTTACGTATTATTCCATTTTTTAACACTGAAATCCCTGATCCCTTTTAAATTAACATATTGAGTGAAGAATCAATCTAATTTCATGTTTCTTTCCAGTTAGCCAGAAACACATTTCTTTCTAACATCTTTCTTTTCCCCACAGATGTGAGATCCCACCTGAGTGTTCCATTAAACTTTTAAATATACATAGATTTGGTTTTGGGTGTCCAATCTTACTTAACTCTGCTCTTCTTGTAGCAATATTCCACTGCTTTACTTTATACTTGAAGAATGGTTTATTGCATATTTTAACGCCTGGAAGAAGTAAGCCTACATCCATTGCTTTTCCAAATAGTGTTATAAGCAAATTGTCTTGATATAGATAAAAACTTTATGGCTTTTATTTTATTAGGGTTGTTAAAGTTAGGATAGTGTTCAGTCTAACAAGAACATGGCTAGATAATGATGTATTATTTTCAAATGCTATTAAATTTTGTTTGCTAGTATTCTATTTAACATATTTTAATTGATATCCATGTTATTTTAATAATATTGTGGGGGTTAGCACTGTGGTAGAGGCAGTGAAGCCACTGCCTGCAGACCCAGCATCCCATATGGGAGCCAGTTTGAGTCTGGGTGCTCCACTTCCAAAAAAGCTCTCTGCTATGGCCTGGGAAAGCAGTGGAGGATGACCCAGGTCCTTGGGCCCCTGCACCGTGTTGGGAGACCCAGAGGAAGCTCCTGGCTCTCTGCTTTGAATCAGTCCAGCTATGGCCATTGTGGCCAACTGAGGAGTGAACCAGCAGATGGAAGAACTCTCTCTCTCTCTCTCTGTAACTCTGACTTTCAAATAAATAAATAAATCTTTAAAAATAATAAAACAGTGAAGATATTATATATATATGCATATATATTTACAATCATTTGTCAGTTTTAATTTCAAGGTAATGCATCATAAAACTAATTTGTAATTTTTTTCAATTTACATAATCTAACATTTTCTAAGTTTCATCTGTATTTTTCTGATTAGTAAAATTCTCATCAATCCATATGGTTTTGGTGCCCTTATCTTCAACTACTTACTCTGGAACTTCCATCATAACTGGTCTATTACACTTTGACTAAGATAAATATTCATCAGTTGTATTTGTCTTAAAAATACCCTTTAACAGCTAAGTTCATTTATAAATAGATGATTTGAATGGGCCTGTATCTATTGACTAACTAAATAAATAATTTTCCAAATAAATTTCCAAAACCCAAAATAACTTAAAAATATGCATGATACCTACACGATAAAATGTACAAAACTCTGATGAAAGAAACAAAAGAAGAATTAAATAAGTAATAAGGAAGCACCAGGCCCATATGGCTCTGGGGAATTCTACTAAATATTAAGGTAGAAATTATACTATGATATCTTCCCAAAGATAGAAGTAGAGGGAATACTTCCTAACTCATTTCTGATATTTCCCAATTCATTTCATAAAAGCAGCATCAGTCTAATATAGAAGCTATATGAAGATATTATAAAGAAAAAAAGCTACAGTTCACTATCTCTCATGAGAAAAATTCAAAAATACTAGACAAAAATAAAAAAATATTAGAAAATCAAATGTAATAATGAATAAGCAAAATTATACATTAAGATCAAGTGGTATTTACCCCAGGTATACAAAGTTTCAGCATTAGAAAATCAGTTAATGCAGTTATTGCACCAAAAGGTTAAGGGGAAAAAATCCCATTATCATATTCATATTTAAGGAAAAAGCATTTGAACAAATCCAAAACTCATTCAGGATAAAAACTCTCAGCAAACCAGGGTTAGAAGAGGATGTCTTGGGGCCAGCGCTGTGGTAAAGCCTCCGCCTTCAGTGCTGGCATCACATATGGACGCCTGT
The DNA here is from genome assembly GCA_949820135.1 of Sylvilagus floridanus. NCBI lineage: Eukaryota > Metazoa > Chordata > Mammalia > Lagomorpha > Leporidae > Sylvilagus > Sylvilagus floridanus. The sequence goes on along the minus strand of OX463236.1, from coordinate 65,625,550 downwards.
TCCAGTCCTGGCTGCTTCACTTCAGATCTAGCTCTCTGCTGTGGCTTCGGAAAGAAGTAGAAGATGGCCAAAATCCTTGGGCCCCTGCACCCACATTGGAGACCCAGAAGAAACTACTGGCTCCTGGTTTCGTATTGGCGCAGCTCCAGCCGTTGCAGCCAATTGGAGAGTGAACCAGTGGATGGAAGACCTCTCTCTCTCTCTCTCTCTCTCTCTCTCTCTCTCTCTCTCCCCTCTCTGCCTCTCCTTTTCTCTGTGTGTAAGTCTGACTTTCAAGTAAATAAATAAATCTTTTAAAAAAGAAGAGAATATCTTGATAACGAATATCTACATAAAACCACAGCTAGCATTACCTTTAATGGCGAGAACTTGAGGATGTTCTGCCAAGATCTGGAACACGGCAAAGAAGCTTCCTCTCATCACCTGTTCAGCACCATACCAGAAACTCTAGTTAATACAGTAAGATGTGAAGAGATGGGGCCAACATTGTGGCATAGCTGGTGATGCCACCACCTATGTCACTTGCATCCCAAATGGGAGCCTGGTTCATGTCACACCTCCTGCAATTCTGATCCAGATCCCTGCTAATGGCCTGGGAAAAACAATGAGAGGGGGCCCAAGAGATTGGGCCCCTGACACCCGTGTGAGAGATCAGGATGAAGCTCCAACTCCAGGTGGGAGATCTCTGTCTCTCTTTGTCTCTCTGTCTGTCTCTCCTTCCCTCCCTCCCTCTCCCTCCCCTACTCCTCACCCTCTCCCTCTCTCTCTCTCTCTCCTTCCTCCCCCCCCCATTATCTCTAACTCTGATTTTCAAAATAAATAAATAAATCTTTTTTGAAGATAAGAAAAGGAAAAGGAAATAAAACAGATACTGATTGTGAAGGAAAACATCGAATACTGCATTTGTCTTCAGATGACATGCGGAAAGTCCAGTGGCCCAAATACTTGAACTATCTGCTGCTGTTTTCCCGGGCACACTCGTGCTTGTAACACTATCTAACCTCAATGGGACTGAATATCTACTCAGTACTTCACTCCTCCAACTGTCTCTGAATGTGGTCCATTGGGAAACTGAGCCTCCTAGCGTATGCAGAATCAGTTCAGCACAGTGAAATGGTGGGAAGTGGGGCTTGTTGATTCTCCACAGCTTCATTAATGGAGACCAGCAGAGAGCAAAGATTACACCCCATTGTACAAGTGGTACCCACTCATACTGGGAAGGAACCAGACAATGAAGTGGTAGGAGTCTGAACTCACTCATATAAGGTGAAGTAGGATCCATGGTATCACAATATAACATTCAAAACATCTAACACGCAGTTAGAAATCAGCTGTCATGCTGAGAATGAAGAAGATTATAAATTGAGTGAAAAAAATCACCAGACACCAACAGTTGAGATGTATCAAAAGTTGACTTTATCTGACAGGGATTTTTAAAGCAATTGTTACAGCAATTCTTCAAGAAATAGATGAAAATTCTTTTGAAGCGGCCGGCGCCGTGGCTCAACAGGCTAATCCTCCACCTTGCGGCGCCGGCACACCGGGTTCTAGTCCCGGTCGGGGCACCGGATTCTGTCCCGGTTGCCCCTCTTCCAGGCCAGCCCTCTGCTGTGGCCCGGGAGTACAGTGGAGGATGGCCCAGGTGCTTGGGCCCTGCACCCCATGGGGAGACCAGGAAAAGCACCTGGCTCCTGGCTCCTGCCATCGGACGAGCGCGGTGCGCCGGCCGCAGCGCGCCGACCGCGGCGGCCATTGGAGGGTGAACCAACGGCAAAGGAAGACCTTTCTCTCTGTCTCTCTCTCTCACTGTCCACTCTGCCTGTAAAAAAAAAAAAAAAAAAAAATTCTTTTGAAACAAATGAAGAAAATAAAAAAATCTTAACAAAAATGCAATTTATTTTTAAGTGTTCACTGAAATTATAAAATAGTAAAATCACAAGCATTGAACTATAAAGCTCATTAGATAGATTAAGCAGTGGAGTTAACAGAAGATAGAATTGGTAACCTGGAAAACACAGTAATGGAATTTATGCAATTAAATTGGTAGAAAATAGATTGGGGAAGAAAGAAAGTATCAGAAATACATAGACACTATGATTTCAAGTATTGAGGAAGAACTTCCAACTGAGGATTCAATATCTTATAAAATCTTAAGAAGTGAAAGGGAAATAAAGGCATCACCAAAAAAAGGAAAACTAAGAAAAGCTGTTGCAAGTAATCTATCATTAAAGAAAAGCTAAAAATACTTCTCGAAACAGAAACAAAATAAAACTGACAACAAAAAAGATTCGGAACTTCAGAAAGGAGAGAAAATCATTGTAATGGATAAGAATACTGAAGTAAGTACAAATATAATAGACTATCCTTACAGTCATGAATTTTTGCAACATATGTGATGATTAAGGCAAAAGTTGGGGCCGGCACTGTTGCACAGTAGACTAAGCCTCTGCCTGCAGCACCAGCCTCCCATACAGGCACCAGTTCATGTCCCAGCTGTTCCTCTTCCAATCCAGATCTCTGCTATGGCCCGGGAAAGCAGTAGAATATGACCCAAGTGCTTGGACCCCTGCACTTGGGTGGGAAACCCAGAAGAAGCTCCTGGGTGGATCCTGACTTCAGATTGCCTCAGCTACAGCCATTAAGGTCATTTGGGAAGTGAATTAATGAATAGAAATTCTCTCTCTCTCTCTCCCTCTCTCTCTCTCTAACTCTGCCTCTCAAATAAAAAATAAAATGTTTTAAAAAAATGAAAATAAAAATAACTTATAGTACTGTCTGATACGGTTCTCAAGGTATGTAATGAAAACATTAAAATCATTATATCTAAAGATGGGGAGAGTAAAGGTATCTAAATGAAGGTAAGATAGATACATTTCACTCAAAATGGTAAAAAATTGACAACAATAGATTATTATAGGCTACTTGCACATATGTACTGTAACACCTGAAGAAACAATTAAGAAAATTGTACAGGGGACAGGTGTGGCACACTAGATTAAACTACTGCTTGTGATACACATTGCCCACATTAGAGTGCCACTTTGAGTCCTCACTGCTCTGATTCCTACCCAGCTTCCTGTTAATACATCTGGGAAGCCAGCAGAAGATGACCCAAGTTCTTGGGTTCCCACCACCCATATGGGAGACCCAGATGCAATTTCTGACTCCTGGCTTCAGATGGGCCCATCCCTGGCTACTGCACCCATCTGGTAAGTGAGCTAGCAATTTTAAAACCACTCTCTCTCTCTCTCTCTCTCTCTACCTCTCTCTTTGAGTAACTCTTCCTTTCAAATAAATAAACCTTTTTTTTATATATAAAGTTTTTATTTAAAGAATATAAATTTCCAAAGTACAGCTTATGGATTACAATGGCTCCCCCCCACACAACTTCCCTCCCTCCCGCTACCCTCCCCTTTCCCGCTCCCTCTCCCCTTCCATTCACATCAAGATTCATTTTCAATTCTCTTTATACACAGAAGATCAGTTTAGTACATATTATGTAAAGATTTCAACAGTTTTCCCTCACATAGAGACACAAAGTGAAAATACTGTTGGAGTACTAGTTATAGTATTAATTCACAATGTACAGCACATTAAGGACAGAGATCCTACATGATTTTTTAAAGAATTGATTAATTATCTATGCAATTTCCAATTTAACACCAAGATTTTTTAATCATTTGCAATTATCTTTATATACAGAAGATCAATTCAGTATATACTATGTAAAGATTTCACCAGTTTACACCCACACAGAAACACAAAGTGTAAAAATACTGTTTCAGTACTAGTAATAGCATTATTTCACATTGGATAACACATTAAGGACAGATCCCTCATGAGACGTAAGTACACAGTGACTCCTGATGTTGATTTAACAATTTGACACTCTTGTTGATGGCGTCAGTAATCTCCCTAGGCTCTAGTCATGAGTTGCCGAGGCTATGGAAGCCTTTAGGGTTCGCCGACTGATGGAGTTAGAATTGTGCCAGGGGATTCCAATACAATCCCATCATGGTGGCATGTACCAAGGCCATCTCATTAGTCCAAGTGATCAATTTCAGCTCACAATTGATCACACTGATAGGTCTAAGAGTCAAAGGGATGACACAAACAAGACTAGTGTCTGCTAATACTAACTGATAGAATGAAAAAGGGAGAGAACGATCCAACATGGGAAGCGAGATACACAGCAGACTCATAGAATGGCAGATGTCCTAAATAGCACTCTGGCCTCAGAATCAGCCCTTAAGGCATTCGGATCTGGCTCAAGAGCCCATGAGAATATTTTAGGCATGGAAAGCCAAGACACTCTGGAAAAAAAAAAGAAGACCTAAATGAAAGATCTCTGCGAGTGAGATCCCAGTGGAAAGAACGGGGCCATCAAAGAAGGAGGTACCTGTCTCTGAAGGGAGGAGAGAACTTCCACTTTGACTATGAACCTGTCAGAATAAGACTGAAGTGGGCGAACCCTAAATAAACCTTTTTAAATACTGTATAAAGCAACATACTCAAACTCATTGTCAATAAAACAAAGATCGAATCCTAAAATCATTCAAATATCTCACAGCAAGACAAAAAATATAAAAAGAACAAGAAACAGAGAAATAATAAAATGTCAAACATAAGCCCTAAAATGTCACCTTAATATAAATAGTCTAAATAACACAATTAATGGAGACTGGCAGAATATATAAAAACACATTATCCAATAATGTGCTATCTATAAGATATTCACTTTGATTAAGTAAAAGGAAAGTAAAATATTTATCATGCAAACATTCTAAGTGGTGGTGTCAGTATTTAGTTTCAGATGAAACAGACTTCGAAAAAAATAAAGAAAATTGCTGGAGACACAAGGGCTATTAAATAATGGTAAAAGGATCAAAGCACAAACAATATATTGTGATCATAAACATATCTGCCCCAAACAACAGGGGGTTAAATACATGAAGCAAAAATATATAGGGCTAAGAAATTGACAATTCCATAATTGTAGGCAATTCTATAATGACAGAAGTGGAAAATTACACAACTATTGATATCTCCTTCCTAACAACTGATGTAACTACTATACAGAAATTCAGCAAGGGTGTAGAAGATCTGCACAACACAACAAACCTACAGGATAGAATTGATTCACAGAGAAAACAACAGCAGAATACATGGATTTTTTCAAGTGCCTACTGAAACATTCACTAAAATAGGCCACGTTCTGAATGATAAAACAAACTTCAAGCAGTGGAAAGTAATTCAAACCACACAGTGTGCTGTCTGACTAAATGTAATCTAACACGAAATCAATAAAATAAAAACAACAGGAAATCTCCAAACACATGAAAATTAACAGAAGACTTCTAAATCACTCACGTCAAAGATTAAGTCTCAAAGAAAATAAAGAAACATAAATAATGGAGATAAAATTAAAACACATCCAAATGTTGATGATGTCATCACTTCTTGGCCTTTTGGCTAAGATCAAGTGTAAAATGCTGATGTGTACAATGAAACAAAGTGCTGTGAGGGAGCTTCGTAGAATGAAATGCCATAAGAGAAGAGAGGAAGTGCCTTGAAATCAATCATCTAAGCAACTACCTCAAAAATCTCAAAAAGGAAGAGAATGGAAGCCCAGAGCAAGCAGAAGGTTTGAAATGATAAAGGAGGCCGGCGCGGCGGCTCAATAGGCTAAGCCTCCGCCTAGCGGTGCCAGCACACCGGGTTCTAGTCCCGGTCCAGGGGCCGGATTCTGTTCCAGTTGCCCCTCTTCCAGGCCAGCTCTCTGCTGTGGCCAGGGAGTGCAGTGGAGGATGGCCCAAGTGCTTGGGCCCTGCACCCCATGGGAGACCAGGAGAAGCACCTGGCTCCTGCCTTCGGATCAAAGCAGTGCACCAGCTGCAGCGCACCCGCCACGGCGGTCGTTGGAGGGTGAACCAATGGCAAAGGAAGACCTTTCTCTCTGTCTCTCCCTCTCACCGTCCACTCTGCCTGTCAAAAAAATATAAATAAATAAATAAATAAATAAATAAATAAAAGAAATGATAAAGGTAAGAAAGAAAAGAATGGGGAAGGAAAGAAGGGAGGGCAGGAAGGAAGGAGGAAGGGAGGGAAGGAGGGAGGAAGGATTAATGAAATTAAAAATAAAACATTGATAAACTTCCAGCAACACAAAGATAGGACACAGCAAAATCCACAATGAAACAGAGAAAGTCCCTACAGTTCTTGAGTCCATGAGAAAGATAATAAAGTAACACAACGTACAACTTCTCATAAAACTCATAAAAACTCACAAAACTCATAAAATCAATAACTTAGAGGTAAACATCAACTTTTCCAAAACCACTATTAACAAGAATCAATCAAAATGAGAGAAAGAATCAGAACATTTCTGAAACCTCAAAGCAATTAAAGTTTAAAATATTCTCACATAGGAATTTCCAGGTCTACATGGATTTATCTGAAAAAAAAAATCACAATCATCAGGGAAATGCAAATCAAAACCACAATGAAATATCTCACTGCAGTCAGAACAGCTCTTATCTAAAAGACAAAAATAAGGACCAGTGCTGTGGCATAGAATGCTAAGCCTCTGCCTGCCAGCATCCCATGGGAACCGGTTCAAGTCCCGGCTGCTCCACCTCCAATTCAGCTCCTTGCTTATGGCCTGGTAAAGCAGTAGAACATGATCCAAGTGCTTGAGCCCCTGCACCCATGTGGAAGGCCTGGAAGATGCTCCTGGCTCCTGGCTTCGGACTGGCCCAGCTCTGGCTATTAAAGGCATTTAGAGAGTGAATCAGAGGATGGATAATCTCTCTCTCTCTCTCTCTCAACTCTGCCTCTCAAATAAATGAATAAATCTTTAAAAAATAAAATAAAAGGCAAAAGTTAACAAAAGCTGATGGAGATGGGATGAGAAGGGAACCCATATACACTGTTAGTAAAAGTGTAAATTAACATAGACATTGTGGAAGACAGTATGGGTTTTTACCAAAAAACTAAACATAGAACTACAGTATGGTCCCGTAATCCCACTACTGGGCATATATCCAAGGGAAATGAAATCTGTCAAAGAGACTTCCACACGCCTATGTTTATAGTAGCCAAGAAATGAAAACCTAAATGTCCATCTACTGACAAGTGAACAAAGAGACTGTGGTTCACTTACACAGTGGAATATTATTCAGCCACAAAAAGGCTGAAATCCTGATGTTGGCAATGAGACGGGAACTTGAATGAAATAACCCAGGCACAGGAAGAACAACACACATCATCTCACTTATGTGTAAAATCTGCAAAAATTTATCTCAGAGAATTGACAGTATAATAGTGGTTGCCAGAATCCCTTATGGGTGTAGGTTTGAGTCCTGGATGTTCCGCTTCCAATCCAGCTACCTGCTGATGGCCTGAGAAAGCTGTGGAAGATGACTCAAGTATATGGGGCCTTGCCATCCATGTGGGAGACCTGGAAGAATCCCCTGGCTCCTGGCTTTGGTCTTGCCCAGCCTTGGCCATTATGGCCATCTGGGGAGTGAACCGGCAGATAGAAGATTTCTCTGTCTCTCCCTCTCTGTAACTCTGACTTTCAAATAAATAAATAAATCTTTTTAAAAAGAAGTTAACTCATGTTGCCTAAATATCAGCTATAATCAAAAGCAGGTCAGAAGAACTAACTGTGGTACCTGGATGTTTGGGTCACTGAAGCCCCCTAAGAACATGCTCAAGTGCTCTGAGCTGGCCAAGAGGGACCGCCGTGGCCATCCTCTGCTCAGTGAGGTGCTTGATGCTTTTCATTATCTCTGGGCTCGTGGTCTGCATGAGCCATCGAATCATGGGTGCATTGATCTGAGTGTCCCAACAGTGTAACCAATTCTCTTCTTGTTGTGGTCAACTTCACTGGCAGTTGCATTGGTGCAGGTATCCAGGCAGTTCTTGAGATGATTAGTTTAAAACTGGTAAGAACTGTGAGTACCTCGTTTATTTTTTCTTTTTTTAAAAAGATGTATTTATTTATTTGAAAGGGAGAGTTACAGAGAGGCAGAGGCAGAGAGAGAGAGAGAGAGAGAGAGAGAGAGAGAGTAAGGGAAGTCTTCCTCTCACTGGTTCAGTCCCCAAATGACAGCAACGGCTAGAGCTGCGCTGATCCGAAGCCAGGAGCCAGGAGCTTCTTCCAGGTCTCCCATGCAGGTGCAGGGGTCCAAGCACTTGGGCCATCTTCCACTGCTTTCCCGGGCCATAGCAGAGAGCTGGATCAGAAGTAGAGCAGCTGGGTCCCAAACTGCTGCCCATCTGGCTTTGCCCACTACACCAAAGCACTGGCGCTGTTTAATCTTTTTTCCAAAAATGTGATTAAGTTTCGCTAGCATTCAATCTTTGGAGTGGTCCTGGTCTCCTCAGTTGGACTTTCGTCAGGAGATAATGCTCAGCTCTGGAATGAGGAGCCTAACGGAGGAGGAAAGCTTGTGGAGGGGCCGGTTCTGTGACCACACCCACAAGTAACCAGTGCTTTGCAGAGTGTCACAGCACACATTGAATCACATATGTTTATTTGCTAAGTCAGTGAGTCCCTCCTCCAGTGAGCAGGATCTTATGTCAATTCCTGAAAACATACTGCCTTGCAGATTGAAAACAGTAATATGCAAGAACAAGGAAGCCAATTTTTTTTCAGAGATGACATTTTCTATTCTGAATACAAACTCTTTGCCAACCAAGTAATGCTAAATAAGAAGTGAAAATAATAAAAAAATATTCATGTCTGACACAAAGCAGGTCAAAGAAATCATATATTATGTGAAGATAATTTGAGGCATAAAACATTGTCCATTTTTCTTGGTAATAAATTTCTTCATAAATGTACATTTGTATCTTAGGATGTTTGTTAGTAATATTGATATATGAATACATACTTATAAAAATAAATATACATTTTTGGAAGCATTGACATATTTTCCCTTATGGAGTGAATGATCAAGGAAATTTGGAAACTATCAATTTTGGAAAATAGCTTGTTGATCTCTTCCAACCGTCGGTGCTATTTTGCTTTACCAAGTGATTCCTGATTAAAATAAGTATTCAGCTAAGTGGACATTATTTCACATTTCTCCTTGTCACCCCTCCCCCCAGCCACAGCCTGTCTCTCACTTGCTAGTAGAAGTCGGGTCGCAGTCTTATGTGTAAAATTATTCAGACACGGCTTCCTTGACAGGACCAAATGGAGAAAGACCCAGCAGTGTCCTGCAAGCACAGCACACACTCGTTAACCTCACCAGGGCACCGAGGAAAGTCCCACAATGCACTCCCAAGCTTCTTTCTCTCATTATTGATGTTTCACTGTTGTCTCTCTCTCACTCGCTTTTTTTTTTTTTTTTTAGCTTTTAATAAACTTCAATTTTAGAGCACTTTAAAAAGGATGGGAAAACTTCAAAGACAGTGCAGACGGATCCCACATACTTCACATCCAGGTTCTCCCATTACTAATATCTTACATTATCATAGTACATTGTTCACAACTGTTGAAAAATACTGTTATTATTTTTTTATTATTTATAGGGATATATTCATACAATAGATTCTCAGAGCCCAGCAAATGTGTGATAATTACTATGACAGAATTCTCGTCCATTCTCATATTAATGTATTATTAATACAAAGAACAGATTCAATCTAGTTGCTAGGCACAATTCTAAGAATATAATGATACTGGGGCCGGTGCTGTGGTGCAGTGGGTTAAAGCCCCAGCCTGCAGCACTGGCATTCCATATGGGTGCTGGTTCTAGTCCCAGCTGCTCCTCTTCTAATCTAGCTCTCTGCTATGGCCTGAGAAAGCAGTAGAAAATGGCCCAAGTCCTTGGGTTCCTGCACCCACTGGCCTCTGATGGGGTCAGCTCCGGCCATTGCAGCAATCTGGGGAGTCAAACAGCGGCTGGAAGACCTCTCTCTCTCTCTTTGTAACTCTGTCTTTCAAATAAATAAACTAAGCTTTTTTAAAAAAAGAATATAATGATACTTCATCTCCTCCCCCCCTTCCTCTTTCTTCTTTCCTTCTTTACTCCCTTTCTTTTTGAATTTTTGAGATAGCACATTTTTAATTTACATTATAGTCAAAGGCCTAACAGTCCACTAAATAAAGAGTTCAACAAATAAAAAAAAAAAAAGACTGTAGTTCAGCAGGAATATAGGCAAAGGCTACAGACAGTAATCAAGTGAAAAGGTGCCCAGTTCACTCATGTACAGTAGATTTTAAAATAATCACGGATCATCAAAACTATGCCTCGTATACACCCCAAAGACTTGAACACCTTGTATCAAAGAGATATCGGCAACCACCACATTAGTAGCAGCAGTTCACAATAGCCAAAACATGGAGTCAACTGAGGGGTCTATTGTCAGATGAGTGGATAGAGAAAATATGGTAGGTTATTAATAACTGACACACATGCATCATTAGCACATTCCTATTCATCACTGAACTTCAGCTTCCAGTCTCAGGATTCCATCCAGGATCCCACATTCCGTGGAGTGATCAGGTCGCCTTTGGGCTCCTCATGACTGTGACAGTGTCTCAGTCCTTTCCTTGTCTTTGATAATTCTGATATCGACAAGCACCACTGGTCAGATATTTGCATGATGTCCCTTGGTTGGGATTTGTCTCATGGAGCTATAGGTTTGGGGGAGACAGGTACAGAGGTAAGGTACCATTCTCATCCTGTGATATCTAGGACACATGCCCTCACCATGACTTAGTCAGCGGGAACTGCCCTTGATCTCCCGGTGAGGCTGGTTTTATCAGTTTTCTCCACTGATGAGCTATCTTGTGATCCTGTATTCTAGACTCTCTGGGACAAATTCGCAATGCACAGACCACATTTCCAAGGTTGAGCATCATCTCTCATCTCCTCACTGGTGAAGCAACCACATGAATTATTTCTCATTCTTCGCATGGAGTATCTGTCTATTGTCACCCATCCATTGATTTACTGAATCCTTTATTTCTATCTCTTTTATACTTTGAATCATAATTCAATATCCCCTTGGTTATGCTCATCCCCAGTTTATTCCAACTTGGTCCACTAGGAGCTCTATCAGTTTGCTTTTATGTCTCTTTGAGGTATTTCTATCACTGTTGGGGTAATTAAGCAATTGTTTTCATTAAACTTCTGTCTATAAGGAAGTCATTGTGTCCCAACATCGGGTAACAGGAGCATATGTTTCTTTGCAAACTGTGAGATTTTTTTATAACTTTTTCTGCAAGCAGTGATAGCTTGCAGATTCCAAGCTATGAATCATCCAACAGCAGGTGTATGCAAACAGTGACATTATTTCTTTAGCGGTATTAAAAATCAGTCATCAAAAAATAGTTTCTCCTCTATATAGGATTGAAAGTTTAAGCCACCCTGGAACATTCTATGCACTGACATATTTGCAACATGAAGTTTTCTACTAAAATTCACACTGAGGCAAATTTCCAAACCACTGCCTTGGAGGATTAAACCAGTGCCGACTGGGTCAGAGAGACAATTACAGAGTGCTGAGTTTCTGGAAACCCAGTAACCCTTGGTGCCTCAGCCAAATGGAGGAAGTGGTTACCAATAAACTGGCAAGCCCTACTCCCATCCCCACAGGACCACAAATGCTGTGTCATGCACTGAATATTAATAGGGCTTTGGGTGAGGTTAAGAGCTTTTTCTTGACCTGTGGGGTTGGGGAGTGGGTGAAGAGAAGAACAAGGGGCTCTGAGTCTGAGGTTAAGAGACATTGCCTTTTCAGAGGACTCTGGGTGAAGAGGAAAGGTCCCCGTTTCCCAAACAGCTTTGAAATCATCCCATTCACAGCACATCCCCTGAGCACCTATCTCCTGCCAGGTGGCGCTGTGTCAGAGGTACACTTACATGTAAAGGACCACCCTGTCTGCTCCTCCACAGAAGGAGTGGAGCCATTAAGCCCTTGACCGTAGTATAAATTAAAAATATATTATCTCGAAAAAATAATAAATAAAATATTAAGTTGAAAAAATATATTTAAAATATGTAAAACCAGGGGCAGGGATTGTGGCAACACAGCAGGTTCAGCTGCCACTTGGGACTTCTGTGTCCTGAGTCTGGGTGCCTGGTTCAAGTCCTAGATGCTCAACTTCTGATCCAACTTCCTGCTGATGCACCTAGGAGGCAGCAGATAATGGCCCAAGTGCTACCATGTGGGAGACCAGGACAGAGTTTCTGGCTCCCAGATTCAGGCTGGTCCAGCCCAGCCTAGTGCAGGCATTTGGGAAGTGAACCAGCAAACAGAAAAGATCTCTCTCTCTCTCTCTCTCTCTCTCTCTCTCTCTCTCTCTCTCTCCCCCTCTCTCTCCCTGCCTCTCTCTCTCTCCCTCTCTTCCTCCCCCTTTCCCTCTCTCTTTCTCCTCCCTATCTCTATCTCTTCCTCTATCAATCTGTCTTTCAAATAAATAAATAAATCTTTTAATTTTTTTGTAAACCTCATATTCAATGTTCAATATGTTGACTGTTTTAACAGAGTATAACATTGAAATTCCACAACTCCACACAATAGAGAGAAAAATGAATGGCTGCCGAGGTGAAAGTTGTGGTGCAGCAGTTGAACTGTTGCTTGGGACACCTACATCTCACACTGGAGTACCTCGGCTTGAGTCCCATCTCCTATTCTGATCCACTTTCCTGCTAATGCATATCCTGGGAGACAGCAGATGCGTTTTAAGTACTTGGGCCCCTGCTACCATGTGGGAGACCTGGAGAGAGTTCCTGGCTCCTGACTTCAGCCTGGCTTAGCACTATCTGTTGTAGATATTTGGGGAGTAAATAAGCGCACGGGAAATATCTCTTTCTCTCTCTCTCTCTCTTTCTCTCTCTCTCTCTCTCTCTCTCTCTCTCTCTCCCTCTCTCTCTCTTTCTCTGTCTCTCTCTCTTTCTCTCTCTCTTCATTTCAAATAAATAAAATAAATATTTTAAAATACTAAAAAATTAATTCCTGGGTTATTGCATAAGATGTTATGGCTTAATAGTTCAAAAAATTAAAAATAGAATGATGAATGACCCAGAAATTTCATTTCTGGGTATGCTCACAAGACTTGAAAGCTGAGTCTCTGAGAGATATTTTTATGTCCATGTTCATAACATTATTTACAATGAGCAACCCAAGTATCCCTCCATATGGATGAATGGATAAGCAAAATGTGATACAGATAGTCCCCCACTTATGAGGGTTCTACTTATGATTTTCTTACTTTAGGATTTATTGAGAGATTAAATGTACTTTTTACTTCTTTATTTTAAACTTATTGCAGGTTTATCAATATATAATTGCAGAGAAGAATGGAAGTGATGGTTGTATAGCATCGAATGTAATTAACACCACTGGACTTGTGCACTTAAAATGGTTAAGAATGAAATTGCCACGTCACCTGCGTTCTGTCATAATAAGAAGATGAATTAACCAATAGGTGTAGGAGTGAATAAGCTAGTCAATGAACATACGACTAAATACACAGAATGGGTAACGTGACCTAAGAGAAAGAGCATGATCAACCAGCTGAGACACCCCATGACAAACGAGAATAAGAAACCCTGGGAACCCCAAGAAGGGGATCTAGACTGACCGAAAAGGCTGGGATTTTCACATGGTTAAAAAAAAAGCACAAGATTCAGTCAGTCTGATTTTGGTCCTGTTCCAAGGGACACTACAAACAAGGGAGAAATAAACAATGAAATAGTGACTGTGTTATGTAAATGATAGCATTTCTCCCACAATTGACACAGGAGCTATAGACATAAACGGGAAGCTCAGGCAGCCCTGTCCCCTCAGGGACCATCACCAGTTGCAGGGGTCCCACAAGACTACTTCTTACCCTTATTTCTACGAAAACAGATTGGTCACAACAACTCACTAACTCACAAGGCTCTATGCAATTAAAACAATATAGCAATCGTGAAAATACTTTGAAAAATACCAAACAGTTTTGCACATGTAAAGGATTATGTGCAATAAACATTTTATTTAATAATTAATTCAGTTATGTGATTGACCAAAGTCTTTTATGCTTTTTTCCATTTGTTTACACTGAAGCTGAGATGAAAAAACTGAGGTAAGACATGCATAAATTCTTGAACTAGAGGCAAAGACACAAGGCAGCCACATCAAACCAGAAGCTGCTCTGAAGCCTAACTACTGCACATTAACAATCAGCCTAGATTCCCGGGGAGTAACTTATGGGAAGATAAGTGTGAGAATGGAGTAGGCCATAAAGTCCCCTAAAATGAGATCATTCATATAAAGTAGTTAGAACAGTGCTTGGCACATAGTAAGAGCCCAATAAATGTTAGCTATTGTTGTGATAAATACGGAAGTCGTTTTTTCGCTTAGAAGGGCTCCTATATCTCCTTTTACAACATTGCGCATTCACTTGGAGAACAGTAAGTAACATTTGTTCTGCTGTTTGTATTTGCTGTCTTTTTCTATCTGGGCGTTGGTGTCATACCACCTGTGTGGATTTTGGCATCAGGTGGATCTGAATTCTAACCCCAGCCCTCCCGCTTACAAACTCTGTAACCTTGGGGAGGTCATGGAACTACAATGAGCCAGTGTACTCCAGGGTCAAGGGGAAATAAACACAAGCCCTTCTCCACCTGCTTCCCTCTGTAGGTCTGTTTCATTTCCCCCTCCCAGCCCATCATTCGGATGCACCCCCTTGTTACTGCTCTCCAGTATTTCCAGCTTGCCCGTATTCTCAGCGCACCACCATCAGTGCTTCTTGACCTTTATCCTTGCGATAACTCCTCTTGTTGCTCCTGCACACTGGTCAGAAGCTACAACTGGTCTTTGGGTGGGTTTTGTTAGATTACATACTCAACTTGGAACCAGAAGTGGCTGGGAACAGAGGCAGCATTTGTCCAGGGCAGGAGCTCTGTAGGCAGCCAGGTAGAGAACTACATTTAGCTCACTCTTCAGCCCTTTGACATCCATGCCCTTTCTTTTAGAGTTTTCTCTGACACTTCATTGACTTTCAACCTTTTTAACGCTCACTCTTCTCTTAAAATCCAACTCCTACATCCCTTACTCTCTGGAGTTTTCTCCAAATTCCCTTCTCCACCTGGCTAAGAGATACACCATCAGTTCTATCATTCCAACTTGCATCCCCTAGGGAACTCTGTGTCCTGCAATGGCAGGGATTGGGAACAGATGCTCTTTGACTTATGGAACCATCATTCCGTTAGGATTTTTTAACTTTACAATGGAGCGAAAGTGATATGAGTTCAAATATCAAATTTCATATTTTGACCTTTTCCTGGACTTGTGGTATTGAGTCCATTCATCCCTCAGCTGTACTCACAGCTCCCCATCAGCTCTGTGGGCATGAGAGTAAAGTACCACCATCACAGTGTGCCGTGTTGATAAGGCAGGCCTTCAGTAGGTTAGGAGCGGTCAACACATTTTCTACTAACAATAATTCCACTCAGGTATTCTCCCTGACAATGTGCTGGTTAGGATGTAAACCCATTGCAAGGCAAATAACATCTGTATAGGTGGAGAACACAGTATACGCTCCATATCATGTGCTCACTCCAGCCCAGCTTGCTGGGATATGGACAGGCCAGTTCTTCTCCCAGTCAGCATTCTTGAAGGTCCAGGAGGTGAGAAGATGTGAACTCTGTAAACTCCTGGAGTAAGGAACCTCAACAAGTGAAAACAGGAAGGAAGCAGCATGAGGGCACAGAGAACATGGAAGGAAAGAGAGGTAAAGTAGAAACACAAAGGTGGAAGAAATGCTGAACACTGAATTAATAATTAGCCAAAAATTCTTGGTGAAAGCATACTACAACTCAGATCTAGGGCTATCTGGGTACAGGGTAATTTTTTAATGCTACATTCCAAGACACATGAAATAATCAAATATACCATTCAGTCCAGAGTCCATAAAGTCTAGGATGCCAAAATAAATGTTGGAGGGACAAAAACAGGTGATAGTCAAATGAAGTGGGATGAATCTACACTGGGTGCCCAGCTCCTAGCATGCAAAGACCCCTATCTGGTGGCACAAATTTAGCCTCACTCCTTCTACCCTTCTATTTTTCATTGGTGACATGTGCTGGTTATTGCACTCTGACATGGGCAGAGGTAATGTTCTCAATCCCCTATTATCACTGAGCTTTGCCCACCTACCTTGGTGATGAGGGCATAATCGAATGGTGGGGTGGGTTTCTCTGTGCTATGGTTTCAATTGTTCCTGAAAGTTTCATGAGGAGGTGCTGGGATGGTGGAGTGCTTAAGAGTCAGGGCCTAAAGGGAAAAAATTAGGTCTCAGGGGCTCTAGGATTAATGCTATGCCTCATGGAGTAGATTAGTTGTTATGTTGGGGTCAGTGTTATGGCACAGTAGGTTATGCCACTGCCTATGTCACTGGCATCCCATATGAGCACCAATTCAAGTCCCCACTGCTACATTTCTGATCCAGCTCCCCACTAATGCACCTGGGAAAGCAGTGGTAGATGGCCCAGATACTTAGACCCCTGTCACCTACTTGGGACATCCAAATGGAGTGCTGTTCCAGGCTCCTGGCTTCAGCCTGGCCCGCCTCAGCTATTGCAGCCATTTAAGGAGTGAACCAGCAGATGTAAAATCTCTCTCTGTCTCTCCCTCTCTTGGTAACTCTGCCTTTCAAGTGAATAAAATAAATATTTTAAAAACTGGGTTATTATGATGCAGGTCCACCTGTCCTGGCTTCCTGCCTTGTCGTGTCTCTTGCACATGCTCCCACTACTGTGATGCCATCCATCATGAGGTCCCCAGAAGAGGAGAGCAGAAGCTGTTGCCATGATCCTGAATTTCCAGAACTGTGAGCCAAACAAACCTCTTTGCTTTATACTTGACCCCATGTCAGATATTTTGCTAAAGCAACACAAATGGACTATGATACTCTGCTTTCCCCCTCTAATGCCATGGAGGAGTTATTTGATCCTGGCAAGAATCCTGGTAAAGCTGACAGGTCTGTACACAGTTTGTCCAGATCCACAGGGGAAAGGATGCCCAAGAAAGCAGCCTGGAGATTTCCCAGGCTGGCTGTTCGGTGCTGCCCATCCTAATCCAGTAAGACTTCAAGCTACCCAGTGATAGACCTGGGTTCATATACAAGGTCATTTCTCTTCCTTTGCTGATTATGACTCCCTGTGGCCATTATAGGCTATAGATTATCATGGTGACTAATCAGACATTTGAAAGCTGTTTTAAAAAATCAACAAAAATTGTCATCATGTGAGAACACATTGATGAAATATAGAGTAATAGTACCTTGCCTTTCTAATCTGGGTGTCAGTGGTCACATTGATTATACTCACTAAGCATCATGGACTCAGTAAAGCCTGGGAAGACTCTAACATCATCCTGGCACCTGGTTTTTGTATCTATGATTTTTAAGATGGAGCCTAATGTTACCAATAATAAAAAGTACATGGAGATGACTCTACAGTAGAGGATGCACAAGGAGCTGAGGGAGTAACAATAGGAACCACTCAGCCAAACAGAACAGAATATCAGAGACTCATCTCTTCAGAGACAAAAACCTGAGCTGAGTTCGGAATAAGTGACTATGAATAATCAAAATAAATCAAAAGTGGAAAGTGTGTTCTAGGAAGACAGCAGGGATGATGCAAAGACATTGCAACAGGACAGTACATGGTAAGCTGAGGATCCTCGAGCTTGGGGGTGATGAGGAGTGCCAATAAGAAAGACAAGGGGCAGGCACCATGGCACAGTAGGTTAATCCTCTGCGTGCAACACCAGCATCCCATATGGGCGCCAGTTAGAGTCCCACCTGCTCCTTTCCAGTTCAGCTCTCTGCTTTGACCTGGGATAGCAGTAGAAGATGGCCCAAGTTGCTGGGCCCCAGCACCCGTATGGGAGACTGGGAAGAAGCTCCTGGCTTCTGGCTTTGGATCAGCACAGCTCAGACCGTTGCAGCCATCTGAGGAGTGAACCAACGGAAGGAAGACCTTTCTCTCTGTCTCTCCCTCTCACTGTCTGTAACTCTACCTCTCAAATAAATAAATAAAATCTTTTAAAAAAATAAGAAAGACAAGCTAGTTATGGAGATGCAGGTTGGATCTTGGAGGGCTTCACAGGACATAGCAAGAATTTGTGTTTTACCTGGGACACTGTGGGGTCCATGGGGATGCTAAACACAATAAGAAACAATAATCCATTTGCTTTTGGCAAAATGATCATTTTACATGCCTCAGTCACCAGCAATAGAAAAGTATGATTCATTTAACCTAAATACAGAAAAATGTACATTATCTCACCTAAAAATAAGTTTAAAGTTAGTGCTTGGTTAATTCAGCAGCACAAAAATATCATCAAAAACGCAGTGGATTTTTATCTTTTCATTGTACAGTGTGTCATTGGCACAAAAATAGACACTTAGATCAATGGAACCGATTAGACCGCCTAGAACCAAACCTACATCCACAGCCAACTGATCAGAGGTGCTAAGAACACACACAGGGGAAAGGATTATCTCTCCAATACGCAGTGCTAGAAAAATTGTATATTCACAAGCAGCAGAATGAATGGAGACCCCTGTAGATTCCATAAACAGAAAAATACAAAGTGGATTAAAAATTTAATGTAAGACCTGAAACTATGAACCACTAAGAGGACGCATATTGTTGTGTTTTCAAGAGAGGTCCTATCTAGAACGCAAGGTGTCAGCAACAGTTCCAGCCATTGAAAACTGTCATGCAACTCAGAGTTGGTTACTTCTCAGTTTTCTCTGTTGGAGGAAGAAACTGGTGTCAGGCACACATTCTATCCAGTAGACTCCCCCTGCCATGTTTGCTAGACAACCCATGGCTGCTCGGGAGAGAATTGATTCTTTAAAAGTGGAATAATGTGGTCAAAAAAGGAAGGGATGGGGTAGTTGTTGAGAAGAGAACAAGCTGAGTCTCCTCTGATTACTCAAGGCGCAAGTGAAGACCAGTGAGTAGCAGGGGATGAGGGCCTCCTGTGTGATGACAGTGGTTAAGGGACAAAGGCAAACGAGGGAGACGTTAGAGTTGGAGTCAGAACAACTTTGTGAGAGGCTTGCAAAGACAAGCTGAGCAGCAGTTGCCTGTAATGGACATGGCTTGGCATACTCCATTCCTATAGAGCTCTAGAAAACTCAAGAAGATAGAAACCTGGACAGGAGTTGCTTCAGCGTGAAACCTCTGACAGCATGGAACTGGAAGCTTCCCTGGGGCTAAACTGTCTCATCCTGGAAGGTGGTAAATCTCTGTTGGTTTTACTTTGCAATTTAACAAGGAGGATCTGGAGGGAATTGCTTCTTAATCACTTCCAGAGTGCGCTAAGCTTCAAAATCTGAAAGTTTCCATGATGACTGCATGCCATATGAATGCAGGCAAACACCATTCACATAAATGTGAAAAGGCCAGAGTTTTCACTGCATGGAGTTCACGCTAATGAATATACTTTCATGAATACCGTCAAACCCTAATGTTTACAAGTGCATATAGCTTAACCAAGGTCAGGTGCATCTGCATCCCTATTTCTTAATTAAAGCAATATTTGGAATATCCAACTCCCACACCTCAATCTAATCTTTTTTATGAATTGGGCAATTTTATGCAGCTTGAACCTTATTTAAGTAAAAGTGCGAATATGGCTGGCCTTTCCCTTAGTTCCTGATGGTGTTAGGAAGCAGGGACTTTGCCCAGTAGAGCTGTGACAATCTGAGTACAGAAGAGGCTCACAGGGGTGCTGGAGAGCCCAGAATTCTTCCACGCAACATCAGGAAACACCAATGTCAGGATGGTGAGAAACCCACAGGCCCTGGCTGGGAGCTGATGCTGTCCCACTGCCATCTGTGGCTCCCAACTCTAGACCCAGCCCAACAGTGTAATGAGCTCCTCTCCACCTACAGTAATAATCCTATGGGACTGTGGTGATGGCTGCACCCCAAATACACTGAAACGCAGGGAATGACACACTTCCCTTGGGTGAATTGTTTGGTTTGTGTGCTATAGCTCAGTAAGTCTGCTATCAACATAAAAAAGTCCCAACTAGATTTTCCAATAAAATACAAAATGCTCAGTTAGATTTGAATTTAGATTTTAAAAATGACTCTTTAGTGTGACTATGATCCAAATATTCCATGGTATACACATATAGTAAAAATACTCATTATTCATCTGAAATTTAAGTTACTTGTTAATTCTGGATTTGTTCCTGGAAACTAGTATAGAGTGGGGACCTCTAGGATATTGATGTGTGAAATTTGTAGCAAGAGGGGCCAGCACTATGGAGTAGCAGGTTAAAGTCCCAGCCTGCAGTACCAGCATTTCATATGAGTGCCAATTTGAGTCCCAGCTGCTCCACTTCTGATACAGCTCCCTGCTAATGCATCTGGGAAAGCAACAGAGGATGTTCCAAGTCCTCGGGCCCTGCACCCACGTGGGAGACATTGAGCAAGCTACTGGCTCCTGGCTTCAGATTGACCCAGCCACTGTGGCCATTTGTGGAATGAACCAGCTGATGGAAGACCTCTCTCTCTCTCTCTCTCTCTCTCTCTCTCTCTCTACCTCTCTGCAACTCTCTTTCAAAATAATAAAATAAGTCTTTTTTCTTTTTTTTTTCTTTTTTTTTTTTACAGGCAGAGTGGACAGTGAGAGAGAGAGACAGAGAGAAAGGTCTTCCTTTGCCGTTGGTTCACCCTCCAATGGCCGCCGCGGTCGGCGCGCTGCGGCCGGCGCACCGCGCTCATCCGATGGCAGGAGCCAGGAGCCAGGTGCATTTCCTGGTCTCCCCATGGGGTGCAGGGCCCAAGTACCTGGGCCATCCTCCACTGCACTCCTGGGGGCCACAGCAGAGGGCTGGCCTGGAAGAGGGGCAACCGGGACAGAATCCGGTGCCCCGACCGGGACTAGAACCCGGTGTGCCGGCGCCGCAAGGCGGAGGATTAGCCTGTTGAGCCACGGCGCCGGCCAAAATAAGTCTTTTTTCAAAAAGAGTTTTAAAAAATTGTAGCAGGAGCGTAGAGGTGAGTTGAATACTCTAGCATGAGATTAGCCTAGAAAACCAAATGGAATCCAAGTAGTGGAGACTTTTGACAGCAGGAATGTACGGTTTGACCTTCCTCTGCTGAATAACCTCCAATAAAGGATTGTGCAGGGTGTGGGGTGGATGTTGGCTATAAAACAAGATTACAGACATCTGGATCAGCTGTAGCCATTGGCTGGGGACCTGAACCCACACAACTCTGTGGCCTCCTCGAGATCCTGCTGAGAATGAGGTTAGATGAGTTGCAAGTAGAACAAACAAGTGCTGAGAGACCAGTTCAGTGGCTCCTGCTACCAGCTGGGTAAATCTCACAATAGATAACACTGGGGCAATGGTAACTGGAGGGGGAGGAAGGAGGCAGCCACGTGAGACTTTCCCGATGCAGAGGTAGAAGGATGGCCTGTGGATGTAAGAAGCTGGAAGTTGGAAACCACAGGACTCCCAGGCTGAACGATAATGGGAAGGCAGCCCCTAATGGAGAAGGAAAACAGCAAGGACATGTATGATGGGTAATGGACACACCGCACTTGAGGTTTAGCAGGTACAGTTTGGAAGTTTTAACCATGAGTGGTACCCAACTTGATGTGAATGTGATGACAGAGAAGATCAAGAACAAAACTTGTAGATGCTTCCACTTACTGCATGATTGACAGGTGTTACCTAAGACAATGGCCAGAAGAACCATTAGAACCTTTAATGTACAGAAAAGAGTCAGGGAAATTGAAGAAAAAGGGGTTTTGAAAACACTGAGAGGCAGGTGTTTGACGCAGGGGTTAAGGCACCACTTGAGATGCCTGCATTCCATATCAGTGTCTGATTCAAGTCCTGGACCCACTTGTGATTCAGCTTTCTGCTAAGGCACACTCTGGGAAGGCAGTAGATCGTGGCTCAAGGAGCTGGGTCTCTGCCACCCATGTGGGAGATCAGACTAGAGTTCCAGGCTCCTAACTTCAGCTTGGCACAGCCCTGGCTGTTGCAGGTGTCTGGGGAGTGAGCAAATGGATAGAAGGTCTCACTCTGTCGCTATCTCTCTGCCTTTGAAATAAAATGAAAATTAAGTACATAATTTTTTAATTATAAACTTTGTGTTGGCAGTGCCATCTATCAAGGAGATGTCCTCCCATATTAGAGTGAGAAATCTCCTTTGCTTTGAGAAACTGAGGAGTAGTGGTATGGAAATGAGGAGCAGACATAGAGAAGTCTGTGGGATGAGTAGGAGAAGCCCAAGAGAGGTGATCAGCAGAGAGGTACCCAAGAAAGACAGGCCCTCGGAGTGGTGCTCACCTCAGGGCTTCGGTGTCAGGTCAGCAGCAAGTGCCCCTCGCTCTTCTGTGATTGCACTAAGGCAGCTGAGTGTCTCTTGGTCCTCTTCTTGTCTTCTCTGGCTGAAGACCCAAGTGAGCCTTGGTCTAATGTAGGCTTCCCTCACTGCCGCCAGCCTCCTCTGGCTTCCTAGAATGGAGTCCCAGCACCCCTCTGAGGCTGACACTGCCTGCAGTAGGACTCCATCACTGGGGAATTCCAAAGCAGAGGGAGCTCCAGGAAGCAGACCGCATCCGCAAGTTCTAAAGGATCGTCCTTAGCCATCCTGATACTTGTCACAGGGGTCCTACGACTCACTTTACCAGTGTGCTCAGCTCACCCAATATGCCCAGGAAATTTAAAGAATTTCGTGCTAATTAAGGAATAAAGAAGAGAGTGTTCTATTGCTATTAATATATTGAAGCAGGAACTGCAGTTTCCGAAGTTCGCACACCAGGAGTGCTCCTTCTTTGTCAGAATTGATCGTGGAGCATAGCAAAATGAAACGTAGAACCCATTGTGACAATGCAATTCATAGGCAGTCTAATGATATTCTTGGCCCAATTTCCATGAGGTTTGCTGAAATTGAATTTACTTTCAGATGAGAAAGGCTCTGATTCAATTTATTTCTGAGGTGGGCCAGAGCTTTCCAAATACGAGCATTGGTGCATCTGCAACAAAGGGACATTTTAGACTCTGGAAATTAATGACTTTAAAATGACAACTTTGAATTAGCAATAAGGCTTTACTTTTACTTAAATGCTTTTTAGAGTGATACCATTTAACAGAGATTTGTTATTCAAAAGGCAGAGTAACAGAAAGACAGAGAGAAAAATGATTCCAAACTTGAGTGGCAGGGAACCAAGTACTTGGGCCATCATCCACTGCCTTCCCAGGCTGGAAGCTGGATTGGGAGAGGAGCAGCCAAAGCAGTGGTTTAACCCACTGTGCCACAATCACAATCCCTAGGCTACTGTCATTTTTAAATTCATTTTACTAAAGAAGACCATGATTTATATTTTTTATGCATTTGCTTGGCTGGTCTCAGAGTCCCTAGAAAAGCTGCAAAGACCCCATTCATTTGTGTGTATTGGGAGAAAGATGGGAAAAGAGGTGCCCAGGCATCTGTAGTCTCTCTCTCTCTCTCTCTCTCTCTCTCTCTCTCTCTCTCTCTCTCTTTCTCTCTCTCTCTCTCTCACACACACACACACACACACTTGGTTTGCCAACTTAGGACAAAGAACCAGGCTGAGTCAGCAGAGAGGTGACGGTGCAGCAGCACATGGGGCAGCCAGTCAGGTGTGCAGAGACTATGGGCACGTCTGAGGATGCCTGGTCTGATGTTTCCATGTAGAATAATCAGCTAGAGAAAAGTGAAGGTGCTTGTGAATTTCAGGCTCTGCTGTCTGCAGTGTGGGGTGGACAGCCAGCCCCCTTTTCCTAGGACTGTCCCAGTTTTAGCAGTAAAAGTTCTGTCTTCTGGGAAACCCCTCAGGCCCAAATAAACTGGGCTTTCTGATCACCCTGCATGCCCCACCACTTCCCAGATTCTGCAATGAGGGGCTAAATGATTATTTGCCATTTGGCATCAGCTGTGTTTTTCTCTCTGAATATCTTCTACCCCTCCCTCATCCTTCTGCTCAGAAAAATAATTCTCTCTCTCTTTTAAAAGTGTTATATAGGGGCCGGCACCGTGATGCACTAGGTTAATCCTCCACCTGTGGTGCCAGCATCCCATATGGGCACCTGTTCTAGTCCCAGCTGCTCCTCTTCCAGTCCAGCTCTCTGCTGTGGCCTGGGAAAGCAGTGGAGGGTGGCCCAAGTGCTTGGGCCCCTGCACCCGCATGGGAGACCAGGAAGAAGCACCTGGCTCCTGGCTTCGGATCAGCACAGCTCCAGCCGTTGCAGCCACTTAGGGAGTGAACCAACGGAAGGAAGATCTTCCTCTCTGTCTCTCCCTCTCATTGTCTGTAACTATACCTGTCAAAAAATAAATAAAAATCTTTTTTAAAATGTTTTTATTTTTTTAAAAAAAGCGGTATATAAAGATTCAAATGCCATTTGCAACGCCCATATCTCTTATTGAAGTACCTGGATTTGAGTCCCAGCTCCACTTTTGATTCCAGTTTCCTGCTAACATGCAGCAGGTGATGGCTTGGGTGGCTGGGCTTCTGCCAAACACATGAGAGATCTGGATTGTGCTCCCAGCTCCTGGCTTTGGCCGGGTCCAGCCCTGGCTGTTGTGAGCATGTGGGGAATGAATCAATGCATGTGATATTTCTCTGTCCCTCTCAAAACTAAAATTTAAAAGTGATTCAGTGAATTTGGAGTCATCATATTCATAGGGGCAGAAAATGGGATGGTGTCGTGCAGGGCTGGCAGGAGGCAGGAGGTCATGTCTAATGGGTACAGAGTCTCAATTGGGGAAGTTGGATCCACTCTGATGATGAATGGGGGTGTTGATGGCATTAACAGTGAATCTATTTAATGTCATTGAACTGTGCACCTAAAATTAGTTAAGATGATAACAATTTATGCTATGAATATTTTACCATAATTTTAAAAACAATGAAAACACAAAAACTGGTCCAGTGAAACCAAGACCACACCGAGCCTCTATGACAAGAAAAACCGAGGACATTTCCTGTGGAAGTGAAAGCTTGTTCTAGTAAACAATGCCACCCCCTAATTCTCCACAACACTGCCTCACCTGGCCCCCGACAGACTTGCTTCACCAAAAAGATTTCTGTTTCAATCATCTTGTGAACAACTTCATTTTAGCAAGTGCACCTTAACTTGAAAGTGTCTATAAATAGGACCAAAGGGAACCACGTTTTGCCCTCTCCTTCGTGAGGTACCTTGGAGAGTGCCTGTGCTCTTTACCACCAGGCCCTCTGGACAGAGAATCCAGCCATCAGCCACACTGAGCTTGGTGGAGTCTACAGTCTGGGGAACGTTCTGTGCTCCCACCTTAGTGGTGAGTCTGGAATCACAGGCCTTCCAGAGCTAAGGATGGCTCCAGCCAGTGATTCTGCATGTCTTTTTGTGTTAAACAGAACCACACAAAGTGCCACCTCTTTGTCATGGGTTGTTGCCTTCCTCTTCTCCTAGGTGCATGTGCGAGGTCTTTGGAGTTCCAGCATCTAACAGATGCACTGCCTTGATACTGGATGGGAAGGGAAGGTTCCAGAGATACACGGGTCCCTTGATGTCCTCATAAGCACAGGGATCCTCTGTGCCAGGGGCCTCAAAGGGAGCTATAGAAGCAACTTCCAGTACCACGCTGGCCAGAGCCTTCTCTCTGTTCATGCACCTGAACATCCCTGAGATGAGAGGTCGAGGGCTGAGAAAGGACCCGAGACCAAAAGGAATCAGGAGATGTGCATGTGAGGAGCAGCATTTTCTTTCCTTCTCTGCCATCTAGTCCCAACGTCCCCTTTGGTCCAGGGCACTAGAGGTATCTGAGACTAGTTCTCATTTTCCTTCTCAGTTTCATAAACCGCAGAACATTGACTCCAAACAAAACAAAAACAAAGCAAATGCCACCTAGTATTCCATGGGCTCAGCGTGCTTTTGTTGTTTTGTTTGTTTTGTTTCAATTTTCCCCAGGACTAAAAGGCAGTCGTTACTGAAATGGGATCCTGGCCCTGGTTCAGGGGGCAGATGCTTAAACTTCCCCTTGCTCCATTGAGCACCTGGCATTCAACAGGCACTTAATGAGCACCTGCTGGTGGCTGATTGACTGCTGTTTGAAACACCTGGCATTGCTCCTGCAGCAAATGAAGCCAAGCAAGGGAATGCCTTTGCAAACCCGGAAGCCACAGGCATATCTTGAATGCAGAGACTTAGCCCATACCCAAGCATTGCCAGGGGGGAATAGGGACTCCATAAAACAGGAAATCCAAGGTCTCACAGCCTCACCCCTGAGGGTTTTACCTTAATACCCCTTATATACCTTTGAAGTTTGGTGTCCTGTGGCCTCATCAAGGTCCATGCTAATATGGTGCCCATACCTGGGAGCATGAAATGAGTGCATGTAGATAAGAGGTTTTCAGGTTATGGGGAGGAGGATGGTGTCAAACAGCCTGCAAATCTCTCAAATTCTAGTAGGAAAGAGTTGTGAGATGAAACCTTCCATGACACATGGTCATGATGAAGAGGTCTGGGTCTGGAGAGAGAAGAAAGCCTGAGCCTCCGGGCTGCCCTGCAGAACAGGTTCTTTTATCATGAAGCACAGAAGCCTGGGGAAGAAACCAGCACCAGGGTGTGGGGGGGGAGCATCCCTGAGTTTCCTCAGTTTTGTAAAGGGAAGAAGCACCTGACTCATAGGACTGGAGATTACATGAGATCATATGCATGAAGCAGTTAGGATGGTGATGGAAAGCAGTCAGTCTCAGATGCGTATTTTCACAAGTCCTAAAGTACAGAGGGACATTTTGAGGCTCAAAGTGAGTGGCTGGGTTGTGTCCAGAAAGCACTCTTCCAATAGATCCTCTCTGTCCCAAAGCCTGTGTCTTTTCGTGATCACCGATTCTGATCCCAACACAGCTCTTCCGTAATTAAGACATTTGAAATCTGAAGTTGTTTCCAACAGTTCAATAAATATTTGAAGCTTATTTAGTAGCCTGACTCTTAGTCTTTGTTTTGTGTAGATATGCTAGAATTAGCAACATTCGAGCAATTATCTGTGAAATTATCCCCAAATTATATTAGCATGCCTGTAGAATAACAGTTTGCATGTAAATTAATCATAGGTGAGTTCAACACTACTGCCCTTAAAATGAGTCCCAAGGAATCCATAATGAGTGACTACTTGTTTTAGCAATTCCAGAAATTATGCAGTATGTGTGCAATCACTGCAGGCATTAGCAGGAAGCGGAAATTCCACTTACAGACAGGCTGAAAATACAGAGATAATCCCTGAAGTTTCCATTGTTCCTATTTTAGGAACAGATGTTCCTCTCAATCGTATTTGCATGCATTCTCACATGTTTTTATTTACTATCTAAACACAGTGAACATTAGTTCCAGCAATTCTCCCTAATTAAGGCTGAAATTTCATTAGAAAATCCATCATCCTGTCTGGTTGTAAGGGTAATACATGGGTCACTCTGACATCTGAGCCAACAGATAATGTAGAGAAAATGTATGATTGCAGGAAATTGACTGGAATACAGAGGACATGGTGAGACAACTTTTGCTCCTGTCTTTTCTGATCTAATGAAGCACCTTAGGTCAGGCTAAGGTCACTGGTGAGAAAAATGACAGAATCAGTGCAAACATCCTCCATAGCATTCATGTTGCCCTTTGCAATTTACAGTACCCCTCACTTTGATCCATGCTGTGAGATGAACAAGAATTTTGAGGCCCAGAGGTTAAATGGCTAATTCCAAATCTTCTCCTTGAGAAGAATGGATCTGGGATTTGCTCACAGATGCCCTAGATCCAGCGCTGGCCATGTTTCGAGTTATAGAGAGGCTTTGGACTTTATTGAACTCAGTATATATACTGCATGGGGGTGGGGGAGAGAAAGAGAGAGAGAGAGAGAGAGAGAGAGAGAGAGAGAGAGAGAGAGAGAATCTTCCAACCACTAAACTCAGTTTGCTCCCCAATTGCCTGCAACACCTGAAGCTAGCCCATGCTGAAGCCAGGAGCCAGGAACTCCAGCCAGGTCTCCCATGTACATGGCAGGAACCCAAGTACTGGGGCCATCATCTGCTGCCTCCCAGGTACATGAGCACTAAACTGGCATACTGGATTGGAAACACAGAGCAGCCTGAACTTGAACCAGGCATTCCAATGCAGGATGCAAGTGTTCAAAGCAGGGTCATAGCCTGCTGGCCCACAATGCCCACTCCAGAAGGGAGAACTCTTAGGCACTGATCAAGGGAATGCAAATAAGTACAGTCAGTGTATGGAACACAGTACAGAAGTTCCTCCAAACATTAGAAATGGAACTGCCACATGATACCACAATCACACTACTCGATCTATATCCAAAGGAATGAAATCAGGATATCGGATAAATAAGGAAAGGAAATAAGGTATACATATGCAATGAAATACTGCTTGCCCTTACAAAAACAAGGAAATTCTGGCATTTGAGACTAACATGGATTACCCTGGAAAATATTATGTTAAGTGAAATAAGCTAGACACAGAAAGAGAAATACTGCATGATCTCATCTGTGAAATGTCAAAGGTAAAATGTCAAACTCACAGATAATTCTACAGCAGAATGATGGTTACTTAGAGCTGGGGAAAGGGTTGGTGTGGGGAGGTTTATGAAAGGGCAAAAGTTTTCATTAGACAAGGTGAATAAATTATGGAGACCTATTGCAATGCATGTGAGTATAGTTAATGGCATTGCATTGTATACTTCAGACTATAGTTAGTTACAGTATACTGAATATTTGAAAGTTGCTTGGGGCTGGCACTGTGGTTCACTTGGTTAATCCTCTGCCTGTGGCACCAGCATCACATATTGGCACTGGGTTCTAGTCCTGGTTGCTCCTTTTCCAGTCCAGTTCTCTTCTGTGGCCCAGGAGGGCAGTGCAGGATGGCCTAAGTGTTTAGACTCCTGAACCCACAAGGGAGACCAAGAGGAGGCTCCTGGCTCCTGGCTTCTGGCTTCAGATTGGCTCAGCACTGGCTGTGGTGGCCATTTGGGGAGTGAACCAACGGAAGGAAGACCTTTCTCTCTGTCTCTCTCTCTTACTGTCTATGACTCTACCTGTCAAATTAAAAAAAAAAGTTGCTGAATCGACTTTAACTTTTCTAACCACACACCAAGAAAATGACAAATATAGGATATATGTGTGTGTGTGTGTGTGTATATATATATATATATATATACATATCAATTAGTTGGCTTGATTTAACCATTAAGGAACTTACACACTCACATTGAAACATCAAGTTGCACACTAATATTATACATTTGTCAACTGTGCTTTAATAAAGCAGATTGGGATGGTTATGCAAGGAAAAAAGGTAAATTTAATAATTTGACTGTACTGTGTTCATAGAAGACTGGCCAAATAACGAAGCCCCACTCACTTTCTTGTACACAGAGAAGAACCATAGCAATGGTGGACAGCTATATTTTGGGATGAGTGACTCAGGGAGGGACCTGGAACTCAACAAGAGAGGGACTGGAGCCCTGTGTGATGGGAAAACATGGGATGGCAGCAGAGAAGGAAGAACAAAGTGCATTGGCACCCTGACCTGACTCCTCAATGCGGGGGAGCAGGTGACGAGGAAGTCCCAGCAGACAGCAGCAAACCTAGCTGTGTGAGAGCTCCATGGTTGTCACACACTTGCAGCTCTGTTGTGAGAGCTGCCTGGGGTTTGCCCAATATCTTCATTTCAGAGAAGGAACTCCAATTGTCACCTGCGGTCTCCAGAGCCCAGGCTGCCGCAGGTCGGTGTAATTTGAAAAGGGAGATACTGCTGGAAATCACACTGCCCTCTGAATCTCCCTGTCCCAGGTCTCCCACAGTCACTCCACTGCATTAAGATAGGGGCTACAGGCTCATGATCCCAACTAAAATCAGTGGACTGCCTATGAACCCAGCACCGAAGCCAGAGCAGCACCCCACACTACAGAGGCTGCGTAATTTAGCTGTGTGAAGGGGAGCCACTCTCAGGTCCAGAAACTCCAAAGCATTTGTCTTCTGAAATCATGGGTCACTCCCCCTACACTTAATGTCACTGCCTTTCTCAGATGGTTACCTGCAGGACAAAACCACCACTAGGACCAAGGGCAGTTGCCAAAATACTTGGCCACCCCAGACCATCCACAAGTTGGCCTGGGCACTACTAAGACAGCACAGCACTTCTTCCCCCTTTGACCAGTTGCTTTTCCACCCACTCTGCTGGAGGCTGATAATAGTGCTGAAAATGAGCGCTGTGATTTCACCCACCTCTTTCCCTTCAATTCACTGTTTTTAGCCAACTTTGCTAAAGACTGAGAGTGGATGACAAGAGCAAGTGCTGAAATATCACCTCCCTAGGACTAGCCACATTTTAGCTGACAATGCCAGGGGCCAAGAGTTGACACTGTAGTCTCATCCAACTCTTCCCCCTCAGTCCTCTCCCTCTTCGGCTGACGCTACTGGGGACTAAGAGAGAGGCTAGTAACAAGTGCTGTCAAGATGCCTACCTGCTCCCCTCCCACCAACTGCTTTTCTGCCAACACTGCTGGAAGCTGAGAGCAGGTGCTGAAAGTTGCTATTGATAGCAGCTGTTGTACCCTTATCTACCACTCACCCTTGTAGCCAGCAGCTTGTGGGCCTATGCCAGTGCTGGGATTGAGGGAGGGGGCGAAACTCCCCACAGCTCTCTTGCCAACCCTGTAGTAAATTGCTCCTGTGCCCATACCATAAGGGTGGGTACTGAAAGCTTCCCACTGCTGCAGGGGCTGACAGTGCAAGAGGACCCCTCTAACAGTAGGGCTCACTCCAACAATACCAGAAGAAACACCCATCCTTATTATAGCACCACCACTCCTATTAGCAGAATGCCCAGAGTAGACACCTCTCCCCCACTACTGTGTGCACACATCAGTTGGGACCAATAGAGTGTCTTTGCCCTTGTGTGATCGCTGGAAACAGTAGGTTGCTCCAGCTCTACCACTTGAGGCATTGCACCAAAACTCAACAATTACAGCCAAAGAAACAACAGAGAGTCTACACCATAGCACCCAACTAAACCAAAGTCAACACTGTCTATTAATCTGATTCTCAAAGCCTCATCTTCAAGAGAAGTACATTACCCTGACAGCCATCCTATAAAGAATGCAGAGAGACAGATCTGCCAAATGTGCAAATCTCAATGTAGGGTCACAATAATATATAAGGTTAACAAATGTAAGTAAGTATACAAAGGTAATAATACCTTTCTGAGAAGTCTCCTTATGATCTTACATAATCGCAAACAATGCCATGACTAAGAAGGAACTTGTAAGATCGGTGGGATTCAAAATAGCTACAAAAAATTAAATGCTTTAGAATAAATTTAACCAAGGAATGATTGATCTCTATAATGAAAATTACAAAGCATTAAAGAAATAGGAGACACAAAAATATGGAAAAATCTTCCATGTTCATGGATTGGAAAAATTATTATCACCAAAATGTCTATACTACTGTAAGCAATTTACAGATTCAATGTGATCCCAATCAAAATACCAACAACATTCTTGTCAGATCTTGAAAAAACGATGTTAAAATTCATATGGAAACACAAGAGACCCTGAACAGCTAAAATAATCTTAAACGACACAAGCAAAGTTGGAGGCATCACAATACCAGATTTCAAGACATACTAGAAGGCAGTTATAATCAAAACAGCCTGGTACTGGCACAAAAATTGACATGTAGAACAATGAAACAAAACAAAAATTCCAGAAATAAATTCATACATCTACAACCAACTAATCTCTGACAATGGAGCTAAAATCAAACCCTGGATAAAGAACAGTCTCTTCAATAAATCGTCCTGGAAAAATTGGATCTCCATGTGTGGAAGTATGAAAAAAGAACCCCCCTACCTTACACCTTTTACAAAAATCAACTCAAAATGAATCAATAATCTAAATCTACAACTTGGTATCACCAAATTACTAGAGGAGACATTGAGGGAAATTCTGCAAGACATTGACATAGGCAAAGACTTCTTATAAAAGACCCCAGAAATGGGGCCTGCGCTGTGGCATAGCAAGTAAAGCCACTGCCTGCAGTGCCAGCATCCCATAGGGGCACCGGTTCAAGTCCCGGCTGCTCCACTTCCAATCCAGCTCTCTTCTGTGGCCTGGGAAATCAGTGGAGTGTGGCCCACGTCCTTGGACCCCTACACCCACGTGGGAGACCCGGAGGAAGCTCCTGGCTCCTGACTTAGGATCAGCCTAGCTCAGGCCATTGTGGCCGTTTGGGGAATGAACCAATAGATGGAAGACTTCTCTCTCTCTCTCTTTCTCTCCTTCTGCCTCTGCCTCTGCATCTCTGTAACTATGCCTTTCGAATACATAAATATATCTTTTTAAAAACCCTACATAAAAATACACTGGTTTCCTTTTAAAAAATAATAAAACATGGTATATATATATATACTATAGAACACTCAGCCATAAAAATAATTAAATCTGTCTTTCACAACAATGTAGATGCAACTAGAAACTATTACACTTGGTGAAATAAGCCAGTCCCAAAAAAGACAAATATCTTATTTTTTTTCTGATCTGTGGTAACTAATGATGCTCAAAAAAATGTAACATATATGAGTGAAGTTGGTATTATGAGATTCAGTGATTGTTTACAGCCTTGTCTCTATTATTGAGGAATAGTGATTTTCTCTTCTTAGTAGTTGTTGAATACTTAGGGTAGGGTTAATCTTATGAGTATAAAACAAACTGAAAGCAGGTGATTGTAAAAATTAAAAGAATAAAGAAAGAAAGGAGGAGGGAGAGTGGGAGGAAGGTGGGAGGGAGGTTAGGGTGGGAAGTATCACTATGCTCCTAAATCTGTGAAATTTGTTCACCATAAAAAAATAAATAAATAAATAAATAAATATGGCTGGCGCTGTGGCTCACTAGGCTAATCCTCTGCCTACGGTGCCAGCACCCCAGGTTCTAGTCCCAGTTGGGGCGCCAGATTCTGTCCTGGTTGTTCCTCTTCCAGTCCAGCTCTCTGATGTGGCCCGGGAGTGCAGTGGAGGATGGCCCAGGTCCTTGGGCCCTGCACCTGCATGGGAGACCAGGAAGAAGCACCTGGCTCCTGGCTTCGGATTGGCGCAGCATGCCGGCTGTAGTGTGCCGGCCATAGCGGCCACTTGGGGGGGTGAACCAATGGAAAAAGGAAGACCTTTCTCTCTGTCTCTCTCTCTCACTGTCTAACTCTGCCTGTCAAATAAACAAATAAAATAAATCCCCCCCCAAAAAAAAACGCCCAGGATCAGAAGCTTCACTGTTGAAATCCACAAAATCTATAAGGAAAAACTGTTCCATAAAAGTTGAAGGGGCACAGCATTGTGGCATAACTGGTTCAGCAGCCACTTGTGGTACCAACATCACGCATCAGAGCAGCTACTTTGCTTCCAGTCCAGCGTCCTTCCGAAGTTGGGAAATCAGGAAAGAATGGCCCATGTGCTTGTGCCTCTGCCAACCAGGTGGGAAATCAGGATGGAGTTCTGGGCTCCTGACTGCAGCCTGACCCAGACCTGGCTGGCATTGCAGACATTTGGTGAGTGAACCAGCAGATGGATGATTTCTCCCCACCTGTTTCTCTTTCTATGCCTCCTTCTCTCTCTGTCACTCTACCTTTCAAATAAATAAATCTTTTAAGAAACTGGAGGGAAAGAACCCTTCCAAACTCATTCTATGAGGCCAACAATACCTTGATTTCAAAACCAGACAAGGACACAACAAAAATGAAAAATACAGATCACTATCACTGATCAACACGGATGCAAAGATTCTCAACAAAATTCTAGGAAATCAAATACGATGGACACCAAAAAGTTTAGTCATCATGATCAGGGATTTATTCCAGGGATGCAGTGATGGCTCAACATTTGCCAGTTAGTAAGTGTAATACAATCGCAAGAAAGAACGAAGAATAAAAAGTATATGATCATCTCAACAGATACAGAAAAAACGTTTGACTAACTTCAACATCCACTCACATTTAAAACTTTGAATAAGTTAGGTATAGAAGGGGCATACCTCAACATAGGAAAGCTATTTATGCTACAAACTCAGACATTATCATACTAAATGAAAAAAACTAAAAGTATTTCCTGCAAGATTTGAAAAACAGAGAAGGATGACCACCCTCACTACTCTTATTAGCATAATACTGCAAGTTGTATCCAAAGTAATCGGGCAAGAGAAAGAAATAAAAGGCTTACAAATTGTACAGGAGGAGCTCAAATTATCACTGTTACAGAAAATATGTTCTATGGACATAGAAACCTAAATACTCCATTATAAACTAGTAAAAGTGCAATCCGTTTCAGTGAAGTTGCAGTATACAAAATCAACACATTAAAATCTATAGCATTTTATATACCAATTATATACTCATTGAGAATGAAATTGTAAAAGCAATCCCATTCACAATAGCTACACAAAAGCATAAAATACCTTGGAATAAACTTAACTAAGAATGTAATACAGTTCTACAGTTAAAATTACAAACACTAATTAAAAAAACTTGAAGAGGAAACAAAAAAAAATGGAAAGATCTCCCATGTTCATGAATCAGAAGAATTAATATTGTTAAAATGTTCATACTACTCAGAGTAATTTGCAGATTCAATGCAATCCTGCTTTTTAAAAATGAGATTATTCACAGAACTAGAAGAAAAGCAATTCTGAAATTCATATGGAAGCACAAAGGCCTCTGTACAGCTAAAGCAACCCTGAACAAAAAGAACGAAGTTGGAGGCATTACAATACTAGATTTCAAGGCATACCACAGCGTTATTGTGACCAAAATAGCGTGGTACTGGCATAGAAACAGACACAGAGGCCAGTGGAATAGAATAGAGACTCCAGAAATGAATCCATGCATTCACTGCCAATTGATCTTTGACAAAGAAGCCAAAAACATACTCTGAGGAAAGGTATGATTTATATGATCATATGAATAAACCGTACTGGGGAAAATAGCTATATATCAATTAAAGACTGAACCTTTTCCCTCCACCCAACTTCTCATGCTCTACAAAAATCTACTTGAAACAGATCAAATATGTAAATGTAAGACATGGAACTAAAGCTACTAGAAGAAAACATAAGGAAAACACTTTAAGACATCGGCATGGAAATAACTTTTTGAATAAGACCCCAAAAGTACAGACAACAAAGCAAAATTCTATAAATTGGATTATATTAAACTAAGAAGCTTTTGGAAACAACCAATAGAGTAAAGAGACAACTGACAGAATGATAGAAAATATTTTCAAACTATTAATCTGACCAAGAGTTGATTTACAGGATCTATATGGGACTGAAAAACCCAAATAACCAAAAAAACAAATAATCCAGTTCAGAAACAGACAGAGGATCTGAATAGACATTTCTCAAAAGAGGAGAAACAAATAGCCAATAAATATATGAGAAGCAGCTAAGTATCACTAACCATCAGGGATTGAAAATCAAAACCACAAACAAGGCACCATCTCACACCAGTTAGAAGGTCAATTATCAAAAAGATAACAAATACTGGGGAGAAAGTAGGCGAAAAAAATGAATCTCTATTGTACACTGTTGGTGAGAATGCAAATTAGTGCAGCCATTATGCAGAACAGTATGGAGTTTTCTCGAAAAAACTAAAAATAGATCTACCATATGACCCAACAATTATTTCTGTGTATAAATCCAAAGGAAATTAAATCAGAATATGAAAGTGACTCCTACACTCCCACATTCATTGCAGTGTTATTCACAATAGTAAAGACATGGAATCAATGTAAGTGTTCCTCCATGGATGAATGGACAAAGAAAATGTAGTATACATGCACAATGGACTATCATTCAATCATAAAAGAGAATAAAGTTCTGACATTTGCAGCAAAATGAATCAACCAGAAAACATTGTTAGATGAAGTAAAAGACAAACATTGAGTGTTCTTTCATGAGTAGAAATTAAAGCCATAGTTAATCCAGCACTATTTGGTGTAGGGTTAAGAAGCAACCTAGGATACCTACCTCCCCTATGGAAGTACCTGGATTTGAGTCCAGACTGAGCTTCCACTTCCTGCAAATACAAACCCTGGGAAACAGTAGATGATGACTACTTAGCAAGTGGTTGGCTTCTTGCTACCCACATGGGTGATCTGGATTAATCTTCTGGCTCTTCACTTTAGCCTGGCCCAGATGCAGCTGTTGTCAGCATTTGAAAGTCAACCAGTAGGGAGAAAAAACTACCTCCCTCCCTGCCACCTCTTTCTCTCTCTCTATCTCTCTCTCTCTCTCTCTCTATTCTTCTCCTTTGGTCTTTCCAGTAAATAAACAAATCATTTTAAAAACAACATAATCAGTCTGAACTAGAAGACTGATTACTATAGAAAAGAGTGGAGTGGGGAGGGGTAGAGGAATGCCGAATAACAGGTACCAACACACAACCACAGATAGAAGTAAAAGTTCTACTGTTCCACAGCACAGGAGGCTGACTCTAGTTCCCAATAATGGATCATGTACTCTAGAAATAACTGGAAGAGAGGAGCTGGTTGGCTCCCAGTGCAAAGAAAAAATAAGGAAACGGAAAGGTTAGCTGCCTAGTTTGATTGATTTACACTCTGTGTATGTATGTGTTGTTATATTGCACTGTGCCCTGTAAAAATGCAAGTATTACGTGTTAATCAAAAAATTTACATAAAATGATTC
Source organism: Sylvilagus floridanus (assembly GCA_949820135.1). NCBI lineage: Eukaryota > Metazoa > Chordata > Mammalia > Lagomorpha > Leporidae > Sylvilagus > Sylvilagus floridanus. Next base: position 65,588,802 of record OX463236.1, on the reverse strand, counting down.
ATATAAAGAAATACATTATGCAAACCAACCGTAAGTGGATTTTAAAAATATATTCACTATAATAAACAAGCAAATTAAAATGAGTTACTATTTAAATAAAAATAATTTTGGGAAGCAAGCAGACTAAGTATTCAATAAATACTAGTTAGATAAACTGAGACAAACTACTGGCCATAAAGAATTTTGGTTCTGGGAGCCAGCACTGTGGCGTAGTGGGCCAAGTTTCTGCCTGTGGCACTGGCATTCTATATGGGCACCAGTTCTAGTTCAAGCTGCTCCTCTTCTGATCCAGCTCTCTGCTATAAGTACTTGGGCCCCTGCACCCACATGGGAGACCTGGAAGAAGCTTCAGACCCCTGGCTTTGAATCAGCCCAGCTCTGGCCATTGCAGCAATAAGGGAAGTGAACCAGTAGATAGAAGACCTTTCTCTCTGTTTCTCTGTCTCTCTCTGTGTCTCTCTCTCTTTCTCTGTGTCTCTCTCTGTCTCTCTCTCTGTGTGTGTGTCTCTCTCTGTCTCTCTCTCTCTGTCTCTCTGTAAATCTACCTTTCAAATAAATAAGTAAAATCCTCAAGAAAAAAATATTCATTCTCACAAGGCAGAAAGCAAGTGGGGTGGCACCGGGGAGGCTACACTGAGGGAGGCTTTCTAGGGTGAGAACAAGACTACACGTGCTTCAGCAAGAAGAAGGCACCCATGTGGACTTTACTCTGCAGCCCAGGGGAGTAAAATGCCTTCCCAGGCCATAGCAGAGAGCTGGATCAGAAGTGGAGCAGCCGGGACTCGAACTGGTGCCCATATGGAATGCCAGCACTGCAGATGGCAGCTTTACCCGCTACGCCACAGCGCTAGCCCCACATGTCTAGTTTAATTCCATTGTGACCTGAGAAACACTTTGTTTGGTTTCTGGTTTTCCATTTTCTTCAGGTGTGTTTGTGGCTCAGAATGCGATCAGTCTTGGTGAGCGTTCCATACAGCTTAAGAAGAGTGTGATCTGTGGTTGGTGGATGCAGCATTCCATCCATGTCAATTAGATCGTATTGATTGGTGGGGCCTCACAGGCTGTCTGTATCCCCATTGCCTTTCTGTCTGTTTTCTCTATCAATGCCTGAGATAGGGGTGTTAGAGAAGCCACCTGTAACTCCTCTTCCCGGGTCTATCAGCTTCATCTCACGAATTCTGAAGCTCTGTTGTTAAGGTGCCTCCCATTAAAGAATTATATGGGACTGGCAAATTGACCTCGTTATAATTCTATTGTGCCACTCTTTACAACTAACAATTATCCTCATTCTGAATCCTGCTTTGTCTGAGATTAATAAACCTCTTCTGGATTTCTTCTGATTATTGCTAACATGTGTTCCTTTCTCTATCACTTTACTTTTAACCCGTCTTCTCTGAGTCTTCAGATTTAAGTGGTTTTCTTTTGAGCTGCATGTACTTGGGTTCTATTATTTTATCCACTTTGAAAAGCTCTGTCATTTAATTGCTGTGCTCAGCCTAGTCACATCTAAAGTAATTATTGATATAGTTGGATTAAATCAATTATCTCTTTAACTTCCTTGTGATGTCTTTGTATTTTAACCTCTTTTAAGTTCCCTCTCATTTTATTATGAGTCATTTACATGATTCCACTTTATCTCCTTTCCTAAGATGTAGTTTAAAATTCTCTTTAGAAAAAAATGTAGTGGTCAGCCTAGAGTTAGGTTTCACCATAGAAAAAGCTCCATGTCTTGCTTGTGTGTCAGTCACAAGTCAGCTCTGGGTGAACCACAAGGCGGCTGCAGCTCTGTTCCCCATCTTTCTCCCTCTAGGATTGACCAAAGTTAAACAAACAGTCCTTACCTGGGTCTGGCTGCTCTCATGCACAGGTGAAATAGCGAGCAACTGGGACAAATCACATGGTGGCTCTTAGAGCTTCTGCTCAGACCCAGCCGAGTTCGATGGCCACAGGGAAGGGAAGTGGCCTGCTTTCCTGGGATGGCACCCCACCTCCCCTGTGAACCTGCAGAAACATGGAATCTTCCTACAGAGCAGGCAGAGAGTAGCTGGGAACAGGAGACCAACCACAACCTGGACACCACATAACTGGGAAATGGGGTTTGGTCAACTGAATCCCAGAGATGGAGACCCAAAGACCTTGGTGGAATAAATGGTCCAGGCACCAGGCAGGCCTGTCAGTTCTGCTCTGTTCCCTCTACCTAAGCTGAGTGACATCAGAGTTTCCTTTGGTTTGTCCATCATTTCTGGACCGTTGATTGGACCTTGCTCCACAAGCCCACCCCTCCCAGTAGCTCAGGCAGCACCTGTGCGTCAGTGGGAAGAGGCACGTAGTGTTCATCCCTGCCTGGCCTCTACTAGCATCTACTCACTGGGACAGTGCCTCACTTCCTGCCCAGTTGCCTGCCCCATGCCAGTCTTGGGACATCACTCACACACTCTCCCTAACCTCACACTCTACAGAAGTGGCTGCCACCACCTTGCTTAAGCTTTCCTGAGCCACAGAGAATCCTAACAGGTTTCCCATGGCACGCTGAAACCTAATAGTTCCTTCCCAGCCCCACCTGCCTGTGGATACCCTCCCATGACAGGGAAGGCGCACCTGGGTCCTGCTGGCAGAGACCCTAGTCCCACTGGTTCTTGCACTCTTCACTTTCCTGGGGATATTTCAGCTCCCCTGCCCCACCAACACATATGTCCCCCAGGCCTCAGGCCATGAAGGGCAGGTGCTGCGTCCATCTCCTTCATTCCCTTGATCACTGACCTTTGGCTCTCTCCACTGGCCTTTCCACGCCCCTTCACTCTGCACAAAGTCTTCCTCATTTTCCCTGTGGAAAACTTTCATTCTGAGCTAGCAGCCTCCTTATGCGGCTCTCTGACCCAGAGGGGAGACCCTCCAGGTAGAAGGGATTAGATTCAATGGAGCAGAGAGGGAATTCTCTCTGTTGTCCATGACCTACTAAAGTAATAACTAATGATTGGTCACCTGTCACATGCTGGAACTTTCTGTATCACATCCTGTTTCCACATAAGGACCTTTCAGTGTTATCACCTCCAAGAGAAGAGCTGGTGCATCAGCGATGTGGCCCAGTCCTGCCCTGGGATCCCTGAGTGCATCCTGACCACACTGCATTTCTTCTCTCCCACCAAAGTCTTGCAGGATTCCTGCCCCTCCTTTCTCGCCCCTCCTTTCTCGCCTAGTTTGACATTTTCTAACCCTTGGTGCATGTCGAGAATCTCTGTTGCCTGTTGGGTTCCCTAAATTGCTGCTGGAAGAAAGCCTGTTATGCCCACTTCGATTGTCCCCAAAGACCACCAAGGAGCTGATACCACTGTAAAACACGTGAGAGTTTTATTGCAGGTCCGGGCCTGGACTCTCAACTGTCACCGGCACAGCGGGTCTGAATTGAGAGCCCAGACTCTTCAGTTAACGGGGCTTGTATAGGGTTTTCAGAGACATTCTATACATTATAGCACCATTCAGAAAAATCATCTCATTCCATGGGAAATTCAAAGAACATCTCTAAAAATTGATTAGTGCATCCAGCGGCAGGAATGGACCTAGTAAAGGTGGTTGGATGGCTTTGGGGTTGATGGTTTTAAAAATGATTGGCTAAAGTAAAGGGTCCGAGCCTCTAGTTTGTACATGCCAAACTGCAGGGTTTGGGGATGTTATCAGTCACCTTAACTGCCTGAAAAGACACCTGGAACTTTAGGTGTTTCCCTGATGTCTGCTGATTGGCTGTTGCTAGTGGCGTTTATCACAAGAGGAGTTTATTTTTCTTCTTTCAGGGGCTTTTGGCTTAGGGTTCAGGGCCCCGTCAGGCCCGAGTTACAAGATGAAGGCCTCGTCTAGAATAGCTGTGCCTTGATCCAGGCTCAGGTCTCTCAAGCCCAGGCACTAAGGCGTCATGGTCCTGGACATTCTTCCTTCTGTCAGCCAAGGTCCAATGTGGATTCTGGCTTTGAGCCAGGTGAAGTTGCTGGAGTCCCATAAACTCTCTGCCGCAGGTTCAGGACAATGCTCCAGTCTCCTTCCAGCCATCCCAGATGGGAGCTGGGGAGACCCCCCCCCCGGGGGCCCATGTTGAGCAGGACCCTGAGGTCACTCACTCACAGGCCCATGGGGCTGGCACTCTGGTGGGTAAAGCCGCCACCTGCAGCGCCAGCATCCCATATGGGCACCGGTTCAAGTCCCAGCTGCTCCTCTTCCCATCCAGCTCTCTGCTATGGCCTGAGAAAGCAGTAGAAGATGGTCCAAGTCCTTGGGCCCCTGCAACCATGTGGGAGATGCAGAAGAAGCTCCTGGCTCCTGGCTTTGGATTGGTGCAGCTCTGGCTATTGCAGCCATTTGAGGAGCGAACCAGTGGCTGGAAGACCCCCCCCTCTCTCTCTGCCTCCCCTCTCCCTGTGTAACTCTGACTGTCAAATAAATAAATAAGCCTTACAAAAAGAAACCATTCCAAATGGACAGTGCCCTTTATACCTTATTTTTATTTTTCTGTTTGCCATTTCTGTTGGATTATTTTTTCCTATGTTGTATCTTTTCTGCCTTCCTTTGGGTTACTTGAACTTGAATTTTAAAATGCTATTTGAATGGGCTGCCTTTCCCAGTGTCTCTTGTTGTGTAGCCTTTTGTAAATATTCTCCATATGTTGCACTGTGTGTGTACCAGTGTGGCTGCGAGTGTGCACCCCCGCAGGTGCAATCAGGGTCTTGCAGTGTTGGCATTTCACCAGCTCAAGTGCAGTGTAGAAACGTTACTTCTCCTTTATGTCTCTTGATCCTTCACCTTTCTAATACAATTGTCTTAAATATTTTCATGCATACATTTAGATTGTATTAGTCAATGTGATCATTTTTGTGTCAATCATCAAACATAATTTAGAAAACTCAAGAAGTGAAAGAAAGTTTATTTCCAATACCAACCAATATTTCTCAAGTATGTTAGCCAACGTTTTTTTAAAGATTATTTATTTATTTATTTGAGAGGTAGAGTTACAAGCAGTGAGAGACAGAATTACAGAGAGAGAGGGAGAAACAGAGAGAAAGAGAGATCTCCCATCTGCTGGTTCACTCCCCAAATGGCCGCAATGGCCAGAGCTGGGCTGACCTGAAGCCAGGAACCAGGAGTTTCTTCTAGGTCTCCCACACGGATGCAGGGGCCCAAGCACTTGGGCCATCTTCCATTGCTTTCCCAGGCCATAGCAGAGAGCTGGATGGGAAAAGGAGCAGCCAGAACTAGAACTGGTGCCAGTGGCGCAGGCGGAGGATTAACTTACTGCACCACAGCGCTGGCTCCCCAGTGTTTTCTTACTGTGCTTTTCCTTCCTGGTGTCCTAGGGTTCCTTCTACTATTGCTTCTTTTCTGCTAGGAGAACTTTTCTCAGTCTTTCCTTAGTCATCTTCCTTAGGGTAGGTGCACTTGCGACCCCTTGCCTGAGAATCCCTTGGTTTCCCCTCCCTTGCCTCTGTAGTCCTGGAACCCTGGGTTGATAAGGGTTTCTTTTTCAGCATTTGAAGAAAAGTTCTGCCACTCCCTCCGACTTCCAGGTTTCCTGAGAATTCCTCTGTCTTGGCATCCCCCTGTAGATAATGTGTGTTTCTCTGCTTTCAAGGTCTTTCCTTTGTCTGTCCTTATCAGCAGTGGTTGTCTTGGTGTGAAATTCTTTGATGCTGTAGCTGTTTGGGTTTTTCAGCTTCTTGAATCTGAAGATTTGTATCTTTTGCCAAACTTGCAAAACTTTCAGCCAGTATTCTTTGAGTGCTTTCTCAGCCCTAGTGTCCTTGTCTTCTGCTCCCAGGACAGAATCTTTGGTGCCACTCTCAGAGGTCCCTGTGGATCTGTTTTGTTTTCTCAGCCTACTTCCTCTTGGTTGCTCAGATTCTGTCTTTACTCAGGGATTCCTTTTTTGTCTTCTCTTTTGAGGCACTCTGGTGACTTTTTTTTGAGGGAGGGTTAAGTTTTTTCCATTTTGGAGACTGTATTTTTCTGTCCTAAAACTCCCATTTGTTTCCTCTTTCTCAACTTCTAATCCTTCGCTTGCTCTTTCTATTTCTTGGCCAAGACTTCCTATTTTTTATCTGCATGTTTCAAGTCTGTTCAGTTTCTCACAGTTTAGGGGTGGCAGCTTTATAGCCATTATTCTTACTGGAGAATAAAGGGTCCTTGTCTTTGCACAGTAAAGAATTCAGGCATGAGACAGAGAGCAGTGGAAAGCAAAATAGCAAGGTTTATTAGGGTAGGGACATCCGTAAAAACAGATGGGCACCTCTCCAGGCAGAACCTGAGAGAGGGTGCCCAGTTCACATTTAGGCTGGGGTTTTTAAGGGGATGGGTCCTGTCTTCCTGCCTTTTCTCTCCCCCTCTCCTTCTCCTCCCGAACAAAGGACTTGTTGGATGTAAATATGAAAAATTCCTTTCTGAGTTTTTCCCATGGAAGTTATTAAACAGGGGAAGCCTGGCTGGCATCGCCCCATCTTAGAGGAAGGATGTTTATCAGGCCAGGTAGAAGAGGCAGGACCCCCTGGAAGTTCATCAAGATCTGGGCAGGACTTTGAAGTGCAGATACTGGGCTGTGCCTGGAAGGTTATTGGATAGAAGGGTCAGGACTCCCTGGAAGGTCATCAGGATCCAGGCAGGACTTTGAAGTGCAAGATGCTGGGCTTCTGGAGCTTTCGCAGTAGGTGCTGGGCTTCAGGCCTTTCTCATACACACATAGGCTCAATTTCTGACTGGTTCTGCCTGGAGAGGTGCCCATCTGTTTTTATGGATGTCCCTACCCTAATAAACCTTGCTATTTTGCTTTTCACTGCTCTCTGTCTCATGCCTGAATTCTTTACTGTGCAAAGACAAGGACCCTTTATTCTCCAGTAACACTGTCATCCACCAGCTCAATCCTCAAGTGCTCCTAATGGTGGGGGTAGGCCAGGCCAAAGATAAGAGCTGGGAACTCAATCCAAAGCCCAAATACTTGAGCCACCACCTGCTGCCTCCCAGGGTGCACATTAGCAGGAAGCTAGGCTTGGACACAGCCAGGACTCAGACCCAAGCACCACAGTGTAGGATGTGTGCGTCCCAAGCAGTAACCTAACCCTGAACCAAAGGCCTGTCCCTAACATGATGTTTCGATAACAGTACATTCTGATAGAGTTATCACAATGAATATAATTATCACATCAATTACTTTACATGGATACCATCCTGTGTACTTATGTGTATGTACGTATGTGTGGTGAGAACTGCAAGATATATATTAAGATTATTTCATCCAAGTTGATGTCTCCCAGTTTCATTCATGTTAAGTCTTAACAACAAACACCCAACTGTGTGTATATGTACACAGGCATACACATACAAACACACACATCTCACTTTTCCTCTATCCATTCATCTTTTGATGAACAAATTAAGTTGATTCTACTCTTGTCTATTGTGAATAATGCTACAATAAACATGGGAGCATGTGTATAAAATATTGACTTCATTTCCTTTGGACATATACCCAGAAATGAGGTTATTGGGTCAAATGGTAAAACATTATAATTTTTCTTCGGATAAATTCCTAGGTGAAGAAACACCAGTTAGTGCTAATTTACTCTCTGGCCCTTGCTCATTTCATTACAGGCTCATTCACATACATTTTGCTTTATTTTTGTGATTTAAGAAGCCAGTGACAACCGAATGGGCAAAATAATGATATCTCATTTATAGCTGTATTTTTATTACAATGAATTTGATGTGCTTATTACTTATCTGTACTTCTTATTCTGGTAATTACCCATGCATATTCTTTACATTTATCTTCGTATTGTGGTGTTTGTCTTTTTAATGACCATCCAGACCTCTTTAAGTCTGAAAAAGAGTCACCCACTTCTGCTTAATTGAAACATTTTCCTAGGTTAATCTTCAGTTTTTAATTTTGTTTACAGTAGTTTTATGCTCGGATGTTTAAAACGTCTTTGTCATCAAATCAGCCCTCATCGTCTTACAGTTTCTATCTTGGAAGTCCCTCTCTCGGGATTATGGAAATATTTACTTCATTTTCTTTATCTAAATCTATTATTATCATGTATTAAAAAGACAAGCCTTTAATCCACCTGGAGTTTTTGCTGGTAAGCACCAAGCTTCACTTCCTTTGCAACGGTTTACCGAGTTGTCTCAAAGCACTGTTAGTTTTGTAATATGTCCTTTTCCCACTTCTCACATGCCTCATCCTGCATGGACTTCCCCTGTTTCAGGTCATTTACTGACATAGCTTTTTAAATCTCAAACTGTTTTTGCAGACAGCTCATTGGAGGTTCCTGACTTTGCTCAAGAAAGAATTCACACATGAGAGAGGAGTGGTGAGCGAGGGAGCAGTTTAATGAACAGAATGCACCTGACAGACGAGGAGGACATCTCAGCAATCACTGAGAGCCCTGCCTGCATTCACCTGGAGCTTCTGTGCATATGGGTGTGGGCCATCTGTTTCCCCTCCCCCACCACCCTTCTGGGACATTGTTGAGTGGAGGACTTCCTAGGATTGAAATTCCTCCCAGAACTTCATAGGCATCGTTTATTGGACCTAATAGCCCTCTTGGTGCAGAGCGAGAAGATTCTTTTAAGCTGCCTCTAGGAGAGGGCTAGAACCCACCTAACAGCATTACAGAACAACCACAAGACTCTCAATGTTCAAATACTGGTCTGCTTCCAAAGCTGGCTTCTATATTTCTTTTCTTATTCAAGGACACACAAATTCCCACATTCTTCAGAAACATTTCCACTTTCTTCAGTCCCCTCTCACACACATAAGCCAATGTCTACCTTTCCCCCTAACAAAACTAGTTGTAAGATTAAGGACTAGTGGGGCTGGCACTGTAGCACAGTAAGTTAATCCTCTACCTGTGGTGCTAGGATCCCATATGGGCATCGGTTCAAGTCCTGGCTGCTCCTCTTCCAATGCAGCTCTCAGCTATGGCTTGGAAAAGCACTAGAAAAAGGCTGAGTCCTTGGGCAACCCTGCACCTGCATGGGAGACCTAGAAGAAACTCCTGGTTCCTGGCTTTGTATCAGCACAGCTCCAGCCATTGTGGCCATTTGGGGAGTAAACCAGTGGATGGAAAACCTTTCTCTCTGTCTCTCCCTGTCACTGTCTGTAACTCTACCACTCCATTAAATAAATAAAATCTTAAAAAAATAGATTAACGACTAACCACTGCAATGTAGGTCAAAAAGATCTGTTTGCATTTTATATGTCTAACCATTCCCTGTTAGAAAATAAGAAGATTCGGCCGGCGCCGTGGCTCAACAGGCTAATCCTCCGCCTTGCGGCACCGGCACACCGAGTTCTAGTCCCGGTCGGGGCACCGGATTCTGTCCCGGTTGCCCTTCTTCCAGGCCAGCCCTCTGCTGTGGCCCAGGAGTGCAGTGGAGGATGGCCCAGGTGCTTGGGCCCTGCACCCCATGGGGAGACCAGGAAAAGCACCTGGCTCCTGGCTCCTGCCATCGGACGAGCGCGGTGCGCCGGCCGCAGCGCGCCAACCGCAGCGGCCATTGGAGGGTGAACCAACGGCAAAGGAAGACCTTTCTGTCTGTCTCTCTCTCTCACTGTCCACTCTGCCTGTAAAAAAAAAAAAAATAAGAAGATTCTATTATATACACATACATGGTCCTAGTTGCAATGTATCGAAACTTGGACAATGATGAAGTACCAGATGACACTGTCTTTACTGATGATGGTGATCCTGCACCCCAGGCAGAAGAAATGCATACAGCATTAGTAAAACATGAACAGCTATTTTAGCAGGAGATGAAAATCCAACATTCTCTGCATTTACAAATCCCATTCCCAAAACAGGCACCAGACACTTGTCCTTCCCCTAGATACTGTGGAGTTCAGGATTGAAAGGGAGGATCAGCAGCAGCCCAAAAAAGTCTGTTGAGAAGAAGAAAATATAAAACTAGAAAACCTACTTTTCAGAAGAGATTTATTTATTTATTTAAGAAGCAGAGTTACAAAGGCAGAGGCAGAGAGAGAGTGTCTTCCATTCACTGATTCACTGCTCAATTGACTGCAACGGCTGGAGCTGGGCTGATCTGAAGCCAGGAGCCTGGAGCTTCTTCCGGGTCTTCTACATGGGTGCAGGGGCCCAAGAACTTGGGTCATCTTCCTCTGCCTTCCCAGGTGCATTAGCAGGGAGCTGGATTGGAAGTGGAGCAGTGAGGACTTGAACTGGCGCCCATATGGGATTCCAGCATTGCAGGTGGTGGCTTTACCTACTGCACCACAGCCCAGGCCCCACAGCACCTACTTTTAAAAGAGGACTGTTTCAATGAAAGAAATCATTAAACAAGTCACTCATGATCTATATACATTTTAGGTACAGAGTTTGCTTTGTAACGACATACCTTATTCTGTGTTGATAAATATGAACTTGCAACCAAGTTACCTAAACAATTAACTAATGTATTGGCCAATCAGGTTAATGTAAGGTACACTCCCTAAAAAGAAATAGACTCTCTCCAAATTGTGAAATTGTTTTGTTTCCTACATAATTGGCTTTCACCTGACACAAATGTAAGCTTCTCTGCTTTGTAGCATTTGTGGTGCCATCAAAGTTGTGAAACATGTTACAGGCAATTGCAAAAAGTCATGGAAGAGGAACAATGTTGGAAATATCAACCTGTCATCAATCACTTGAGATACACACTAATGGGAGATTCACTAGGGATTGGCTTATCCTTTGTCTTCTCTCCCCCTCTGCAGTCATTCAATACCAGTGCTTTAATGCAAATGCATTGTTGAAGGCTATAGATGACATAGGATCTCGTTCTTCTCCCATGGACGCTTTCAAGGGGAATTCCAATCAGGAAGGCAAAGAATGTCCCCAGAGTTCACTTTTCTTCTATGCAAGACTTCTTGGTGGATCTGCCTACATCTGCCTATTTGCCTCCCAGTTTTTACTAGAGCTCATCCATGCTGCTCTTCTACCCTTTACCAAAAAGGCTACAAAAACGATGGGTTCAAAGTATCCAATGGTGACTCCTCTTCCCAATACCGCGTAAATGAACTGTGTGTGAATGACCAGGTACATAGGCCACAGGAAAGTAGGAAGTCCTGAAAGAGTCTAAATCAAGTCCCTCTCAGTAGAAATACAGCCAGAAGCACATCAGAGCTTAACTCTCATTCACCAACTATCTTCAGGACTCTTTAACTTATCTCTGATTAGATTTCTATCCATGTTAATCTCCTGAAATTGGCCACTGAAGGATCATCAGGAGCATCTTGCTTGCCAAATGCAAGAGCCCTTCCTTGGCTCTTTTTCTTGATCATGCTAGGTGAATTGGTATGGAACTCATGGCCCACTTTTGTTCTCCTCCAGAGAAGTGCTTTTCCCCAGCCATGACTTCCTATGTATACTCCGTTCCATGCTTACAACACTCCCCAGTCAGATCCCCTCATACTGAATTGGATCTCTGCATCAGCTTGTCCTAATCTTCAAAACACTGTCATCATGCATTTCGTTACCTAAGACACCTTCCTCATTGCTTCCTGGGCAATCATCGTCCTTCCCATCTTGTCAGACTTGAGCTTTCTTTGTGTGCCCTTGCCAATCTTGGTGGCAGCAAGGGCCAGGGGAACAATACAATATCAAGCCATCGCTATTTCTGGCAACTCTAAGCAAAATTACTAAAACCAATTCACCTTAAAAAATGACCCAAAGGCCAGTGGAACAGAATAGAAACCCCAGAAATAAATCTATATATCTATAGGTAGCTGTTCTTCAACAAAGAAACTAAAAACATACCCTGGAGAAGAGACAGTCTCTTTAATAAATGGTGCCAGATAAGCAAGGATTATCCATATGCAAAAGACTGGAGCAAAACTCCTCTCACCATCAAAAATAAACTGAAAATTGGTCAAAGATATGGAGGTAAGATTGAAATCATGAAACTATTAGAAGAAAATGTAGGTAAAACACTTTAAGACATTGGCAAGGTAAAAGTCCCAAAAGCATAAGCAGTGGGGCCAGCACCATGGCTCACTTGGCTAATCCTCCGCCTATGGCGCTGGCATCTCATATGGTCACCAGGTTCTAGTCCCGCTTGCTCCTCTTCCAGTCCAGCTCTCTGCTGGGGCCCAGGAAGGCAGTGGAGGAGGCCCAAGTGCTTGGGCCCTGCACCCGCATGGGAGTCCAGGAGGAAGCACCTGGCTCCTGGTTTCCGATCGGCACTGTGCGCTGGTCATAGCGGCCATTTGGGGGTGAACCACCAGAAGGAAGACCTTTCTCTCTGTCTCTCTCTCTCACTGTCTAACTCTGCCTGTCAAAAAAAAAAAAAAAAACAGAAAGAAAAAGAAATGCTCAGATGATTCAGATAGATTTTTCTCAATAATAAATACAAATGACCAACAAATACAAGAAAAACTGCTCCATAACACTAGCCATTAGGGAAATTCAATTCAAAATCATAATGAAGTACCATCTTACTCTAGTTAGAATAGCTGGAGTATATAAATATAAAAAATATAAATATAAAAAAGACCAAAAGAAAAAGTGCTGGTGAAAATGCGGAGAAAAGTGATCCCTGATACACTGTTCATGAGAATGCAATTTAGTACAGCTCTTGTGGAGAGCAGCAGGGAGGTTCAAAGAACAGAGAGCGGTGATTGGCACAGCAGTAAAGATGCAATTGGGACACCCACATCCCCCTTGGAGTGCCTGGGTTTGAGTCCTAGTTTTACTTTCAGTTCCAGCTATCTACTCGTGCACACCCTAGGAGTCAGCAGGCGTTGGCCCAAGTACCTGAATCACTGCCTCCATGTGAGAGACTCGGATTGAGTTCCTGGCCCCTGGCTTCAGGATGGCCCTGAACCAGCTGTTGCAGTCACTTGGGAAATGAAGCAGCAGATAGAAGACCTCTCTGTTTGTCTGTCTCTGTCTTTTTCTCTATGTCTCTATGCCTTTCAAATATTTTTTTAAGTTTAAAAATAACTTAGAAAATAGATCTACCATGGGACTCAGCTATTTCACTTCTAGAGATATATCCAAAGGAAATTAAAGCAGCCTATAAAAGAGATACCTGCATGCCCGTGTTCACTGCAGCACTGTTCACAAAAGCCAAGATACAGAATCAACCTAGTTTCATCAATGGATGAATAAAGAAAATGTGATATATATGCACAATGGAGGATTATCCTGCTATAAGAAAGAATGAAATCTTAATGTGTGCATCAAAATGGATAGACTAGAGATCCTTATGTTGAGTGAAATAAATCACATACAAAAAGACATTCACTGCATGTTATGTCTCTTATGTAAGTTCAGATTGGATACATATATACATACATATGTGTGTACATATATATATGTATACCTACATACATATGTATGAATTTAGTGGTTCTGGGATGGGTATTTGGTGCAGTGGTTAAGACTCTACTTGAGATGCTCACATCCCATATTGGAATGCCTGAGTTCATGTCCCAGTCATGCTTCCAACTCCAGCTTCCTGCTAATGTAGGAAAAACAGCAGGTGAAAACTCAAGTAGTTAAGTCCCTGCCATCCACATAGGAAACATAGATTGAGTTTCTGTCACCTTGCTTCAGCCTGACCCAACCCCTTCTGTTGTGGGCATTTGGAGAGTGAATCAGCACATGGAAGATCTCTCTTTCTCTCTCTCTCTTTCTCTCTCTCTCTTTCTCTCTCTCTCTTTCTCTCTCTCTTTCTCTCTCTCTCTCTTTCTCTCTCTCTCTCTCTCTCTCTCTCTCTCTCTCTCTCATACACACATACACAAATAAATAAGTATGCAAATAAATAAATAAAATAGTGATTATGGGAGGCTGGGGAAGGATGAGGAGAAAGAGATGGAGGGAAGTGAGACAGTGGATACTAAAATACAGTGAGGAAGACGCAACAGGGTCTGGTGCTTTGCAACACAGTCAGGTGACTTTGGCTCATGAGATGTGAAATATCCCATATAAAGATAGAAAGAGAGGACCTGGCAGGTTCCAAAGCACAAAGAAAATATAAGGAAATGGAAAGACTGGTTGCGTGATGTGGTTGGTGGCAGCTATGTAGATGTGTTGAAATGTTGCATTTACTCCTTACAATGTGCAAATATTATAAATCAGTCTAAAATTAAAATATTAAATGCATAAAACCATTCACCAAGAGAGTGAGTTGCATCTCCTCCAGATCTTGTGGTTTCATACACACAGTGGAATAGATTTCTGGCAATGGACATGTGGTACACACACCTCTAAATTGTTTGCACCAATCATACTTCTACCAGTGAGAGATTCATCTAAGTCTCATCTTAGGGCTCTACATCTAAGGAGCCCTGGCTCTCCATATGAGAGTGGTCATCTTGGTCAACAGCACAAATGCCTCCTGAATCTTCTGCCCTGTCATCTAGAGCCCTGCAGACTTACCATGGTCGCCAAAGACAGTTCTCTTACGCCACAACAGTGGGCTCTTGGAGGAGCTCACCATGACTGGAGCTCTCACTCTGGGACTTGGTTGGGAACTTGGTCAAGTTGTCAGGCTCCAAAACGCTCCTGAGCCCGGTTAAGTTCATACTTCAGCATTATACTTCAGCAGCAGAAGGTCACCTTCTTGGTGCTAGTGCTGTGGCATAGTAGGTTAAGCTTCTGCCTGTGGCACCCACATCCTATATGGGTGCCAGTTTGAGTCCTGGCTGCTCCTCTTCCAATCAAACTCTCTGTTAATGACCTGCGAAAGCAGTTGGAGATGGTGCAAATGCTTGGAACCCTGTAACCACATGGGAGACCCAGAAGAAGCTCCTGGATCCTGGCTTCAGATCAGCCCAACTCTGGCCATTGAGGCCACTTGGGGAATAAACCAACAGATAGAAGACCTCTCTCTGTCCGTAACTCTGCCTCTCAAATAAACAAATAAATCTTTTTTAAAAGGTTTAAATAAAATCATCTTCTTTCTTATCTTTTTTTCTGCAAGTGAGTGGAAGGTAAGTCACAATGATGAGCTGAGCTGATTCTTATTTATTTTCTATCATAAGCAGCGTGAACCCCAGCAATATGAAGTCAATTAAGTTCCACTAAGTGTTTATTCTCAGCACCTCAGCAGTGGAAGTCTAGTTCTCTGCACTCAGTACAGGAAATATGTGTTCTATTGTGCTTTTTCAGCCACTGAGTTTGTCACCTGTGATGAAGTCAGAGAAATGCTGTTGGAGAGAATGAGAGTGCTTGTCTTTGTTCCTGTTGCAATCGTGGATACCAGCCCTCCCAGGTCATCTAAAAGCTTAAAACAGCCTGTAATGAGACAGTATATAAGGATCCTTCCTTTACCTCATGCCCATCAATTTCAGAGTCTACCTTCAAACCTAGAGGGAAATAGGGAGAAAAAAAGAGACCAACATTTATTGAACAATACTTACTGAACAAAGCATTCTTAGAGAGTTCATATATTATCTCATTTAATTGTCCCATAGATCTTCAATACCTGTATCATCATCAACACCATCATCATAATCATGATTTTCTAAAGACATTAGAAAAACTAAATTGCTAGCCTAGAGTTGCATATTCTAGTAAGTTAAAAAAGAGCATAGCCTGTAGCCAAGGCCTCTGGCTGCTTCTCCTGAACTCTTCCATGACTGCAGGTTACTTCTAGACACATTCCCCAACCTAACCACCGTTTATTAACATGAACCATGTTCTCAGACTAGGGCTGGCATGTTCCCGCATTTATTCAAGGTGCATACTGGGATAAATTGGTTGGTTGCAGCAGGGGAAGGAGCATCCACAGATACAGATGGTTCATCCCTGCATTAAATGCCTTGTTCCAGTGCACAGTCATAACTGTGCACATGACTGAAGAGAGACAGGTCAGCGTACTTCTTCCTCTAGATCACTACTCTATCCCTCTACCCACAGAGCTTGCCTTCCCACTCCTCCTCTGGAAGTCAGCTCTCAACATTCACAGTGACATGGGTCACTCCTGCAGGCTAAGGGGTAATGTTGACTTCTTCCTAAGAAGTCTTCCTAAGACTAGAACTTGAGTTTTTCTCTCTCCTTTGTTGGTGCCATTTCCTGCTCACACTGTTGATAGCCATTCATTAGACTTTTCTGTTATGCACTTGTCAAGGGGGTGGCAGGATGCTTCCTCATGGGACCCAGATCCTCATAACCAGGTTCTTGGAAGACATCACAGAAGGAAGTTCCCAGTCTTGGTTCAGGAGCCATAGTTTCATATCATTCTATTTTCAGTTGGTGAACTTAATGGGGCTTCCATAGCCTAGACAACTCATGGCAAGAGCCTCGGGTGATTGCTGATGTCATGAATAAGAGTGTCAATTGTTAAATCAACAACGGGAGTCACTGGGCACATGCTCCCCACGTAGGATCTCTGTCCTTAATGTGTTTTACTATGAAACTTAAAGACAACACTACTATTCGAATAATACCCTATACCTTGAGCGGTTGTATGAGTGCAGCCTGTTGAAATCCTTGCTTAGTATATACTAAGTTGATCTTCTGTATATGAAGATAATTGAAAATGAAACTCAATGAAGGGCGGGATGGGAGAGGGAGTGGGGGAGGGGAGGGCCGCGGGAGGGAGGGAGGTTGGGGGGGGGAGCCACAACAATACAAAAGTTGTATTTGTAAATTCACATTTATTAAATAAAAAAAAAACAAAATCATATCATTCTATTTTCCAGTACACATGTCTCTCAACTGACCATGGACTTATTTTCCAATAAACACATAATTAATTGAAAAGATCGAAAGTCAGCAATGTGGTGAACACACCTAACCTGGCTTAGCGACACAGCACACTGCAGAGTGCCAGTTGCGTCCCCTCATGATCATGGGGATCAACTGAGAGCTACATCTGTTGCTGCTTCCTTGGCATCGCAAAACAGAATCACATGCACATCTCCAACATGAGGAAGGATGAAAACTTGAAGTAAGAATTCATAGCACTTTTGCACCCTTATAAAGTCTAAACATTGTAAGTTGAATCATCCTACATCAGGGACCATCTACACTCTAAGAGGTAAGCTTCTGTGTATTTAAAGCTTCCCTTCTCATGGATTTCTCAAGTTGACTGTTACTGATATTTTAAAATATAAATCATCTTGAAACTCAAGCACTCTTCTGTTCGATGTAGATTAATAATAGAACCGCCCTCCCGGAAGGCTGTGAAGATTGTAAATTAATATGTATGTAAAGAGGGTCTTACAAAGTACTCAATAACTTTTAGCTATTTCTGCTCCTCTTATTTATTTTTGGAAATGATTATTTTATTATGCATTCTGTTCCTTTATGCAGTACAACTAATCCTTCAGAGAAAAGTGCCCAATGGGTAGAATCTACTGGTATAACTCCCGAGCTAGGATGTCTCTAGAATAAAGGAAACTGTAAACTTTCTCAAACATCTTGTGGATTCTATTAACATTTCCTGGTACCATTAACACTGGAGTTAATGTTCTTCTGAAAATAACTTGCAAAGGGTGGATTTGTTGGATTAATGGTCTTTGCTCCTCTGCCCTAGGAAATGAAATCCTAGAAGGTTGTCTGGAAGAAAGAAAGGATGATTGGATGACAGGACAGTGTCCAGGGAAGGCAGCTTGGCTGGTGCTGGCGAGTGGAGGTGGGGGAACCTGTGTGAAGTATAAAGGTTCTAGTCCTGCCCCACGTGGGTGGGCTCAGGGCATGGAAGTGCCTCCTCTTTGTTTGTTAGGAGAGGGAGGGAAAAGGACATTGAGGCTGTGTTCCTTACAGTATAATTTTGTCAGATGACAGCTTGGCTGGTGGGAGACTCATTGTATGATAAAATCCACAACCTACTGAACTCAAGAGGCAGCTGGAATGAATACAAAAGTAATAAAAGAAATGAAGAGTACAAGTGGGGCAGTCATGGGGGACCACTCCGTGGGCACAGCCACTGTGGGTGGCTTCAGTTTAGAGCTGTAGCTGCTAGCTTTCATTCTGAGCTGTATGATACATGAATTCCTCCATTTTTTTTCTCTTTTTAGCTTGCGATTTTGTTTTTCAAACATGTATTTTAAAACAAGATTATTAGGGGAAATCCAATTTCAGTACATGGTTTACACATTGAACGTTTCTTGCCTGCATTCTACCTTTATCCAATTTATTATAGAATAAAATCAATATTATACCATTGTGTTTGATACAGTCTATGAAAAGCTCACTCTTTTAATTCTTATTTATTTATTTTTATTCAAAAGGCAGAAAGACAGAACTCAGATCAAATGGTTCAATACTCAAATTCCCACCATGGCCAGGACTAAATCCCAAAGTTGGGTGCCAGGAAACCAATCCAGTCTTCTATGTGGCTGGCAGGAACCAATTAGTTGATCCATCACCACTGTCTCCCAGGGTGTGCACTAGCAGGAAGTTGGAGTCAGGAGATGCAGCCAGGAAACACAACCAGGCACTCAGATGTGAAATGTGGGCATTTGAACTGACATCTTAGCTGCTAGGCTAAATGCCTACCCCAGTTCATATCTTACATAATAAAACACACCAAGGCTGAAAATTATCTATACAGCAAATATTACTGGTTGTCACCCAGAACTGATCTTTCTTTTTAAAAGATGCTGTATTTGATTCCTCAAGTTCTATCCACGAGAAAGACGAGCAGAAGTGTGAGTGCTATGGATGAGTGTGACATCCACATTCACTAGCAAGAATGCCAAGTGTTTTCCACCAGCTCCACACACCCTCCAGGCCAGTCTTGCCTGGACCTGGATCTTGGCCAGCTCAGGGGATCAGACAGCCTGGTGCACCAGTGCTGGATATTAACCCTGCAGCCTGTAATGTCACTGCACTGGTTCCAGCCACCACGGCACATGGGCAGGACATCCAGGATCAGATGTTCTGAAGCTCCTACCTCTTTGGTTGAGTCTTGAGGGTCTGGTGTTCTAAAAGAGTATTCATGTTCTCCAATGAAATTCATTTATACATAAAGACATTTACTGTCAATTTGATTTTTTAAATGAGATAAAGAATCGGGATTGCACTGTTTTAATTTTCATTTTCCTAATGACTACACAGGATGAAAATGTTTCATATAGTTATTGGCCATTTGTATTCTCCTCGGAGTCCTTGTCCATTTCTTGAGTGCATCTGCTGACCTTCTCTTGTCATAGATCATATATGAGTCTTGCACAAAGTATTCCTTCCATCAAGTCTGATATTCCCAAACACAGCATTACTGATTTGGCACCTTGGGGTGTGGTGCTTTCTTAGGAACTTTGTGAAAGACACACAAACCTAACAGTTAAATGCATGAAAACTCTTGCTTTGGAACACATGCTGCTTATGACCAGAGCAACTTAATTGACAAGTCTAGGATACTGAACTTGGACAACAATTGAGTATATATCCTTCTTAAGCAATAATGGAACTTTATGAAATTGGGTCAAATGCTGATTCACAAGGCAGGCTCCACAAGATTGAACTCACTCAGAATATTTTCTTTACCACATTGGAATTAAGTTTGAAATCAATAGCAAAAGTACAGTGGCAAGAAAATCCACAGTTGGCCTTTGATTAAGCAATTAACATCTAAATAACTCATAAATAAAAGAAAATTACAAGTGAAATTGGAAAGTATTTAGTACTCTAAGAAGTGACTAAATCATATGAAAATTTGTGAGACACAGTTGAAAATTTTTGGAAGAACAAATATTACCTTAAGTATATGTACTGACAAAGGAAAAAGTAAACTTCCATTCAAGAAAATTACAACAAATTCCAAAGAAAGCAGAACAAGAGAAATAGTAGAAAGAAGAGGAAGCAATGAAATTAGGATACATAGAATATATCAAAATAGTTGTAAATTTATCATATTAAATTTTTTAAATTACCTTTAAAATTAAAACCTTAAATAAAACCAATATCTATATCCAAAATAATACTCTTCACCAATGTGCAAAGTCCACCAATCCCTACACAAGGGAGTCTACTGGTAGCAAAAACAGTTATGAGATAACCTATAGAGATAAGAACACAGAAACACACCTTTTAGGATATCTAATTAAATTCTGACTATGCGTCATGCAAAATGAAAAGTATAGAAATCAAGCAATGCTTCCTGAAGTAAGATATTATTGGAAGAAAACATTGGATGAGTTGCATGTCTTACTTTTATTCTGTTAACCAAAATAAGATGGAAATTTTGCAGACATCAGGGTACAGAAATCAGTCAGTATAGTCCCTATCCTATAACAGAATAAGCCTTGTCTTGGTATTCTTGTCACTTAATCATGTGTCTAATCAAGGTGCTATTCCTCTGAACGTTGAGACAAAGACAATATGGCAAAGCCAGGCCACCACCTAAACTGCGGTTCCATTGGCATGACTTTGCGACTGCTCCACACAGGGCGGGTGATCTCATCCTCTTTCTGCCTCTTCTGGGGCAGAAACAGGAGGCCCTGGTAGCACTCTTGCCTACCCTCCACTTTATACCAAAGGCGAGGCTGATGCCCTGAGATGCCCACTCAGAGATGGAGATCCATGTGTAGGAAGCAGTGTTCTGAGAACTAAAACCCGATGGGAGGGAGGAGGGAGCAGGATTGGAGAGAGGGAGAAGAGGGTCTACAAGGCAGCAGCAGCAAACAGCTCCGTGCACCCCACAGGCAGCTCCACCGCTGAGATGATGGCAGAGTCCACAACCCTGCATTGATCAGCCGATCAGATGTAGGCTCCTACGGGGGTGGGGCTGAGTCCCTGGGCTGGATGCTGTCTTCACTAGGGAGATGGCAGCCTGGTTCACTCAAGAGAAGGGTGGAGGTTCTGGGCACCGCACCTCAGGGGCCACAAGAAAGATCTGGTGGAGACAGCCAGTGGCAAAGTCTGCATCAGCTCTGAGACACAGAAGCCAAACATTTAAATATAAACAGGAAGTATTTACCAGCTGTGTCAACCTGGACAAGTTACCTTTGCTCTTTATAACTCCATTGCTTCCTGCAGAAGTAGAGGTGATACCACCGTCTGTTCTCAGGGTGGCTTTGGAGAATGAAAGTGAGCTCTTCTATTGAAGGCACTTTTGAAATCCTCCTCTCGCTTGGTAAGCCCTCTTCACATTTTGCTGGATTAATTTGGCATTCTCAAAAGTGTGCCTCAAAGACTACAAATGCTTATCCTTATAAAATGTTTATACCGTGTTATGAGCAAAAACCTGCAGAACTTGTACTAATGGCTTTATTATTCACCATAGTTAACTCGGCTTTCAGCTCAAAAAAAAAAAAAAAAAGACATCCTCGAATGAGAGTGTCCCCAGGTCTCCTACCAGCAGCACTAAACCTGTGCCAGAGAACTGACCTCTGCCCAGGCATCCACAGGGATGGAATAGGGATCTTAATCTACACAGCCCAGAGCTATCCCCATACAACCACAAGGACAGTGGACTCGGAGCAGGGACCCCAGCCTACACAGCTCTTATCTGTGCCCATGCATCCACAGGGACAGAACCTGGAGCAAGGGCACAGTAATCAGAGCCCTGACATATTCTCCTGGGACCACAAGCTAGAAGAGCAATACCAGAAGCATGAGGACTTCCATTAGCCTGCAGATAGCTGGCATATGGCAGCATTACTTTCTTCTTGTTTATGTTTTTAAGATTTATTTTTCACATGAAAAGCAGAGAGATAAGGAGAGAGAGCGATCTTCCCATCCACTGGTTCACTCCCCAAATGACTGCAATGGTCAGGGCTGGGCCAGGCTGAAGCCAAGAGTCAGCAATTCATCCAGGTCTCCCACGTGGGTGCAAGGGTCCAAGCACTTGGGCCATCTTCTGCTGCTTTCCCAGGCGCATTAGCAGGGAGCTGGGTTGGAAGTGAAGCAACCAGAACTCGATCCAGCACTCCTATGGGATGCTGGTGTCGCAGACAGTGGCTGAACTCTCAGCACCACAATGCTGGCCCATGGTGGTAGCATTTCTTAAGTCTACACATGCACCAAGCGCTTTCTGCAAAGCAAGTGGAAAAGGAAGTATAGCCAGCTTCCAAATGTAGAAAGACATCATGAACAAAATGAAAAGTTACTTTAAAATCTATAACTGCTTTTTCTCCACTACAAAGCTGCTAAATCAACCTGCACTGAATGTACAACTACTTACCTGCATGAATCTATAAAATTTGCCACTGAAGAGAGTTATTCTTTTTTACAAAGTTTTGGGGTCAAGGATAGACAGGGAGCTTGGAGTGAAACAGACTTGGAAATAAGTCACATCTCTCTGTCGCCTACTGGTAATGTGATCTTGGGCAAGCCAGGCTCAATTCTGAAGCTCAGGAAATGAGAACAGACACAGTGAGGATGAAGTGAGAGAGTTCCACAGTGGCCCTGGCACACGACAGGGGCTCAGCAGGGATCCCAGCAGTGACGTGTTGATATTCCTGCAACTCTCACATTTATTGCTCATCTCTGTGTTCCATGACACCGTTTGCAGAGTGCCTGCCCAAACGACGTGACAGTTCAAAGCACCAGCTCCCCGTCTCCACAGCTTTATGGCAACAGCCACCTGACATGTGCTCAGCTGCTCCGCCACATTGCCTTGCAGTGCAGGGCTCAGCTGGCCCCTCCAAAAGAAGAATTCGCTCTTATTTTTGCCCTGGGGCATTAACCAGCCCTGATATTTACACCCATGGTGAGAAGGAGAATTTGCTTTACTGATAAAGTGAAACCAAACATTTTTTTCCCTCCCTCTGTGAGTTTTCCTTTCTAGTTGGGTAGAAGAAGAGAGAGTGGGGTGGGGGTGGGGGGGGTCTGGCAGGAGACATTTAAACAGCAATTAATTTTCACACAGCACCTTCATTGCCAAGAGCTGCCCCAGGCCAAGTCTCAGAGCAAGTTAATTTCCTGGGATTTACGATGCCGTATAAAACCTGTAGTTGCTCGTCATGGCTTAATAGATTAATTTTATTTCAGGAAGACAGCGTGCATGACTGGGAGCTGAAGGCTCATTCCTCCGATGAGAGGGAGGGTGGCTTCTTACTGGAAGGTACCCATTTCAGCTTTGCACCATCCGTTGCAGCTGAGCTCTGAGCAATGAAATCATCCCCAGAAAAAAAGGCACAAAAATCAGTCGATAGTTATTTTTATTTTCCCCTCCTGCACGTCACACTCTTAGTAGTACTTTATTATTATTTTTTTTTTTGACAGGCAAAGTTAGACAGTGAGAGAGAGAGACAGAGAGAAAGGTCTTCCTTTTTGCCGTTGGTTCACCCCACAATGGCCGCTACGGCTGGTGCGCTGTGGCTGGCGCACCGCGCTGATTCGAAGGCAGGAGCCAGGTGCTTCTCCTGGTCTCCCATGCAGGTGCAGGGTCCAAGCATTTGGGCCATCCTCCATTGCACTCCCGGGCCACAGCAGAGAGCTGGCCTGGAAGAGGAGCAACCAGGTCAGAATCTGACACCCCAACTGGGACTAGAACCTGGGGTGCCTGCGCCGCAGGCGGAGGATTAGCCTAGTGAGCTGCTGCACTGGCCATAGTACTTTAATTGAATGATTCTCTATGTCTTCTAGGACTTGATAAAAGAATCAGTTAGTGATTATGTGGATATACACGTAACCACATTGAAAGGCCAGATACAGTATTTTGAGGTTTAGTCTCAGTTTTGAAGCGACATGACTGGGGAAAAAAATTACTACAACTTTCTGAGATTTAGTTTAGCCCCCTAACATGGGAATAATAAAATCCTTCCAGCCTTCTCACGGGGTATGCTAATACAATAGCACCACAAGTGTTCCTGAGATAAAACCGAGCAACCCAAATGCAGGCAGTAAATCCCCTGTGTGGTGGGCAGTTTCCAAGAGGGCTCCCAGGATCCCTGCCTCGTGTCACTCATGCCCTTGACTTCACACCTATGGTGACCCTGCTCTTGGCAGCCACATTCCTGGTAGTCAATACCCTTGAGAGCAATGCTTTCACAGCCATGCCCTTGATAGCCGTGGTAGGTACCTTTAATTACAGACCCGACCAAATAGAGTAAGTCAGGTATGCCAGCTTCCCAGTATTGCAATCACAAAGTGCCACAAACCAGGTGGTCTCGAACCACAGAAATTTCTTCTCTCAGAATAGATTTAGGCTATAAAACCTTGATTAAGGTGTTGTCAGTGCCATGCTGACACTTGTTCCTTGTGTGCTGCTTACTAGTTTCTAGTGGTGGTCCAACATGCCTTGGCTTGTAGACACGTTAATCTCTGCCTCCAGTGGCATATGGCATCCTTCCTATGTGTCTCTGGGTCCGTTCTTGTTCTCTTCTTTTTATAAAGAAACAATCAACTCCAGGCCCATCCTAATCCAGTATGACCTCACCTTAGCTTGGTTACATCTGCAAAAATAACTTCCAAATAAGGTCACATTGTCTGGGTAGACTTTTTTATTGTCATTTTAAAGGGAAAAAAGAGAAAGAGTATGAGAGAGAGGGAGAGAGAGAGAGATATGATATATCTCCCATCCACTGGTTCACTCCCCAAATGCCCACAATAGCTGCGCCTAGGCCAGTCTGAAGCTAGGATCTGGGAACCCAATGGAGTCTCCCCCAAGCGTGGCAGAGACTGAACTATTAGAGTTACCACCTGACACCTCCCAGACCATGCATTAACAGAAATCTGGAAGAAGGAATGGAGCTGGGACTGGAACCCAGGCACTCTAATAGTGATGAAGATGTCCCAAGAAGTGTTCTAACCACTACACCAAACACCTGCCCAGAGTAAATAATAACTTTGGGGTGATATTATTTAACCCAGTAAAGTGGATAAGTCTAAGTAATTAATTAGGCATGAGAAATTCATTGAACCCATGTGCCATTTCCAAGGAGGGCAACTTCTATGAGTGATCATGGTGTTGAACCTTATGTGCTTCCTAACTTAAATCACACTAATTGTTCTTGAGCACAATGATGGGACTAGCACACTGGCATAGCCATGCCCAAGATGGGCCAGTCTCACTACACATGGGCATGGACTTATGGAATTGAACCTGAGACACAAGATAGTGCTACTTACATTGAGTCTCTCTGCTAAATGTGAGGTCATTTTTTGGACCCATGATTATGGGTTAGCTGTTCTCAAACTGGCTGCTCTCATTTTGCATGAGTGTGGCACTGAGTAGGTGAGTGTAGGACAGCAGCTTTCAATCTGGACTGTTCTTGGTTTTGTTTCTTAGTTTGTGAACATGAGGCAGCCCTTCCCAAGAAGGACCCCTTTCATTTCATGTGAATGTGATAGTAAACCCCTGTTCACTGGGTGATTGACCTCTAGGTATCTCATGACAGGTTAGCATAGTGTGTGGTGCCTGTGTGTATGAACCACTAATTCCACAACTGGGAAGTTCTCTTTATGAGTGAGCATTGAACCCATGCACACAGGAACTATAGTTTCCACTGTGGGCTAGTCTCATCATAGGTCAACAGGGAATTGATTTATGTGCATGGAGGCAGCAGGCCACATTGGGCCACTCTCATCATGCATGATCAATAGATTGAATTCATGAGCAAGGGACAGAAGTCCGCAAGGTAGGCCACTCTCAACACAGGTGAATATGGGGGTGAGTACGGATGGCGCTTCCCCCAGTGGGCTGCTCTCATTATATGTAGCCTGGGGTTGAGCTTGTGTGCACAGCACAGCATTTCCAAGTGGAGGACTTTGAGAGCAGAAACAGAGGATTCCATTTGATATGTGGTTTGGAGTTTGGTTGTGTCCAAGATGTACCTGAGTACCTCGTGTTGAGGTATTCCTGAGGCAGGGATGGACTGAGGGCCATGATTGCACTACGGGGACCAAGTCTCATACAATTGATGCTGCATGCTTCATCTAGGGTATGGGACTTGTATGAACCCAGCTGGGACATGGTCAAGGGCAGTTGCCAGTCTGTGCACCTCCAGCTCAGGTGAGGCGTCTGCATGAGACAAGCCAGCAGTCTTCATGCTGATTAAAGACCTGTGCAGAGGTTATAAACAGTTCTTTTGTTTGCTCTCTATTCTTCCACTCTCCGCCTTATTTTTCCTGGCTTCCTGTGAATTATTTGGATTTTTTTTTAGAACTCCATTTTGATTTATCTGCAGTATGAGGCCTTTTTACAGACTTTATTTTTAGAGAAGTTTTAGGTTAGCAGAAAGTACAAAGCTCCCATATCCCTCCTGACTCTTCACACATAGCCAAATCATCTTCCCTGCCATCAACATCCTGCCTCAGAGACGTACATTTGTTACAATCAAGGAACCAACATCAATACATAATTATTACCCAAGTTTGATCATTTACATTAGAATCCATTCAATTTTTAAATTTTGTTCACGTTTGAGAAGCAGAGAGAGAGAGAGAGATGGACAGAGAGGGAGCACTCCCACCCACTTGTGCACTCCCCACATGCCTGCAATGATCAGGCCTGGGCCATGGCTGAAGCTGGGAGCTCAAATACAATCCAGGTTTCCCATGTGGATGGCAGGAACCCAATTACCTGAGCCATCGCCACTGTCTGCCAGGATCTGCATTAGCAGGAAGCTGGAGTCAGGAATAGGAGCTGCAAATCAAACCCAGGTACACCAATATGGGATGCTGGCATCTTAACTGCTAGGCTAAGCCCTCACTCCTATAATCCATTGTTGATGTTGCACTAGGCATATTTCCAAATTGCTGCTTTTCCTCTCCCCTTGCTAGGAGCACAAGGAACTCTTCCTTCTATCTTCACTGTGAGAAACTGGGAAGGACACAGGTGAACTCACAGCCCCTGGGTTACCCTGGGTTACCCTGTGGCCTTGAACCTCTAGACCTGCTCACACTGAGCGTCAGCAACCTGTCAATTACCGTTCACATTTTCTATCCCCGGCATACCCATGGAGATTTCTGCAACAATAAGTTATGGTTGCCTGTGTCCACCTATCTGTCTCTCCAACTTCTGGGGCAGTGGTTTTCCCTGCAAACTCAGGTCTCCAAAGGATCTGAGAAGAGATTGATCAGCTTTCCACTTGCTGTTAGGACAGAGTGATGACAATCAAGCTCCCACTGGAAAATGAGGATCTTCTACAGTGTTTTAGATGTCTCTCATTCTACAGCTTAATGGTTACTCTGGGTCTTTATAGATATTTGAATAAATATGTATAGTAATGATTAAATATAATCAAAGTCCACTAGCGTCAGCTTTTAACAGTCCTAGATAAGTATAGAAATGTTACCTCCCTTTGCATCCCTAAAGCCTCCCCCACTTATAATTGTCTTAAATGCTTCCTGGGTGTGCATTAAGAACCATACTACACAGTATTATAATGACTCAGCCATCAAATATAATTTAGAGAACTCAAAGAAGCACACAAAGTTATTGCATTTTCCCAGATCATGAGCCATATACTCAAAGATTCCTTCTTGGAGATGGGTTGATATGGGTCAAGCTGCCACCTGCGGCACCAGCATCTCATATCAGAGTGCCAATTCAAGACCCAGACACTCCACTTCCAATCCAGCTTCCCACTAAAGCACCTGGGGAAGCAGCAGATGATGGCTCAAGTGCTTGGACCCCCGCCACCCAGGTGGGAGGCCTGAATAGATTCCCTGACTCCTGGCTTCAGCCTGACCCAGCCCTGGCAATTATGGCCATTTGGGGAATGAAGCAACAGATAGAAGTTTCCCTTTCTCTCTCTCTCTCTCTCTCTCTCTCTCTCTCTCTCTCTCTCTCTCTCTCTTTGTGTGTGTGTGTGTGTGTGTGTCCCTCTCTCTGTCAGTCTGTATTTCAAACACATGAATAAATATTGGGAAAAAAAGATGATCCCTTTTATTATTTCATTTTTCCTTGAAGTATTTAGGTGACACTGAAGTCTGTTGGTGACTAAATATTGTTTGGCTTTGCTCTCCCTGAGAATGTATCATTTCCTCTTCATTGCTGAAGAATGTTTTCACCGTGCAGAAGTCACACTGAACAGCTCTTTGCCTTCAGCACTGGGGCCGTGGGGCTGTGCTGCCTCCTTCTCTCCTCTTGATCCTTGGGAGCTGTCCTCGGTCTATTCCACTGCGTTCCTGCATACGTATTGCTTGTTTCCTTTGGCTGCTATTGAGATTCTTTAGTTTTTAAAAGTTTCATTATGTTATATCCAGGTGTAGATTTCTTTTGGTTTCTTCTTTTCTGGTTTCACTCAGCATCTTTTTTAAAATTAATTTTTAATTTTAGTATTTTATTTTTTTATAACGCTTTTATTTAAAGAATATAAATTTCCAAAATACAGCTTATAGATTACAATGGCTTCCCCCCCATAACTCCCCCCCCGCAACCCTCCCCTTTCCCACTCCCTCTCCCCTTGCTTCACATCAAGATTCATTTTCAATTCTCTTTATATACAGAAGATCAGTTTACTATATATTAAGTAAAGATTTCAACAGTTTGCCCTCACATAGCAACACAAAGTGGAAAAATACTGTTGGAGTACTAGTTATAGTATTAATTCACAATGTATAGCACATTAAGGACAGAGATCCTACATGATATATTTTTTTTAAAAATTGATTAATTTTCTAGGCAATTTCCAATTTAACACCAAGATTTTTTTTCATTTTTAATTATCTATATACAGAAGATTGATTCAGTATATACTAAGTAAAGATTTCATCAGTTTGCACCCACACAGAAACACAAAGTGTAAAATACTGTTTCAGTGCTAGTTATAGCATTACTTCACATTGGACAACACATTAAGGACAGATCCCACATGAGACGTAAGTACACAGTGACTCCTGAAGTTGATTTAACAATTTGACACTCTTGTTTATGGCGTCAGTAATCTCCCTAGGCTCTAGTCATGAGTTGCCAAGGATATGGAAGCCTTTAGGGTTCGCTGACTTCAATCTTATTCCGACAGGGTCATAGTCAAAGTGGAGGATCTCTCCTCCCTTCAGAGAAAGGTACCTCCTTCTTTGATGGCCCCATTCGTTCCACTGGGATCTCACTCACAGAGATCTTTCATTTAGGTCTTCTTTTTTTTCCAGAGTGTCTTGGCTTTCCATGCCTAGAATATTCTCATGGGCTCTTGAGCCAGATCTGAATGCTTTAAGGGCTGATTCTGAGGCCAGAGTGCTATTTAGGACATCTGTCATTCTATGAGTCTGCTGTGTATCTCGCTTCCCATGTTGGATCATTCTCACCCTTTTTGATTCTATCAGTTAGTATTAGCAGACACTAGTCTTGTTTGTGTGATCCCTTTGACACTTAGACCTATCAGTGTGATCAATTGTGAACTGAAATTGATCACTTGGACTAGTGAGATGGCCTTGGTACATGCCACCTTGATGGGATTGTATTGGAATTCCCTGGCACAATTCTAACTCCATCATTTGGGGCAGTTCCGATTGAGCATGTCCCAAATTGTACATCTCCTCCCTCTCTTATTCCCACTCTTATATTTCACAGGGATCACTTTTCAGTTAAAATTTAAACACCTAAGAATAATTGTTTGTTAATTACAGAGTTCAACCAATAGTACTAGAATAAAAAAATTACTAAAATGGATCAAGTATTACATTGTACAACAACAGTCAGCACAAGAGCTGATCAAGTTACTGTTTCTCATAGTGTCCATTTCACTTCAATAGGTTTCACCTTTGGTGCTCAATTAGTTGTCACCGATCAGGGAGAACATATGATATTTGTCCCTTTGGGACTGGCTTAATTCACGCAGAATGATGTTTTCCAGATTCCTCCATCTTATTGCCAATGACCGGATTTCATTGTTTTTGACTGCTGTATAGTATTCTACAGAGTACATGTCCCATAATTTCTTTAACCAAATGTATGCTTTGAATTCCCTGTGATCTTTTGCTGTGAGGTTCCCTTCGTTTATCTTCTTTCATGTTGATGGCCGTGTTTCTGTGTGTAACACATCTTTAAGTATCTTTTGCAGGGCTGGACGAGTGGCAACAAATTCTTTCAATTTTTGTTTGTTATGAAAGGTCTTTATTTCACCTTCATTCACAAATGAGAGCTTGGCAGGATATAATATTCTGGGCTGGCAGTTTTTCTCTCTAAGTACCTGGGCTATGTCTCGCCATTCCCTTCTAGCTTGTAGGGTTTCTGATGAGAAGTCTGCCGTGAGTCTAATTGGAGATCCTCTGAGTGTAATTTGACGTTTCTCTCTTGCACATTTTAGGATCTTTTCTTTCTGTTTCACTGTGGTGAGTTTAATTACAACGTGTCGTGGTGAGGACCTCTTTTGGTCATGTTTACTAGGGGTTCTATGAGCTTCCTGTACTAGGATGTCTCTGTCCTTCTCCAAAACTGGGAAATTTCCTGCTATTATCTCACTAAAAAGGCATTCTAATCCTTTCTCCCTCTCCATGCCTTCAGGAACTCCTAGAACTCTCATGTTGGGTTTTTTAATAGTATCCTGTAGATTCCCAACAATATTTTTTAGATTTCTAATTTCCTCTTCTTTTCTTTGGTTTGACTGTGTAGTTTCCTGTGCTCTGTCTTCTAAGTCCGATATTCTCTCTTCTGCCTCACCCATTCTGTTTGTAAGGCTCTCTAATGTGTTTTTCATTTGATCTATTGAATTCTTCACTTCATTATGATTTCTCGTTACTATCACAGTTTCATGTTCTACTAGTTGTTTCATTTCAGCTTGATTTCTCCTTAATATTTCATTTTCACGAGAGAGATTCTCTACCTTGTCCATTAAGGATTTCTGTAGTTCAAGAATTTGTTTTTGAGTACTTCTTAGTGTTCTTATCAATTTTTTAAGATCTGCTTCTTGCATCTCTTCTATCTCATCATCTTTGTAATCTTGAATTGGGGTGTCTTTTTCATTTGGGGATGCCATAGTGTCTTCCTTGTTCTTATTACCTTGGTTTTTGCGTTTGTTGTTTGGCATATTGGTTTCTTCACTGTGGTGTTTTTTTCTTGTTATACTATGACTCTAGATTAAGTGGACTGTCTGCTTTTGATGGAGCCTTAGAGGCTTGAGATGGGTGTGGCCTGAGAGCTCTGTTTGGTACCTCAGGGTTGAGGGTGTGTCAAAGGAGACACTCCCAGGTTAGGCGTGGTAAATCTCTCTCTGTTACTTTTTTTTTTTTTTTTTTGGTTCAAAAGGGAAGTAATTCCACACAGCTGAATGGAATTGGGGGTGGTTAGCAGGCGAATGATATACCCACAGGAGCCAGAGTTCGGAAGCTCTTTCCCAAGGACCAGAGAAGGAATCTTTGCGGCCCTTTGTGTGGGCTGAGATTCTCCTGTAGTCTCCCACTGGGCTCCAAGGCTACTGAACTGTAGCATCTGTGGAGAGTACTCACATGAATTCGTGATTTCCGTGAGTTCTCTCCCCCACAGTCTCTTTTTTCACAGTCTCAGTTCATTAGCACCACACATTCATTAGGTTCTAATCTCCTGTTATTTCACCCCTCCCACCCAGAGTCAGGTTTTTCTGCTAGGCTCGGGGCCGGTGTCGACCCGAGGTCGCCCTGCTTATGACGTATTCCAAAATGGCGCCTGCTCTTTGTCTTGCTCACCTTTGAGAGGTGAGCGGAGAGAGAGAAGCTCGTGTCCGTACGGGTCACTTTTTTTTTTTTTCCCTCTCTCTCTCTCTCTTCTAGTTAGCCTGGTGAACTTTTCCCTGCAGGGTTTCAAGCCTTGTTCTCTCTAGGCTCCCTTTTCAGCTTCCCTCCTGGTATCTCGGGCTATTGAGATTCTGCTCACCTCGTGTTCCAGCGCTGGGGTGTTGAATCTGCTGCTGGTGTCCCAAACTGTGGGCTCCCACGCTCTCCACGCAGGTCCACTGTGAATCTCCAGTTCCGGAAGGGTTTTCTCTGCTGTTTCTTCCCCTACTCTTCTTTGAACCTGCAGTATCTCCACTTTTATTAAACTGTCTCTCCCCAGACTATCGGTGTGCTCCCTTCCTATTCCGCCATCTTGCCGCTCTCAACTTAATTTTATCAATTTTAGTATTTTAGTTTTTAACAGATTCAATGTGGTTCACAGATACAATTCCCTCCCTCCCAAGGATTCATCATCATGTTGTTCTTTCCACCCCAAGGTCCTTAGCTTATTTGCCTCCTTGCTAATATTTATAAGGGTCTCCTATGTCTGCTTATATATGATTTCTAGGGAGTCTATTGTATCTAGCAGAAGGAAGAGGAAAATGTATGTACAGATCACCTTTACAGAAGTAGAAGTCCCTCCAAAGAGAGATAATTGTGGACTCAAGTTTAATCCACTATATAGGTGGATAACAGACATAAAATAAAATAGTGTTTTGTTGAAATATAAAGTTTTTCAGAGTGTCTTAGCTTTCCATGCCTAAAATATTCTCATGGGCTCTTGAGCCAGATCCGAATGCCTTAAGGGCTGATTCTGAGGCCAGAGTGCTATTTAGGACATCTGCCATTCTATGAGTCTGCTGTGTATCCCGCTTCCCATGTTGGATCATTCTCTCCCTTTTTCATTCTATCAGTTAGTATTAGCAGACACTAGTCTTGATTGTGTGATCCCTTTGACTCTTAGACCTATCAGTGTGATCAATTGTGAGCTGAAATTGATCACTTGGACTAATGAGATGGCCTTGGTACATGCCACCATGATGGGATTGTATTGGAATCCCCTGGCACAATTCTAACTCCATCATTTGGGGCAGTTCCGATTGAGCATGTCCCAAATTGTACATCTCCTCCCTCTCTTATTCTCACTCTTATATTTCACAGGGATCACTTTTCAGTTAAAATTTAAACACCTAAGAATAATTGTTTGTTAATTACAGAGTTCAACCACTAGTACTAGGATAAAAAAAAATACTACCATGGATAAAGTATTACATTGTACAACAACAGTCAGCACAAGAGGAAAGAACGGGGCCATCAAAGAAGGAGGTACCTTTCTCTGAAGGGAGGAGAGAACTTCCACTTTGACTATGACCCTGTTGGAATAAGATTGAAGTCAGCGAACCCTAAAGGCTTCCATAGCCTCGGCAACTCATGACTAGAGCCTAGGGAGATTACTGACGCCATAAACAAGAGTGTCAAATTGTTAAATCAACATCAGGAGTCACTGTGTACTTACGTCTCATGAGGGATCTGTCCTTAATGTGTTATCCAATGTGAAATAATGCTATTACTAGTACTGAAACAGTATTTTTACACTTTGTGTTTCTGTGTGGGCGCAAACTGATGAAATCTTTACATAGTATATACTGAATTGATCTTCTGTATATAAAGATAATTGCAAATGATTAAAAAATCTTGGTGTTAAATTGGAAATTGCATAGATAATTAATCAATTCTTTAAAAAATATCATGTAGGATCTCTGTCCTTAATGTGCTGTACATTGTGAATTAATACTATAACTAGTACTCTAACAGTATTTTCACTTTGTGTCTCTATGTGAGGGCAAACTGTTGAAATCTTTACGTAATATGTACTAAACTGATCTTCTGTGTATAAAGAGAATTGAAAATGAATCTTGATGTGAATGGAAGGGGAGAGGGAGCGGGAAAGGGGAGGGTTGCGGGAGGGAGGGAAGTTGTGTGGTGGGGAGCCATTGTAATCCATAAGCTGTACTTTGGAAATTTATATTCTTTAAATAAAAGCTTTATATATAAAAAAAGAAATATAAAGTTTTATGCTGTGTCCCAAAAAATATGTGAGATGGTTTCAAAACTTTCAACAAAATAACCAAGTTTGTTGACATCTACAGCTCCCAGGGTCAGGGGTCAAAAATAAAGACATGTTCACGGTGAAATTCAGGCCGCTCCAGATTTGCCACAAGCAGCCTACAGGTTTTGCCTTCAGTTTCCCAAGCCAGTGTGGAAAGGGACGTTGATCTCAGTAGAGTTCTCTTTAGGTCTCATGGTATGTACAAACTAAAACAACTCTCTAAGTTAGAAAGGCCATCTCAACATTCCCCCGATGCCTCCGATTCTGCACCCCTAGAAACCTCACTAAAGGGACAGGCAAGATTCTGCAGGCCATAGTTCACACTTTCTTTTCAAGCATTCATGAGCTTTTACCAAGAAAGGCTCTACAGTGGCCTTTCAAGTAAATCTTATTGCACCTCAAAGCATTGAAACTGTAAGAGCATGCTCTCTGACCCAATGGAATAACATGCACAATCAATACATGCAAATAGAGAGAAAAAAGCAATATTTGGAAGTGAAACAGCGCAGTTCCATATAACCAAGGGATGTGGAAGAAATCACAAGAGAAATTAAAAAAACACTTCAATACTGAAAATGAAAATACTATCCACCTTTGTGAAATTCTGCTAAAATTGTATTTATAGAAAATTGATAGCTTTAACTGCCCATATTTTAAAAGGAAAAAAATCATAAAAAGCTAGAGATTGCATGATTCTATATAGATAAGACATCCTGGGAAAGGCAGAATTATACTAGCATGAGCCATATGAAGCCATAGCACAGTCAGGGACATAATTATGGACTCAAGGTTAATTCAATATATAGGATAATAGATACGTTCTATATATATATGTGTGTGTGTATGCACAAGTTAGTGCACACAAATGTATTTCCCTTCTCTGATACAGAAGAGAGCCTAGAAGTAACAAAACACTAGTGTCAACAAATACACCCAAAGCACACAGTTGTGTGTGTAACACTGTTCTCTATTAATGGGAACCAGAGGTCCCTGGGGAAATGGCTGAGTCTAGAACTGGGACTACAGATGTGTGAGATGAGCCTGGAGCATATTATAATGCTAGAGAGTAAGGAAGTGTAAAAAATTAAAATAAGAATTTAAAGACAAAAATACCCTCTACCACCAACCCATATGCGCACGCACACACACACACACAGACTGATGCAAATATATTCAAGAGTTTTCAAAGGATGAAACTGGGGAAAACTGACCAACAAATAAGTAATAAAGTATTTGCAACCCAACAACATAATTTAGAATCCAAATTATGTACAATAAATACCCATGAATCTATACTGATAAGAATAAATGATTTAACACATCAACAAAGGACCAAAGCAATGATAAAGTTGAATTTGGAATAATTCTAAATATTCCACAGAGATGCACAATCCTCCGCAAGGAGATGGGGTGGAAGCATCCAGCCCTCAAGTGCAGGCTGCATGTGTGACCACCTCCCAGAGAGTGCAAGACACAGAGGGGGAAAATAATAACTTCACAATGGAGAAATCTGACTCACCTGGGCCAGGTGATTTTACTTGATCTTCACAATCATCAGTCATGTAACACATCATTCTATACAGTGGAATTAGAACAGCACCTGACTTTTGTGATTGCCTTCCCCAAATCCCATAATCTCACACAATCCATCAAAAACACTAGGGGCAGACGCTGTGGTGCTGCAGGTTAAACTGCTGCTTGGGTGCCTGCATCCCATATCAGTGTGTGTGGGATTGAGTCTTGGCTACTCTGCTGCTGATCCAGCTTTCTGTTAATACAGCTGGGAAGACTTTAGATGACAGTTCAAGTACCTAGACCTCTGCCACCCATGTGGGAAATTCAGCAGGAGTTTCAGGTTCCTGGTTTCATCCTGTCCCAACCATGTCTGTTGTGGGCATTTGGGGAGTGAACCACTGGATGGAAGTACTCTCTCACTCTCGCTCTCACTCTCCCTTGCTCTCTCTCTCTCTCTTTCCCTCTCTGTCACTCTGACTTTCAAATAAATACATAAATAGATCCATTATTTAAAAAAGCATTAGACCAACCCCAGTTGAGAAGATACTAGAAAATATCTGGGCCAGCGCCATGGCTCAACAGGCTAATCCTCCACCTTGCGGCGCCAACACACCAGGTTTTAGTCCCGGTTGGGGAGCCGGATTCTGTCCCGGATGCCCCTCTTCCAGGCCAGCCCTCTGCTGTGGCCCGGGAGTGCAGTGGAGGATGGCTCAAGTGCTTGGGCCCTGCACCCCATGGGAGACCAGGAAAAGCACCTAGCACCTGGCTCCTGCAATCGACGAGCGCGGTGCACCAGCCGCAGTGCGCCGGACACAGCGGCCATTGGAGGGTGAACCAACGGAAAAAGGAAGACCTTTCTCTCTGTCTCTCTCTCTCACTGTCCACTCTGCCTGTCAAAAAAAAAATAGTGATACATCAATATTGGGAAAATATGTATCAAACACATCGTAGTCATGCCCAGTCTTACAAACAGGGTATGCCAAGAGCCCTGCAAGCTATCTTTGCAACTGTTCCATAGATGTAATAATTTCCTACAATAAAACAAAATGTGAAGGGAAGGTATGGTTAATGTCAATTATCTGTGCTCTACCTCAATAAACTAAGGGAAAGAAGACTGACAACTCCAACTAAATTTTAAAAAAGAAGAAGAAAAGAAAAAGATAGAAATAGAAATGAATGGAGGGGAAAACAGATAAGGAAAGTAAGTGCTCTAATTTTCCCTTTAGAAAGATTAGTAAAATTGAGAAATACTTACCTAGAAAATCAGGGTCAAAAGCACAAACTGCTCATATCATGAATGAAACGTGTGATAACCAGGGACATTAAAACATTGTTTTTGTTTACATATTTATTTGAGAGAGGGAGAAACACCAACAGGCAGAGAACTCCCCTCCACTGGTTCATTCCTCAAATGCTCCCATTGTTCCAGGACTGGTCTGAAAACTCAATTCAGGTCCTCCAACCACTTGGGCCATCACTGCTGCTTCCCAGGGAAACTGAAGTTGGAAGTGGAGCCAAGACTCAAACCCAGGCATCTGATATAGGATAAGGAAGTCCCAACTGGTGTCTCAGCGTCTAGGTCAATGCCAATAATTTTGATAACAAGATGAAAC
This sequence comes from Sylvilagus floridanus, assembly GCA_949820135.1. Lineage (NCBI taxonomy): Eukaryota > Metazoa > Chordata > Mammalia > Lagomorpha > Leporidae > Sylvilagus > Sylvilagus floridanus. The sequence continues at coordinate 65,552,062 of OX463236.1, read as the reverse complement.
GAACACCTCTTGAAAAGCACAATCAGCCAAAATTTAGTGAAAAGAACGTCTGAATCTGTATCAATTAAAGAAATTAAATTCACAAAATGACTTCCCACAGAGAAAATTAAATGCCCAGATGGTAAATTTTGTTCTATGAAACACTCAGGGAAGAATTAATACCAATATTATGAAAACTCTTCCAGAAAATATAGGAGCAGGGGAGGCTTTCCAACTTATTTTATGAGAAAATTATCATTTTGATTCCAAAAATGGACAAAATAATCGTAAGAAAAGTCAAGAATAGGCCACTAATGCCTCAGAAGCAAACAGGTGCAAAAGCAAATATATGAGTTAAGAGGGCTAGATGAGACTGGTTCCCTGATTGGTCACTACTTAGAGCTTCCCAAATGAAGCCAGAAGCCCAGCTTGTCAGTGAAATCTCTTGAGTATTCAGTGTCATCCATGTATTCAAGAGGAGTCTGATTGCACACCAAGACAGAGAGCCAGTTTGCAGCTCTTTTGTAAAGGATGGGTGCCACACAGCAACTACTGACAAGTAAGGCTACTGACAAGTATGGAGTAGTACTAAGCTGTAGGCCCTGTTCCCTGAAATCACCTGGGGGAAGATACTCTGTGTACCACCGACATCAAATGTCAACATCATTTCAAAGGGCTTGTCACTGTCCCTGGCTTTGAGTGGAGAGAAGAAAGCAGGGTTAAGGCAAGGGAAGCAAAAGAGGAACATGATGCAGTTATCCCAAAGAACATCAGGCACCCTGTGGGTCTCTGTGCCACCTTACTCAGCCCCTGGGTACAGACGCATGATAGTCACAGGTCCAGTTAGAAGGGAGATCTCTAGAATGACACCTGTATGGTCTCCTACGATGCACTTGAATAAAAACCTACACCTCCTTTGTGAATGGTGAGATGATTCCTGGGCTTAAGAAAGAACAGGGAAGTGTTCTCAAGAATGGTATTTTACCTGTCTCCATAAACCCCCCAAACTATGTACAGAATGTTATTTATATTTCAAGGTGGAAATTTCACTGCACAATAATCAAACAAATGGACAAAAGTACATAGCAATACAATGCAATGCTGAAACCCAGTCTCAAATTTACACGTTCCAGTATGAAGACTCCAGTAAACTTGTCTGGAATGAGGCTGTCATCCTAGAGACATTGTTGCCAAATACCCTTGCACTTACTGTCAAGGCCATTGCTTAGCAATTGGGATACACTCTGAGAAAGGGGCATGCCACCTTCCTTCTCTCACCATGGATCACTGAGCCTATCACAGTCTACGTGGCTGGCAACATTTGCTGCCACTGCTCCTTGGTGTTCTGTCTTCTGTAGGCTCCTCCTAAATGCCAGCCCTAAATCCTGTAAGACAGCCCTTGGCTTACAATGACCTAGCTTTTGATTTTTGGACTTTATGATGACGCAAAAGCAATATGCATTCAGTAGGAATCATATGTGGAACTCTACAGTGTGTTGTGTTGCTGAGCCAGGGTGTTTGGTAGGTTAAGTGTACTGACCGCATTTTTCACTGATGATATTTTCTACTTATGATGGTTTTAAAAGGATACAATTCTATCTTAATAGAGGAGCATCCATATCGGGATTATCCAGTGTAGTTCGGGCACACGCACGCACCCTACCTAGAAGACAGCACCACCTCATGGTGGCACCATAGGAGCTCCCTGTGGCTTGGTGATCAGAGTAGGGAGGAAGAAAGGGAGATGCTGAATAGCTGGTAGGAGTAAAGCCAGAATGCACTGCCTCTGTGCCAGGAATTTGGATGCTACCTTAAACAGCTAGGTGGTGTGATATCAGTACATGCCTTCTAACCTTATAAAGTGCTCCCATCCACAGTCTCACATTTTATCCTCTTTCAAAACGTGATGCCTGCCCACTAGAATGCACTTTTATGGACAAAGAAGCAGGCATGGTATGGTTCGCCTGAATTCACACTGTAGATCAGGGTTGCCTTCCTGGAGAGGGGGAAAGGATCATCATTTGCTGTGCTTAGTCTGCTACAACACCAAGAGCGAAACCAGAGGCACTGGAGAACCTTCTGCTGACCCTGAGCTGCTGGGATGCTATGCTGAGCTCGTTGTTGGGCAAGACATAGTTTGGGTTGTGGCCCCTGTTGGACTTGCTTTTTTTTTTTTTTTAAACCAATCATGAGAGAATCTTGTATGTAATGAAGTCATCAGTTCAAGCATATCTCCCGAAATATGTCTTCCTTTCCCAGGCAGAGAGAAGGCTGAGAAAATATAGCACCCCAAAAGAACAACTCGTACATAACCCTGCCCTTTATGCTCCCAACACCCAAACGAGCCCCAATCACTCATAGATTGTCCCTCCCATCCCTTTCCCGCTTCTTTCTACAGGCTCAGACCCCAGGACTGGTACCTGCTCCTCACAGGTTCCCAGAGGGCAGCATCCCTCCAACCCAGCCCTAGCTCAGGAGTAGCTTCTGTGCCTTCCTGTAGCAGAAGCCTTTGCTGATGAGGATGCGGCAGTGGTGGATCAAGTGCGAGTTCTGGATGAAGCTTTCACCGCACTTGATGCACGTGCAGGGCTTCTCGCCAGTGTGCGTGCCCTGGTGCTGAGTGATTGTGAAGTCACTGACTCCTTCTCTCACTGGCCACAGTGGAAGGGCATCTCATGCGTCTGCATGCCCAGGTGGCTCACCAGGTGCGAGCTGCAGCTTCAGGACTGGTGACTTAACCAAGCCTTGTTTCTTCATTGCTACAGCAAGGACCATAACAATACTTACATACGGAAGCAGCTTCTTAATAGATTTAGCAAACAGTGAGTACTTTTTGCCTATAGTATCATGCTTGATCTTTAAAGTGTGTAGTGCTTCGACCATAATCTATAGAATGCTTGCTCTGTGACTAGAGAGGGCTCCAGGCATTGTAGTACGATAACCACTGGGACCAGCAAGATCCCACCCTTGTTGAGCTAACTTGCTAGTGTAAAGGCAAACCAACTCAACAGGCTTTAGACATAAAGAAAACATCAAGCAATACTAAATGCTTCGAGGAGCAACTGGAATGCAGATATTTTTAAGGCCAGGAAAAATCCTCCTAGTTAAATTAAGAGGGAGGTAGCCATACCTGGGTAAGAATATGCCAGGCAGAGAGAGGCCAACTGTGCAAAAGTCCTGGGGCAGGAACAAGTGTGCTGCCCCATGGAGCAGAAAGAAGAGTGTATGGCTGGAAGGGCAGAGTGGCAGGAGGCGAAGCTGGAAGATCATCACCCTGAAAAGCACCTACTCCACACGAAGTCTTGTGCTTCACAGTGGTTTTTTGTTTCATTCTCCCAGCAGCTTTACAGGGTGACTAACATGAGTGCCATCCTTTCACATATGGGCCCCAACAGACTAATTTTATTCAGCCCATGAGTGCCAGAGTCAAATTCCACATTAAGACAGTCTGATCCTGGATCCCCCATTCATCACTTGCACAGGGCAGCCAGTGCCCATAGGAGAAACCAGCATAAAGCAGACAGAATTGATTCTTGTGACTTATTTCTGATTGGAGTGGGCTCAGCAGGGTGCCTTGTGTGTCATAGTACTCCATCAACTCTGTTATTATTCATTTCATGGTCTTTGGCACCTAAACTTCCTTGCTTTTATCTTCTGCATTTTAAATTAGGAAGGATGCTTAACAATTACGGTAAAGACCCAAATCAAGGGAAGCAGGAGCCATCATGAACTTGGAACTGTGTCTGGCGCACATTCAAATCTCAGCAAAAGAGACACTGTTCAAATTATATAGGAAAGCAACTGGTCTCAGGATGTGAGGGCCGTGGATGCCACTGCAAACCATGAGATGTGGAACTCAAGAAACTGCCTACTCCCCAGCCCCTGCTCAGCTCTCCAGAGACAGAGTCATTCTTGAAGAAAAGAAGTTGATGCAGAAAGAGCAGGGGCCTTTCTCTGTGCGGCACCCATGGCCTGGCCCCAGTGGCACGCCTGTGTGAGGCATGGTCAAGGGCCTTCTTGCCCATCTCCCTGCCATCAGGAGCTCAAGTCTACGCACGCTGGGTGGCCATGCAGGGCCTAAGACCAGGGGCTCCTGCAGGACCCCGTGGTTCTGTCCCTGAGAATCTTGCACTCTGGCCACCCATGGCAGATGCTGTGGGTTAGGGACGGGCCAGACTCAGAGGTCTGGGCAAACAAAACAACAAATCGTTGGCCTGCTACCTCAGGCACTTCTAGACTTGCTTCTCTAAATGCGAACAGCAAGTTTGCCTTCACCTAGATTTACATTGTTTTCAGTCCACTTCCTCCGTGGAGCCCCTGAGTTGGATGGAAGGGCTCAGAGGCTTGAGAACTGAGAAACAAGTGCATCCAATCTGACTATCTCAAAAGCAAACAGATGTGATGTAAAAAACAGCAACAACATTTAGCCTCATTGTGGCTCTTTCCTTCCCAGCATTCCTCCCAGCGCCAAGAGTCCAGGGCACCCATGTCCAGCCTCCCCTGACCCACTCCTTCCCCAGCCTTCTCTTCCATGAGGGCAGCCCCTGGCTGGGCTTCGGAGGCCACCTCGGAGCACAACCCACTGGGGAGAAGATGCTGGCCCCCTGCTCGAAGTCTCTCCCATCTCAGTAATGGACTCCCTGAACCCTTTTCTATCTTGGCTTCAGAGAGTAAGAAAACACTCCCCTTCACTGGGGAAACTGGGTGCTCCTAGCCTCACCCTCCCTATCTACCTGGTTGTGCATCATTGTACCCAAATCCATGCTCTCCCAGCAGCTTGAGTTTTCTAGAGTGAATCAAAACATGACACTGTGCTCAAAGCCCCTACCACACATTAGCAGACCTGACTCACCAGATCCCCAGAGCTCTGACCCTCAACTCCCCAATACCCTCTCCTGCAGGCCCCCGTGAGCATGAACTCCAGCTACCTGCTTCCCTCTGTTGCTCCCTGAAGCCGCCTGTTCTGTGTCACCTCCTCAGAGGCTTCCCTGAGCAGCTGTCACCCTCTGTCCCTTCCCCTGGCTTCATTTCCACCCAGGACTCCTAGTGTCCCTGCCCTTGTGTTCTGTTGACATCCTTGCTCTCGCCCATCTCCTACACTGGTTTTCAGCTCCGCTGCTGGATGCCAGCATCCTCCAGTGTGCAAACATCCTTGGTGAATGAGTCGGTAATTCATTCATTCGTGCTGTTTTTGTCAGAAAGCTTTTGCGTCAGATTGGGAACTTTGATGGCATCTCCCTCAAGCTTGCACTATTTTTGCTGTTACATCTTTATTTTTTAGCACAAAGAAAAGTTGAGCAGGGGCCCAGCAAGCCTCAGCTCACGATGCCAGCATCCCATACGGGAGTGCTGATTCAAGTCCCCGCTGTTACGTTTCCGATCCGGCTTCCTGCTAATGCACCTGGGAAGGCAGCAGCACTTGGCCCAAGTGTTAGGATCCCTGTCACTCTTGTGGAAGATCAGAATGAAGCTCCAGGCTCCTGGCTTTGGCCTGGACCAACTCCAACTGTTGGGGCCATTTAGAGGTGAACCAGCAGATGGAAGATCTTTCTCTCTCTCTCTCTCTCTCTCTCTCTCTCTCTCTCTCTCTGTCACTCTGCCTTTCATATATATATGTGTGTGTGTGTGTGTGTGTGTGTGTGTGTGTGTGAAAAAAGTCAAGCAACAGTCTTCCCAAGATGCTAGCATGAGTTCTTGGAGCACCTGCATATACTCATGCACACATGTGCTCTCAGGTGTGTCTGCATGTGTGGTGTGTGACACAGCGGAGGGAAAGAGAAGAAAACAGAAAAAAAAGACTTTATTTTAAAACACTCTAAATGGGACATAATGTCACATAATAAAAATATGTATGCACACGAGAATCTAGGTAAAACCAATTTAAGACAAATGTTAAATCCATGTGGGAGTCCATCTTTCTCTTTTAGCAAACTTTTCATTTTAGAAGAGTCAGATTTGCATACAGCTGCAGACAGTCCAGAGTTCCCACATCCCCACACCTGGTTTCCCATCTTGTTAACATCTTACCTTAGAAGGGACCTTGGCCACAAGTAACAAACCAATGTTGATTCTCTGTAACTAACTGATGTCCACACTTCGTTCAGATTTGTTTGGCTTTTTTAAAGATTTACTTATTTATTTGAAAGACAGAGTTACAGAGAGGCAGAGGCAGAGAGAGAGACAGAGAGAGAGAGAGAGAGAGAGAGAGAGAGAGAGAGAGATCTTCCATCTGCTGGTTCACTACCTAGGTGGCCACAATGATTGGAGCTGCACCAATCCAAAACCAGGATCCAGGAGCTTCCGCCCTGTCTACCACGTGGGTGCAGGGGCCCAAAGACTTGAGCCATCTTCTACTGCTTTCTTGGACCATAGCAGAGAGCTGGATAGAAAGTGGACTAGCCAGAACTCAAACTGGCACCCATAAGGGATGCCAGCACTGCAGTGGCAGCTTTACCTACCTCGTTACAGCCCCTTGTTTGGCTTTTACTGAATATCATTTTTCTCTTCCATATAAGAAATATCCCCTTGGGTATTCCATGTGGCATTTAGTCACCCTGCCTGCCTCGCATCCTCCTGGTGTGACACTGTCTCAAACTCTCCTTGTTCTTGATGACCACAGCCACTTCGAGGAGTGCTTTGTAGAATGCTCTTCCACTGGGGTATGCCTGATGTTTTTCTCATGACTCCATGGGGGTTGTGGGCTTGGGAGAGGAGCACCAGAGGGTGAGGTCCTGTTTTCATTCATATTCTGCCAATGTAACATTTTTCATGGCCCCTTTCCCTTACTGTACTTTGTGTGCACCCATACGGAAGGGACATGGACCATGCTCTGTGCCTCTGAAATTATTTGGCATTCTTCTGCAAGGAAAATTTTTCTATCAAACCCTATTTGTTCCATTGTGCATTCACATCAGTGTGGACAAGGAAATTTTTCATACTTTGGCTACAACCCACACTCCTGCCTTACTCATTCTGTTGCCCAGATTGCTGCAGCTTGAGCCACTGGGAGCACTTTGGGTTGACGCCTGTCTCCCCTTGACACGTCTTTGTCTTGGTTGGCCTCCCTTATCTTTTGGAGCTACAGTATACTCTGGGATCACCTGACCCATCTCCTGTCCCAGTCCTAAAATCAGCCATTTTTCCAAGGAGTCCTGGTTGATTTCTGGGAGTGGTACTAGAATCCAAGCTCTCAAGGGAGGTGTGCTTACTGCTGTTGGTATGTCACTGTTCCTAGGCCTTGGCAGCAGACAGAGCGAGAAACTGATGTGTACACCCCAACCTATGTTAGTAGGACACCTACACACTCTTCTACAGGTCACTGTCTCTTCCTATAGGAGTTCCTACTTTGGGTTGGGCTTGGTGAACAATTTTCAATTATTGCATTGAATATCAGAAGCACAGAGCTGAGAAGTAACTAGTTAGCATGTGTGAAAGAGACACAGGCAACCCATTCTTCATCAAGCACCAAGGACAACATCAAGGCACAGGGTGAGTGGCAGGGGAGGTTTCCAGAGCAGATTCATCTCAGCCTGTATTCAAACTAACAGTGCTAGGGTGACAGAGGATGAGGAGCATGGTGGTGAGGCTGTGCAAAGCCTTGGGGTCAGTGACAGCCCCAGCAGGAGTCCTGACATGGTGGCCCTACAGACCTCCATAATCTGACCCCTTGTGGCCAATGCTCGGTCCCTGTGGCCTTACAGAGTAGAATGTCCCACTGGGGTCAGAGGATAGGAAGCCATGAATGCCAGCATGCGGATTTGAGATAATTTCATGAACAGCAAGGAGGGTTAGGGCAGAGACGTGACAGGTGAGCGTGACAGGAAGGAAGACGATCCGGAAGGCTTGGATCCTCTGCTGCGAGCTGCAGGCGGCTCAGCAAGGAGGCAGCGTCCCCTGCTTTTTCACGGCAGCCCCACCCGAGTCTCCACCGTTCTGAGATTTATGAGCCCCAGAGCCCCGGAATCCAGGGTGAATCACTCAGAGAGAAGAAGGATACGATCTAGGTCAGACAGGTCATTACCAGCAGCAGGAAAAAGAAAGGAACTTCTTGCAGTGAGGATTTCTTGATATTTTCTAGAAATTACTTTCAACTCATAATAAAATCATTATAAGACCTGAAAAAAAAGCAGCATAATAACCCAATGAAAATGTGTATGTTCACAGGGAAAGAACAATGTCTAAACTGTATTTTCACTGTTAATATTGTGACATAGAGACATTAAAATGCAGGCTGTAGCACTAGAAATAAGCCTCACAGATACAGTCCTGACAGTATTTCAAGGAAGCTCATTGCGATAGTTACTCTGGGTGGAAGATGGAGGACAGATGGATTAAAAGTCTGTACCATCTTCCTGGAGGATCACTCAGCTGTACAATTGTGGGGTTCAAAGAAAAGGTCGCTTTGGGGACGTGCACAGCTGCACACACACTCACTTTTCCATGCACACATGAAGTCTGTGCAAAAAAATTGAATTAAAAGAACACAAATCTGTCATGGAGTTTTGTAAACTCCCCTGTATGCCCACAAATGCACATACACAAATTCCAGAAGGTCGTGCAAGGAACTGCTAATGCGTGGTGATTTGGCTAAGAGTGATTGGGTTTCTGGGAAGCAGCCTTATTTTCCCATGGATGAGCTTTCTTCCCATTTGGACGCATTCTATGTATGCCCACGCATTATCCTAGAGTAAACACTAGTTCCTGAGTGAGGCCATCCATCTCGCAAACTGTTACTGTTTTGCTCTTGCTTTTGTCTTCCATGGGCGCACAGCTAGATCCAGCGCCTACCCCTCCCCCTGCAGTCAGGAGTGGAGTGACCCCTGCCATGATCCCTGCCCACCTGCAGCTGATGCAAGTGACCCACGGGACTTGGAAGCCATGTCAACAAGGGAGGAGGAACCTGGGCAGAAGTTTGACAGACAGCCACCTGCCAAGTACAAGCACTCATCTTGGATGTTACATGACCAAGAAACTGTGAAAGAGAAAGTAGGCTCACACTTTCTAAAGTGGACTTGCAAGCTGGCGCTGTGGCAAAGCTGCCACTTGTGACACAGCATTCCATATGGGCACCGGTTCAAGTCCCGGCTGCTCCTCTTCCAATCCATCTCTCTGCTAATGGCCTGAGAAAGCAGTGGAAGATGGCCCAAGTCCTTGGGCCCCTTCACCCATGTGGGAGACCCTAAAGAAGCTCCTGGCTCCTGACTTCAGATCTGCACAGCTCTGGCCGCTACAGCCATCTGGGGAGTAAACCAGCTGGTGGAAGATATCTCTCTCTCTCTCTCTATCCCCCCCCCCACCCTCTCTCTCCCTCTGTCTGTAACTCTGCCTTTCAAATAAATAAATAGATCTTTAACAATAAATAAATAAATAAATAAATAAAGTGGACTTGCAAGACAGCTACGGGAGGTGCACCTGCTAAAGGTTAAACCACAGAATGTTCCAATAGATGTGGATGAAGAATTGAAATCAGCATCTGACAGCCTTCCATATCTCCCAGCTGGGAGTACACTAATGAACCAACCCATCAGAACAGGCTTGCAATCTGGAAAGTTCTGCCCAGCCAAAGAGCAGCCTCCGAAAACAACTACTATAGAAATCCTCCACCAAAAACAAAATAACAACACCAAAAAACAAAAAACACTTCCCTTCTCCCTTGAATTTTCCAGTGGGTCTGTGGTCAGAGCAGCTGTGATTCAGTGTATCACACTTACAATTCTTTGTTTCCCGCATAAATAAAAGCTATTTCCTTTGACCTCCATGTCAATCTTTTTTTTTTTTTTTTTCAGTTAACAAAACCAATGCCTGCTGGGAATTTTTGACGTTTCTGAAGTTGTTCGGGGACAATAGAATCAGCTTAAATAAAATTGAAATTGTTATCTTGTAGGATTTGAAGAGCTTAAAAATCCCCTATAAACCTTAAAATTGTGGCAGAGCCTTGGTGAGGAAGGGGAACTGGGAGCCCCGTGCAGCCCAGTGGCTGGGTGTTGGGTGGAACTGCTTGCTGTCACAGCCACAACTCAGGAAGTCAAGAACTGACTCCCAATGAAGCTGTGGCAAAAAGAGTATGTTGCTTTTACTTTTCTGCTTTTAGCAAGTATTATCAGGAAGTCATGAGTTCCGGGAAGCTCAAATATTTGAGAAAACCAGATGGGTCCTATGCCCCACAAAGAGAAGAGGTAATTCAGGGGGAGGTGTGCACAGGCATCTGCTCTTCCAGCCCAGGTCCACAGCAAAGACAAAGCAAGCGCAGCTTTGACTCTGGGGGTGCTCAGCTTACAAGAACGGGACAAGCATGTGGAAGCAAAACAAAACCAAAACTCTGGCCTGACAACACATCTTGGGAAGAATCTCCCACATAGGCAGAGGCACACAGAACTGGCTAGAGACAAGTACATCAGAAAGCTACCAAGTTTGTAATTTCTCCATTGCCAACAAGATCATGAACTCAGTCCGTAGCGGATTTTGAATGGTAGAGCCTTACAATGATGCTTATCATGGTCACTCCAGCCCTGCCCGGTGTCCAATGTTGCAAGGGACTGGCTGGGCTGCAGATAAGCTCTCTTTTTAACCCATAGGAGCCTGGGCTGCACTGGGCTGGGCTGCAAAGAGCACCCCTTAGACTTGGTGGGAGGCACTGTACATCCCTCCACAGCTGCTTGCTTCCTTTCAGTTGGATACAATAACTGGATGGCCCATAGAAAACTCTCTGTCCTAAAAATACATCACATTGCCACATCTTCAAAGGTGGAATGGATGTCTGAGAAGCACAGGGCACGCTGGTGCAGACTGCCAGCTGCTCGGCTAATCCATCTCGCCTTTTGTCCTGGACAAAGTACTGAGCCACATCCGCAGATGTCCTGACATTCAGGAGCAACCAGCCGTGTGATCAGTTCCAGCCTACAGAACGCACGTGGCAACATTAAGACTGGCTCCTAGGAAAGCTGCCGCACCACATGCTCCCTCATTGCCACCTGCTGCCCTCCGATGCTGGTTGGCTCGGAGGCCTGGGTAGTGTGTGATGACGGAGCAGCGATGCAGAAGGCACTGCCCTTCATGGAGGAAAGCTGCCTGCCTCCCGGAACCACCTGTCCGGGACTTCTCATGAGCAACGAGACGACCTCTCTTGCATCCGGCCACTCAGTGTAGGGGTCTGCTCATTACAACGACCCCTGCTACCTGAGTAATTCCAAAGAAGAGAGGAACAAGAAAGTGTTCAACAGAGCACATAACAACGATTCTGTTGTATAATGTTAGAGAACATATCAAAGTATATGCACTAGTATAAGAATGAAAAATTGTTTTGCTAGAATGCACGAGAAACTGGGCACTTAGGGAGAGACCCCATGTGACAGGCAGACATTCACTTTTCTTTTTTTTCTTTTATGATTTTTTTATTTAATAAATGTGAATTTACAAAGTGCAACTTTTGTATTGTTGTGGCTTCCCCCCCCCAACCTCCCTCCCTCCCGCGGCCCTCCCCTCTCCCACACCCTCTCCCATCCCGCCCTTCATCAAGTTTCATTTTCAATTACCTTCATATACAGAAGATCAACTTAGTATATATTAAGCAAGGATTTCAACAGGCTGCCCTCACACAACCGCACAAGGTATAGGGCATTGTTTGACTAGTAGTGTTGTCTTTAACTCTCATAGTAAAACACATTAAGGACAGAGATCCTACATAGGAAGCATGTGCCCAGTGACTCCCGTTGTTGATTTAACAATTGGCACTCTTATTTATGACATCAGCAATCACCCGAGGCTCTTGCCATGAGCTGTCTAGGCTATGGAAGCCCCTTGAGTTCACCAGCTCTGAACTTGTTTAGTCAAGGCCGTATCACAGTGGAGGTTCCTTCCTCCCTTCAGAGAGGCGCCTCCCTCTTTGATGGCATGTTCCCTCTGCTGGGGTCTTGTTCACCAAGATCATTCATTTAGGTTGTTTTTGCCACTGTGTCTTGGCCTTCCATGCCTGTGAGACTCTGATGGGCCTTTTAGCCACATCCGAATGCCCCAAGGGTTGATTCTGAGGCCGGAGTGCTGTTTAGGGCATTTGCCATTCTATGAGTCTGCTGATTCACTTTTCTTGATGTCATTAATATCAGTTTGAAATTTTGGGCATATGCCTATACTAACTCCATACTATTTATTAAAATATGTTTCTTTTTGAGACATAATGTGTTACATATTTTCAATGTTATTTGTGCTGCTTCCAGGGGAAGGAGGATTAATGGAAAAGACAAAGCTAATCTTCAAGCTCAGTATGAGGGCATTTCTCAGTGCCAGCGGTGGGCTACCCCACAGAAAACAGTGCTGTCAATCACAAGGGCATTTTTTCATTGAATGATCGTATTTACCCACTTGGTAAACTTCCCAAGATCTGAAGCATAGCCCTGTGTTCTCCAGTCACCCATAGTGGCTTCCCATGGCCCCCAAAATGCAGGGTTCCATGTCACGGCACATCTGCGACATTCCCAGCACAGATGCCCCTGTTACTCAAGCCCACAGCCGGCCCAGGCTTGGTGGTACATTAGTGAAGGGACCAACTCCTGTGCTTCCCTGTGCAGGTGCGTCACCTTCAGCCCCGCCACGTCCCACAGCTCCCTACTGCCCTCCTGTGGCCATCAGCAGCAAGGGCCAGGCCAGGACATAGGAGGTGGCCTGGGGGGTGTGCCTGAGAGAAGGAGGCCAGCACCAGGCAGAGGGGTACAGGAGGAGCAGAGGACCCACATGCTGCAGGATGGAGTTCCTCTGTCATGGAAAGCAACAGGCTTTGCACTCCCCAAATTCTGGGGTCATTTCCACACAGCAGCAGGGTAGAAAGAGGATCAACCGTGGAACTAAGCTGATGACAGAAGGGATGTCTGGACTCTACCATGGCCGAGACCTTGGAGCTTGTGGATCCCCAGGGCATGGAGCTGGAAGGTAGCAGCAGTCCTGTAACAACCTGTTACCTGGTCAAGACCTTGGTGATATGTGAGTTGACCGCATTGATTTGTTAGTTTTTCTGAAAGCTTTCCCCGGTTGCCTCCTCGTGCCAGGAGTGCCAGCAGGCTTTGAGGGGCATGTGCGCAGCTTGGCAGAGTTTACAGCCTATTGGGGAGAAGAAGCCACAGCCCCTGAGACACAGGGATACTTAGAAAAAAATCATGGAAAATGTGTATTGTGGAAAAACTGCATGGATTCCCAGGTGTGTTCCATCAAAAAGTGCTCGTCTTTTAATTCTGTTTTTCCAGGAAGTTTTTGATGTACTTTTCTATGGCGCTCTCTGAGGCCGCCTGGGAAGTGAGGGTGTGGAAGACCATACCTGGCATCACTGCACACCAACATCAGCGACCCGAGCTCTGTGTCTAAGACCCCTCTGGGAGTAGCAGTGAAGGCCTCTGGACCCCACAGCCTCCTGCCTATCCCATGTCACCTTCACTATGGTGGGCCCAAGGGGAGGGTGCCCTCTGCTGGCACTGCCCCACGTGTTGTACCCTGTCCCTGTCCCTAAGGAATTTGCAGGGTCACTACTGAGACAAAAACTGATTGAGATTAAGAAATCAGATGAAAGGCTCCCCAGAGGGATTTGGAATATAATCCCCAAAGACACAACCACACATGCCATAATTCCCCATGTTGAGATCACAAAAGATCAAAATCCCAAAAAAAAAAAATTCTGAGGGAAAAGAAAAACAATATGCAGAAATTCTTTAAAAGACAGACATTTCCACTTTTTAAATGGGTTTTTCTGGAGACATGTGACAAACACGTCACACAATACACTAGGTGATGTACATGTAGAACTGGGAGCCGAGGGTACAGCTCTGGGTCCGAGGCCAGATGCTCGAGGACCCATGGGGCACTGGCCCAAGTCCTGAAGTCCAGAGCTGGAGCTATGATGTGCAAGGCGGCAATGGAAGGAAGCTGCATCCCAGCTCTCAGAGAGAGACTGATTCACCTTCTGAATCTGTCCTCTTAGCGCCCAGCTGATGGCCAGGTGCCACTCACACTGGGGCCAGGTCTGTCCACCCAGTCTGCTCTGACACACTGGAAACCCCACCACAGACACACCCAAAATGACATTTCACCAGGTCTCCAGGTCTTCGTCACCCCTAACACGACACATCAATCTCTGCCCTGGAATTCATCTTTCGACTTCTTCCAATGGGAATGGCGCCCACGGAGATTTGGGCTTTTAGGATTTCACCACTCAGGATGTTGCCCTTTGAGGATCTGGTTTTGGGGATTTTCATTATTGAGATGTCAACCTTCAAAGTTACTGCTGTCAGGACTGGACCTGTTCGGATCATGATGGGCGCTGCCCCATTGATGGTGACAGTGGGTCCATCTGTCACAGAGCCAGAAATAGAGCTGAAGGAAACAATAAATGGAGGGAGAAGAGCAGGCAGCGTTGTGGGTCAGTGACTCCAGGAAAGACGAGAACAGTAGGCGCTGTCATGGTTGATGTAAGATGCACTCAGCGATCGCTTTCAGCCAAGGACTCGGAGGGTCTCTTAGTTATATGTGAGTCCCAAGAGAGGACAAGCAGTGAGTGGAGAAGACCTCAAACAACCAGCCTTATGAATAAGCCACTCATGTCAGGCCTCAGCGACACTGCTCTTTGGAAAACTCTGAATTCTGGCCTGGTCTGTACCTTTCTCAAGGGGAATATTTTGGTAGGAAGTAGACAGAGGTGTGCTTTGAGCTAAACACAAGGGAGGAGAATTCTTTTTTCTTTCATTTCTGCATTAGAGCATGACTTATACTGGCTTATTTGAGACCTGTTAGTAACAGCTTTTAAATACATAAAGCCCTAAAACTTCTACATGGGAGCAAACGTAATCCAATCAAGACAAAACAGGACCTGACACTTCATGTGGCACGTTGTTGGCCACTGTGCCTTCTGAAGGAAGACACAAAGGGTTTACCTCCTACCACCTGGTAGAGGGAGAAGCCCTCTTCCCTGGCGGCAGGTGCATGACTAGACTGGACACTCCTCTCTCTTCCTCCTTTGACATCCCTGTCAAAGGCCATTCTCCGATCCTGATCCATGTCAACTTATAAAATACATATTGAGAGCCAATGCTTCCAAACCAGCAGTGCGTGCAAGACAAATGCTCTTTTCTCTTCCCCTGCCTCCAATACAGCTGAATTGTGATGTTGTCTGCAAATTAACCCCAGCTATTTATCGAGACTGCTGTGCGAATTGGAACTGTCGGTCCCCTCGTGCGCCCAGCAGCAGCCTGCTCCCTGGCTGTCATCCACAGTGTCCCCAGAGCAGGTGGGAAGGTGTGCAGCAGCCCGGTGAAATGACTGCCCCTTTCAGATGCATGTCCTCCCCTGGGGACCCAGACAAGGGAGCATGCTCCCCGCTTCTCATTCTCCCAGACAAGTGTCAGCGTGGGGAGACGGCCTGTCATGCTGAGAAGGCTTTCTGGCTCATTTTACCTTGTGGAGAGGACACCAGCCACTCAAATTAGCACAAAACATCCTGGCAGGTCAGCTGGACGAACACAATTATATGCTGTGTTTGTTCTCATTGTGTTCAAAAATCAATACCCATTGATTCACACCTAATTGTCCTCTGTGTGTTAGGCCTGTTTTTGTCCGGCAGTTGGCAGGCTTTTAGGAGAAGGAGCCGCCTCGCTCAGCGCTCCTGGTGCCTGGCCTTTTACAGGGCCAGCAGAGTGCATTCAAAGCAATGGACAGAACACTGGACTGGGTCTGGGCAAAACTGGGTTTGTGACTCATTTCAGAAAGGCATTTGTGCTTAGTGAGCCTCAGCTTCCTTGTCTGACACCAGCTAACGTCCAGCGTTCGGGTGAAGATTAAATGAGACCATTAACGAATGTGGGCATCTTCACAGAGTTCTTAGAAAAGTTCTCCATAATCAGCACCTACTGTTGGTTTGGAACAAGCCTTATTTATTGGTTGTTTGATGGATGATTCTACATACCTGGAGACACCTGCCAGGCCCAGAGACCTACTTCTATCCTACTATGCATTTTTCATCACATTGACAATGAACCCTAAGTTGGTCCTACATCACTATATGGCTCCCAAATGCAGGTGCACGTTAGGATAACAAATGAGATGCCCTATTCCTGGAGACTCTGATTGGGAGGGCTGGAAGAGGTAGCAGGTGTAAGTGACGGGTTAGAGAGAACCCCTGTGGCAGGCTGGGACCGAAGTCTACAGCCCAGCCTGGCACACAAATGGATCACTGCACTCCATGACAGAGCTCAAGGCGGGGCCATCAGGATCTCCTTTGACACTAGCACAGGCCTCCATACCAGGCCCCAGCGGCTGGATGGGGTGGGATGGAAGGAGCAGAACAGAAGCCACTGCTCTGCAGCCCCCTCCCCAAGTGCGGGAGCTGCTGAGGGTGCAACACTCACAGTCTCATCTCACAGTTGCATCCGTGCACACCACAATCAGGAAGCAGGAGGTCTTTTTGTTGTGTTTTAACCCTACCCAGCGTTACCTAAAATGACTCAATTCCAACTGGTGCTGTCTCCCATCTCTTTGTCTCTCCTCCGTGGGCAGGAGCTTGGATGCATCCTGCATGCACTGTCCCTCAGGCCAGCGGCACCCATCCATCCTGGCTCCATGACACGTGTGCATGCCCAATTCCTTCTCCTTTGTTCTGGGGCAAATGTCCCATCCTCTCCAATATGGGGGACTTAGTCATGAGCAACATGTTCCTCGTTTCTACAATTTGTCACTTCAGCAATGTTCTAGAAATGGGATCATATGGCAGGTAAGATTTGTGGGCTTTTTTTTGTTTTTGTTTTTGTTTTGTTTTTTTACTCACTGTAATTTCCAAGAGATTGGCTCAGGTTATTGTGAGAATTTGTTCTTTTTTATTGAAGAGTGGAATGGATTTAACCATTTGTCTAAGGATTCACGTCATGATAGTCCCCAGTTTTAGACTTTGATGTAGAAGTGCCACAAACACTCGCATAGAGGTATTTTTATAAACATAAATTTTCATTTCTCCAGGATAATACCCGAGAGTGAAATTTCCGAGTCATATGCTGCATGTAGGATTTTATAGGGAACCAAAAAACTGCTTTCCAAGGTGGCTGTGCCCTGTCTGACACTCCCACCAGTCAGGTAGGAGAGACTCAGCCTCTCAGATTTCTCACCAGCATATGCTGCTGTCACACAGTTCATATTGGATCGGTACTGACAGGTACGTGGAGATGGTCCGTGGTGGCCTTGGTCTGCATTTGCACAATGGCTAATGGTGTGGGATGTTTTTTCACAGTATCAGTATTTCATTTTGTAAAATATATGTGTGTGTCTTTTGCCTACATTCTAATCACATTGTTTCACTGATGAGGTTATTTTTAAAGAAACACTTTATTTATTTATTTATTTGATTAGAGAGATAAAGAGACCAATAGAGATCGCCTGTCTTTTGTTTTACTCCACAACAGCCCATAATAGCCAGGGCTGGGTGCAGCCAAAGTCAGTATCCAGGAATTTGATCAGGATCTCCCACGTAGGTGACAGAGACCCAAGTACTTGAGCCATCACCTGCTGCCTCCCAGGGTGCACACTTGCAGAAGCTGGAATTAAAAGAGGAGCTGGGGCTCAAACTCAATCACTCAGTGTGGATGTGAGCATCCTGGAGGCATCTTTGCTGCTGAACCTAACTCTCACCCTCACTGTTGGATTTTGAGCATTGTTTCTGTATTCTAGAGACTTATTCCTTTATTAGACGCAAATATTTCCTCCTAGTCTGTCTTTTGCCTTTTTATTCCTTTATTGGAGTCTTTCACAAAGCAAACATTTTTAATTTTAAAAAAGTTCAGATTGCTGGGCCCGGCGCTATGCCATGGTAAGTTAAACCTCTGCTTGCATGAGCACCAGTTCGACTCCCGGCTGCTCCACTTCTGATCCAGCTCTCTGTTGATGGCCTGAGAAAGCAGTGGAGGATGGCCTCGGTCTCATGAAAGCCCCAGAAGAAGCTCCTGGCTCCTGGTTTCGGAAAGGCCCGGGTCTAGCCATTGTGGCCATTTGGGGAGTGAATCAGCAGATGGAAGACCTCTGTCTCTCCCTCTCTCTGTAACTTTGCCTCTCAAGTTAATAAATAAATCTTCCTTAAAAATGACCCTATCATTGAAATGAACATTGAAGTTGTTTATGTGGGATATGAGATTCTGGGCCGATGGATTTTTCCATTGTACTTGAAACATAAGATGTCACTTCCAGCCTCCATGGTCCTTGAGAAAATCACTGCCACTCAAATGCTTCTATCCCTTGGATGTTGGTTTGTGCTTTTGTTTCTTTAAATTTAGTTTTCAGCCGGCACCGCGGCTCAATAGGCTAATCCTCCACCTGTGGCGCCGGCACACTGGGTTCTAGTCCCAGTCGGGGCGCCGGATTCTGTCCTGGTTGCTCTTCTTCCAGGTCAGCTCTCTGCTGTGGCCCGGGAGTGCAGTGGAGGATGGCCCAAGTGCTTGGGCCCTGCACCCGCATGGGAGACCAGGAGAAGCACCTGGCTCCTGGCTTCAGATCAGCTAGGTGCACCGGCGTGGCGCGCAGGCCACAGCGGCCATTGCAGGGTAATGCAACGGAAAAAGGAAGATCTTTGTCTCTCTCTCTCTCTCTCACTATCCACTCTGTCTGTCAAAAAATAAATAAAATAAAATAAATTTAGTTTTCATAAGTTTGTGTTATTATACAGATTTCTTCAGATTTATTCCATTTGAGTTTTGTTCAGCTTCTTGAATCTGTAGGTTTTGCCAAATTTGGGAGATTCTTAGCCACTGTTTCAAGTAAATTATCAGCTTCACCCTAAGAAATTTGTGGTATAGACTCTGTTTATTTTTTCTATTTTTCTCTCCTTCGTTCATATGAGGAATTTCTTTCTTCTTTCTCACATTGAACAGAATCTTTTCTCTGTTCTTCCTGCGCTTATCTCAGCACATCCAGGAAGATTTGTTAGGTTTGTCTGAAAGATTTATTTTATTTATTCAAAAAACAAAGTGACTAAGAGAGACAGAGAGAGAGCGAGTCCAATCTTCGATCGCTTGTTCACTTCCCAAATGGCTGCAACAACAGGCAGGCTCCCGGAACTCCAGGAACTCCATCTTGGTCTCCCGGTGGGTGCAGAGGCCCAAGCATTTGGGCCATCCACCACTGCCTGCCTAGGTACATCAGCAGAGAGCTAGGTTAAAAGTGCAGTGGCCAGGACTCTAACCAGCACTCTGATGTGGGATGCCAGTGCTGTAACAGGCAGTATAACTCACTGTGCCACAACCCCAGCTCCCCAATGAGGTTTTTAAATGTTTCCTATTGGACTTCTCAGTTTTAAAGTTCTCATTTGATTTTTCTTTACAATTTCTATGTCTTCGCTGAGACTTTCTACTTGTTGATTTGTTCCTAACTTGTTGGTAGGAGCTCATTGGAGAGTTTTTCATGATGACTGTTCAAAAATCTAAGATTAGATCATTCAAATATTGCTAGTTGCATGGTATTGTTATGTACCAATCACCTCTTGTCATTTAGTTTCAAATCTTCCCAGTTCGAAGCATGACGAGTGATTTTTCAATAGAAACCTGGACATTTGGGGTATGATTTAATGAGGCTCTGGCTCTTGCTCAAATGTCAGGGTTAGCTGACTTCCTCGGATTCTTCTCCAGGGAAACAAATGGCACTGCCTCATTACTGCTAGGTGAAGGTGGAAATCAAAGTCCCCCATTCAGCCTCCCTGAGAGGGGAGGGGCGCCTGCTAGCTGCTGAGCAGTGATGGGATCTATGCTTCCCACAGCCCTCTCTGGAAACCCTTTGTTGATGGAAATAGAAATGTCCCAGTATTGCTTCCTCATAGCTCCAGCTTTGCTAGTGATGCATGCAGGTCCTCGCCTGACACACCCTCGGCATCAACAGGAGGATGACCAAATTACTGTCAGATGGTGGTGGATGTCCCAACTGCCCATCACACTCCAGGTGCAGGTGAGCCTGGGCTGCAGGTGTTTACGAACTATTTGACTGTAGTAAAACAGTTGTTGTCTGAAAGGTGTTTGTCCTGCTCAGCTGGCTGCCCCTTTCCTGGTCTGTGGGCCCCAGGGAGCAGGTCTTTGGGGCCTGGGCCCCAGGAGGGAAGCCTTCAGGGCCTGCTTAGCCCTTGCCCATTGGCATTCCAGGCTGCTGACTCAGCTCTGAGCTCTCACCGCCTGTCAGTCCTCGTGTCGCGCCATCTCCAGCAGGCCCACCTTCTTCTCACGTTTGCTTTACACTCACTATCCCAGAGATTTCAGTTGTGCTGGGTGGGAATCACAGGGGAAGGCACAGTCCAAGGAGCGGAAATCCAGAAAATACAGCAAATATCATCCTAATGTGAGAAAACCCAATATGGGCAAATCAGTCACCAATGAACAAATCTTTATGCTAAGAATAGCAATGGTAACAAAGTCTAGCAATCCCTTGCAGGCTGGTGTCATGGTAAAGGGTCTGGGTGATGGGGGAAATACAGTGAATTTGGGGTGTGCCTGGCTTGTCATTGTCATATTGTAGGGAAATGGAAGTCTTAATGCACAGTTGAGTAAGAACAGAACCACTTATCTCCTGACTGGCTCCATCTTATATATGAATGAGAGTGGTTTTCAATTTGGTAACAATAACTCAGCTGTGGAAAGCAAGGAGACCAAGCTCCAGGAGAGGGGAGGAGAGGTGGCAACAGAGCATGCAGAATCAACTCAAGGGGCGGCCCTCTAAGCCTACTGGTGGGGTGCAATGTGTTAAGGAACTAATGGCCACTCAGCCTATGCACTGCAGCCTTACTCTTTGACAAGTGGTGGGGAATTGGGCCAGTTGCGAAAGCCTTCAGGCTGAAATTGCTCAAGAGCATTCTTTGAATGGCACACCCACAAGTGCTCACATCTGGAACATCTCTGTGCACATCACCCAGCAGGTTGTCCTGAGTAGTTATAGTAAAAATAAATATCAAAAAGACAAAACCTAAATGTTGGTGAGGATGTAGCAGAAAGGGAACTCTTGACCCACTATTGGTTGAAATGTAAATTAATTCAGCTATTTTGGAAAACAGTATGGAAGTTCCTCAAAAAATAGAGAATAGAACTACCCTATGACCTAGCAAGTCCTCTACTGGGTAAATATCCAACACAATTGATATTGATATGTTAATATGTTTATTGCAGCACTATTCACAATAGGCAAAGAATGAACTCAACTTGTTTCCATCAACTGCTGAATGAATAATGAAAATGGGGCTTAAAAATACAATGGAATACTATTCAGCCCTCAAACAGAATTAAATCATGTTATTTTTTTCTTTTCTTTTTTTTAAAGACAGTGTTACAGAGAGAGGTAGAGACAGAAAGAGAAGTCTTCCACTAGATGGTTCACTCCCCAGATGGCTGCAATGGCCAGAGCTGTACCAATCTGAAGCCAGGAGCCAGGAGCTTCTTCCAGGTCTCCCACATGGGTGCAGGGGCCCAAGGACTTGGACCATCTTCTACTGCTTCCCCAGGCCATAGCAGAGAGCTGGATTGGAAGTGGAACAGCCAGGACTTGAACCAGTGCCCATATGGAATGCTGGCACTTCAGGCCAGGGCTTTAACCCACTGCACCATGGCGTCAGCCTCATCATGTTATTTTTTCAACAACATGAACAGAACTAGAAGATTACTATGTTAAGTGATATCAGGCACAGATAAAACAAATACGATACGATCTCACTCATATACAGAATCTGATAGCGTTGTTCTGCCAATAATGAATAAAAATAGTAGTTACCAGTGAGGAGGAAGGTAGATGGGAAGAGTAGGGTAAGGGAGATCATTCAGTGGATACAAAGTGACAATTAGGCCAGAAGAATCACTTCTGATGGTCTATTACGCAGCTGGATGACCACAGTTAAAAAGGACCTCCTGTATTTATTTCAAAATAGCTAGAAGAAGGGATATCCAATATCTTACCACAAAGAAATGATAAATGACTAGGGTGATGGATATGTTAACTACACTAATTTGGTCATTGTATAATAAATACATATGCTAGAGTACCACATTGTACCATCTAAATACACACAATTATTATGAGCCAACGTTATATTATATGGCATATTTTATGCTTTTATCTCATTGTCATGATGATGTTTGAAATAATAATAATGTTTAAAAAAATAAAAATTAGCAGCCATCCCTCAATCACAGAATGTGCACACTTAGAACACACTCAACTCTTCCCTTTGATGTTATCAAGGTCAATTTTCTGTTATACGTTATTTATTAGAGGGGCAGAGACAGACAGCGCTCCCAACTGCTGGTTCACTCCCCAAATGCCTACTACACCTGGGACTGGACTGTGGTCAGAGCCAGGAGCCAGAAACTCAATCCAAGTGTCCCTTATGCTATGTTAAGTGATGTCAGGCACAGAAAAAACTAATACTATATGATCTCACTCATATACAGAATCTGATAGCGTTGTTCTGCCAATAGTGAATAGAACTTAACATAGCAGGAAACTAATACTTGAGCCATTTTGTCTCCAGGATCTGCATTAGCAGGAAGCCAAAGCCAAGAGTTGGAGCCAGACCTTGAACTCAGGCACTCCGGTATGAGATACGAGCATCTTTTTTTTTTTTTTTAGTAAATATAAATTTCCAAAGTACAGTTATGGATTACAATGGCTTCCCTCCCCCCATAATTTCCCTCCCACTCACACCCCTCCTATCTCTCGATCCCTCTCCCATTCCATTCATATCAAGATTCATTTTCAATTGAGATACAAGCATCTTACAGTTTCTTAACCACAGTCTACCCCATGATCAACTTTTTAATTGATTGATTTAATTAAGCCACACAATGCTTAGCATGTAACAGGTAGTGTCCCAAAATATTTATAAATATTAATTTATTTACCTTCCAGCAACCCAATTGGTTGGTTTGCCATTATCATCATGTTTCAGTTGAAACTGGTGCATATAGGATGCACCCCACCTGTAGGCTTAGAGGGTTGATTCTGGATCTCTGTTGCTGCCTCTCCTCCTCTCTCCTGGAGCTTGATCTCTTTGCCTCCCAGTTGAGTCACCATTATCAAATTGAAAACCACTCACATTCATATATAAAATGGAGCTGTGAGCAGTACAGAAATGCTGGCCACAGTCTAATGGGAGATGCAGACGAAGGAGTGAACAATGATCATGTCACAGAAGCACAATAGACAAGATGGTAAAGGCAGGGGAGCCAGGGTGATCCTGATGGGAAAGACCTGCCAGTTCTGTGTGGGCTGGGTGACATCCAGACTCCAGTTAAAGAATACATAGGAGGACAAATGGTGCTGACAAATTCACTCTTCTCTGATTTTCTTGATTAGTAGCAACCCTGGGAAAACTTCAAGAGAAAACCAAGGATAACTCAAAAAGATGATAAAAGAAAGAAAACTGGTTTGGACTGTTCTAGAACCAGAGGAAAAGCACAGTGACCAGGTATCTTACGTTCCTCCTGCCCAACAAAAGAAGACACGCCATTTTTCTGTCCTCCATTTAGCACCACGTACACCACTAACGAGTATCGGTTGGAAGCTCTACCAACAAGAGGCTAAGGGAAGCATTGTCCATCCCTGCCAGCCCAACAGGTTCTCCCACTGCCAAGACACACCAGGGAAGCCGGGAGGGACTAGATGGAGGGCGCCAGCCACAAGCAACATGGAACGAGAGGCCATTATGTTCTGGACCCAGAATATACTTCCCTATCCAGATATCCTAAATGGGGAAGCAGAGCCAGTTGGAAGGCCCTGGTCACAGCAAGCAAGATGGTTTGAAATGCTTCTTTCTCTCTATTGTCTCATAGACCTGAAGGCATGGATGGATGAACAAAACTGTTGAGAAGCTCCTAACCAGGAGCCATCTTTAGGGGTACCTCACTTCCCCCAGAAAGACTCAGCCACTTAGCCTGGGGAAGACTCCTCCTAAGAAAAGCCCAACTGGAGCCCCAGGGGCTTCAGATCAATCACATAAACAAAACAGCACTGCAAAGGCTCAGAACACTACTTTGTCATTGTAACCTCAGCTCACAAAAACAATCCAACATCTAAATTCACCGCTAAAGCACACAAAATGTGCAGGACTCAATTGGAAATAACCCATCAAACCAAGAACCAAGAAGCTCACAACTTGAATGAGTAAAGACAATCAACTAAGTCCAACTGTTATGAATGACATAGGTGTTAAAATTATGATAACAGGGCCAGTGCAATGGTGTAGTGAGAAAAGCCACCACCTGTAGTGCCAGCATCCCATATGGGCGCTGGCTTGAGTCCTGGCTGCTCTACTTCTGATCCAGCTCTCTGCTCTGGCCTGGGCAAGCAGTAGAAGATGGCCCAAGTCCTTGGACCCCTGTGCCAGCATAAGAGACCTGGAAGAAATTTCTCTCTCCTGGCTTTGGATTGGTGCAGCTCTAACTGTTTTGGCCATCTAGGGAGTGAACCAGCTGATGAAAGATCGCTCACGCGCTCTCTCTCTCTCTCTCTCTCTCTCTCTCTCTCTTTCTCTCTCTCTCTCTCTGCCTCTGCTTCTCTGTAACCCTGCCTTTTAAATAAATAAATAAATCTTTTTAAAAAAATTATCCAATAAGACTATTGAAGCAGCTATCATAAAAATGCTGAAATATACAACCACAAATTCTCTTGAAATAAATGAAAAAGTAAAAAAATCTCAGCAAAGAAATAAGAGCAATATAAAAGAAACAAATTAGAATGACACACCTGATAACTAAGTAACAGAAATTTTTAAAATTCACTGCATTTATTCAAAAGTAGACTGGAGATGAGAGAGTATATGATTGATCAACTGAAGAACAGATCAATAGAATTTCCGCAATCTGAGCAACAGAGAGAAACTAGGCTGGAAAATGAAAAGCCTCAGGCACATCAGAGGAAATGATGACAACCAAAGAATCCAAAATACATCAATGGAGTTCTAGAAAGATAAGATAAAGAAAATCAAACTAAATTAATGTTTAAAGAATTACTAAAATTTTCCCAACTATGAGAACAAAAAAGTCTCAAGCCTACAGCTGTAAGAAGTTGTGTGAACCCAAAACAGAATAAGCCAAAAAAAAAAAATACATGCCAAGATACACAAGAATAAAATATTTAAAAGCCTGACACTTAAAATCTTTAAGGCATCCAGAGAGATACAGCACATTACCATAGGGAAACAACAGATTTCTTATCTAATCTTGGAGGGCCAAAGGGAAGTAACTCAACATTCTGAAAGGAATGAATTATCAACTGAAAGTTTTATATTCAGCTAAACTATCCTGCAGGACTAAAGAAGAAATTAAAACCAACTCAGAAAAGCAAAACAATGAATTTGTAGTTTGCACATACAACTTTGAACACTGGCCAAAAGAAGTTCTCCAAATAGAAAAGAAATATAAATCAAAGAATCTTACAGAATCAAGAAAAAAAAGAAGAAACAATAGAAAAATCAAAAATATTGGTTAAAATATCATACTGTTGTTGTATTCACAATTTTATAAATCACATCTTATAATTGGATAAAATAACAACAGCATCAAATGCCCAGGACAATTATATTTGACAATAATGAGGATAAAGGGACTTAAATAGAAGTCAAGATTTAATATTTCATTCAAAGTGACAAAAAGGTAACACCAGTAGACTGTTGTAGATCTCAAATGTATAATGTAATAATAAGAACAATTACAAAAACTAACCAAAGAGATGCTCAAAAACACTATAAATCAATCAGAATAGAATAAAAAAATCCATGTTCAAATAATACACTGAAAAGCAAGAAAAAAGAGGTAATATAATAAAAACCAGAGGAAATAAAAAATTAATAATAAAATGGTTGACAGTTTTTAAAATACCAACAATTCCATTAAATGCAGGGCTGTGGCTCAGCTGGTTAAAGCCCTGGCCTGAAGTGCCGGCATCCCAAATGGGCACTGGTTCTAGTCCTAGCTGCTCCTCTTCTGATCCAGCTCTCTGCTATGGAAAGCAGTAGAAGATGGCCCAAGTCTTTGGGCCCCTGCACCCGTGTGGGAGTCGCGGAAGAAGCTCCTGGCTCCTGGCTCCTGGCCTCGGATAGGTGCAGCTCCAGCCATTGCAGCCATCTGGGGAGTGAACCAGTGGATGGAAGACCTCTCTCTCTGTCTCTACCTCTCTCTGTAACTCTATCTTTCAAATAAATAAAATAAAATCTTTTTAAAATTCCATTAAACAAATAACAAAAATGCACCTTTCAAAATACAGAGATGGGCAGAGTGGATATAAAAACACAATCCCATTATATTTAGATTTTAATAATTTCACTTCAAATTGAACAACATAGATAGCATCAAAATGAGAATAGGAAAAAACATATGTCATAAAAACATTCATTTTGGGGGCTCCTTTGTAACGTGATGGGTTAAGCAGCTGCCTGCAATGCCAGCATCCCATGGAAGCACCAGTTCAAGTCTTGGTTGCTCTGCTTATGATCCAGCTTCCTGCTAATTTGCCTGGGAAGGTATTGAGAATGGCCCAAGTGTTTGAGTCCCTGCCACCCTTGTCAGAGGCCTGGATGGAGTTCTTGGCTCCTGACTTGGGCTTGGCCCAGCCCTGGCCATTGCAGCCATTTAGGAAGTGAGCCAGCAGGTGAAAGATATATCTCTCTGTGTCTATCTTTCTGTTTTTGTAACTGTCTTTTGAGTAAGTAAATAAATCTTTTAAGAAATATTCATTTCAACAAGCTAGAGTAGTTGTATTAACAGCTGTTAAGGTACATTTGAGAAGAAAGAAGATTAGAGATGTAATAAAGAAACACTAGATGATAATAAGTAGGATCAATTCACCAGGAAGACATAATAATCTTAAGCTTAATAGACAACAGAGCATCAAAATAAATGATGTAAATAATGGAAGAAATGAAAAAAGAAACAGACATATCTACAAATGCAGTTGAGATCTCAATGCCCTTCCCTCTGGAACCTTCCCGTCTCCTGGACAGAAGATCAATAACAGAGAGGAAGCGACCCTGTCAAGCAGCAGGACCTGAGTGACAGGTGCAGAGCCCTCCCTGCAGGGAGGAGCAGCAGCAGGATGGCACTCTTTTCAGGCTCTCACAAAATGGGAAACAAGACTGACTACGCTCTGAGCTAGAAATAGAGCACAAATAATGCAATGCAAGGCCATTTCTGTGGCACAGCAGGCTAAGCCTCCATGTGCGGTGCCACCATCCCATATGGGCACCAGTTCGAGTCCTGGCTGCTCCTCTTCCAATCCAGCTCTCTGCCATGACCTGGGAAAGCAGTGGAAGATGGCCCAAGTACTTAGGTCCCTGCACCAGCTTGGGGCCCCCCAGAATAGGCTCCTGGCTCCTGGCTTCGGATCGGCCCAGCTCTGGCCATTACGGCCATTTGGAGAGTGAACCAGTGGATGGAAGACCTTTCTCTCTGTCTTTCCCTCTCTGTGTCTGTAACTCTATCTCTCAAATAAATAAATAAATCTTTTTTTAAAATGTAATATGACAAAATTGACATCTTGAGGTTTGATGATTGTTTACAGCCCTTGTCTCTACTGTTGAAGAACAGTGTTTTTTTTTCCTTCTTACTATTTGTTGAACTCTTTACTTATGATTATTAGATAAACTAAAAGTATATTATTGTAAAAATTAAAAGGAAGAATAAGAAAAGAAAGAGGAGGGTAGGTAGGAGAAGGTGTGGGAGGAAGAGTATTGTGGGAAGTACCACTAGGCTTCTAAACTTGTGTATGAAATACATGAAATTTGTTCATCTTATATAAATAAAATATACATAATAAAAATAAAATCAATTTGCAAAAAAATAAGAATTTAAATCATATATAGTGTATTCTCTGAATAAAATATAATTAAATTAGAAATTAATAAGAGACAATGAAAAAAATCTCTTATCACATGGAAATTTAAAAACACTTTGAAACAGAGCATGTGTCAATTAGGGAGTCTCAAAAAAATTTTAAAATACAGACATGTACAGGAAAACAGAACTACGCTATATCAGACATCTCAAAAATAACATTTAAGGACCTCCAATACTTCTCCCCTCCACAAAAAGCAATGAAAAAATTGCCAATAAAAAAGAAAGGGTTAACTTTCTCAGGACTCTGGACATTAAGAAAAGACTTGCAGCAATTCTATAAGTGTTATTCAAGAAAAGCAGTGGACTCTTTGTAAGAACAATGACCTTTAAGGCATGTCATGCTTCACTTCCTGTCCTCTTCCTACAGTAAGCTTGAAAACCCAACAGCCTGGGGCCAGCATTGTGATGCAGCACGTTAAGCTGCTATCTGGGGTGATGGCATCCCACGTAAGTGCTTGTTCAAGACTCAGCTCCCTGCTAATGCACCTGGGAAAGCAGTGGAAGATGTGAGAGATTTGGATGCAGTTCCAAGCTTCTGGCTTCAGCCTGGCCCAGCCCTGAGTGCTTGCTCTCTCTCTCTCTCTCTCTCTCTGTCTTCCTCCCTCTCTGTCTTCCTCTCTCTCTCACTCTGTCTTTCCCTCTCTCACTGTAACTCTGCTTTCAAATAAATAGTCTTTTAAAAAAGAAAGTCAAACTTAGAAAACAACTATATTTACAATAATACCAAAAACAATAGTAATAAAGTTAAGAAAGAACTTAATGAAAATTGTAATATGTGTAAACTGTAAATTATAAAAAACATTGTTGAAAGAAATTGATATGATTTAAATTAATAAGACATTATTTGCTCTGGAAGGAATGGGTCATCAAAGAAGGAGGTACCTTTCTCTGAAGGGAAGAGAGAACTTCCACTTTGACTATGATCTTGTCTAAATATGATCAGAGTCGGTGAACTCAAAAGGCTTCCATAGCCTTGGCAACTCATGACAAGAGCCTAGGGTGATTACTGATGCCATAAACAAGAATGTCAATTTGTTAAGTCAACAACAGGAGTCACTGTGCACTTACTCCTCATGTAGGATCTCTGTCCTTAATGTGCTGTACATTGTGAATTAATGCTATAGCTAGTACTCAAACAGTATTTTTCACTTTATGTTTCTATGTGGGTGCAAACTGTTGAAATCTTTACTCAATATATACTAAACTGATCTTCTGTATATAAAGAGAATTGAAAATGAATCTTGATGTGAATGGAAGGGGAGAGGGAGCAGGAAAGGGGAGGGAAGTTATGGGGGGGAAGCCATTGTAATCCATACGCTGTACTTTGGAAATTTATGTTCATTAAATAAATGTTTAAAAAAAGACATTATTTGGGCCGGCGCCGTGGCTCAACAGGCTAATCCTCCGCCTTGCGGCGCCGGCACACCGGGTTCTAGTCCTGGTCGGGGCACCGGATTCTGTCCCGGTTGCCCCTCTTCCAGGCCAGCCCTCTGCTGTGGCCCGGGAGTGCAGTGGAGGATGGCTCAGGTGCTTGGGCCCTGCACCCCATGGGGAGACCAGGAAAAGCACCTAGCTCCTGGCTCCTGCCATCGGAGGAGCACGGTGCGCCGACCTCGGCGGCCATTGGAGGGTGAACCAACGGCAAAAGGAAGACCTTTCTCTCTGTCTCTCTCTCTCACTGTCCACTCTGCCTGTAAAAAAAAAAAAAAAAAAAAAAAAAGACATTATTTGCTCATGTTTCTGAACAGTTTGTTAAGCCATCAAAAAAAAAAAAAAATCCCCCAAACAAAATGAGGCCTTCCCAGTACCATCCAAAGTCATAGAGATGTCTGGGGTGGAGCCCAAATGAATATGAATATTCAAAAGGGGGTGGAGTCTGTGGTAGGTGGAGCTCAAGCACCTTTTTATGCCCTTTTTGGGAAATATAGGAATTACCACCTCATCAGTAGTGCTACAATGGGAGGCAGTATGCCCCCATGATACTTTCATCATAATGAGATTATAACAACCTAAAGATCATCAGGGGCACATCCTGCAGCCATATTGGATGTTCCCAGCTACTGCAGGTTTCTGCCACATGGAAAGGCGGTGGGGCCTTGCTTGTGTATGGCAGGTGGGCCTGGACAGTGCACAGAAAGGGAGGCCAGATTTTGCACAGAAAGCGAAGTCACAGAAAGGGAGTCATCCTAGGGCCAGACCCGGCAGTCTTACAGGCTGGCTTTAGCTGTCCCCATGAGGTCAAACCACCAATGTCTGTCCCTCCTTCTCTCTCTGTCACTCTACCTTTCAAATAAACAGGGGAAAAAAACACAGATAACCTGGAGCTGTCACTCAGAAGTCCACGTGGGCTGGCGCCTGCTGTCATTCAGCCGTCAGCCCTGTCACGAGGTAGGCAGGGAGCTGTCCAGCAATGGTTCCACTGGGGCTCTCAGACCTCAGCGCCTCCACTAGCTGTCTGCATTCCCACAGCGCTGGTGGCAGGGCTTCCGTTTGTGTAATGCTTATGGTCCAGGCACTATGCAGGACTAGCTAATCATTATGGTTTTTCCAAAACAACAGTCTTGGAAGAACACTTGAGACAGAAAGAAAAAAATGAGAAATGGCTTAGAGATACAGTGTGATGCCTAGCAGCCACTCGCCAAGCCTCCAGTGAGCAGAGCCCCGCTACAAACTCCCGCCCTCCCATAGCTCATTACTCTTTGCTTTTTTTGTGCCAAGCCCCACAGCCTTCATGGCATATATGAAAAATTGCCTACCATATGAGCCTTGGAGGCAGCCCCAGCCCTTTCTGGGAAACTCAGAGTTGCGATCGACTTCAACTCCCGGGCACCCAGGGTACAGCCCAAAGCTGTGCAGCAGGCAGAAGCCCATCCACATTCTGCCCACAGGACTGGGCCCTGGGCCAGGAAAGGAGTGGCCACAGGGCATAGGAGGGGTGCCCAGGTAAGGCCCAAGCTGGAGCCTCCCTCCCCTAACTGCTTCTTATCCCTGGGCAAACCTGAGTCCCACTAGGTGTTTCACAAAATCTCTTTCTGCTTAAATCATCCAGAATTCGTTGCTGATAGTCTCAATGAAAAAAAAAACCATCTTTACTCATTCATTCACTCTTTTGTTCTTTCAGCAAATATTCCTTGGTCCCCTGTGACCCACAGGATCACAATCCAGGGTTAGATACCATCTCCATCACTCACTGCTGCAGGTAAACTTGTTGGCTTTTCTGTGTTCAAATTCCTTACATGTCAAACAAGAATAATTATCACAGCTCCCTCAGATAGTTTTCATAAAGTCTGAATGAGTTGGGACACACTAGGTGCTATAGAATTTCTAGTTATCAATGTTATCATTATCATTATTTTGGTTATTATTATTATTATTGCTGTTGTTACTGCCATGACTACCACCACACAGGCCAATAAGCATGCAGCGAGGCTCTGGGAAATAAATGCCATCAGAGTGTTCATCTCACAAGACACAAAACAGGATATGGCCACACTCAGAACTTCCAAACATCATAAAAATTATTCCAAATGCATCCCTCCAACTCCCTCTGAGAAACAATGACGTAGCTCAACACTGAATAAACATCCAGGGTGAGCCCCATCACGCACCTTGGAGCAGAAACATCCCAAACTCTCCATCTTCTCTTTCTTTTTATTTTTCCTGTTTCTCCCCTCCCCTTTCCAGCCTTATCCCCCTGTTCCATTTCCGGTTCCCTTTCTCTTTTCCTGCTCCATGGTCTCAAATACTTTGGCTCTGTCCTTCTTGAAGTCTCCAGTCCTCATCCAGGAACAGGAGATACTTCCCACTCCTCACCAATTTGGGGCCTTTATGGGGAATGCACACACTTGTGCATACACACTGCATGTATTCACACCCGCACATGCACACACAATATCCTGCACCGAGCAGCCGCATTCCTCGCTACTCTAATTGATCTTGTCTTTGAGGGCGCGCAGCAAGAACTTAGGTAGGATCTGGGTGAAGATTTTGTTTCCAGGCTTGTTTAGAAAGCAAGATAAATGTGATATTTATCAACCCAAGCAATCTCCCATGGGGATGTGTTTTCATTTAAAAAAATATTTCTGCCCAAATGGTCACCCACAGAAGTTGTGTGTTAATCTGCTCCCCACCCCCAGCGTAGGGAGCACGCACAACTGAGGCATGGTTTTTCCTTCTCCTTGCAAACCCAGAACTGCATGATGAGCTTGGTCATAAGGGGCACCCCAGCAGATATCAGGGACAGGCATCCCAGTTCAGCCCCAGGATCTCTCTCCCCTACCACTGCCACTGTTGTCATCATTGTCACCACTGCTGGAACCTAGTAAGAAGTCTCTTCAATTACTTCACAGAAAATGCATACTATGAAAAAGCTACGCATGGGTTTCAAAAAATGGCACCAAAGTGAATTCGCCTTTTCAATCCGTTTTCCATGAACTTTTTTTGAAGTCCCCTCACACAAACACACTTGGGTGGTGCTTGTTCTGCTGAGAACACAAGCAGTTGAGCCAGGAGGTAGAGAAGAGGTCATTCGTGCTTTTCCCCAAGGGTTAATCTTGTGCCTCCACTTATGCAAAGACTTGTCTTGGGGACCTTCAGATTCACTGCGTGTTAGGGGCCCAGTTCTCATTCTAGCCTCCCGGATTGTGGATGTTGGAGACCCAGGGGAGAAGAGGGGACCACGGGAGGGACTGGCCCATGGCCACCTGGCAGGCAGACAGAATGTGCCCCTGAGAGCTTGGTGAAGCAGCATGAATAAAGATGAAGCCCAAAGACGGCCTGAAGTCTCCTGCCGTGACAAGCCTGTGACGCCTGTCACACACATCTCTCTTCATCATGCACGTCCCCCGTCCCTGGTGAGCAGGGACTCTCATGACACATTGCCTTTAGTCTAGAGGGTGCCTGGGGAGCGTGACAGGTGGCAAGATCTAAAAATACCCTCATTTGCCTTCCAAAACGTGATGGAAAGAGGCCCAGCAGGGAACTCCTGTGTTGAAATATTATTATTATCAATTACAGTGACACTTTTCGACAGTGCAAATCTTTGCGATCTTTCAAAGCACGTTAGCATCTGCTCTTTCGCTTGACTCTGGCTGCATCTCTCTGGAAGACAACTCCATGACCCCCACCCCTAACAAGGGAAAGGGGTAGTACTTGGACTTCAGGGGCTTGCTCCAGGCCACACACAGAAAAGGAGTGACTTCAGGAGGCCAGTCCCCTGGTGCCACAGGTCACATGGCAGAGCCTCTGGGTCAGGGAGTATGAGCAGCAAGGACCAGGAAACTGGATGTTCCTTGTGTTAGTGGCTACCATTCAATGTGGGAAGAGAGGCAGCCTCCCTGCTCCACACACCATCCCTGCTGCCCACCTGGAGCCAGAGTATGTGCCCTCTTATGTCAGGATCTTTGAGCATCTGTGACAGCTCACAGAAAGGTGAACCATCGTTCTGAGACTTTGGAAGATACTCCCACCCTCTGACCCAGTCATTGTGCTTTCTGGAATGTATCCAGGGCACAGCCAAAAAAGAATGGCTTTCATCAATGTTGCAGAATGCATGAACAGCACAGAAACAGAGAGGTTACGTTGCAGAAAGATGAGAGTCTAATTCGCAGAGAATCTTTTAGCGTAGCTGCCACAGCAAAGGGTACCTCAAAGACTGAGAGGTCTGGTACCTGCTGATGGTCACCCAGGTAACCATATCCTGAAGAGGAAGGATGGGGAGGATGCAGGGGCTCCAGTTATGCCAGGAAGAGTGGCCAGAGGCGCAGAGGACCCTGGAAACCACCTCACTGACCCCTCAAACATTCATAAACAGGGAGACCTGGGCCCAGATGGAGAGACCACTCACCGGGCCCCAGTGGCAGAATCAAGTCTGCAACACCAAGGTTTCTGAGCTCCTGCCAATCAGACCAGAGCTCAGGATCAGAACCAGGGATAGGAGGATGGTGATTAAACCCCCCACAGCCCAGAGTGCACCGGTGTCACTCTGTGATGCATAGCCACCCATTTAGATCCACAGATTGCTGTTCTAGAATATATTGCCTCCATTGTGATGCAAAGAGACTGTGTAGTTACAAAAAGTAAAGGGATGGTTATTGAGCGGAAGTATATCACCCATGGCAAAATGAGGCGAGGGTTATGTTCTCAGATGCCTCAAATATGAAGGCAGTTAATTCCAATAATGCTTCGTCTCACTCATCAATTCATGGCATCAGCATCAAGCTTTTGTAAGTTTACCCTGTCGGAGGTGAAATATCTGATATTATTATCATGGCCATTACCAATGCAGCTCAAGAGTCCAATGCCGAAGATAAAATTCTTGTTTTATAGTGTCTACATAAATAAAAATGTTGGTGGAGCACAGCATGTGGTAAAAACAACATTCTCACTAAATTAACTGCACTGCAGAAGATATTTGGAATAGATTTTTGGAATACATAAAACTGATAATTGCACTTGAGCAAACTGCACTGTTTTTGAAATAAAACCTGTATCTCTTACATGTTTAAATCCTTTTATTTATATATACAGACACTCAACTTTACAAGTCCTGTGCCAAAAATAATGAGAAATACCAGAAAAAAAATTACTGGAGTATCCAGGTTTCCTCTTTTCTGTTTGTTCTCAAGCTAATATTAGATGTATTTGAGTTTTCAAGGAACTACTTTATAAGTCAAACTAAATGACTGAGAATGGTATTGGGCCATTTTGTAAATGAGTTCTCAAAAATCTAGTTGATTTAGATCAAAAGTAGTTGAAAGTTATTAAAGTATTTGGACAAATGAAAAGCAGAAAACAAAAATTACTTCTAAAGCTTTTATCAAAATGTCATTATTGAAAACACATAGAAACCATTAAAATTTAGCTACCTGAAGACTGAACTGAACAAATTAAGCAATGAAACTCAAATTGTACAAGGATTTATTCTAAAATTTTACAATCATGTTTTGGAATATCTCAATTGGTAAAGAGACTCTTTTGACACAGCTGTATTTTTAATTGGATAAATATATTCTGAATTGGAATAAAATAAAATTCAGAAAGCTCAATATTTTGCAATATTTGAATTTAGCAAAATCTTCAAAAGAATCATAGAGAGCATATTTTGTAAGTTTTATCATATAAAAATGTTTGTTAAGGAAGTTCTCTGAAAGAAAGCCATAAATAATTTCTAATGATATATTTGAACTGACATATCTATACCAAAAATTAAAAGTGATAATATCTTACAGTTTGTATTGTTTATATCTAACTACACAGAGAGATAATTTTCTCAATTAAAACATGTTCTACAAGAAAAATCCATTGAAAGTGATTTGAATTATTTTTCACAAAATGAAACTTGGGAAAAAATGGTAGGAAATTGTGTGGATGAAAATCTATATCCACATTGAAAAAGATTTATACTTTTCTGAAAAATGCTACAAAAATAACAGCTAAAAACCAGATGAACAACTGGCAAATTTTTCAATCAAATGTAAGATGCAGAAATAATCAGTAGCAATTGATGTGTCAGAGGCTGGCATCGTTGGGCAACAAGTTTAGCCACGGCCTGCAATGCTGGTATCCCATGTTGGGGCACCAGTTCCAGTCCCATTTCCAAAGCAGCTTCCTGCTAATGAGGGGCCTGGCCTGTTGAGTCTCCTTGATCCAGATCACGGTGTAAGGCAGCCGTCAGTTATCCTGCCATCTATCTGTGCGTTGCTGCTTCTGCCTAGCCTGCTCCTCTGTTCTCCTGGTGTCCAGCAAAGGAGACTGTGGGGGCAGCCTCCAGAGGATGCAAGTCAAGAGGGTACTCGGTCCCCTGAGCTCAGTCTCACACAAGCTGTAAAGCCAGAGGTCCCACTCTTCATACTTCTCAGCCCTGGGAAAGCTGGTCTCATCCAACTCAGCTTTCTTTCACGGGGATCGGCCCAGCAGCCCATTAGGGTGTCCGCAAAAAAAACTGCATTCTTTTCTTTCTTCCTAAGAGACTAATTTGTCTCAAGGACTGGCATAGCTTGGAGGAGGCCATGGGCTCTGGGCTCCGTGCTTCAATGAGCTTTTCCTTATTCCAGATCTCAACAAGATCTCCATCTCTCTCTGCTCCTCTAAATGTTTTCTGTAGCTCACCGCATCTCCTCAGTTCCTACAAACTAGATTTACTGGTCCCATTAGCAGGTATTTCCTGGATATTTCATTCATTAGCTCTGGGTTACAGTTTAATTATTACTTTTGCAGACAGGTAGCTTTTCAATCTAGACTCCCATTAGATGCAGTCCCCATGTGACCTGAACTTGCGTGGACAATCTCAGCATGTCTCTGGTGTCCCCTGTCTTCCTTCTTAAGTCCTCTCTGTTGGGTCACTTCTGTCTGGTCCTTCCTACGTAGGACCTATTTCGGGGAAGTTTCTGGGGAGAATTTATGTCCCCTACTCTGCTTCCTTGTCCCTTCACCTGCCTAGTCACCCACCTAAGTGGTCACCAGGACTGGTACCCTCTCTCCAAACTCTAGCTCAAAACACCTCTGCTAAGGATCTCACCATGAAGGCTCATCGTCAAAATCAGGCCACGTAGATAAGACTCAAGGTTAAGAGGCATAAAACACCCATTTTTCCTTATGTATAAGCACAAGGGGACAGTATATATTTGACCAGGCAGAGCCATAGTCCAGCACACCACTGATAAAGGGAACTGATCACTCCATGCGTGTGCTATTCTGACAAATATAGACCCAAGGTTACAGGCATGTAAGGCTGAGCAAACATGGGTAATACATGCTGATGCCACCCTTCCCTGTGGGCTTCAGTGGGTTTCTGGATGCCACAGGCAGCGAGTTTTGAGAGACATCTCAGACTCAGGAGAGAGAAGAACTGGGGGACACTTCTGTTTTTATACTGTCATTACAGTAGGCATTCCTGGGGATGCATCCTTAGACTGAGAGATTTCTTTGAGCCCTGAGCTCATCCTTCACACCATCATCTGGCCTGCTTACAAGCTAGAGGATGGAGATGTTAGCCCAAGTGAGTTGTGAAAAGCGCCAGCCCCGCTCCTCTGAGTCCCGTTTCGGAGCTCTGCCCCTGCCTGGCCTCCTGCCTCTGTTCCCTGCATGTGCTACAGCATGCATTAAATTCTTTCCCAGGGTGCACAGGTCCTTGGGTCTATTCAGTGAGCCACTAGGGCCCCTCTGTATTGCGTTGACTACTGCTGAGGCTTTAATCCCACTGGAGGAGAGTTTTCATCAGGTGACCATTGTCCCCATTGTTGTAATTTTGCCCCCAGGGTTTCTAGGCAACAATCTAGGCCCAGCAACTTCAGATGCTGTTGAATACACCTGGATCAATCCAGATGATGAAGTCCTGGACCTGAGACACCTGCTGAGCTGGCCCCGCATCCCTGAGGCTGCTTTGACTGACAGCACCACAGTTAGACACGTCCAGTATTGGCTTTTGGTTCAGGGGCATAAGGTTATTGTCTCTGCAGGGCCTCCAGTTTTTCTCCCTCCACCCTGCCTCCTCCTTGGCTCTTACAGGAGCCTCCTGGTAGGTCATTGCCCTTTATCCTGCCTACTCTCAGGAACCCTGCGGGGGGGCCCATCTGCTCTGATGGATGCCCTCTCCCCCTCTCCCATTAAACCTAACAAAATGGTGAACAACCTCCAGCGCACTTCTTGTCCCTGGGACATTGGCCTCTGGCCCACAGTCACCCTTGG
This sequence comes from Sylvilagus floridanus, assembly GCA_949820135.1. Lineage (NCBI taxonomy): Eukaryota > Metazoa > Chordata > Mammalia > Lagomorpha > Leporidae > Sylvilagus > Sylvilagus floridanus. The sequence goes on along the minus strand of OX463236.1, from coordinate 65,514,530 downwards.
GACCTGTCTGAAGCTTTTGTTCCAGAGGCAGTCCCGAGTAGCTGACTGCTGACTAGGCATCACTGGCCAAGGTGCTCTTCTTTTGGGTAAAAAGACTCAAATTCTATTAGAATCTAAAAAGACAGCTTTGGTAAATAACAATCTCATTCGTGAGAATTTGGTTCAACTGTAACTGGACATTGGTTTCAAGGAATTCCTCTCTTTTGGATCTAGGAAGATTGCTGCCTTCAAAAATATTGCTTTGTAACTTGCCAAACTTGTTGTGCAACTTGATTTAACAGGTTTCTGAAGAAATCACAATGGGTAATCAGTGCTTGTTATAGCCCCTCCAAGGTGGATTTTGCAATCTCTGATTTAATGTCACTGATTTATAGCCAGGGTTTTTTAGAAAGGAGTAGAATTCCATATAAATGTGATTTTGACCTTAATTCAATATCGGCATCTTCAGTCTTGCAGGTGTAATTGCTGAATGTAAATTGGTTAAAGGCAAATGAGGTAAATGTCTCTAAATGTAAACTTTGGTACTCTTAGCATCTTATATTCTGCAGAAAAGCTATTTGAGTTTGCGAACATACATTTTCATAAACTGTCCATGTGAAAAATAGTCCAATAATGCTTGAAAGTAACTAAGGCTGAAATTTAATGTGTTATCTTATTTAGAAAATGTTGTCTTAATTTGGAGATTTCTAAAGGGTTGTTTCAAAATGTGAATCAAGGAAATCAGCAGATGGAAAAAATCACGAGTATAGAAATGTGTTCTTAGTGAGGAAGGTTAGGAAGGTAAGAGACTTTTTGAATAAAGAAAGGACATAATTTGCAAGAATTTATCCTAATGGCTAGTTTACTCTAGACTGGAATGGAAAAGACAGAAAGGCTTAAATAAGTCGCAGAAGGTGTGAGAAAGTCACAGAAGTTTATGAAAGGAAGAAATTCTAGGAAGCAAAAGCTATTGGTCTATTTTTCTTTGACACAGAACTAGAATCTGATCCTGAAGTGGGCAGGCATACAGGTTAAAATTGCTCAGATTTGTCAACTGGAAGACCACGCCCCTGTGTGACCTCCTGCCCCTACCTGATGCCTTTGCCACGCCCCTGTGTGGCCTCACCCAGGGTGCCCACCAGCCAATCAGGTTAATTAACCACTCCCCTTTGGAGTGGGTTAACAGTCTAGGGCACAGTGTGCTCAGGCTGCTTTTTCTGGCCCTGCTCTTCTTCTCTGGCCTCTAGCCAGGACAGGGCCTGCTGTAGCCCTGCGCCTTCAGGGCGCATGGCCTTCGGGCCATGTGCTCTAGGCTTCCTGGCCTAGATGCTCATCCACGTGGCTGGTTCCTGGTGCTAGGTATGAACCCCCATTTACTTCTCTCTCCTAAATACTCTATTATGCACCTTTCTTAATAAAAGCTTAAAACGTACCATGCTGCCTTGTTTATCTGTGCCGGTATTTAGAATTCTTCTCTAAATATTAGGCAAGAACCCTCTTGGGCTTATTGATATCGGGGATTTAGTAATAAGCCCGTGGTGAAATCGTAAGGCACCCCAAATTCCAGTAGCGCATGTGACACCCAGGATAGCACTCTTAGGGAACTTTAAGGGGCCACATTTTAGAGTAAATTTTAGGGGGTCTTTTCCGATTTCAATCCTCGATTAAAGCAATGAGGTTTTTGCAATACATATATGTGAGTGAATATTTTTGAAATAGTCTTAAAAATCTGTTCAAAAATTGCAGCATCTCATTTTAATAGTTTTTGTTTAAATGCTGACTCTCTGTCAGTTTTCTAGCCAACTCAAGTAAGTTATCTTCTCTGCCCTAGTTCTGACCCTGTTAAAATTGTTCCAAGTTATGGGATGATTCCATGTGCTAACTCTTATATTTAAATTTTTATTTGCAGTTCTTGGGATGACCAAAAAGACAGAAATTTTGTGTTCTGTTGAAGTAATCTATTGTGTTCTTTTAATGTCTCTGTTAAGTTCTGATTGTTTAAAAATAGCTGAGTTTTTTTTTATTAAGAGTTATGGGTTTTTTAAATATATATCCATTCTAAGGCATTTGAGTAATCACTTTGCAACAATGATCAGATCTGGTCTATATTATGTCATGATGTTAAGGGATCCTATTTCAACCAGACATTTCAAGCTTTCTTGGCATCTTTGACAAGCATTCAAAAAATCAAAGTTCCAAATTCTTTGGACTTTGATATTTTCAGTTGGGCCCCTGGAAATGTCAAAGGATATATCTCTCATCTTATAGAGATACCAACTAATAAGGTTATTTGAATTATATTAAAAGTACTATCAAGTACTATCAAGATGTGAAGAGGTACTAAATTTGAAGTTATGATAATGTAAAATGCTACTGATACAAATGTCTAAAAATTACAAAAGTCTATTGATCTTATTGTATTATGACACGTGATTGCTATCTTAAAGAGAAAGGACCAGAGGCCTAAAAGAGATGAATGTAAAATCCTACAAGTGCTTTCAAAAACACTGTGTGGAGCAAGCAAGTGCCTCTTCTTAGTTAATGAGTTTATAATTTTAAACATGGCTATTTAAGGTCTTTTGTCATCCAGTTCTGTATTCTCCAAACACTAAAAATTAGATTTACTGCTCATAAAGCTAAAGCATTGTTGGTTCTGTGTTGAAATGTGTCCTCTCTTAGGTTCCAAAGGACTTCTTTTCCCCTGACCTCTACTGTGTTCAAGATCTTGGGATAGTTTTGTAAGCAGATATGGCCAATAATGGACTACAGGTTCCTACTTAGAAAAAGTAGGGTTAATTCAGATTACAAACAGCAGGAAGTGATTCGAATTGATTGATGGTATTTTTTTAAAAAAAAAATAGCTAAAGATTTTAAGAAGCTATTACTGAAACTGCTTTATTGTTTTATCTTGCATGTTATGTTATACATATTGTGCATCTGCATGGGAAAATTTGTTAAGAATTCTGTTATAATTGGCTTATAGATAAAAGATTGCTCATAAATTTAAACTGCTAAATTAATCAAAGATACTTTTGGCTCATGTGACTTAAATAAATCTGTGTACCAGAGGTTTTAAATCTGTTGGTAGAAATATGCCCAAGAGCTGAGTATCTCAGGCTCTCATTGACAAGTGGAGATTTCACTGGCCCATGTGGTCAGCCTCCTTCAGAGAAAGACATCCTGGCAACCAGATGATGCCTGGCATCAACCAGAAACATTGATGGGGGGGAGGGGTTGATCATGTCTGGGTCCACCAGTGAAGAGCAGAGTGAGGGGTGACACGTAAATTAAGCAAGGTGATTTCTTTAATTAAGATATAAATTTTATGGTCTGTCATTTCCACCTGTAATTTTTATCCTCCATGGGAATTCTAATTGCAAGTAATTTTAATTAAAAAAGAAATCTATAGAGATCCAATGTGGACATTTACCAGGAGATATTAATTCTTTCTACTCCAAATCCATTAATTAGGCCTGCAATGGTATATGAAGTTTTAATTACCCAACGAGAATCACATACACTGTATTTGCAAAAGACTGGACAAAGTGGAGGGAGCCCAGGCACATGGCTGCCTGCAGTCATCTAGACGTCATCATCCTTCTCCTCTACCTTTAATTACCACTGTGCCCCAGAAAGCACCAATCTCAGTGTTCTATGCTCATTGGACAACATTATTTCCTTCTTCCTATAGATAAGGAAACACAACTGGGAAGGGCTAACTTCTGCAAGGTCACACAAGTTGTAAAGGATATGGTAGAATTTGAATTCAGAGCTGCCTGGCTCCAAAACCATCAGAGCTTTCCTGTTTACACGACTCCAGAGATAGAAGTCTTCTGCATAGAGTCATCTTCCACAAAGGACTGAATTCACAGAGGTGTCCAGGAAAACTGCCATTCTCTGCACACAGGTCATTCTGTTTCTTTAGTTACTGTTTAACTTTACTTCTGTTTCTTTGAAAGACAAAGAAAGAGACACATAGATAGAGATCTTCCATTGGTTGGTTCACTTTCTATCCATCCAAACAGCTGGGGCTGGGCCAGGACAAAGATAGGAGATAGGAGCTCCATCAGGGTCTCCTACATCAGTGATGGGGACCCAAGTACTTGAAACATCACCTGCTGCTTCCCAGCATCTGTGCTAACAACAAACTGAAATCCTGAATGGAGTCAGAATAAAACTGCCAGGACTGGAAACTGGGCACTCGAAACTGGGATGCACCACCATGCCAAATATCCACCCTTGCTTATTCAGTGTTAGCAATAAAATACAAGGGCCAGCACTGTGGCATGGTATGTTAAGCCTCTGCCTACAGTGCTGTCATCCCATATGGGCACCGGTTTGCGTTATGGCAGCTCCTCTTCTGATCCAGCTCCCTGCTAATGGCCTGGGAAAGCAGTAGAAGATGGCTCAAGTCCTTGAATCCCTGCACCCACATGGGAGACCTGGAAGAAACTCCTGGCTCCTGGCTTTGGCCTGGCCCAGTCTTGCATGTAGCAGCCAGTTAGAGGGGTGTACCAGCAGATGGAATACCTCTCTCTGCCTCCCCCCCCACCCGTAACTCTGCCTTTCAAATACATAAATAAATCTTTAACTAATAATGATTATGATGATAATGATAAATACAAAATACATAAAATTTGCCATCTTCACCATTTCTTAGTTTAGAGTAAAGAGTGTTCATTACATGCAACAAATGTCCAGAACTTTTTCATCATGTTTTAAAACTGCAAGTCTATATGCATTAGATAACAACACCCCATTCCCTCTGCTCTCAGCCCCTGGTAGCCCCATTCTATTTTCTCTCTCCCTAGTTTTCACTACTCTAAGTGCCTCATCTAAGCAAAATCAAACAGCATTCGTCTTTCTGTGACTGGCTCTTGAGCAGCATAATATCCTCAAGACTGACCCATGCTGTAGTCTGTCAGAACCTCCTTTCTGGGGCACTGTTGTGATCAGTGGTTTAAACTGCTGTCTGTGACACTAGCATCCTATATGAGTGCCGGTTCAAATCCTAACTGCTCCACTTCCAGTCCAGCTCCCTGTTAATCCAGCTGAAAAAAAGCAGCAGAAGATGGTCCAAATACTTGGGCCTCTGCAGCCACATGGGAGACCTGGATGGACTTCCTGAATCCTGACTTTGGCCTGGCCCAGCCCCAGCCGTTGCAGCCATCTGGGGAGTGAACCAGCTGAAGGAAGATTCTCTATCTCTGTCTCTCTCCCCTACCCTTGGTAACTCTGCTTTCCAAATAGATGCATGCGTACATACATACACATATAAATGATAGATACGTAGATAGATAGAACTCTCTTTCTCTGTAAAGCTGAATAACATCCCATTGTATGCATACACCACATTTTGCTTATCCATTCATTTATTTATGAAAACTTGAGTTGCTTCCACCTTTTGACTATTGTGAATAACGCCACAATAAACAAGGGTATGTAGATGTGTTTTTGCGATGCTACTTTCCATTATTTTGGATGCACACCCAAATAAAACTGCCAGATTATATTACCATTCAATATGTTATTTAAAAAAAATTGCCATAGTGTTTCCCAAGGTGCCTATATCGTTTTACATTTCCACCAACAGTGCACAGATGTTCCAATTTCTCCACATCCTAGCCAATACATACCATTTTCTGGGGCTTTTTTCTTTGGTAAAAGCTGTCCTAATAAGGGGGAGGTGATATTTTGGTTTATATTTGTACTCCTATTGTACACTTGGTGATGTTGAGTATTTTTTTCACACATTTCTAGTTTGCTTGTATGTTTCCTTTGGAGAACTATCTATCTAAGTCTTATGCCCATTTGTAACCAGATTATCTGCTTTTGTTGTTGTTAAATTCTAGGGGTTTCTTATGTATCCTAGATGTTAACCTCATGTGAGGTATATAATTTGCAAACATTTTCTCTCACTTTGTGGTTGCCTCTCCACTCCCTTGACTGTGTCTGTTGATGCACAGAGGTCTCAGTTTTGAGTCCACAATATTTTTACTTTTCTTCCTATGTTTTGGTGTCATACCCAGGAAGTCATTGCCAAATCCAACGTCATGAAGCTTTCCCTCTGTTTGCTTCTCCACCCTTTATGGTTTAGCTCTTTTATTTGTGTCTTTGATCGATTTGATCCATTTTTGTTTACATTCTTTTGCATGAGCATATCCCGTTCTCAGCACAGCACAATTTGTAGAAACTGTCCTCTCCTCAATTATAGGGCCTTGACGCCTTTGTTGAAGTTATTTGGCCATATATATGAAGGTCTGTTACTTGGCTTTCTAGTCTATTCCCTTCTTATTCTAGTCTTTCTATTGTGTCTGTCTGTATGACAGCATCACAATGTTCTGATTACTGCGGCTTTGTAGCAAGGTTAAATTGGAAAGTGTAAGTCCTCCAAGTTTATCCTTGTCCAATATTGTTTTGGATATTTGGGGTCCCTCAAGGTTCCATTTGAATTAAATAATGAGTTTTTCCATTTCTGCAAAAAAAAAAAAAAAGAAAAGAAAATCACTGTGGTTTAGAGAGAGTACACTGATTCTATAGAGCAGTTTGGGTAGTATTAACATCATAACAATACTAGATCTTCCAATCTGTGAACACATGATAGCTTTCCTTTAGGGGTGTGTGTCTTTTTACTCTCAGCAGTGTTTCTTCATTTTCAGTGCACACCTCTTTCACTTCCTGGATTAAATTTATTCTTAAATATTTAGCTATTTTGCTACTGGTGGAATTTTTTTAGTTTTCTATTTGAATTGCTCATTGTTAGTATATAAAAATTATTGTTTTTAGTATATAGTTTTAGTATATTGTTTTAGTATATAGTTTACTACAACTTTGCTGAATTTCTTTATTTGTTCTAACAGTCTTTTGTGGCATCTTTAGGCTTTCTGCATGTATCACACATCATCTGCTAGCAGAGAAAACTGTACTTCTTACTTTCCAATTTAGTATTTTTTTTCTTTTTCTAACTGCTCTGGCTATGAGTTCTACCATTCTATTAAATATAGTTATATTTTATATTATATATATATATATTCAACACCATAATATTGAATAAAATGGATATCTTTTTGTTTCTGATGTTAGAGAAAGAAGCTTTTGGTCTTCTACCATTGAGTATAAAGTTAGTTGCAGCTTTTCATTTATGCACTTTACTATGTTGAGGGAGTTTTCTTCTATCCACATGGATCTCTTACACTGCAGCCTGAACAGTGATTTGGGGGTGACTGTAGCACTTTATTCAAACAATGTTGATATAGTACCCTTGATAACCCTGCACTCATATGAGGTGGTATACAGAAGCATTAGGGCCAAATCTTGGACTTAAAAAAATCACCATGGTAGAGGAGATAAAGCAATAGAAAGAAAAGCTATAATTCCATGTAATTCACAAAATAAAAGAAAGTAAGCAGGATAGTTGTTCTGAAGGAAAATCAAAGTATATTTTAGTGAACAGATGCCTTCACTGGGAGATAGACTTTGAGCTGAGTTCTAAGGATGACAGACACAAATGCGTGAAGAGCACAATCCTGTTAGAATCACTCTCTTACTCAATTAGTGACTGTCCGCCTGCCACACATCAGACAGCCTTTTGGATGACCACATATAAGACAGTCTGTACCCAGATCCTGTTTTATAGCATGAGTCAGCACCTAAAGTCTTACCCTGTATTGATCCATCTGCCTGTTTATTGTCCAATGGTAGAATATAAGCTCCATAAAAGCGATGGTTTTCTTCTGCCTTGTGTAATGCCCAACTTCCAGAATAGATCCTGGGACATGGTAGGTGCTCAGTCAGTATGTGTTGGATGAATGGATGGAAGGATGGAGAGATGCATGGATGGATGGAAATGCAAGACATTATGCATTCGTTGGAGATCAGGTCAGAGAGATACATTGTGTTGGGGCCAGATTCCCAATGGTCAGCACTTCCAAAGAAATAAGGTTGATATACCAATTTAGGTATCACCTTTAGTTAGAAAGATACATGAAACTAAGTATCTCCTATTTTCCAAGCATACCAAACATATAACTATTGCCCGGGGAAATTGATAAGAATTATAACAAATATTGTCTCTAGATAGCTCGGGGGAACATGGCGGCTGCGGAGCCGGCTGTCCCGGCGCTCCCCAGCGGCGGTGGTGGCGCGGGCGCGGGGACGGGGACCGGCCGCTGTCGGGCGCGGTGCCGGTGCTTTTCTGCTTCTCGGTTGTCGCGTGGCCCTCGTCGGTGCCGCACGGCGCGAGCTACGAGCTGCTCATCCAGAAGTTCCTCAGCCTGTACGGCGACCAGATCGACATGCACCGCAAATTCGTGGTGCAGCTCTTCGCCGAGGAGTGGGGCCAGTACGTGGACCTGCCCAAGGCTTCGCGGTGAGCCAGCGCTGCAAGGTGCGCCTCGTGCCGCTGCAGATCCAGCTCACCACCTTGGGAAATCTTACACCTTCAAGCACTGTGTTTTTCTGCTGTTATATATGCAGGGAAGGTTCAGACCAGCCATCAAATATTTTGAGGATATTATTAGTGTTGGACAGAGACTGTTGCAAGGGGCCCGGATTTTAGGAATTCCGGTTATTGAAACAGAACAGTATCCTAAGGGTCTTGGAAGCACCGTTCAAAAAATTGATTTAACAGGAGTAAAACTGGTTCTTCCCAAGACCAAGTTTTCCATGGTGTTACCAGAAGTGGAAGCAGTATTAGCAGAGATTCCTGGAGTCCGGAGTGTTGTACTCTTTGGAGTGGAAACTCGTGTGTGCATTCAGCAAATGGCCCTGGAGCTCTTTGGCCGCGGCATCAAGGTTCATATCATTGCTGATGCCACCTCATCGAGGAGCGTGATGGACAGGATGTTCGCTCTGGAGCCTCTCGCCCGAACTGGCATCATAGTGACCACTAGCGAGGCTGTCCTGCTGCAGCTAGTGGCTGATAAAGACCATCCTAAATTCAAGGAGATTCAAAAATTATGAGTTTTTTTAAACTATTCTCGGGCAGGTACTGTGACATAAGGGTTAGGCAGCCACTTGGCACACCCACATACTACATCACAGTGCCTGGGACCGAGTCCTGTCTCTGCCTCTACTTCCAATCCAGTTTCCTACAAAGGCACCTGGGAGGCAGCAGATGGTAGCAAAACAGCTGATCCCCTGCCACCATGGAAGAGCAGGATGGCTTCAGCCTGGCCCAGCCCCTGCTATTTGAGGCATGAACCAGCAAATGGAAGATCTCTCTCTCTCTCTCTCTCTCTCTCTCTCTCTCTGTGAGTGTGTGTTTCTTTCCATATCATTCTGCCTTTCAAATTAATAAGAATGAATAAACATTTTTAATAAATAAAATCTATTCTACTTTTCTAAATTTTGAGAATTTCTGTAGAGAATATCATCTTAATAATAGAAAATGCATTTTAATTAAAGAAGGTCAGGAAAGTGATAGCAATGTGCAGGCTAGAAATTAAAGATGGAAAATCCAATTTCCCAGAATATTAAAAACCCGAAGAGTAATTTCAACCTATATAGCAATGGTTAAATCCCTTGTTGTCAAAAAAGTAAATAAGCAGTATTCAAGAGAATTTTCCAAATTATCTTTTCAGATAAAAAATTTTAATTAATTGGCATTGGAGAACCAATCATCAGAGATTGATGCACCAAGTGATTAGAAAGAACAGTTTAATTTACACCAAAACTCAGTTGGCTGTTAGCATCCTAGCCTGAGAATGAGAGAGTTGACAGAATGGTCAAGAGACAGGTCAAAGCCCGTGATCCTAGACAGAGATGTAGTAATGCAGACAGCGGCTCTGTCTTGAAGATCTGCTGAAATGAGAACAAGCATCTCCAAGATCCTGACAGGTGCTCATGGGGAAATGGGCCTGAGTGACAAAGTCGACTGGCATCAGGAGTCCCTCTGCTATCAAGCTACATCCTTGTGATTAATGGAGATGAGCACATATCTTTGGTGGTGTTGGCAGAAGGGTTAAACAGAGAGGATTGTGAAGGGAAGGATGTGCAAAGAAGACAGGGACGGGGCAGATCTAAGGGGGCCTCCTCGCAGGCTGGTGTGCAGGTGTGTGAGTAGGTGCACACATATGTAGATGTCCGTGTTTATACTGGTTTCTGTCCCATGTTCTTCCAATTGGTCTCCCTTTGAGTCCCCATGCCAAGACTCCCAAAGCAGATCCAGATCTGACGAGCACATTGCCCAATTCCAAGGCCATTTGTCAAATATCTGGGATGCTTCTAGCCCTGCTGGTGCCAGAGGAGCATCCCAGCTCACTGTAGCCACTGCAGGCCAGGACAGCCTCGTCCAGGGTGGAGGATGCCAAGGAGTTCCCACAACATCTCCAGACTGGCGTCCTAGTGCTCACTGCCAGCATCCTGGCGGTCCACAGGTAGAAACTTTTCTCTTTAGCTACATCCCACCCCAGACAAGACCCCAACAGACAGTTGGACCAAACCATCACTACAAATGAAGCTATCAGGGCCACTGAAAGCCACAGAATTGCAGCATCTGTTGAGTGTAACAATAGGGTAGGCTGTGTCTCCCTCCTGGAGGCAACAGCCCCTGCAGGAAGCTCTCTCTACACAAGCCCCTTCTGGATTCTGGAAGCCTCTCGCTCCTTGACCCTTTCTGGCCTGAGGATAGCAAAACCCCTGCATATAGCTTATTCCTTGAAAAATTCCCCAGTTAGATCTTTGTGAGTACAACATACTTCAAGCTGCAATTCTGGGAAAGCCATCTCTTTCCTGCCAGGAGCTTGGCAGCTCAAGGAAGGTGTCTGTGATCAGCTGGTGTCCCTGCTGGCTTACCTGGGACTCTGCACTGTCGGAGGCACGGGCAAGTCTGCTTCTTGGAGGAGTGCAGCTGCAGTGTGAACTCAGCATCCTATAGAGACAGGGCTGACCCCCTGACCTTGGTCCCACTGTGCCAGATTGTACTCACTACAGCCAAGGTGTGAGGGCGCTAACAGGCCTTCAAAACTTTGAGGAAAACGATGAGAGTCTCTCTCACGAGAGCCCTCACTCACGACCTCCCTCCTGGATGATGCCTTATTGCTACCACTTTTATGTCCTGTTACTGACTTTTTTAAACCTTTGTTTCACGTGTAAGACATCAAATATCCTCTGGGTAGCAACTAAATTTACTGAAAAGTGAGAAGCAGGAAAGGTCACAAAGGCACATCGACCAATGGAACAGGAGAAAGAGCCCAGAAATACACCTGTGCATTTGTGGTCGATTGATTTTTAACAAAGGCCCCAGCAACATACAATCGGGAAACAGTATTGGGAAAACTGGATATCCAGGTACAGAAGAATGAAATGTGATCCTTATCTCACACTGATCTGCAAGAATCAACTCAAAATGAACTAAAGACTTAAACATGAGCTCAGAAACTAAAACTATAGGAGAAAACAAAGAGGCAAAGCTACATTCGACTAGGCAACGATTTCTTGGATGTGACCGAAAAAGTGTAGGTAACAAAAGCATGAGGAAAAAAATGAGATTTCATCTACACAGAAACACAAAGTGTAAAAATATTGTTTCAGCACTAGTTACAAAGAGAATTGAAAATGAATCTGGATGTGAACGAAAGAGTGGAGGGAGCGGGCAAGGGGGGAGGGTTGCGGGGGGAGAGGGAAAATATGGGGGGAAAGCCATTGTAATCCATAAGTCGTACCTTGGAAATTTATATCCTAAATAAAAGTTAAAAAAAATGAGATTGCATCAAACGAAAATCTTCAACACAGCAAAGGAAGCAGGCCACAAAGTGAAGAGAAGTTTTTCAGTTCATTCCGTGCTATGGTGACAGAGAACCACAATTAGGTAGGAAATATGTATTTCTTGGAGTTCTGCATGCAGGTAAGTCCAGGTTGAGGGACATGCACCTGGCCGGGGCCTTCTTACCGTGTCATCCATGGTGGAAGGTAAAAGGGCAACAGTAAGAGGGAAGGGGGCCAAACACGGCCCCTGCTGGGCATGGCCCTAGCGTGTCCTCCCCATGGCAGCACTACTTCATAAAAGTCCCTGCCTAGGTCCCCAAGGCTGTCCACAACATCCTTTGAAATCTAGGTGGAAGCAGCATGGCCCCAAAGCTCTTGCATTCTGCACAGCTAAAGTCAGCACCACATGGGCACCACCAGAAGGCACAGCCCTCCAGAGTGGCGAGTCAAGCCACACATGGGCCTGCCTGAGCCCCAGCAAGGGGCAGCCAGCAAGTGCCACAGCAGAATTCATGGAGGCAGCTCTGGGAAGCACAGGGCAGTGAATGCACCCACAGGCACCTCCTGGGAACCTTGCCCGCAAGGTCATGCTCTGGACCCGTGGTGGCAGGAGCAGCCTCCGGAGCCTCCAATGCCTTCGGGGCCATTCTCCCACTGCCCTGAGGACTAGCACCTGCCCTCTCCTTTCCATACCCAGGCTTTAGAAAATGATCACATAACCTTGGTTTGCTCCCCTAAAGATGTCCTTTCAGTTTTTCAATGCCCAAGCCCGCAAATTTTCCAAATTTTTCCATTCTGTTCCTCTTCTAATTATAAATTCTGCCTCTAAGCCATTCCTCTCTGCTCTCATTTTACTGCGTGAGGTTAAAAGTAGCCACTCAGCTCTTTCAATATTTTGCTTAGAAATTGCTTCCAATAGATACACTAGCTTATTCATCTTAAATTCTGCCTTCCAGAAAGCCCTGCAGCATGGGCACAATGCAGCCAAATTCCTTGCTGTTTTATAACCAGGATGGCCTTTGCTCCACTTTCCAATGACTTGTTCTTCATTTCCATCTCAGACCGCATCAGAATGCCCTTTTCTGTCCCCACACCTACCTCCACTCTGATCTCTAAAAAATTCTGGACTTTCCCTGCAGCTGTTCTTGAATCATGAACCCTAACCTAAAACTGAGGCTTTTTTTTAAAATCTGTTCCTCCAAATCCCTTCAGCCTCCACCCATCACCTAGTCACCTAGTCCCAAACCTGGTTCTTCATGTTCAGGTATTTGTTGTAGCAACAATCATACTCCTGGTACCAATTTCCTGCCTCAATCAAACTGCTGCTGCAAAATTCTGCAGTATTTGAAGAATAGCACACACTGGGTGATTTACTTGAACAGGAAACATATTTCTTAAACTGCTAGAGGTTGGGAAGTTCAAGGATAAGGGGCCCACATCCAGTGAAGGCCTTATTGCTGTATCAACCCTTGGAGAAACATAACAGAGCAGGAGAGGGAAGAGTTGGGGCTGGCACCATGGTACAACAGGTTAAGCTGCCACCTGCAAGGCCAGCATCCCATAGGAACACCAGTTCAAGTCCTGGCTGCTCTACTTCCAATCTAGCTCCCTGCTAGTGCAACTGCAGAAAGCAAATGCTTGGGCCCCTGCCACCCACTGCAGGCTTTGGCCTGACCCAACCCTGGCCATTGTGGCCTTTTGGCGAGTGAACTGGTGGGTAGAATCTCTGTGTGTGTGTGTTTGTGTGTGTCTGTCTGTCTCTCCATCTCTCTCTGTAACTCTGCCCTTCAAATAAACAAATCTTTATCCAAAAAAGGGGGAGGGGGCCAAATTCAGTTCTTTTTTATCAGAAATCCAATAATTGTATTAGTGTGTTCATGAAGGCAGAGATCTCAAGATGTGTTCACCTCCCAGAGTTCCCACTTTTCAACACCGCTGCATTGGGGATGAAGTTTCTGACATATGAATTTTTAGGACACATTCACACCAGGGCAGCACATTTGTGGGGCAATATTTACAAACCATACTTCAGATAGGGGCCCCCATTCAAAATATTTAAGGATCTCAACTACTCCATAACAAAAGAACAGACCTATTTTTTAGAACCCAGGCAAAGGATGCATAGACATTTCTCAAAAGAAGATGTACAAACGGCCAATCAATAAATACAAATGCACAATATCACTAATCATCAAAGACGTTCAAATAAAACCACAGCAAGATAAATCCTCGCACCTATTAGAATGGCTATTATCAAGGGGCCGGCGCAGTGGCACAGAGAGTTAAAGCCCTGGCCTGAAGTGCCAGCATCCCATTTGGGTGCCGGTTCTAGTCCCGGCTGCTCCTCTTCTGATCCAGCTCTCGGCTATGGCCTGGGAAAGCAGTAAAAATTGGTCCAAGTCCTTGAGCCCCTGCACCCATGTGGGAGACCTGGAAGTAGCTCCTGGCTCAGCTGCAGCTGTTGTGACCATCTGGGGAGTGAACCAACAGATGGAAGACCTCTCTCTCTTTATCTCTACCTCTCTCTCTAACTCTGTCTTTAAAATAAATAAAATAAATCTTCATAAAAAGAAAGAAAGAATGGCTATTATCAAGAAGATGAAAGGTCATGAACCTAACTGGAAATGCAAATTAACACAGGTATTTGGGAAGACAATAAATTGAAAATAGAACTACCAAAGGATCCAGCAATCCCACTTTTGAGCATATACCCAAAGGAATTGAAGTTAGTATGTTTGGAGCCAGGGTCGTGGTGCAACAGATTAAGCTGCTGCGTGCAATGCTGACATCCCACATGAGTGTCAGTTCAAGTCCTGGCTGCTCAACTTCCAATCCAACTCCCTGTTAGTGCTCCTGGGAAAGAAATGGTCCAAATCCCTGGGCTTCTGCCACACACATAGGAGACCTGGATGGAGTTCCAGGCCCCTGGCTTCAATCTGGCCCAGCCCTGGCCATTGCAGCCATTTGGGGAAGATCTTTTCATCTCTCCCTTTCTCTCTGTACCTCTGCCTTTCAAATAAATCTTTACAAAAAATGAAAGAAACCACCATATTGGAGAGATGTGTGCACTCTCCTGTTCATTGAAGCAATACTCACAATAGCTTAGACATGGAATTAAGCAGGTGAATAAGTAACAAAAATGAAGTAAAGATACACACCATGGAATATAACTTTCATCTTGAAAATGAGTAAAAGTTTGTCTTTGGGGATGATATGGATGAATCTGGAGGAATCCCATTAAGTGAAGTAAGCCAAACGCAAAAAGACAAACACTGCATGATCTTACATGCAGATAGAGTTTTTGAAAGTTGAACTCAGAGAAGTGGAGGGCCAAGGTCAGAGTGGGGGTGGGGTGGAGAAAGGGAAATGTTGGCCAAAGGCTACAGTGTTTCAGTTGGGAAGACTAAGTTCTTGACAGCAAGGTGACCATAGTTAATAGTGTATTGGGCATTTCAATGTTAGTAAAAGAATGGAATTTCAATATTCTCACCATGAACAAATAATATGTGAAATGATGAACGTGTTAATTAGCCTTACTTGCTCATTCCATAATGCATGGTGTGTAATTCTGCATTGCTTAAGATATTAGAGTATAGCATTCAAGTGTAGGTTTCTGTGTATTGAGGATTTGTCTGGGTTTCAAATTACAGTTATGTATTGGCCGCCACGGTTGGTCGTCGCGCTGCGGCCAGCGCACTGCGCTCATCCGATGGCAGGAGCCAGGTGCTTTTCCTGGTCTCCCCATGGAGTGCAGGGCCCAAGCGCCTGGGCCATCCTCCACTGCACTCCCGGGCCACAGCAGAGGGCTGGCCTGGAAGAGGGGCAACCGGGACAGAATCCGGTGCCCCGACCGGGACTAGAACCCGGTGTGCCGGCGCCGCAAGGCGGAGGATTAGCCTGTTGAGCCACGGCGCCGGCCGGGAATTACAGACTTCTAAAGATCATTATTACTACGAAAAAAAAATTCTCTCCCAGGTAAAACCAGAACCCAATGGTGGGCAAAACTGAGTCCATGGACTACATTTTCACAGAAAAATAAGATAAATGACAGTTCCTCCCCCAAGATACACACAAGATAAGAAAACATCCCTCTATCCCTCCCTTAAACTAAAAGGAGATACACAAAGTACATGTGTTGCATTTCAATTATGTCAAAAGACAATACAAATCTGTTAGTTAAGTATATCTCTGTTCCCTGGATAACACACGACCCACCTTGTTTCCCAATTACTGCATTTTAAAATCTTATGTTGCTAGTGCCAGATAATGGATTTAATACTGCCTATTCACGAATCAATCACACCCACTTTTGCAATATGTAAAAGATATTTATAATTTCCTTTCATTGAACAATTGTACAATAGTCCACTGTAAAAGCAAAGGACAGATGGCCGGCGCCATGGCTCAACAGGCTAATCCTCCGCCTTGCGGCGCTGGCACACTGGGTTCTAGTCCCAGTCGGGGCACCGGATTCTGTCCCGGTTGCCCCTCTTCCAGGCCAGCTCTCTGCTGTGGCCAGGGAGTGCAGTGGAGGATGGTCCAAGTGCTTGGACCCTGCACCCATGGGAGAGCAGGAGAAGCACCTGGCTCCTGGCTTCAGATGAGCACGGTGCACCATCTGCGGTGGCCATTGGAGGGTGAACCAATGGCAAGGGAAGACTTTTCTCTCTGTCTCTCTCTCTCTCTCTCTCACTGTCCACTCTGCCTGTCAAAAAAAAAAGTAAAGGACAGGTATGGCAAATATTAGAATTTTACGAACAGAATGAATGTGTACACTTTGACACATTTTTGTAGCTTCAAATGTTACTTTAAAAAAGGAATTCAGAAGATTAACTTGTAAATAACCATCTCAGATTTTAGATCTGCAGAAAATCCATCACATGGCTGTTAGAACATATTAAGGCTGAAATATTTTCCAAGTTAATATATTGAGAAAATGGAACCATAATTCTACAATAAATCAATATCTTTTTTAAAGCAAACAAGTGAAGGAAAAGACAAAAACCTTCAGTTCACATACATATTTATGAATGGAAAAAATTTATACATCAAATTTCATTCATTAAAATATCTGGGTATAAATTACATTACAGATTAGCCTTTTGTTTCACATGGAGACATAGAGACTCTATTCATTTCAGGAGACCTAAGTGTGAATACTCCAGGAAAACAGTACATGAATTGGAATCATCTTGGAATTTTTCAGTATATTTCAACACACAAATTTTCATGCATGCTTTAAACAGTATTTCATTAGAGATTTGTTGTTTTAGTTGAAAGAGTTAGAGAGATAAAGACAGAGAGAGAGGTCTTCCATCAGTTGGTTCATTCCCCACGTGGCCACAATGGCCAGAGCTGCACCGATCCGAAGCTAGGAGCCAGGAGCTTCCTCCAGGTCTCCCACACGGGTGCAGGGGCCCAAGAACATGGGCCATCTTCTACTGCTTTCCCAGGCCATAGCTGAGAGCTGGATAGGAAGAGGAGCAGCCGGGACTAGAATCAGTACCGATATGGGATGCCGGCGCTTCAGGCCAGGGCTTTAACCCACAGAGCCACAGCCCCGGCCCCAAGAGTATTTTTTTAAATGAGAGAATCTAAACAAAAAAGTATGATCAGTACCAGCACTTAAGTTTTCTGATTTTAATATTAGTCTGCTATAACATTAGTAACCATGCTCACTGAAACATATAATGATACAATCTGAATCATAATTCATTAAATATTATACCCCACCTCCTCAGAATATTTAGGCTGATCATAAAGTTAACATTGTGTAGGTAAGTACATAAGCATAATCAGGTACAGTCTCTTGTAAGAATTGCTGTTTAGCAATACATAAACTGCCTCAATGAATTACGCCTACAGGTAGACAAGATTTTTAAGAGATGAATTTCAAGTGCTTATCAGATGGCCACAGTCTCCAATGTGCCTTAATGCCTTCCACCAGGCACATTAGGAACTCATACGACTCTCCTGGCCCTAGGATTACCTGAGCAGGTAATTCCTTTGTAGAGTGTCATTGGCAAGGATAAAGGTCATGTTCCTTCCGACCAGGAAACCAGACAAGACACCAGTGCTATTTGCCTAACGACAGATTAGTTCACTCCCACGAGCAGGAGAAAAACAGCCAGGAGGGAGTCTGCAGAAGGCTCATTTCTTCATGGGAAGTCCATTTCCATTTCCCCATTGTATCTGCCATTTTATTTTAAAACATTTCAAATAATACAGAAACAGGTTTTTTTATACTATTGTATGTAGTTTTTTTATACTATTTATATATTATATATTATATAATTTATATATAATATATTTCTATATTAAAAAGTTATCAATAGAACGAAATAGTTATCAATAGAAGTGAAATTGACACTTTGAGATGCAATGACTTTAAACAGCCCTTGTCTTGACTGTTGAGGGACAATTCCTTTTTTCATACTACTTGTTGAACTCTTTACTTAGTATGCAGTTAATCATATGTGCATAAAGTTAGTTGAAAATATATCTTAATAAAAAGAAAGAACGAGAATAGGAGAGAAGGAGGAAGAAGGCAGAGAGTGCGGGCAGAATGGCAGGTACTGTAGGAAGAATCACTATTTCCGTAAAGATGTACTAATGAAATGCATGAAGTTTGTATTCCTTAAATAAAAGGGTTCTTGTAAAAGAAGAAAGTGAATTTTTAAAGTACTGCTATTTTCAGGATGTTGTCATGTTCATGGCTTAAATTATGTAATGTCTTATGATTTCTTTTTTTCATTAAATATTTGTTTTTGTGTGTTAAAAAAAAAAACACAAAAAAGTACAAAGAAGAGATCAGTGAGCACACACAGATTTTTTTCCCAGAAACTTTTTATTTAAGGAATACAAACTTCATGCAATTCATAAGTACAACTTTAAGAACATTCTAATTCTTCCCACTGTACCTGCCCTCCCACCCCTCTTCCTCCTCCCTCTCCTATTCTTATTCTTATTTTTCACTAAGATGTATTTTCAATTAACTTCATACACATATGATTAATTCTATACAAAGTAAAGAGTAAAACAAATAGTATGAAGAAAAGAACTGTTCCTCAACAGTCAAAACAAGAGCTGTTCAAAGTCATTGCTTCTCAAAGTGTCAATTTCCCTTCTAAGATGATCTTTTAGGCACTCTATTAGTTATCACAGAACAAAGAAAACATATGGTATTTGTCCTTTGGGGACTGGCTTATTTTACAAAGTATAATGATTTCCAGTTTCATCCATTTTGTTGCAAATGACAGGATTTCATTTCATTTACCAATGTGTAGTACTCTGTGGTGTACATATCCCATAATTTCTTTTTTTTTTTTTTAAAAAAAAAAAAGACTTATATGGGCCAGTGCCATGGCTCACTTGGCTAATCCTCTACCTTCAGTGCCGGCATCCCATACGGGCACCGGGTTCTAGTCCCGGTTGCTCCTCTTCCAGGCCAGCTTCCTGGGCCACAGGAAGGCAATGGAGGATGGCACAAGTGCTTGGGCACCTGCACCTGTGTGGGAGACCAGGAAGAAGCACCTGGCTCCTGGCTTCGGATTGGCGTAGCTCCGGCCATAGCGGCCATCTGGGGAGTGAACCAATGGAAGGAAGACCTTTCTCTCTGTCTCCCTCTCACTGTAATTCTACCTGTCAAATAAATAAATGAATAAAAATCTTAAAAAATAAAATAGACTTATTTATTTATTTGAATGGCAGAGTTACAGAGAGGCACAGGTAGACAGAGAAAGAGAGAGAGAGAGAGAGAGAGAGAGAGAGAGAGAGAGAAGTCTTCCATCCACTTGTTCACTCCCCAGATGGTTGCCAATGGCTAGAGCTACACTGATCCGAAGCCAGGAGCCAGGAGCTTCTTTCAGGTCTCCCACGCATGTACAGGAGCCCAAGCACTTGGGCCATCTTCTGCTTCCTCCCCAGGCCATAGCAGAGAGCTGGATCAGAAGTGAGCAGCTAGGTCTCTAACCAGTGCCTATATGGGCTGCCAGCAGTGCAGGTGGAAGTTTTACCCTCTACGCCACAGTGCCAGACCCCCATAATTTCTTTATCCAAACTTCATTTGATTGACATTTGGGTTGATTGAATATTTTAGATATTGTGAATTAGGCTGCAATAAACATGGGTGTAGAGATAACTCTTTCATATGCTGAATTCATTTCCCTTGGGTAAATTCCTAGGAGTGGGATGATTGAGTCAGATGGTAGGTCTAAATTCAGATTTCTGAGGAATTCTCCATACTGTCTTCCACAGTGGCTGTTCCAGTTTACATTCCGAACAACAGTGCATTAAGGTACCTTTTTCTCCACATTCTCACCACCATTTGTTGTTTGTTGATTTCTGTACAAAAGCCATTCTAACAGTGGTGAGGTGAAACCTCACTGAGTTTTGATTTGCATTTCCCTGATGGTTAATGATTCTGAGCATTTTCTTGTGTCTGTTGGCCATTTGGAATTCCTCTTTTGAAAAACGCCTGTTTAACTCCTTTGTCCATTTCTTCACTGGGTTGTTTGTTTTGTTGTTGATGAGTTTCTTGATCTCTTTTTATATTCTGGTTATTAATGCTTTATAAGTTGCATAATTTGCAAATAATTTCTCCCATCCTCTTCACTTTGCTGAGTGTTTCTTTTGCAGTGAAGAAGATTCTCAATTTGATGTAATCCCACTTGTCAATTTTGACTTTGATTGCCTGTGCCTTGAGGGTATTTTCCAAGAACCCTTTTTCCTATGCCAATATCTATTAGGGTTTTCCAAAATGTTCTCTGATAATTTGATGGTATTGGGTCATATATTAAACCCTTTAAGCCATTTTGAGTGTATTTTTGTGTAAGGTATAAGGTAGGGGTCTTACTTCATACTCCAGCAGGTGGAGATCCAGTTTCCCCAGCACCATTTGTTAAAGAGACTGTGTTTGCTCCAGGGATTGGTTTTAGCTCCTTTGTAAAAGATAAGTTGGGTATAGATATGTGGTTGATGTCTGGTGTTTCTGTTCTGTTTCGTTGCTCTATCCTTCTGTTTTTGTACCAGTACCAGGTTATTTTGATTATTTTTCCCTGTAATATGTCTTGAAATCTGGTATTGTAATGCCTCTGTTTTTATTGTATAACATTGCTTTAGCTATTCAGCATCTCCTGCGTCTCCAGAGAATTTCAGCTCCTTTTTTCTATATCCAAGAGGAATGTCATCATTCTTAGTATCAATGCAATTGTTATTGCATTGAATCTGTAAATTGCTTTCAGTAGTATGGACATTTTGATGATATTGATTCTTCCAATCCATGAACATAGAGGGTTTTTCCATTTTTGGTGTCTTCTTCTATTTCTTTTTTAATTTTTTTTATGTTTTTTAATTCTCATTGTAGAGATCTTTGACATCCTTGGTTAAATATATTCCATGCACTGGTGAGAAGAATGTATATTCTGCAACTGTAGGATGAAAAGTTATGCAGCTCCATTTGATCTATAGTGTTGAATAACTGTTGTTTACTTGCTGATTTTTTATGTGGTTGATCTGCCCATTGCTGGAAGTGGAGTGTTGAAATCTCCCATCACTATTGTATTGGAGTCTATGTATCCCTTTTAGATCCATTAACATTTATTTTAAATATCCAGGTGCCCTGTAATTAGGTGACTATATATTTATAATAGTTACATCTTCCTGTTTAACTGATCCCTTAATAAATACATAGTGTCTTTCTTTATCTCTTTTAACAGTTTTTATGTTAAAGTCTATTTTGTCTCATATTAGGATGGCTACATCAGTTTTTTTTTTTTTTTTGGCTTCTGTTAGCATAGAATATCATTTTCCATCTTTTCACTTTCAGTCCGTGTGTATCTTTGTTGGTGATATGTGCTACTTTTAGGCAGAAAATAGATGAGTTTTGTCTTTTAATCCATTCAGCCAGTCGGTATCTTTTAACTGAAGAGTTGAGGATATTTACATTCAAGGTAACTATTGGTAAGATTCAACTAGGCCCTGTCGTTCTTCCATAAATATCACTATTGCTTACTTTGGATTTCCTTTGTGCTTTTATTGGATTTTCTGCCTTCACCTTCTTTCATAGTGATGACTATATTTCTTTGTTTCTGTGTGTAGCACATTCTTAAGCATTTTTTGTAAGGCTCAGAGACAAATTGTTTTGATTTCTTTTTGTTATGAAAGATCTTTATTTCACCTTCATTCTTAAATGAAAACTTTGCAGGTTTCAGCACTCTGGGTTGATAGCTTTTTTTCTCATAAGAGTTGGAATGTATCTCACCATTCTATCCTAGCCTGTAAGGTTTCTGATGAGAAGTCAGTTGTGAGTCTAATTGGAGATCTTCTGAAAGTAATCTGGCATTTCTCATGTGCACATTTTAGAATCTTTTCTTTATGTTTTACTGTGGAGAGTTTGACTACAATGTATTGTGGTTAAGATTTTCTTGTCATGTCTATTAGGAGTTCTATGTGCTTATGTACTTGAATGTCCCTTTCTTTCTCCAAATTAGGAAAGTTTTCAGTAATTATTTCAGTAAAAAAGGCCTTCTAAACCATTCTCTTTTTCCATGCCTTCAGGAACTCTTGAGATCCATATGTTGGGTCATTTGATAACACCCCATAAATCTCCAACACTGCTTTTTTGTTCTCTAATTTCTTTTGTTGTTGTTGTTCTGACTATAAAAGTTTTCAGAGATTTGTCTTCTAACTCAGATATTCTTTCTTCTGCCTCACCAATTCTGTTGTTCAGGATTTCTATTGCATTTTTATTTGATTTATTGAGTTATTAATTTCCAAATTTTGTTTTAATTTCTCTTTAAAATCTCAATCTCATGGGAAAAATTTTCATTCATGTCATATATGGATTTCTTAAGTTTATGGTTTTACTTCTGATTACTTTTAAGTAATCATATGATCAATTTTTTGAATTCAGTTTCTGGCATTTCTTCGATCTCTTCAGTATTGAAGTGTGTTATTTTGGGAGCATCATATTGTCTTCCCTAATTTTGTTTCTTAAATTGCTACATTTATCATTATTAGGCATTTGTGAAGGTACTGGTTGGCTTTTTTTCCCCAAGATTGCTCTTATATTTGGACTATACCTCTGTGGCTTAGTGAAGTGTCCACTCTTTCAGTGAATACCCAGAGGCACATGTCTGGTGTGGTCAGAGTGCTCTGTTCAGTGCTCCAGAGTGAGGAGAGTGTCTTAGGAGACACCCAAGTTGAGCATGGTAAAATGATCAGCTCCGTTGGCATAGCCTCAGGCTCACCTCCTCTCCTCAGAGGAGACCAATGCCTGGGCACTAGCC
This sequence comes from Sylvilagus floridanus, assembly GCA_949820135.1. NCBI lineage: Eukaryota > Metazoa > Chordata > Mammalia > Lagomorpha > Leporidae > Sylvilagus > Sylvilagus floridanus. The sequence continues at coordinate 65,491,557 of OX463236.1, read as the reverse complement.
CCAGTGGGTACAACATTCATCTGCACTACCAGAAGAACCACAAAGAATCCATGCAGTCCTCGATGTGAGCACAGATCCCACAGCAATGACCCTCACCAGGGAATCAGGGAACCCAGAGCCTGTGGAGCTGCCCACAATGATTGCCTAGGTCTCAGCCAAACCCTGCACCCTCCCACACAGCCACAATGTTTTTGCAGTCCCAGCACACAAGGCTCACACATTCACAAAAACCCAGCCCCCTATAAATTCTCCCAGCCAGGCTGAAGCATCTTCTCTCAGCTGACTGCTGGATGTGCAGACACAAGCTGGCACAGCTGTTACACATATCCAAAATGGCTCCCACCCTCTCTTAGCAATTTACAGGACACAGGTTGGTACAGAGTGGTCAGGGAGAGAAAAATGTAACCCCCCTTTTTCCCTCTAGGTTGGCAGGTGTAGTTTCCCCCACAGGGCTCCAAGGCCAGACTCATGTCAGGCTCTTCCCACGGCTTTATTGCCAGTTGCTTAGACTACTGCAGTCTGGTCTCACCTTACTCTCCAAAGCTGGTGCTATGGCTCTTGGCTTCTGGGGTCCTGAGTTGTGCACGTCCACACCCTCCATGTAGATCCAATTTGGGTAGAATCTCCTCTGCCGTTTTCTCCCTAGATTTTTTCTGAGATTGCACTCTCTCCACTTATTTTAAATTGTCTTCCCCTAGACTAGAGTAGTCAGCTCCATCCCTATTCAGCCATCATGGAACTCCTGAACATACATAAATTCAACAATCCTGAACATTTTGTTATATTTGCTGCATAAGTAAATATGCACTAATATACACATGCATATCAATTTTTAAAGCAGAGATATATATGTTAACATCATATTATAATATGTAAATTCATGACAAAGATCACAAAATGAGGAAAGAAGAGAATATTATTATATAATAATACTGAAGACAACTTGTATAAATATGTAGATACAAAATAATCCATCATCCACAAGTTTTATTACTGTTCACACACAGAGACATATAAACTTCCACATAGGAGAGAAAATGTGCTGTTTGTCAGTCCCTGAACTATTTCATTTATCATATGATCCTCTACTCCTTAAACCTTTTTTGTGCAAATGTCAGGATTTTCTGATAGCAGAGTAAGATTCCACTGCATGTGTGTATATCCAACATTTTCTTTATCTAGTCAACTATTTTTAAAAGATTTATTTATTTATTATTTTTAAGGCAGAGCGACAAAGAAAGAGGGAGAAACAGAGAGAAAGAGAGAGAATCTTCCATCTACTGGTTCACCATTCAAATGCCTGCAAGAGCCAGAGTTGGACCAGGCCAGAGCCAGGAGTCAGGAACTCCATCCTGGTCTACCATGTGGGCAGCAGGATCCTAAGTACTTGGGCCATTATCTGCTGTCTTCCCAGATGCATTAACAAAAAGTGCAGAAGCCAGTACTTGAACAGGCACTGTCTTATGGGACGCAGGCATCCCAGGCAGAGCTCAACCAGCTACACAATGCCTGCCCCTCCAGTCATCTACTGATGGGCAAGTAGACTGATTCCATGTCTTTGTTGTGAGCAGTGCTGCAATAAACATGGGAGTGCAGATATCTCTTTTATATGCTGACTTCATTTCCTTTGGAAACAAGAACCCTACCTTATACAAAAATCAACTAAAAATGAATCAAAAATCCAAATGTAAGACCTGCAACAGTGAAGCTATTAGAGGAAAACATAGAGTAAACCTTCTAATAGGTAACAATATTTTGGATAAGACTCTCAAAGCACAGGCAAAAAAAATAGATACATGGAAGTGGAATTATATCAAACTAAGAAATTTCTGTACAGCAAAAAATACAATCAATAGAGTAAAGAGAAAACTAACAGGATAGGAGAAAATGTGTGCAAGTTTTACATCTGATAAAGGATTAATATCCAGAGTATATAAGGAATCCATGAAATTCAAAAACAACACAATAAACAATTCAGTTAAGAAATAGGCAAAGGATCTGAATAAACATTTTTCAAAAGAAGAAATACTCAGTATCATGTTAGCCATCAAAAAATGCAAATCAAAACCACAATGAAACCTCACTCCAGTTAAAATGGCTATTAACAAAAACTCAAAAAATAACAAATACAGTAGGATATCTCCACAAATGTGTACAATGTATAATGATCTAAGAAGAGTTATTAGTATACCTATCACATCAATCATTTGTCATTTCCTTGGGTTGGGGACATTTAAAATCCTCTTTTCTAGGTATTTTAAAATAGACAATGAGTTGGCATGAACTATTGTCACCTGACTGCACAATAAAACACTAAAACTTACTCCTCCTATCTGTTTTTTGGTACCTATTATCCATTCTCCCCTTATCTCTCCCCTGCCTCCCACCCTATACCCTCTGCTAAACTGTTTCTTGTGGTTGGAACCAATATTCAATTTAGTGCATTTGGGTCACCACCTTGAAACCTATGAGTTTCCACATGTCATCCAGCTATTCCACATGGTGAATGTTTCTTAACAGGAGACAGATGGGCCAACAGAGCCAGGAGGAGCTGTTGCTGTGTGCCTGTTTCCCTGCCTGGATATGGTAAGCTTGCCCCAGGAGGACTGGAGGGGAGTATCAGCCACCTCAAGCCACTTGTTCTGTAGCCCAGAGGGGCCCAGTAAGTCATCCCTTTTCACTTGAAGGGCAAGAGACCCCAAAATCAGGTCCTTTGTCTATTCGGTGTGATGATGAGTATAATGAAACTGAAGCGGAGCACCAATAGCACAGCCTTACTCAGTGGCCAAAGAATGGTAGAGGCAGAACCTAGCTCCCAAGCCAACTTCTCAAGTCTGCTGACAGTTGGGAGGAAGGCTTTTCTGGGAAGGAGACAGTATAATTCTTGGAATTGGGAGCTGCCTTCTTTTTGTCCTTTAATGGTCTCTTCTACTGGCTTTTGTGATTGTCTACTGTCATGGTGATGAGGGGAGTGATTTTTTAGCACAGGAATGAGATGTGAGATAATAATCAGTCTTGAGATCATGTTGGCAGCCATCTTGGCTCTCACCAATTTAAACCAGTTCGTCTGGGGAGGAGCTTCTGCTGTTAAGCCATCCTGTCCTCAAAGAGAAATAATATTAGGATATGACTAGAAACTCAGACATCATCTTGGGTTACAGGCCTGCCTCCTAGACTTGGCCCCCACCAGCCCAGCTCCCCACCTTTGACTGTCTGGGTGGGCTGGGGACAGGATTTGACACCCAGAGAAGAGTTCCCCAGGAATGCCTGGATTTAGACAGCACTACACCCAGAGGCCCTGCTCCAGATGACCTGGAACTCATTGACCAGGCTGCAGGGAGGACACCAGGAGAGAGGAGACTGGGGTGAGAGTATGGGGACAGCCATCAGCCATAGGTGCTGTGAAAGCGTGCTTCCTGGAGTCAGGTGGTAGCATGGTTGGGGCAGTGGGAACCTTTCCCCGGGGCCCAAATTGTGGATATTCATGGTTCTTTCTAAGGAGTGGTTGAAGGTGTCCCTGAATAAGCCAGTGTTTTATTCAGTTGTTCCTCATCCAATCCACACAGTAATAAGAAAATCACAGGATTCCTTTGGAAATTAGAGCCTGGGGAGAAATTAATTATTTACAACTCACATTCAGCTAAGCAATCACACTTAATGCCTAAGGAGATTTCTTTCCAGGACCAGCACTGATGCATGGAGGCCACTCTGGCACATTTTGCAGCAGATGACATTTGCACTGGGGCTCAGCACCCCTCAGCCTCTGCCCCCACCGCTGCCCCAACCTACCCATCTTCATGAAGTCTTTGCCTCCTAACTTAAGCACCCAGCTCCTTTGTGGATTGCTTCCAACCTCTCTAGTCCTTTCCTCTAAATGTTAGGCTGGAAAACAAACTTAAGCTCGTGTGTGTGTGTGTGTGTGTGTGTGTGTGTGAGAGAGAGAGAGAGAGAGAGAGAGAGAGAGAGGGAGAGGGAGAGGGAGAGGGAGAGGGAGAGAGAGAGAGACAAAGTTCATGTGGTTAAATGGTTAAATGAGGGAAGGAACCTAGATGTCTTAAAATCATGCCTTGAAAGCTACCGAACATTGGCATATCAAAAGTCCCACATGATAACATTATACAGGAGATCTTGCACCCAGGAATCTCCCTGTCCAATATCACTCCAGAGAAGGGTATCCCCTTCCCAGCTTCCTAGGGGAGGCCCAGCACCCAGGAAACTTTCTGTGTGATAACATTATGAATATACCCCCTCATTGCTGGGGAAACTTCTTCCTAGCAACATTCTAGAAGAAGTGGGGGTGGACTTAGAGGGGAAATGGTGAGAAGTTCACCCCATTTCCATAAAATCCCCAGTCCAGGGGTCAGAGTTATGGCTCAGCAGGAAGAAGAGCTGACCTCACGAAGAGGCAACAAACCTCAGCACTGTTGGGACCAGAACACGCGGCCTCAAATTTGTTTTATTTAGGTGAGGACTGTTGAGCTAAAGGCAACTTAGAAGAAGCAGATGCAGGCCAGCTCTCTGCACTCCCTCTACTTGCTGGACACAGATTTACAAAGACTTTCTGCCCCTCCCCTCTCCCAGGGAGAACAAAAATTAACCACTAAGGACCACTTTAGACCTCCATCACTCTGGAGATGGCACCAGAGAAATCTACAATCACAAACTTCACTACCAAGCCTTGATCTGCCATTTGTTTTCCTTTCCCTAAGTCACCACCCCAGGACTCAAAGTCCTTTCCCTTTGTCTTGTTCTTCTTTAAAAATTTACTGTTCTTTGCAGATGCTATATAAGCTGGAATTCAAAGCCATCTCTTTGAGAGATGCTCATTTTCTGGGCATCTTCCATGTATGGAAGAAATAAAGTTAATGAAGTTCTTATTGTTTTTCTCTTCCTAATTTGCCTTTTGTTATGGGATCCCTTCTAACTAAAAACTTATGAAGATTTTTCCTCCCCTAAAGCATCAACATTCAACATGAACTCTAAACAAGTACTCTTGCAAGCCATTGAGATTGTGGGGTTGTTCGTTACACCATAAAGTTGATTCATATATACTGTAATTGCCAGAATTTTCCAAAGTTTTTCCCTGAAACAACTTAACCCTTTTATGTCTTCAACCTATATACTGGTGTCTCCCAAATGTATTGCTGTTTTCCGTAACTGTCTTCTGCCTATCAGAGCGGACTCAGGCAACTCAAGTTCAAGATATCCAAAAATAAGCTTACTGTCTTCCTTAAAATACTGCTTTCTCTTCCCAGCATTCCCCAAGTAGCTTGCACAATATCAATGGAATGAGTGGAAATTACACTTCTCAAAATCCCTGACCCTGTGTTTCCAGGTAGCATTGGCCACTGGCCACTTTCGGCACATGACCTAAAAGGTGGAGCTCAAGCAGAGCCAGGTTTTCTCATGCTTTGAAGGTTGGACCAGAGCACAGGCTGATGATGGTGAAGCAACACCCAGACCTGCAGCTTCTTGTCCATGGAGGAGGATGTAGGGAAGTTCAAATTTCCCCTCTGAAGGCTAAGTATTTGCATCTGCTGAAATAAATTGCCAATAAACATATTAAAGAAGAAAACACATACAAAATTATGAACATACACACATGCACAGGAGCTATACAAATATGCAACTGAAAGAAAAGCCAGTGAGGGAAATTAGAACTAAAGACACTTTTAGAGGTGGAGTAAGTGGTTTGAGGTAGCAGGGAGAGAATGAGCCTGGGACCATGGTCCTCTGGGCTCTTGAGGTGCTGTTTGACTTTCAGTCTCTTCTGGTGTGACATGAAATTGATCTCTCTTAGTTGATTAAATCTCAGTAAGAAGGTTGAAAGCAATTGTGCTCCTCTTTGACATATCCAGTCTTTTGGAAGATAAGGGAACTTTGGGGAAAACTCTTTCCTGATTTTTCTGCTCCCCAAGAGCTCCTAGCTTGATGTCCACAGGGGCATATTTCATGTAGATATCACTGAGTCCTGAGGAGGGCACCATGTTGTCCTGCAGGTCCAAGGCAAGACAAATATGCCCAAGGTCAAAGCCAGTCACCTGCTCCTCCAACATTGCAGACACATGTATGTGCATTGAGAATAGCAATGTGAGAGATGCTGGATGGGGGGGTCTAGGCACAGCATGGTTCCTGCTCAAAGGAGCAGACAGGGCAACAGTTGAACACAGAGAACCCAATGAAGGTTGAACGTGAAAGGAGACCATTCTCATTGGAGAGAAGAGGTCCAACAGCAAGCAGAACAAGCATCTGCTGGACACACAGCCAAGCAGACGGCCCTGGGCTGGTTGGCAACAGACCTGAGTCTCAGGCAATATGTGCTCAAGCACCATGGGCAACCTTGGCCCATCGCAACACCACTCAAGCCTTTTGGTTTCCCCGCTGGGTAACAAGGAGAGCAACCCAGTGATGGTTCTCCGAGGTCCATTTACGCTTGGACATAAACACTGTGATTTTTACACTTTGCAGCTTCTTCCACCAGCTGTTTTTGCATTTTCTAAAAAGAAAATCAATTTGCTTATGATTCTGTCCTTCTGTTGTGAGCCTTCCCACCACAGCCCCTCTTGTAAATCATGCAATCTGCATTTGTCACACAATGTGAAGCTAATTAAAAATGCTAAATGAGACTTTAAATGGTGTGTCTACCATGGCTTCATCTAGGCTAATGCTGGTAAGTGACTGTCACCCCCACCACTGAGTTTCCTGCCTGGGTCTCAGACCCACACTGTCATTAACAGCAATTAGCAGGCATGGTACTGACCATGGGTAAAAGGTGCATGATGATTGCCAAGCCCACTGAGTGTGGAAGAGTCCTGGAGCCTGGTGTGTTGGTTGCCTCCCACACAGCCCCACAACCAGACAAATTTTCATTAGCATAACTTCAAATGTCTAGTACCCACTTCAGCTGCTAATGAATTTAATGAAAAATGCCCTCTGGCAGTTCTCTCAAAAATCCTCTTCATTTTATGGAAAAGATGTTCAGAATTATACAAGAAAAATCACAGCTACAAAAAGGAAGCAGCAATGGAACAATATCAATCCCTGTGAATTTAACCAAAAGAAAGACCAAAAAAAGCACAAAAACTGCAGCTGACACTCAGCGGTGTCTGATTCTGAACACAGCCTCTTCCACAGCATCTGTGATGTCTCTCACAAGCTGTCTCCCATCTCCCAGTCTGCTTCTGGGCCGCCTCTGCCCTCACCCTGCTGGGCTTTGATTTGAGGCATCTGCTGCTCAGTGCCTGCCACTCTGCCCCCATTTCTTTCCTCCATTTGCCTCACCCTGTGGCCATACCAGCCACAGGCAAGGATCTGCACGCCAGGGGCTCACTCATCTGTTTGCCCAGCACTGACCTCATCTGTAGCCTTCAGACCGGTTGACCTCCCACCCTGCCCTACCTCAGCCTCTCGTCTTGGACAGGTTGTACAAAATACTACAAACTCAACACATTTAACTGATCCCATTCTGAATCCCATACCAGCTATATCCTTCTCCAGTGTCTTCATCCCAGTGGAATCTCCATCAGTCAGTTATACAAGCCAGGACCTGAGAATATTTATAAATTTCCCTTCTCCTTCCACATTCCATAGCCAGCCAGTCCATCATCACATCAACAGATATCGGCCTGTAAGTCACATATATATCTAATTTTTGTTCCAATTATAAGTGATAAATACACATCATTTTCAAGAAAACACAAAATCTCAAAAATTGGCCATGTGTAAGTCCCCAAAACAACAAAATCCTTGAAGCAGAAACTACATGGACCATAGTTATTAGCTACAATGCAGTAAAAGTTGACACTGACCACAAAACAGTAAGATTTTAGAAAAACCTATTAACTCTAAAAAGAAAAAGAGAAAATATTTGTTAATCTTAAAGTAGAAGGAAATCAAAATTAAGATATTTACAGAAATAATAGTAATAGGACTATATAAACAAATCTACATGTATGGCCAAAGAGGCTCTAAGAGGAATATTCATAGCCTTGAAGGCCATGAAAAAATTATAAGTAAATAAGTCAAGCTTTTAATTCAAGAATGTAGACTTTTTAAAAGGCATTAACAAAATAAACTCAAAAGTATAACAAAAAGTATAAGTCTCTACCTGATCCTACAACTAGAGAAAGGAACACATGAAGACAACCAACCAATGAATGCCAACTTTATTTAGAAATGTAGATATAAAAATCATAAATACAATACATGCAAATCAGAGCCAGCATTTACCAAGTACAGTACACTTTATCCCTGAACTGCAATCCTGTTTCAAGTTATGTGTTGCCTCTTTCCCCTTGTTGGACCACATTCCTAAGGTTACAGTGTGAGCATGAGTCCAAAGAGCCAGATGTCGAGGTTTGAATGCAGAAGTGACCCATGCAAGAAGGCTGCCCCCCACCTGAACATTCAACTCCACAAGCTCCGGGTCCCCACATCTTTATAGTCAGTGCTTGCAGAATGGAGGAATAAACACTAATGTGAGCTGGTCAATGAAGTTATACTGTTTCATACTTGCAGTTTTCTTCATTAGGCAAAAAGTCTTCTGCTTTCCCCTTAAATGTGAGGTGAGGAATATTAACATTTTTTTAATAAGGAAATCGAGTCTGGATGGAACACAAGGCTTACCTTGGACCACCTCATGTCCAGGTCCTCCAGGCAAAATAATATTTTGCTTTTTCTACTCCTGTGCTTTCTACAGAGTTCCCAGGGAGGAAAAATAGAGCCAACTCCTGGAGAAGGTCGCTCTTTGGTATGCGTGTTTAGAAATGCTCCTTGGGAGTCACATTGTACATTAGCACATCCAAGGTCCAGAGAAGGCCTATAAAATGAAAACCTCTTTAGCATTCTCCAAAGCTATTAAAATATCAGTTGACTCTCTTTTTCTGCAATATCCACCAATATCATGGAAAAAACATACAGCAATCTCTCCTGCACTAAAAGCGAAACTCACTCACCTTGAAATATTAGTGGTTAACAGCTTGATTGCTTCTCCCAGCCTGGATATTTAGCATTTCAACTACCCAATGAAACCAGCAACTCTCTAATGGGAGAAAGTAGAATCAGCTGACTCAGCAGGAGGTAATTTTCTTTCTTTCTTTCTTTCTTGCTTTCTTTCTTCCTTTCTTTCTCTCTTTCTTTTTTTTTTTTTTTTTTTTTTGGATCAATGCTCCCAGAAATGTTTACCCACCACAAGGAAGTCCTGGTAATCAGTTTTGGGCAGCAAAGAACTGGGGTGAAGTGAACCACCCAGGAGAGAGAATGAAGAAGGAGCAAGGGAAAGAAATCAGGACAGATGGAGGGATGGTCCATTTGTCCTTCACCAAGTCTTAACCCGTGGGGCTTCAGATTCCTCATGTGTAAAATAAGGAAAGATTCTCCATTCCATGCTGGTGTCCACAGGTGCAGTGCTCAGTAAGTGTACATGAAACATCAGTTCTATAGAAGAAACAGGCCTTGTCCCCAAGAAGCTTCAGCCTAGAAAAGAGAAGAGTCAGGAGTGAAGACTAATGCTGTGGGAACCAGCAGAACACCACAGGCAGCCAGAGCTCCAACAGGTGGTCCTGAGCTCTACCCACGGGCACCTCCTAGGTGGATGCCTGGCTGTGGATTTGTGGTACAGGTGGACAAAGTGATGGCGCCAGTCTCATTTTAGAAAACTCAAAAGAAGACAAGAAAGTAGAAAAGAACCCTTTGTGCTGGCTGCAGAGTTGGCATCCATGGTGTGGATCACCTTTGGTGTGTGCAGCTTTCCTTCATGAGCATGCTGCATAGCCAGCCTTTCACGGAGCTGGGCATCAGTCTGAGGCCAGAATACAGCCCTTGCATTCCATAGTCCCCATCTGCTGTGGCTTAATAGCATCTTGACTTGAAATAGTTTTGCCTCAGAGTGCATTCCTCCTCACTTCTCAAGCGTGCACCTCTAAAAGGAGTTCCACTGCTCTAGCCATAAAGCAACATCAGAGAGGTGATATGTTGATGACCCTGATTTGATCAAACCACGTGGTATACGTGTGTTGAAAAGTCACACTGGAAGCCATAAGTGTCTGCAATTGCTGTGAATTTTAAAACAGTTGTATACACATGAGTTTGAAAATTGAGTTCTGTTCCCAAAGTACTAAAATTATGTCCACTGTCAATTCTGCTTTCCTGTTGACAGGAAGAAATGTTGAACAGGAGGAGAAAGTGGGCATTATAGAGCGAAATGCACTCTTGTGGAAGCCTCAACTTCTCCAAGCCTTCTCTTGTCTATAGAGTCAGATGCATAGGTCTCTCCTTCCTACCCATCAAGTCCCTATAAGGAAATATGAAGACACATGTAATGGCCTTTTAATGTGTAAGTCATCACATAAAGGGAAAATGGCTTTTCTTATTATCTAAACAGAGAAATTAATGTGTCTGCATGGATGGCACCTTGTATTATTTTCACTAAGTAGCATTAAATTAATTGGGTATGAATAATTAAATACCTGTCATTGTTCAGGGCCTGGAAAAGGAGCAGGTCTGGGAAGTTGAGAGAGACCGTAAGTGTGGTTGATGAAGATGTCAGGAAGGGCACTGCTGTGCAGACCTGAATAGAGGAGATGGAAGTTATGGAGCAGGTGGGACCACAGAGGGCGCCAGAGGCCCAGCTCCTGGACAGCTCATGCAGCCCTAGCACCTTGCCTTCAGTCTCAACTGAGAAATTGCTCCCACTTCCCCTTTTGTAAAGATGTATTTTATTTATTTTAAAGGCACAGAGAGAAAGAGAGAATGAATCTTCCTTCCACTGGTTCACTCCCTAAATGGCTGCAACAGCCAGGGATATGCCAGCCAAAGTCAAGATCCTGGAATCTATCTGGCTGTACCACATGGGTGGCAGGGGTCCAAGCACTTAGGTTATCATCTGCTGCTTTCCCAGATGCATCAACAGTGGATTGAAAGAAGACTAGCTGGAACTCAAACTGGTTTTCCCATATTGGACACCAGTGTCTCAGGTGGCAGATTAACTGCTGTGCCAGAACACTGGCTCCTTCTTTCACTTTCTAACCAATGGCCATTTGTCCAATCACTCTCCTGTTTCAGTGAAATTGTCCATTGAGATTCCCCTCTCTCTTGATTTTTCAGTCGGTCCCTCTATCCTTGCTGGAACAGCCTCATCAGCAGAGAAACCTGCCCTGAAACCTCCTGCAAAAAAAAAAAAAAAAAATCCTTTTAGACACAGATGTTCCTGTCCTAACCATGGCGGTACATCCCAATAAGCCCAGCATAACTGAAAAATAGTCCACCTTCAATGTGTATGAATACCCTCAACTTCAGAACATTCTAGCAAAGAAGTACTCTGTACCTCGTGCCTGTAGGGCAGGTGGGAGCTGCTCCCCACCACTGACCAGCACTGCAAGAAAGGATCAGACCCCACATCACCGACTTGGGGAAAAGATCTAAATTCAACGTCCCAAGTGCAATTTCTACTAAACACATATCACTTTCACACTGTGACAAGGTAAAAAAAAAATTCTAAATCCAACTTCCCTAACTCAGGGGTCCTCATACACTCCCTCATTTCTCTAATCTATTTTTTCACAGCAAAAGCTTTCAAAAGATCTGTGTGTTCTCTCGGCCTCTACTTCCTGCCTCCCACTTACTCTCCAGCTTTCTCCCAGAGAGCCCTGGCAGCAGCACAGGAATGCCTGTGACTCTGTAGGAGCCTCTCCCAGTGCTGGAAGCCAGTGGAGATGCTGTTCTCCTTAAACCCCGCCTTCTCTTGACTCTCTCCTCCCCCTCACTCAGGGCACACGCTCCTCCTCCGTGTCCTTTCCATTTTCTTAGCACCTGCTCTCCGGTTCCCTTTGCCTGCAGCATGGCTGCTGGCCTCCCTCAGGACGGGCGCACACACAGAAGCCTTCCCTGACCGCAGGTCCTAGAGCAGCCCTGTTTTAATGCTCTGTCCCATAACCTGTTTATCTCCATCATAGCACAATATGCAGCTCTCCTGGGCGTATCTTTCTCAGTTGTTTATAATCTGTCTTCTTACTAGGCTATAAACCCCATGAAGACAGAAGTCTTGCTTGTCTCACTATCTGTCCCTCTTTGATATGGCACAGAAACATAATAAACATTTGAGTGGATGCCTAAATGTATTCATTTTATTTTTTTATTTGGTAAAGCTCAAAGAGTCACATATCTGTCAGCATAAGCCAGGTTTAGCTACAGTAACAAACAGCCCCCAAAATGTCTGGGGCTTAAAACAATAAAAGTTGATGTTGCCAATACCAGAAATCCACCGTGGGTTAGCCAGTGAGTTCGGTTCATTGTCATTATATCAGCAGTTTGGTGAATAAGACAGATACCAAGTCAGAGAGGGAGAAGAGAATTCTAGAGGGTCACAGGACAGCAGGTGAATGTCCCAAGCACAACATGATACACGTCACTTCCACTCGCAACTCACTGCACCAATCTAACCACAGAGCCTCCCTGAAACTGAGAAGACGAGGAAGAAGAGCCTTCATGTGCCCAGAGGGAAAGGCAAGCCAGCCATCACAGCACCGGGACTGCCACAGTCACTGAAGGCAGACGGGGGAGGGCTCAGTGAAGAGGTGAGAGGATGACCAGAAAACATCTCCAAGGCAGGGGTGGCCAGCAGTGCCCAAGCCTGCAGGAGGTCAGAAAGGACCCATTGCACTGTGCAACTAAGCAGTGACTCCAGCACATGACTGTCCAGTGCTCTGGGGATGTGGTGGAAGCCAAACCCAGTGGGCTGAGCAGAAGAGAGAAGTGAAGAAGAGTAAGCATGAAAAGAGGCAATGATTTCAGGAAATGTGGTGGCCACAGAGAGACTGAGGTGGTAGCTTGGAGAGACATCAAGTCAGCAAGATAATATTCTGAGGTCAAGAGACAAGCATGGATGCAAGGGATGACGGGACGAGTTTAGGAGTACGGGTGAGTTAAAGACTTCAAAGAGGAAATAAACAGAATAAAGGAAGGGCTGGCAACTCTACCAGGGACCTTCAGGTGGGATGGAAAGAGGACAGCGGGCGAGGGGCAATGAGCCTCAGGCGGGAGTGGGCTGGGGTTGGGACCAAGATCCTCACAGCTCAGTGGGAACTCTGACAGCTACTGCATGTCTTATCAGTTATTTCAGGATTATTATCCTACATTCTGCCTACTCAACAAGATCAGAAACTGCAGCTGTGGGAGGGAGGCCTGGATGACAATCACTGTTAGTGTAATTATTACCCCCACTAAGATGGAAAGATTTTTTTTAAAGGGTACAGTCAGCAGCAGTCAGAGCACATGTGCTTGGTTAACTCGGGGAGAGGCAGGAGGGCACACATGTCAGGAACATGATGGATGGGGCGACCATAAAAGTCAATCTCCATGACTGGCAGATTGGGCGGGTGTGGTCAGTGTAGATCCGCCCACCAGCAAAGAGGTCAACCTGAAGGCTGGCAGTGAGGAGCAGCTGAGTCCTGCTTGGCCATGAGTCAAGGATAAGGTGACTCTGATACCTAGGCAGGTAACAACACTGTTTTGTAGAGACAGAGAGAGATAGGCAGAGAGATCGCATCCACTGGTTCAGTCCCCCAGATACCTTCCATAGCCAGGGTGGAGACAGACTGAGGCCTAGAGCTGGGAATTCCATTCCAGTCTCACACACAAGTGGCAGGGGTCCAAGCACTTCAGCCATCATCTGCTGCTTTGCAGGATGCATTAGCAGGAATCAGAGTAGAGGGGGCTGAGCTGGCACTCTGCTATGGGATGTGGGTATAATAAGTAGTGACTTAATCCATGGCACCATATTGCCAGCCCCTGGGATTGCACTTTGTCTCTGTAATCTTCCTCCTCTGAGGTTGATAGGCACTATGAAGCTTCCAATGCTAGCTCTACCTCAGACAATTACATTATACAACCCAGAAACGATTTTTAAATTAAACATATTCCCCAACCCCTATGTTAGGTAGATTTTTCTAATAGTACTAACAGTGGACTGTTCCAAGATTCAAGGGCTTTAAAATGGGACAGAACAGCACATACTACTTGCCCAAGCCCCGTGCTAGGTGTACTATGGATGCAATCCCATCTCATGTCTTTAATGAGCTACTGAAATCAGGATTAATATTTTACTGAGTTCAATTTTTAAAACTAATGAATGTAACAGACTTTAATAATAAAACCACATCATACGTCAGTGACAACACCTGATGACATTTACTACCGTTCCATGATTGAAAAAATAATAATAAAATGGGACTAGAAGAGAATTCCATCAACATGTTCAAGGACATTTATAAAAAGCCCACAACTGGGGCTAGCACAGTGGCATAGTGAGTAAAGCCACCACCTGCAGTGCTGGCATCCCATATGGGCACTGGTTCAAGTCCTGGCTGCTCCATTTCTGATCCAACTCCCTGCTAATGTGTCTGGGAAAGCAGTGGAAGATGGCTCAAGTACTCGGACTCCTGCACCCACATGGGAAACCCAAAAGAAACTCCAGGCTCCTGGCTTCAGATCAGCACAGCTCTGGACTTTGCAGCCATTTGGGGAGTGAACCAGGAAATGAAAGATATTCTCTCTCTCTCTCTCTCTCTCTCTCTCTCTCTATATATATATATATATATATACATATATATATATATATATATATATATCTTTCTCTCTGCCTCTCTGTAACTCTGCCTTTAAAATACATAAATAACTCTTTCTTAAAAAGCCCATTGTTAACATCATATTCAGTGATGAAAGACTAAAAGCTTTCCTCCTAAGATCAGGCCTGGCACCGTGGCTCACTTGGTTAACCTTCCACCTGCAGCGCCAGCATCCCATATGGGCACCAGGTTCTAGTCCCAGTTCCTCCTCTTCCAGTCCAACTCTGCTGTGGCCCGGGAGTGCAGTGGAGGATGGCCAAGTGCTTGGGCTCCTGCACCTACATGGGAGACCAGGAAGAAGTACCTGGCTCCTGGCTTCGGATCGGCGCATCACCAGCCATAGCGACCATTTGGGGAGTGAACCAATAGAAGGAAGACCTTTCTCTCTTTCTCACTGTCTATAACTCTACCTGTCAAATAAAAATAAATAAATAAAAAATAATGCTTGCTCTCCCCATTGCCATTTAACACTGCACTAAAAGAACTAGCCAGAGCAATCAAACAAGAAAAATAAATAAATAAAAAACATGTAAACCATAAAAGAACAAAACTATTTCTATTTACAGATGACATGATCTTATATGTACAAAAAAGTACCAAGAATACACATACACACACCGACATGCACACATCCCACTAGAACTCATCAACAAATTCAGTTGCAAGGTACAAAGTCAATGCACAAAACCTATTGTGCTTCTATACACCAACATTAAGAAGCCTAAAAAAGGAAATTAAGAGGACCATTCCATTTATAATAGCATCCAAAAAAATAAAATGCCAAGCAATAAATTTAACCAAGGTAGTGAAAGGTTTCATTGAAATCCATAAATATTACTGAAAGAAAGTAAAGAAGACCTAAATGATTAGAAAGATATTCCCTGTTCATGGAATGGAATGTTTTATATTGTTAGATAGCAATAAACCTCAAAATGTCCTAGGATTCAATGCAACCCCTATGGCATTTTTTACAGAAATTCTGCAGTATACCCTAAAGTAGGTAGCAAAAATAATTTGCAGCCAAGTTGGAGAGCTCATATTTCCTGTACTAATCTGACAGGGCTGCCACAGAAAAATCCCACAGACTGGCTGCCTTCAACAACAGAAATGTATTTGAGTTCTGCAGGCTGGAAGTCTAAGATCCAAGTGTCAGCAGAGTTGGTGTCTTGAGGCTTCTCTCCCTGTCTTGCAGATGGCCACCTTTTCCCTGTGCTTTCACATGGCCATGCCTCTAAGGTGTCAGTGTCCTTATCTCCTCTTCTTATCTGGATTCCAGTCCTTTGGATTAGGACCACCCTCATGACTCCCTCTTAATGTGATTATCCTTTTAAACCAGTCATATTCTGAGATACTAGAGATTAGGATTTCAGCACATAAATTGGGAGGAGGAGGAGAGACACAATTCAACCATTCAATGTCCCAATTTCAAAACTTAGTCCAAAGCTATAGTACTCAAAATATTATGATACTGATAGAACAAAGGTCAATGGAAGAGAATTAGGAGTCCAAAAGTAAATTTATGTATCTGGAGTCAATTCATTTTCAGCAATGGTGTGAAAATATTCAGTGTGAATCTCTTCAAAAATGGTGCTGGGACAACTAGATATTCAGAGGCAAAACAATGAATGTGAATCCTTACTTCACACTGGAAACTTACATAAATCAACCAAATAGATAAAAGACCTAAATATAATAGATATATTATATGGAAGAAAACATAGCAAGAAACCTCCACAACCTTGGATTTAGCAACGATTTCTTGAATATAACATGGAAAGCACTCACAAGAGAGAAAACAGTAAATGAGGATATCAGCAAAAATTAAAACTCACGTTTCATAGAACACTATCAAGGAGATAAAAGAGAAGAAAATATTTGTAGATCACCTATCTGATAGAAGTCTCATATTCAGAATATATAAACTATATAAACACAAAGGACAGTTAAAACATGAGCACACAGCTTGAATAGCCACTTCCCTAACAGTATACACAATAGAAAACCAGCTAGAAGAATTCCAAGGTGGCAGAATAGGGAGAGAGTTTACTGCTCTAGTCTAGGGGAAGATTGTTAAAAAAAAAAAAAAAGGAGGGAAAGAAAGTGAAGTGCAATCCCAGGGAAGAGTTAGGGAGAAGACAGCAGAGGAAACTCCATGCAAATTAGAGGGACACTGGATCTATGTGGAGGATGTGGATGTGCACAACTCAGGACCCCAGCAGCCGAGAGCCTCAGCACCAGCAACAGCCCAAGCCACTGGGGATAAAGCTGCGGGAAAAGCCTGGCGTGAGTCCAGCTTGGAGCCCTACAGGGGATAGTGTACCTGCAAAGCTACAGGGGAAAAAGGGGGCACGTTTCTCTCTCCCTGACCACCCAGCAACAGAGTTCTGGTTACTAGCCAAGAGAGGGCGGATGCCATTTTGGACATGTGTAACAGCTGCAAAAGCTTGTATCCATGCCTAGCAACAAACTGAGAGGAGATGCAGGAGTCTGGGAGAACTGACAGGGGGTCCATGACTGTGGGAGCCTGGTGTGCTGGGACTGTGCAAACACTGTGGCTGTGTGGGAGGGCACAGGATGTGGCTGAGACTTTGGGCAATCACTGTGGGTGTTCCTCACGTTCGGAGCTCCCTCATTCCTGGGTGAGGGTCGTTGCTGTGGGATCCGTGCTCACACCGAGGACTGCACGGATCCTGGGTGTGAGCACGGATCCCTTATGTGGTTCTTGTGGCAGCACAGATGAATATTGTACACACTGGGGCTAGTGTCCAGGCATTGGTCTCCTTGAAGGAGAGGAGGTGAGTGTGAGACTATGCCAACTAAGCTGATCAAAGTTTCCTCTTATAAAGAGAGGGAGAGATTTAACATGCCCAATTTGGGTGTCACCTTGGACACTCCCCCCACCCTGGAGCACTGAACAGAGCTCCCTGATCACCCAGTGCATGCCCCTGGGTATTCACTGGAAGATCAGACATTTCAAAGACATTTCAAAGACAAAAGCCATCACAGGGAAAAACAAATATCTCCACAGATGCCTAAAAAAATAAACACAGCAATTCAAGAAATAAGCATAAGGAAGGCAGCACGATACCCCCAAAGGAACACAACACTTCAATACTATATTGTGAAGATGAAGAGACTGAAGAAATGCCAGAACCTGAACTCAAAAATTGATCATAGGATTATTCAGAAGTCATCAGGAGCAAAACCACAAATTAAAGAAATCTGTAGATGATATGAATGAAAAATTTTCCCATGAAATTGAGATTTTAAAAAGAAACCAAAATAAAATATTGGAACTTTGATATACAACATGCGAGGCTACAAAGTGAGTCTCAGTAAATTAAAAAAAATCAAAATCATATCATGAATCTTCTCTGACCACAATGGAGTGAAGTCAGAAATCAGCAACTCAAGAATCTCTAGAACCTATGCAAACACCTGGAGACTGAACAACTTGCTCCTGAATGAACAATGTGTCATAGTAGAAATCAAAAGAGGAACCAAAAATGTCTGGAGGAGCCTGTACTGTGGCGTAGTGGGTAAAGCCACCTCCTGCAATGCCAGCATTCCATATGGTCACCGCTGCTCCACTTCTGATCTAGCTATCTGTTCTGGCATGGGAAAGCAGTAGAAGATGGCCCATGTCCTTGGGCCCCTGAACCCGTGTGGGTGACTGGAAGAAGCTCCTGGCTCCTGGCCTCGGACTGGCATAGTTCCAGCCATTGCCACCATCTGGGGAGAACTCTCTCTCTCTTCTCTCTCTCTCTCTCTCTCTCTGCCTCTCCTTCTCTCTGTGTGTAACTTTGACTTTCAATAAATAAATAAATCTTTAAAAAAAAGTCTTTAAATGAATGAAGACAACAATACAACATATCAAAACTTATGGGGTTCAGCAATAGCAGTGTTAAGAGTAAAGTTTATAGCAATTGGTACCTACATCAAGAAATTGGAAAGACATCAAATAAATGAGCTATCAATTCATCTCAAGGACCCAGAAAAACAATGGCAAACCCAAAATTAGTAAGAGGAAAGAAATAATTAAAATTAGAAAGTAAACAAAATTGAAACCCAAAAAAAGACAAAAGATCAGCTAAATGAAGAGCTCCTAAGTAATGAAAATAGGAATTTATGGGCCGGCGCCGTGGCTCAACAGGCTAATCCTCCGCCTTGCGGCGCCGGCACACCGGATTCTAGTCCCGGTCGGGGCGCCGGAGTCTGTCCCGGTTGCCCCTCTTCCAGGCCAGCCCTCTGCTGTGGCCCAGGAGTGCAGTGGAGGATGGCCCAAGTGCTTGGGCCCTGCACCCCATGGGAGACCAGGAAAAGCACCTGTCACCTGGCTCCTGCCATCGGATGAGCGCGGTGCGCCGGCCGCAGCGCGCCGGCCGCGGCAGCCATTGGAGGGTGAACCAACGGCAAAAGGAAGACCTTTCTCTCTGTCTCTCTCTCTCACTGTCCACTCTGCCTGTCAAAAAAAAAAAAAAAGAAAATAGGAATTTATGCATAAATTTGTACATAGGTTCCATAGCAACACTATTCACAATAAAGAGAATGTTTAAAACAACCCAAGCCTCTCTCAGTGAATGAATGGATCAATACAATGTAGTCTGTCTGACTGCACTGACAATCTTCCACCATTAAAAGGTACCAAGTACCAGTGCCTGCTACAGTGTGATGAGTCTTGAAAATACTATATTAAGTGAAGGCATACTGAGCAAAAAGAACACATGTGATTCCATTTACGTGAAATTTCCAAAATAGGCAAATCCATAGAATTGGAAATGGATTAGCGATTGCCAGGAGCTGAGGGGAGGTGAGAATAGGGAGTTTCTACTAAATGGGTCCAGGATTTCATTTGGGATGATGGAAAAGTTCTGGGATTAGATAGAGGTGATGGATGCACAAGATGAGCATTGCACTTAATATCACTGAATTGAATGTATTAAAATGGCAAATTACTGTAATGTGTATTTTACCATAATTGAAAATGAGAGAAAAATACACAAGATATGAAAAGTGATTAAATAACTCTTTTAAAAATAAAAGACATAATAATGAAAAATTCAATGGATATTTGAAACAGCAGTGTTTGCAACTAAAAAGAAAATGTGTGAATTAATTACAGAACTGAAGTGATATGCCACGATGCAATTGGAAATAGATGGAAAATATAACAAGAAATGAATCCAATAAATTAGTAGTTTTAGCAAATATCTAATTAGAAGTCCAGAAATAGATACGAGGTAATTGAAAAGAATCACTGTTTAAGGGTTGGAGAATGGTAGTTTTCTAGAACTGATTAAACACATGACACCAAAGACTGAGAAATCATAATATATCCCCAAGTTGGATAAACAAAAATATCAGAAGGAAACACCATTAAGAAATCTCAGAATAACAAAGAACAAAAAGAATATCATATAGGGAAGAGTACTGAGTTATAAAAACAGATGAGGGGCCGGCACTGTGGTGTAGCAGGTAGTCGCCGCCTGCAGTGCCGGCATCCCATGTGGACACTGGTTCAAGTCCCAGCTGCTCCACTTCCGATCCAGCTCTCTGCTATGGCCTGGGAAAGCAGTGGAAGATGGCCTAAGTCCTTGGGCCCTGCACCCGCGTGGAAGATCCAGTAGAATCTCCTGGCTCCTGGCTTCAGATTGGCACAGCTCCAGATGTTGCAACCAATTGGGGAGTGAACCGGCAGATGAAAGACCTCTCTCTCTCTCTCTCTCTCTCTCTCTCTCTGCCTCTCCTCTGTGTAACTCTAAGTTTCAAATAAATGAATAATTCCTTTCAAAAAATGAAATTTTGTCATTTGCGACATGAACAAGCTTGGAGGGCACTGTATTATGTAAAATAAACCAGCACAGAAAGACAAATATTGCATGATGTTACTCATATGTGGAATCTAAAAAATACGATCACATGTGAGCAGAGTAGAATAGTGGCTGCCAGTTATCTATTCAACTTATTGAATAGATAACAACTGATTTTTTTTCTTTCTCCCTTCGCAGCACTTCTCACAACTCATTATCCAGAAGTAGTCATGTGGCCCAAACTCCAGAAAGAGGACAGTGTCACTCTAAGTTCCCACAATCATGGTGAACACAGCAGTAACTACTATACTCACTATAACATTTAGACTGGCCATTATTTACCTAAAAATGCTGAATATCAACCATCAACTGGCTTTACTATTTTCTTAATAGTGCTGCTATCAACCTAACTGTGGAGGTGGGTAAGGAGGAGGAGGTGAAAGGGATGCAAAGAATGAGGAACGGCTAATCATGAATATGGAGTTGTAGTGAGATACCAGTAATAAGATGTACTGTTCTTTGTTGTATTGTAGGATGACTATAGTCAATAATAACATAATGGGCCAGCGCCGCGGCTCAATAGGCTAATCCTCCGCCTGCGGCACCGGCACACCGGGTTCTAGTCCCAGTCAGGGTGCCGGATTCTGTTCAGGCTGCCCCTCTTCCAGGCCAGCTCTATGCTGTGGCCCGGGAGTGCAGTGGAGGATGGCCCAAGTCCTTGGGCCCTGCACCCGCATGGGAGACCAGGAGAAGCACTTGGCTCCTAGCTTCGGATCAGCACGGTGCGCCGGCCGCAGCAGCCATTGGAGGGTGAACCAACAGTAAAGGAAGACCTTTCTCTCTCTCTCTCTCTCTCACTGTCCACTCTGCCTCTCAAAAAATAAATAAATAAATAACATACTGTATATTTCAAAACTAGCTAGAAGAGAGAATTTTCAATGTTTCATCACAAATAAACTATGAATCTTTGTGGTAATGGGTATGCTAATTATCAATTTGATCATCACACAATATATGAAGTACATGCAAAGTTTTTGGAAGAAATAGAATTAGAAGATGAGTTTATTTTGGAGCAAAAAAATTGAAATCCAAACATACCTTTTCATCATGTGCCTTTTCCATGAACTTTCTGAAGACCAGTTATTCACATACATGGAAACATCATGGGAAACAACTAAACTTACGCAGTTGTTTTCGTCAATCAAAAATAAAAATGTAAAAGATGCTAAAAATAGCATGAGTGACAAAAGGGGATTACTTACAAAGAAACGCAGTCAGGTTGATAGCAGCACTATTAAGAAAATAGTAAAAGCCAGTTGATGGTTGATATTCAGCATTTTTAGGTAAATAATGGCCAGTCTAAATGTTATAGTGAGTATGGTAATTACTGCTGCTGTTCACCGCGATTGTGGGACCTTAGAGTGACACTTACTGTCCTCTTTCTGGAGTTTGGGCCACATGACTATTTCTGGATAATGAGTTGTGAGAAGAAGTGCTGCGAAGGGAGAAAGAAAAAAATCAGTTGTTATCTAGTCAATAAATTGACTAGATAACTAATAACCATCCCGATGAGAACTCATCAGATCCAAATGGTTTCATGGGTGAATTCTACCAGGTAATTAAAGAAAAAATGAAACAAATTATCCACAATCTCTTGCAGAGAGTAGCAGAGGAAACACTTCTTAACTTGTTCCATGAGGCCAGAATTATGTTAATTTATGCCCAAATTAAAGATATTACAAAAAGGAAAACTACACACTAGTATTTCTCATGAACATTGGTGCAAAAATCCTCAATAAAATATTAGAAAATTGAATCTAAAAATATATAAAAAGACATATGTATCCTGTCGAGTGGAATTTATTCCAGATGTGAAAGGCTGTTTCTACATTTGGCTATCAATTAATGTAATCCACCACATCGGCAGGCTAAACACGAAAAATCACTGAGCTCTTTACTTAGTATAAGGATAATCTTATGTGTATAAAGTTAATTGAAAAATAGATCTTTGTAAGAAATAGAATGAGAATAGGAAGGAGGAAGAAGGATGGAAGGTAGGGTGGGAAGAATCACTATGTTTCTAAATTTGTATATATGAAATGTGTGAAGTTTGTATACCTTAAATTGTTTTGTAAAGATGAATATCACATGGTCTTGTTGATTAATGCAGAAAAACAGTGCTAACAATACAAAGAGTGAAATATTGACACATACAACATTATGGATGAATGTCAAAAACAGTATTCAAAGCAAAAGGACCCAGAGACAAAGGATTCCATTTATGTGAAACCCTAGAAAAAGCAATTATATCCTGATCATAGAAATCAAGTCAGTACCTGCCTTGGTAAGAGGTTGCTCTGGTTTTAATGGGATTTGGCTCCTCAGCTCATAGACATTTACACCCCACTCATAAGTCCATGGTACTGAGAGGGTGAAAACTTAATCTAATTGCAGTGTTTAGAAGGCATGCCTTGGCGAGAGGCTCTTTCATAACTGGGGACATGCTCACAGAAGGTAGCTCTCCAGAAGTGAGTTGAGTCCACCCATTCTCATGCTACTTCCTGAATTTCCATGTGATCCTTCCCATCCTTGCACTTGCCTCTTAGCCTGGGATGTTTTGCACAACCTTGGAACTCTAGCAGTAAGAGCATTATTGCCGCATGCCCAACCAATGAGGCCACCCAATCTTGTATTGCATGAATTTCCAAAATCAGATGCTGAAATAAATCTCTTCTTTCATAGGTAGCTTGTTTTAGGCATTTCATTTCTGACTAATACAGAAGTATTAACTGAGAAAGGACATCAGCCTGCTTTCTGAAGCAAAAGAAGTGTTTTCTGAGTATATCATGATAGAGCTGTAGGTTATACAGGCTTGTGAATCTGCTAAACTTCATCAACTGTATATTGAAGTTCTATACATTTCACCATGTGAATTATTGCTCAATAAAATAAATGCTTCATAAAGAAAAAATAATAGGCATTTTATAATGAAATGTTAATGGATGTTTGTGCGTAATATTTTAGCTATTGAAATCAGGGAATTTTTTTATTGACTAGTACATTCTGAACACTTAAACTAGTAGCTGGGATAGAAAAGCTCTCAGTAATTACCTGTTGAAGGAATGAATGGGAATGTTCTACAGTATCCATCAAATTATCTTCAGTTCCCTGAACACCATTCTACTTACTAAGTAGGAATAATGGTTCCTTCTTCATATGATTACTCTGTAAAGTGAGTGGGATCATATTATATGAAGTGCTCCTTTAACGTGGCTTTAGTGGTCGTGACCGTGGTAGCAGTGGTGGTGGTGATCATGGTAGTGGGGATGGCAGCGTTGGCTGTGGTCATGGTGATGATGGTAGTATTATAATGGTGATGCTGATGGTGGTGGTGGTGGCGATGGTGGTGGTGGTGATGGTTATGTTGGTGGTGATAATGGTTATGTTGGTATTGGTGATGATGGTAGTGATGAGGGTCGTTGTGATGATGGTGTTAATGATGGTGGGGGTAGTAGTGATAATGATGTTGGTGGTGATGATGGTAATGATGGTAGTTGTGATGGTGATGGTTATGATGGTGGTGATGGTAGAGGTAATAGTGGTGATGAGGGTGTTGATGGTGGTGGTGGTGGTGGTGCTGCTGGTGGTGGTGGTGATGGTAATGGTCATCTCTGATTAAGACTGTGTTGAAAATTGTTGAAGGTGTTGAAAGTGTAACTTCCTAATAAATGAAGCCTTCATTTTGGGAAAGGAAAAAAGTTTTTTCCTTCCATTTCTGTTCTGTAAGTGGGTCTCTATGCACAAATTCACAAGACTAATGGGAAATGATGGCACTGTTATGAAATCTCTGTAAGATAATTGGGAATCTGCCTTGATCTTCTGCCCTCACTCCACAGTGAAAGAAGAAAGAAAATGCGCTTGAATATATTTTGTATTCTCTTTAGGGCTCTTGTGTTAGCAAGATGAATAATGTACTTCAATTTACACAATATGTAAATTAATATGCTATAGTCCTTGAAAAATTCAAATCAATTTTTGAAAATTAAATTCTGTTTTAAGTTTACTTAAAGAGCTAGCTATTTATGAATAATTCTTGTTTCTTTTAGAAAAGATCCAATTTTCACATGGCATATTTAGTTAAGGAAAGGGACAGCTTTTGAGTCTTCATTATGAGTTCTTTCTGTACCTGGGATGGGCACCAGAGAGGAGCAAACAGGTGCATGGCCCTGCCTTGGCCCTGTGGAGCTCCCACATCCATCCGTGTTAGCTCTTGAGCTGACACTTGATGGTTTTGTACTTTCCCAGGAGCTACCTGTGCTCCCATCAGTGGAGGTTCCTCAGAAGATGGTCCTGTTGTGAAAAAAAATCAATATGAGGATCTCACATATTAACTTATTGGGGACTCATAAAAGATCCTTAGGGTAGGAAAGTCAAGGACTATTGGAATTATCATTATTATTATCATTGTCATTGAATAAATGAACCTAGTGGAGCAGACCTAAGCCCATCCAAATCCCTAACCCCAAAGCTAGTGGCTTTCACCTCCCACCCACAGCTGCCTGCCTGGTCCACTGGTCCCTGCTTGGGAGGTACACCAGCTATACCACCACTGCCCTGCCTAATCCCTGGAGATGTGGCCTCACATAAACACCCTCAGTTACAGGCCAGGCACACATGTCCCTTTTCCTCCAGAATCTTTAGATGAAATAAACTAAAACTAAAACATCAAAGAATATTCAGTTCCATTCAACTGAACAAACATTGATAGGGCGACCAGTACAAAGGGTTTCAATTATGATGATGACTTCAAGGATCTCAGTGTCAGTAGGCACAGAAGAGCAAACACGCCACAGTCAAGGCCAGCAGATGTGTTACCCACAGCCTGGAAGCAGGCTGAATTCCTGCAGGAGGGGGTGGTACCAATGTGGAGTTCACCAGGACTTCAAGCAGTTAGAAAGCAACTGTGAAATCCAACCAGCACTGATTTGCTATTGTAACAAATAATATTAGCCTGGAGTAGAGGGCCTGAGCTCCTGTCCCTTGCATCAGCCATGCCTGGGAAACTCCTTGAAAACCAGTGACTCTCTGGCCCTGAGGCTCCTGCCACCTGCCTCCCTGCCATCCTCCAGAACAGGGTGAGTAGCAGCACCCAGTGATGCTCCAGCCCCAGGCCATAGGGTTTCCAGCAGGGAGCAGGACCTCACCACATCTGAGTTCTGCGGGAGAGACCCTTCATGCCCATGAACTCATCTGCCCCCTTCCCTGGCTGTACACACTCCTGGACTCTACCCTTCTGGTCGGTGCCCCTCCTGGGAGCTGGGGGGAGCGCAGTGCTCTCTGATGCAGGGCCAGGCACAGCCCTTCCAGGACAGGGCAATGCCATCTTCCCACCTCCCTCGACTAAGCTTTCAGGACCACAGCAGCGTCCACCTTCCCAGGACCCCTCCCCACAGCCCCCCAGCATAAAGCAGCTCAAGACCACTTTGGAGCCAGTGTTAGGGCACAGATGGTTAATTTGCCACCTGCAACACACTAATCTCATATGGGCACCAGTTCATATCCCAGCTGCTCCACTTCTGATCCAGCTCACTGCTAATATGCCTGGAAAAGCAGTGGGAGATGGTCAAAGTGCTTAGGCCCCTACACCCATGTGGGAGACCCAGATGAAGCTCCTGGCCCCTGGCTTCAGCCTGGCCCAATCGCAGGTTTTAGGGAGTCAGCCAGCAGAAAGAAGCGCTCTCTCTCTTTCTCTCTCTCTCTGTCTCTCTCTCTCTCTCTCTCTCTCTCTCTCTTTCTCTCTATCTCTTTCTCTATCTCTATCTCTACCTATCTCTCCCTCTTGCTCTGTAACTCTGCCTCTCAAATAAATAAAATAAACCTTTTAAAAAAAGAGCACTCAACTGGCCCAAATTTTCCAGTGAAGTGACTTCAAGGCAGATCCTGTCCTCTGAGACCCCTGTGTCTTGTCACTGAATGTCTGTCAAGACTCCTGTTCATCTTCCCATGTGGGCTTCCAGCCAGGACATGTCCTGGGATTGTGCTAAAGGCAGAAGACCTGATTCAACCACCCCTAACAGCATTTCTCAATCTGTTGTCATCATCATCACCATCATCACTGATATCATTGTCATCCCCACCCCAGGAAGAAAAATTGAGATTAATTTTAAGAGAGAACTAATAGGAAAAGAGTGGGGTCATTGGAGTTGTTAACAGGGCACAGAAATAATGTCTAATGATCACTCTATGTCAGAGGTGCATTAATTTAATTTAATAAGTGAGAAATTAAGTACTGAGGAATGAGAGTCTGCCATGCGGAGTTGAGCTTTGGAGAGCCATATATCATTATAATACCTAAGTATTTTTGGCCTCCCCAGAGCTGATTTTCACTCCCATAGGGAAGACATCACTCTGCTGAAAATTGCCACACTAGGGTGGGGAAAATCACAAGTGAACAACTTTGTTAAAATGCAGACCTAGCCCAACCTTTTCCTCCAGCTGTGTTTCCCTGTGGTGCAGTTAAGCTGTCTGGATTCACAGCCCTTCCCCCACTGCCTTCACAAGCCCAACCTCTGGCCAGACCTCCCCAATTGTCTCAACCACTACTCCAAACTCAGCATACCCAGAATCGCATGCTCATTAGCTTGGGCGGACATGCTTCCAGAAGGCTTTTCAGAAAAATATGAAGATGGAGGAGGATGTTTGTTCTAGCAGTCATGACATAGGTTAAGATCTCAGATCAGAGGACCAGGGTTCAATTCCAGGCTCTGTCTCCTGACTTCAGCTTCCTGCTGGTACAGACCTTGGGAGACAGCAGCTCATATCTCAAGTAAGTGAGTTCCTGGCCACCCATGTGGGAAACCTGGATTGAGTTTCCAGTTCCCTGGTGCAGCCTTAGCCATCTGGGCATTTAGGGAGTGAACCAGTAGATGGGAGTGTTTCTGTGTGTGTGTGTGTGTGTGTGTGTATCTTTTCCTTGCTCCTTCTCCCTCTCTCTCCCTTTCCCTCTCCCTTTCTTTACCATCCTCCTCCCCCCCTACATCTCTCCCTCTCCTCCATCTCTCTCCATGCTCCGCCATGTTGGGAGAGAATTCCTCCATCCCCAGGATGCTTCTGTCTCCAGAACCCAACTGTCACCATGACAGCTGTCCTGTGCAGCAGTGTCCTGCAGGTGCCTGGGCCTTCTTGGCCCGTGTGGCATGGAGGAGGTTAACTGAACGGTGGAAGTAGGTGACAGCTCACTGCTTTACAGACTCTCTAATTATTTACTAATTAAAAATAGCCACAACTGTTTATCGAGGGACTGGGTGCACATTAATGGTCGACAGAGCTATTTGTGTGACGCTTTTGATTGGGAAAGCTATTACTTGACACCTTACCACAGAGCTTTCTGACAGGATTTTAAACATCAATCAATTATTTAAAGTCCCACATATATTGACTTTTTTTAATTACAGAGCTTTCCAGAGCTGAGGGAGTACCAGGGAAAAAGAGTGAGGTCGCGGCAAAGAACACTCCATTTGTCTTCGCGTTTGATCTAGCTCTCTTCTGCTTTATTAAGACCTCGCTTTGTTTTATAGATCCTATGGCCAGGTGACGATTTGTTTCCAAGACACGAGGTTTGATTCTTTTTTTCTCGGGGCGGGAGTTCTCTCCACCTTAATTGGCATTTCTGGGATGGATGGAGCAGACGTGCATTCGGAGCTGTTTAGTGTTGCATTTGCAGTGCTGGGTAGCTGCTGGGCAGCCCCCTCCCCTCACTCTGGCTGTGTTCAGAGAAGGGAGGAACATGAGTGTGCCAATTCTTTCTCCAAGGAGGGAACTAGAGCCACACCCCAGAAGGCAGAGCTGCGTTTATGGAAACCTCCATGAGATGTTATTTTTAAAGAAGTCAATGGAAATACAAGGATCACGTGTGTGCATCCCAACCAGCACGTGAGTTTATATTTATTCATGCACATCAACCAAGCTATGTCTGAACCTGATACAGGATACTTCAAAAAGTTCATGGAGCAGCCAGTGGTGTGGCATAGCTGGTTCAGCTGCTGCCTCAGATGTCAGCGTCCCATAGTGGATTCTCAGTTTGAGTCCAGATTTCTTCATTTCCACTTCCAATCCAGTTCCTGCTAATGCACCTGAGAAGGCAGCAGAAGATGACCCAAGTACTTGAGCCCCTGCCACCCATGTGAGAGATCTGGATGGAGTTCCTGGCTCCTGCCAAAGCCATGGCAGCGATTTGGGGAGTGAACCAGTGGGTGGAAGTTTCTCTCGCTCACTCGCTCGCTCTGCCTTTCAAATAAATAAATCTCTTTTAAGTTTATGAAAAATGGAATTAAAAGATAAGTTAGTTTTGCTGCAAAAAAGACCTTGAAATGCATGCATACTTTTTTCATAATCTGCATTTTCCAAGACTTTTTGAAGTCCTCTCATTTGTAGAAGTGCGATGGAGAAAGCATAAAAAATCCAGTTTGAGACCTGGCTGCTCCACTTCTGATACAGCTCGCTGCTATGGTCTGGGAAAGTAGTAGAAGATGGTCCTAATCCTTGGGCCCCTGCACCTGCATGGGAGACCCAGAAGAAGCTCCTGGCTCCTGGCTTTGTATCAGCACATCTCCAGCTGTTGTAGCCAATTGGGGAGTGAACCGGCAGATGGAAGACATCTCTCTCTCTCTGCCTCTCCTCTCTCTGTGTAATTCTGACTTTCAAATAAATAAATAATTTTTTTGACAGGCAGAGTGCACAGAGAGAGAGAGAGAGAGAGAGAGAGAGAGAGAGAGAAAGGTCTTCTTTTGCTGTTGGTTCACCCCCCTGTGGTCGCTGCGGCCAGCGCACTGCGCTAATCTGAAGCCAGGAGCCAGGTGCTTCTCCTGGTCTCCCATGTGGGTGCAGGGCCCAAGGACTTGGGCCATCCTCCACTGCACGCCCAGGCCACAGCAGATAGCTGGCCTGGAAGAGGAGCAACCAGGACAGAATCCAGTGCCCCGACAGACTGGGACTAGAACCCGGTGTGCCAGTGCCGCAGGCGGAGGATTAACCTATTGAGCCGCGGCACCAGCCATAAATCTTTATTTTAAAAAAGCATAAGAAGTACATTAAGGCAGCAGTTTCCATTAGGGATGACCAAGAACTGCCTCACTGAAGTGGTGAGCCTTTGAATTGAGACCCGAGTGATTAGAAACAGCAACCGTGTGCAACAGAGAGGAGTAGGGGTAGGTGCAAATGCCCTGGGGCAGAGCAGGAATGGACTTGGCATGCTCACCTGAGAGAACAAGGAGGTGAGTGTGGATGGGCACAAGGCTAAAGTACGGACAAGGTCCCAGGAGCCTGGATCTGTGGAGGACACAACAAGGAGGTGTGCTCTCTCCTACACGCAACTGGACACTCCTGGAGGGTTTTCAGCTGGTGCTTGGCAGGGTTTCCTTTGTGCTTCAGAAACAGCACTCCAGCTGCTGGAAAAGAAATGGACCGCAGGACACAGATGGGGCAAAGACGAGAGGGACGACCGCTGTGATCCAGGAGCAAGGTGTGGTGGGTTGGGCCAGGTGGACGCAGAGAGGTGGTGATGAGAATCAACGGTGGCCATGGCCAAGGCATCTTTTGAAGATGGAGTCAGCTGGACTTCAAGGACCAAAGGTGACCGACGTAGCAGAGCTTACAGGGGAAGTGAGGCACTCTCCTGGCAGGGGAGCGGCTGGTGGCAGGGGGAGGTGGGATCAGGCGCCAGTTCCCCAGCACAAGGCTCTGTTGCCCCTGTCTTAGAATACAGTGTATTAGGAGGAAGTGCAAGGCTCAGAAAGACCAACATCAGGCAACGGCTGTCATTAGAGAGCAGCATGTCACTCACCATACCCAAGCAGGGGGGCCAGGACACACCATGGAGGGAGGGGAGGCCACACGGGGAGACACCAGCATCATCATGAGAAGACAGAGGGAGCGGACGAAAAATGTAGGCAAGCGCCTTCGTGGTCTTCCTGGGCAGGGTAAGCAGACATAGGATTGGCAGGTTCAGGCCATCGCCACAGGCTCTGGGCTCCAAAGGATGTCTGGTCACCTAGTGCCTGGCCTGGGGTGACCTGGGAAGAGGTGGTAGCTGGGCATGTGAAACACATATGGAGGAGAGCCTTGTCCCCAGGGTTGGGAGGACTCTGGGTTGGTTCTACAGAGGGAGGCTCCTCCCCACACACCAAACTCCTGCCCTGCCTCTCCCTCTGCCTTGTCCCTCTGGGAATCCCTGTCTCACTCTCCCGTTGAACACACACATTCAGAAGGTCTAGCCCTTCCTTCCCACCCACTCAGCCCCCACAATGAAGCCTCTGGTAGCTGTTGGTCCCCCTGCAGCACCTGTCCTGCTCCCCGACAGGTGATTCTAGCACTAACAATTATACACAAAAGGTCTGGATGGAAGGCACAGCCCCAGGCTCATCAACTGCTCAGCTCTGGGCAGCCCCATTTCAGCCCCTCCTACATGTGCCAGGGTCCTGAGGTCCTCAATGAGCAAATTTCCACAAGGCAATCTTTCAATTCTCTGTTTACGCAGGGTTGGTAACTTAGGTCATGCATGAAAGATCTGTTACCACCTCACTTGGGGTGGCCTCGCTGGTACCACTTTCTAGGAGGACAACCTCAACATTTGAGACTTCCTCCCAGGCAACATCATCTTTGGCCAAGGTCAAAGGGCAGGTCTCTTCAGGATGCCTGTTTTCCCGCTGGCCAGAAGTGGGGTGTCTCCTCTAAGGACCTCAGGGAACCCCTTCCTTCACCCCAACCTCAAGGACATCCCCACCCCTACTAGCATCGCTAGTGCAGGGCTGCAATGGTCAGGGCGGCATCCTCACCGGATGTGGTCAGGTGGAAGGCATCCAAGCTGGGGAGGAGTGGGGAGAACAGGCTTCCACTTCCCACTGAGCACATGGTCCATGCACTAACCTGCTCCACACTCCCCGTCGCCTGCCTGACGTCAGAGCCGGGTTTGGACGGAGGAAGGTGTGTATACTTTTACCTGTGGGTCCCTCGAGTGGGAATGAAGGACTCACAGAAGCAGCTCCCCATACCCTGTGGCCTCAGGAGTCACTGGCAGGAGCCTGTTGCAGGAGAGAATTCCCAAGGTTATTCGCTCTGAGGTCTTGTCTGTGGCTGGCACTGCATGTCAGAGACAGCGGGCAACTGTGAGGGACTGTCTTCTCCATTCTGCGCTGCCACAAGGTAACTTACAAAGTCAAGTGTTTCATTTGGCTCAAAGTTCTGGAAGTCCAAGAGTGTAGTGCGGCCTCCTGGCTGTGTCATAACAGGGCAGAGCAGGCTTCTGGGAAGAGGAAAGATCAGATTGCAAGACAGGAAGGAAGAGGCAGGGAGTGGCCAAGCACACTGTTCTTCACAACAACCCCTTCTCGGGGGAGCCAACCCAGCTCCATGGGATCTGCATCAATTCCTTTCTAGAATGGGGCTCCCATGACCTAAACCCCTTCCCCTGGGCCCAGCTGCACCACCATAGTGGGGACCAAGCTTGCAGCACAGGAAGCCTTGGGAAACACCCCCAAAACATATGTGAGCCACAGCAGGGATAAACGTGGAGCTCTGATCTTTTTCCTTCCACGGGCAGCCCTAGGTCCTGTCAACATTCCTGCACAGCAGTAGAGCTGAGAAGCTTTCTGCTTACAGGAGACGCTGAGCTCCACACCAACAGCACATGTGTCCCTGGGATATGACGCAGGGGACTCTATGTTGGACAGTGGAGCCCAGCTCACTCTCTGTGTGAACCTGGAAAAACACAGAAGCAGGGCTGGCGCTGTGGGACAACAGTTTAAGCTATCACCAGCAATGTTGGCATCCCATTTCAGAGTGCTGGTTCAAGTCCCAGCTGCTCCACTTATGATCCAGCTCCCTGCTAATGTGTAGGGAGATGGAACTTGGGACCCTGATACCTACAGAGGAGACCCTGTTGGATTCCTGGCTACTGGATTCAGCTGAACCAGCCTACGCTGTTGCACTTGTTTGGGGAGTGAACCAGCAAATGGAAGATCTCTTTCTCTCCCTCTCTCTTCACTCTGCCTTTCAAATAAATCAGTTAAATCTGTTTTAGAAAATGTATAACCACTCTCTACTCCCATGCCTGTTTCCCCATCCATCAGCTGAGAGCTGTAACTCCCGTCTTTCAAACCTTGCAGAAATGTTGTAAGGTTCAGATTAGAACGTGCAAAGCAAGACCCTACAGGATGAATGAATGCAACCATTAACTCTCAAATGCAATCAGCAGATTCTTGGTCAATGAAATTGATTGTGGAAAAAAATGAATGACTCAGGAGTCCTCTCCACCTCCCACCAAAAAAAAAAAAAAAAAAGAATTAGCGTTAACAGAAAGAAAAATGATTCAATCCAGTAGTGTCAGACAGGTCAACCAACCTATTATCTGCATAATTCATCCTCTGAGCCACTGAACCATGGACATTCTCGGGAAAATATGCTGGTTCTGATAATGAAGACAAGGAGCACCATTCCAATGGAGAGACACCCCCAACCCTAGACAGGAAGTGACCCCAGTTCCTCCCTCCCTCACCCAGGACAACCAGGGCCAGCCCTCCCCTCTAGAAATTCCTGCCACCACTTTCTCTGTTCAGGTTTTCATTACGTCCCAAAGATTATTCATGGGTCCGCTACCCATTGATTTCTATATTCAGGAGAGAAACACTTTAATTAACAGAACAATAAGAATGCATTGGGAGATTTTTCATGGCTCAAATCTGCTGAAGACATGCAAAATGTTAATTTAGGAAAGCATCAATATGTCCGCTGCAGATAATACACTGCCCATCGCCTGGTACATTTTAAAGGGATTAGAGACAGGCGTGAGGCATATGCAATTAGGGAACCTTGTGAAATATGGACACAACTTCTTTTGTTAGTAAAAAAGCTGGACACCTAAAGAGTATAAGCAAGCGATATTAAAGGAGTTAATTATCACAGCCTTTGGGGGCGGCAGTCTTCAGCACACAGATAATACAGGCTTCCTCACACAAACAGGTGGACAGGATTCTTTTTTTCTCCAGAAGCGTCTCTATAGAAAGCATATACGTAGACAAGTTTGTCTTTTCTACGTGCGAGGGTGGTCCCAGAGACACATCTTTCTGAGCACCCTGGGTTTCCTCCCAGACTCCCACCTCCAGCAGGACTCTTCAGTTCATTCCCTACCATGCAGTGCCTTCCAAGGAGCAGGTTGACCACCCCTCCCATGCCTCTGGGTGGTCCCCAGATGGAGCCCCAATGGCTGGGTGTGGCTCACAAGGTGTTTGTGACCTGAGCCTAGCAACCCCCTTATTCTCTCCAGCCCCACCATCCCCATTCTGACTCCAACAACCTCTTTCCTCCAGATTCCACCAGAGCTGCCCACTCTGTTTGCCCTGTGCTGGCCTCATCTCTCTACCTGTCCCCTCTTCTCCCCATGTGTCTGCCCCATCTCCCCACCAGTCCCATCATCTCTCCACCTGGCCACAACCAGCTCAGGTGCACTTCCCAAATATACATCTGTGTGGTCTGCTGTAAGAAACCAATATAAACTGGGTGGCTGCTAAGCAACATTACTAATTGCTCGCAGTCCTGGACCTGGAAAGTAAAAAATCAAAGTGTGAGCAGGTGCGGTGTCTGGCGAGAACGTGATTCCTACTCTGTCCTCCCATGAGGAAAGGGGCAAGACGCTACTCAGACCTCTTTTAAAGGAACACTGACCCTGGTTATACAGGCCCCTACAGGGACTGACTCCTGCCTAAAACCCCACATACTAAGGCCATCAGCTTGGGGTGAGGATTTCAACATTTGAATTTTAGAGAGATGCAAACATTCTATCCAATAAAGAGGACACAGTGATATCATGTGTGCCAACTGACAATATGCATTTCAGAAATGTTAATAAAGGACCAGCTGAGTGAATGGAGCAACACTTGCATGGAGTCAGCTCACGCCTCTGACCAGTTCTTACTGTGGCCATGATGAGAAGCCAGTCTGTAAACACGATGACAAAACGACGTCTGTTCAGAATGGAAGGGAGAGCTGCCTGTGCCGGGTGTCAGGAGTCAGCCCTAACCAGGGCTGGGCTCCATCTACAGGGAGGGGTGGCCCAGCTGAGCCATCATGTCCTTCACTGTGGCTGAAGGACAGCCTGAATCAAAAGTGAGTGAGCTCCTGACAGCCCTGCGGTGAGTCCATGATGAGCCCAGGAGGAATCCAGCTCCAAGAAACGTTTCCTTCTGCTCCTGTGAGTAGATTCACAGGTAGATGCACAGTAGATGCACCTCCTGTGTGGCCGACCAAGTAGAGGGAATGGAGATCAGAGAGAAGAGGACTGGATTGTTCGAGACAGTTAGTGGGAGGTGCTGCTGTGTGTCATTACACAAGCAGTCTTCCAAAAGTGGAGAATGCATATTATGAAAAATCTATGCTTGGGTTTCCAATTTATCACACCAACATAAACTTAACCTTTTTTAAAATATATATATATTTTTTTTTTATTTGGAGGAGAGAGTGATGGCAGAGAGAAATCTTCCATCCACTCGTTCATACCCCAAATGGTCACAACAGCCAGGGCTGGCCCTATCCAAAGCCAGGAACCCCAAACTCTATCCAGGACTCCTGTTTGGGTAGCAGGGACCCAAGCACTTGGGCCATCCTCTGCTATGCTCCCAGGTGCATTAGCAGAGAGCTGGATCAGAAGCAGAGCAGCTGGCACGCAGAGCAGATCAACTCTCCAAAATGAGATGCTGGTGTTGCAAGTGAAGGCTTAACCCACTGCACCACAACTCTGGAGCCAGAACACACTTCTTAAATATTCAGAAAGATCATTTTATACAGGTTACATATGGAGTCAAAACCACAAGAAAGAGCTAAAGAAATGAATATGATTGTGCATAAGATTCAATTACCAAAAATTTGGGAGCGGTGGTGAGCATCATTTGATTCAGTGTAGTACAGAATGCACAACTTGGATGAAGATAAATTTTCTTGTTTTTTAAGATTTATTTGAAAGTCAGAGTTACACAGAGAGAGAAGAGGCAGAGAGAGAGAGAGAGGTCTTCCATCCGCTGGTTTACTCCCCCAAGTGGCCGAAACGGCTGGAGCTGGGCCAATACTAAGCCAGGAACCAGGAGCTTCTTCTGGGTCTCCCACATGGGTGCAGGGGCCTAAGCACCTGGGCCATCTTCTACTGCTTTCCCAGGCCATAGCAGAGAGCTGGATCGGAAGTGGAACAGCTGGGACTTGAACCAGCTCCCATATGGGATACTGGCACTGTAGGCAGAGGCTTTACTCACTACACCACAACAACAGCCCTGAAGATAGACTTTCAAAACAAATTCAGTGAAACCTGCAGTTAAAAAGGAAGATGAGAAGAAAAAGCCTTCAAACGTGCAAGTATGCAAGCATGCATAGCCCCTACAAGTCCCAAGTTTTAAACTTTTATTACAATCCATGTAAAGGATTTTAAAAGTTAACACTCAAACATCATAATAGCATTTTCCCCTTAGGGTAACTTAAGGAAATGAGTTTTTTTCCCTTGGGATTCCTGAAAGCATCCAAAGAATTCCCATCAATTACTATTATTCTTGGAAAAATTAGAAAACAGCTTGAAAAGCACTGGAAAGTATAGTGTGGAACTGCTAGAATTATTTAGATACGTCAGGGCAAAAGAGTAGCAAAGGAGAAAGCTTGAGGGTGTGGGAAATGGCATGAGACACAGCCCGCAACATCAACATCCCATGTTGGAGCATGGGTTCAAGTCCTGGCTGCTCCTCTTCTAATCCAGCTCCCTGCTAATGCACCTGGGAAGGCAGTGGAAGACGGCCCAAGTGCTTGGGCCGCTGCCACCCACATAGGAGACCAGTGTGGAGTTCCAGGCTCCTGGTTTCTCCCTGGCCCTGTCTGGACTATTTTGACCATCTGGGGAGTGAACCTGTGGGTGGAAGATGTCTTTCTCATTCTTTGTCTCCCTCTGTTCCTCTGTCTTTAATGTAAACAAATAAAACTGAGTACAGAAGAGGAAGCAGAGGAGGAGGAGGTAGGGGAAGAGGAAGGGGAAGGGGAAAGAGAGAGAGGAGACAAAGGAAAAGAGGAAGAATGTATGCAGGGCCAGTCGACCTGATGAGGTTGAGACCGCTTGTCTGTGCCTGTGGGGTTTCCAGTGATTAACACGCTGAGCACTAGTCTTGCTCCAGCAGACGTGGCCATAGCTGAGGGGCAGGAATCACAGCGTCACAGCAGAAAATCCGTGGAGAGACTCCAGATGAAGAGCCAATTAACCAGAACATTCCTGAGACAACAGGAATAACTCTGGCCCGTTCTTTTCAATTTTGCAATGCACTTGATAACTTAATGGGGCTGACAGATATGAGTCTACATCTCTCCCTTCTCCATGACTGGCCTTCCATCAGGCACCCACGCACACTCTGGCTCTCACACGTGTGTAATTCAAGAGCACACGGCACACCTCTGAGGGTACTTTAGAGAGTTCGTGGGAAGTGCAGCTAAAGCCTCACTTTATTTTGGTGCAGAAGAAGATTGAAATCCATGCATGGATTTTCCGTAACATAAATTTCCCTCAAACTTTTTTTAAAACCCCTTGTAGGCATGGATTTCAATTTTTTAAGGTTTACTTATGTATTTATTTGAAAAGCAGAGTGAGAGCAAAAGAGAGATCTTCCATCCCTTGGTTCACTCTCCAAATGGCCACAATGACCCAGGTTGGCCCAGGGTGAAGCCAGGAGCCTGGAACTCCGTCTGGGTCTCCTATGTGAGTGGGAGGGGCCCAGGTACCTGGGCCACTTCCATGGCCTTCCCAGGCACATTAACAAGAAGTTGAGTCAGAAGGAGAGCAGGTGGGACTTGAACCAGCACTCCAAAATGGAATGCATGCATCACTTCACCCACTGTGCCACAACACCAGCCCCTCAATTTTTTTTGGTACCAAAACAAACTTATTTTTTGTTCTATTTTCTTCAAACATTACAGATTATCCTCATACATTTAGAGCAGATTAACATGAAGATGTCTTTCCAGGCTCTGATATCATTGTAGATATGTTTTTGTGGAAGAACAGCTTGAAATCAAGAAATTTGATATTGGGATGAGCTGGTTATGACAGAACCCCAGTGTCCCCTAGCCCACACAGAGTCTCAGAGGATGGGCAGGCCCAGGAAAGGGGCCATCCTAAGCAGAAGTATAGGGCATAAGGAGTCAAAAGGACATGATGTTATTTGGTGTTATTTGATGATTCTCTTGCACACCACAGCTGCAAAGGAAGGCAGGCTGGATGCAAGGGAGGCCGTGCTGTGTCTCCAGGCAAGAATTGAGGCTTGGGTTTACAAGTATAGGCAGCA
The DNA here is from genome assembly GCA_949820135.1 of Sylvilagus floridanus. Taxonomy (NCBI): domain Eukaryota; kingdom Metazoa; phylum Chordata; class Mammalia; order Lagomorpha; family Leporidae; genus Sylvilagus; species Sylvilagus floridanus. The sequence continues at coordinate 65,453,772 of OX463236.1, read as the reverse complement.
GCAGGGAGCCATTCACAGAGCTCAAAAGAATGCCAACCTCTAGGACCCACAGAGCAGGAGGCCCAGTGGACCTGGGAAGAGGCCCCCAGACTCTCCCCTGCTTTTCAGCAAACCTTCCTCCCTTCCCTCACCTTTCCTCATCCCCTCAACCCCCTTTCCTCCTGGGGTCCAGCATGGAGGGGCAGCTCCCTTCCACTGGGCAGAGGTTTGTCAGCTGGCCCCCCACCAGGAGAGCCCGCCATGGGATCCGCTGTGGCCCTCTGCCACCAGAGAGGACAGGAAGAGACCAGTTGCCAAGCTGAGCGCCCCGCCTGTGCTGGTGTGGAAGACGGTGAGTCGGCCCCATCTTCAGGCTCTTCTCCGTGAGCCTTCCTTGCCTGCTCTTCCACCACCAGAACCAGCGGAGGTCCTCTCCCTGGATCCCGCAACAGTCACCTGCAGAGCTGATAAAGACACAGAGGGGTGGGCCATCCCCAGGTATTAATGATGGCGATAACCACATCTGGAAATCCAATCCCCTACATGTTCTTCCCTGGGCACTCAACGGGTTCTCACAGCCTACAGACAAGTGGCATAGCTGTGTGACCTCAGAGAGAAGTCTTCTGACCTCCCCATGCCTCAGCTCCCTTACCTGTAAAATGAGGATATGAAGATCCATCCTGCACACACACCCCATAGGGCTGCTGATAACACTGAGGGAGCTCACGTATGCTAAGACAGGATAGTGCCTGAGTGCAGTTAGCACTGTTGTTGCACTGGAGTTCACTGTCTCCTGGCAAACCAACACTCCATTCATGCCATCGCTGGAGAGTCTATTAACCAATGCATCCACAGTGTCTAGTGGGAACCCTGCTAATTTTCCCACAAGGAAATGGATTGGCTACAGTTGTTCCTGCCAATATCCCAGTTGGACATTTCAATTTAGATGCCAGCTGCACACTTGTCTTCATAGGTGAGTAAATTAATCGGGCAACTTTGAGTGACAGCCCAGCTCCTGAACATTGTATGCTGAGCTCTGTGTCTTTTGTTCCCATTCTCACTCCTCTGGGGCCTGAACATTTTACCCAATGATTCTGCCTTTACCTGCTTCTTTTTTTTCCAGCTTCACACCAGCTTGCGGTGAACTCAGAGCCCAGCCTGTCCAGTACTGGCTATTTAAGGGTGGTGATGATTTGACTCTCGAGCCACAGTTCTGTGTCTTTAAATAAAACATCGGTTCTTGGTAGATTGGGGATTGTTTTATCAGCCATGCTGTCCACAAAGAAGAGCCCACATGGACACACCAGCCCTCCTCAGTGGGACTCGGTTCCTCACTTGTGAAGTGTGGGTTCAGGTCTCTGTGGACAGAAGTGGGAACATGGCCCTCGATGCACACAGTGGACACTCAAAGGCAAGGGCACACCTTTTTACACCTCCACCTGCAATGCGTCTGCTGGCTTCCCCTCAGACGAGTGAGGCACGACCTGCAGTTCTTAGCATGGTGCCTGGCCCATGGCAGGGGTTCAGAATTTACACGTGGAATGGAAGACAGCAGCTGTCAGTCAAGTTCCTAAGCAAGGCACCGCCTCCCGGGGACCTGGGACGGAAACGCAGTCATTCTCCCAGGATGCAGCATCCACCTTGGTATATTGATTGCTACGGAGTGGCTTCTCCTCTCCCAGGCCAATGCAAATTGATCCATGGATGATTTGTCCCAGCGTCCTCTCACTTTTCCTGTGAAGAGGACAGATACCTCATTCCAGGCCCACCCTTGCTAAGGGGCCACCCTCCATGGCCAGAACCCCCTCGGAGGCCTCCTTGGAGGCCAGGGGAGTCAGAGCAAATGTGCAACTTTTTTCTGAGCTGAGAGAAGCTCTTCCTTCAGGTCTTTGAGCTCTTCCTCCAAAACCACAGTTCTCAGAGTGTGGTTCCCCAGACCAGCAGCGCCACCTGGGAGTCTGCTAGAAATGCACGAATTTAGGGGCGGGCACTGTGGTGTGGCTTAGCAGGTAAAGCCACCACCTGCAGTGCCAGCATCTCATATAAGCACGATTCCAGTCCCAGCTGCTCCACTTCCGCTCCCACTCTCTGCTATGGCCTGGGAAAGTAGTGGGAGATGGCCCCAGTCCTTGGGCCCCTGCATCCGCGTGGGAGACCTGGAAGAAGTTCCTGGATCCTGGCTTCGGATCAGTGCAGCTCCAGCCGTTGCGGCCATCTGGGGAGTGAACCAGTGGATGGAAGACTTCTTCTCTCTCTCTCTCTCTCTCTCTCTCTCTCTCTCTCTCTCTCTCTGCCTCTCCTTCTCTCTCTGTGTAATTCTGACTTTCAAGTAAATAAATAAATATTTTTTAAAAAATTGGCAGCACCCCTCCCAGATGGAATGCATCTGAAACCTGGGGATAGAACCCACCCACCTGTGCTGCACTGGGTGATTCTGCCACAGGCTGACATGCAAGAGCCCCTGCTCTGGGAGGGTGCCAGGAAGAAGTCAGGACAGGAACTGAACCCCACTGGTTAAAGGTAAAGAAACTCAAATGTGATGCACATGATTTGTTCATAGCCTGATGAAAGGAGGCCAGATTAGATGGAGAGAGAGGAAGAGGAGGAGAAGGGGGATGGAGAGAATTAAAATCTATCTATGGAGTCCTGCACTTGACCTAGCCACTAAGATGCTCACACTCCTTATCAGAATGCCTCAGTTTGAGTCCCAACTCTGCTCTCAAATCCAGCTTCCAGGTGATACACTCATACACTGGAAGGCAGCAGGCAATGCCTCAAATAGTTGGGTCACACGAGAGACCTAGGTTGTGTTCCTGGCTTTGGCCTGGCCCAGCCCCAGCTGTGATAGGGTGGGAGCTCTCACACTATCTGGCTGGCTGTGTCCCTATCTCTCTAACTCTGTGTGTCTTTCTCTGCCTCTCAAATCAAGTTATTGGTTCCACTGATGCATTCAGCAAATTCTCTCATGGCTTGAACAAGCTGGGCAGTGGCCCTTGAGGACGTGCTGGTGAAGACAGTCATCCCATGTCCAGTGTCGTGGAGCTTGCTGGTGGTGGGCAGAAGGAAGCAGACTTCTAGAAGCATACACCCACGCACACAGACACACACACGCACACACACATGCATTCGCAAGCTAGGCTGAGTGTTATGGGAGCAGTCACAAGGCTGCTGTCGGCACCAGCATGGCAGGCAGAGCTGTACCCATCTGCAGAGTCCCAACAGCCAGCTGCGAGCCTGCACTGACCACAGGCAGATGCATGGGAGTGGGAGGAGAGGGGAGCATCCCACATGCACCAGGATGAAGCTGGGCATGACCCAGGGTCCAGGTGGTCTCAAGCTTACTGATTTGGGGTATCTGGTGGAACCCCAAGTGGAGAAGTCCAACTAGCTGCTGGATGTATGGCCTGCAGCTTTTGGAAGGTGGCAGGAGTAAAGATAAGCCATAGATGACAACAGCCTTCATCTTCAGGAGACAAGCAACTATGGATGAACGTGGCTAGAGGGGTACAGGAGCCGGAGAAGGCAGCCGGAGGACACAGCTTCTTGTCTGGTTCTCCTTGTCTGCTCGTTGCTGTCTGTGAGGGGTCTCCAAGCAGAAGTCTTGCAGGGTGGAAGAAACTCCCACACATGCACACATTAGACTTGCTCCTACGCTCTTGCCTGCATGCATGAAAGAATTCAAGGAAGAGATGTAAAAAAGAGGGAAGCAGGAATGTAAGATTTATTTAAAGACAAAAGGATACTCAGGAGGGTGAGCAACCTCAAGACAAAAACAAGTGTTGCAATTAACAAGACAGGACAGAGGCAGTGCCCAGGATAGGGCAGAATTGAATATGTAAAGGAGATGGAGATTGGGGCGGGGCTGCAGCACACATGGTGATCTCTGGGGGTTTCATGGTGTCTGCACGGGTGCTGGCAGAGCATGTCTTGGAGTCTAGGAAGTGTCAAGGCATCTGGTGCATGATGGGAAGTGAGGCTCAGGTGCATGGTGGGGAGTGAGTGTGCCAAGTCTGTAGCCATGCTGGATCAGCATGGAAGGGGGTGGGATTCGGGCAGTGCTGTTCTCAACTCCTCCTCATTATTTCCCTGCCTACATCAGGAGGGGTGCGGTTGAGATGCAGGAGTAAGAGGTTTGTCGACAAGGGTGAGGTCCCTGAGCAGAAAGAATGGAGGAGTACGGAGCACAGGACCGCAAGGGCTCAGAAAGAGGAAGCTGCAACAAGAAAGAGAGGCTGCAGGAGGAAGATGGCAGACACTGGTGGGTGGGAGCTGGGGAAATCCCCTGGATGGCTTCTGCCACCCCCTGAGAAGTAGGTGGAGATCGTTGGTCAAAGGTGAGGAAGGAGCTCCAGGTGGGACAATGCAGGCGTCTTGAGTTGTTGCTGGGCAGAGTGAAAGAGCGGCCAGACCAACAGATCTAACACAATTGCTGGATCACGGGCAGTGTGAGCCAGGTGGGGCACTGGTTCCTCTGCCTGAACATACCCTGCAAAGTCTCCCAGATATCCATCTCTAAGGGTGGGTGGGAGTTGCCCAAAAGTGGCTGTGCCCCACCTGAGTCCAGACATCCGCCAACCTCAGTCCAAATCTTGGCTCTGACTAGTAGTAGCAGCTCCAAGGCAGCTTAGGTAGTCCCTAGGCCTTCATCTTCTTGTCCTGCAGAGGAGGGATGGTCACCCAGCGTGTCACTCGCTGATGCCTTGGTACACCTGGCACCTGGCATCACACTGCCCTCTAGCCACTGGTACACAGTAAATGTGCGGCTGCAATGTCACAGGCTCCTGGGGCAGACCTTCACAAATAAGTTCAATGAAACCACGCTGGGGAGGGAGGGAGTGGAAATCCCAGTTTAATCGCCTTTTTCTTGGCCTGATCCAAAGTATCTTAACCGTGAGCCACAACAATGCTTGTCACTCTGGGTTTCAGTGGGTGTTTCCTCTCTGGATTTTCTAAGGCTTTGGAGTCAGCTAAGCCATTCTTCCTTAAAGAGGCTTAAGTGCCCCTGGCTTGCCCAGGTCCCTGGAGTAAAAGGAGGCTGATGACAGCAACTGTGGACACAGGGTCCCTGCTCCCACCCTGTGCACAGGGAAGTGCCCCAGGGCTGCAGGCTCCCGCGTGTGTTTCTTCCCACCCCCAACTTGTTGTCTTTGGCCTTGCACAGGAGAAGAAAGGAGCCTCACTCAGCATTCAGAGAATCGAGGAAGAGAAATGCCAGTCAGTTGCTAAGTTCCAAAGGAAGTAACCTTCAAAACGCGAGGCTGGGCTCTTAAGGAGAGCGGCTTCTGTCTCCTGAGCAGCCCCATTAAGGCGCTTTGAAAACTGGCCGCAACGACTTACTTCAAGGCTGCACATCGAAAGCTATATAAATTAACACTCTCATTAAGGCTCAGAGTAGCTACAGGCTGTGCACAAAACAGGCCCATTTAAATGTAAATTTTGACATTCAGCCCAAGATGAGGGGAGAGGCAGTCTCTATACCTCTGCACCAGGAAAGGAGAAGGAGGATTAGATATTAATTCTTCACGAAGGAACACTTTCGAATCATGTTTACTTTGAGACCGTCCTGGTTCTGGGGCTTTTTTTCTCTCCCCTTCCTGGAGGATTTTGGGTTTTTAATTACCCAGGTCTCAAAGACAGCATCTACGCCTCTCAGATCCCTCCCGGCGGCCCCAGATAAGATGATTAAGTGGAATTGTGCTAAAAAATGTAGCTCTGAGCATTCTTCATTGACAGAGAGTCCTGAAGATGATCCAGAAATGAAAACCTGTAATTCTGGCTGAAAATGAAAAGAAACCCTGCTGTCTCATAAATCACACCGCAGTCAAGTGGGAGAAGTGGAGAAGCTGACGGCCCTGGTGCCCACCTCCTGGGACCTGCTGAGACAGTGCTGGTGCCCATGTGGTCATTTCTAAGCTCGGAGGTCCCCATGCCCCAAGTCACAGGGCCACCCCTGGGGAGACGGTCATGTCTGTGAACCACAGTTGGCTCATCTGCGAAGTGGGGTGAAGACCCATCCTGGGAGGGGCATGACACTGCTGGGGTGGACACACAGAGCCCAGGGCAGCACGGCAGGGGAGCGCGAGCACACCAGGCATCCAGTCTACACAGGAAGAGCCAGCTCCCTCGACTCCCTTGCTCTCAGCAAAGACTAGTCCCTCATGCTCTTCCTCCAGGGAGGATATCGGGTGCTTCCTGCCAGAGCAGGAGCCTGGACCTAAACCCCCGACTCTGAAGCATCTGTAGTACTATTCAAGGCATCTCTGTCTACACTGCAGAAAAAAACACCTCTGCACAAACTCCAGGAGCCAAGGAATGGAAGCTTGTACCTAAATAGCCAAAAAGGCCACCAGCCTGGGATATCCACCAGGAAAGTCCCCAGAGTGTGGGTGAGATACCCAGTGCCCAAGACAGATCTAAGCAAGTGTCTGTGAGTCCTGGGTACTGGTCATGCTACCAGCAGTATACACATACACACACACACATACATCACATACACACACGTGCACATGCACCAAGCACACATGGCACTCAACACGGCCAGCATCAACACCCCTGCCTTCCTTCCCCCAGGGCCTTTGCACGCGTTTAGGCATGTCTTGTGTGGCAAGTCCCGCCCTCACACTCTGGCCACATGAGCATGTATCCACATTTGATTACCTCCCCACGTTCTAGTCTGTCCCTCCTGTCCCTCAGAAACAGGTGCTATGGGTCACCTCAGGCCAGACACTTACGTCCAACATCAGGGTTTCCCAGGGGTCCTTGAAGATGTTGAGAACGAACCCCAGGGACCAGTGCCGTGGCATAGTGGGCTAAGCCTCCACCTGTAGCACCAGCATCCCATATGAACGTGGGTTGGTGTCATGGCTGCTCTTCTTCCAATCCAGCTCTCTGCTATGGCCTGGGAAAGCAGTGGAAGATGGTGTAAGTGCTTGGGCCACTGCACTCATGTAGGAGACCCAGAAGAAGCTCCTGACTCCTGGCTTCAGATCCTGATCAGCTCAACTCCAGCCATTGAGGCCATTTGGGGAGTGAACCAGCAGATGGAAGACCTTTCTCTGTCTCTCCCTCTCTCTGTCTGTAACCTTACCTCCCCAATAAATAATTTTTTAAAAAAAAAGAACCAACCCCAGATCTCCACCTGCCCTGTGGACCACTCTGAATTGCCATTCAATTTAAGCAGCACCAGTGGGCTCTCCACGTACCACTTCTGACATATCCTGGTCCACGCATGTGTGCACCTCACAGAACTCAGCCAGTGAGCAAGCAGCCCAGTCTAGGCAGACCCATGAGGGATCCATGACAGGATAGACCGTGTCCACCACAGCCCTGACTGTGGGTTTGAATGGATCCTCCTATGACCAGGGGAGCAGGCATCCTCATGTGTCTTAGTTCATGGAGAAATCGTGAACACAAGTTTATGTGGCTCGCAGACCAGGAGGATAGATAAGAAGTCCAAGAACACGATGCTGGCATCTGTAGGGACTTCCTGCTGCATCCTGACATGGACGAAGGGCCAGGAGACATGCAAGAGAGAGAGAAATTCAAGCCCAGCTCCTCCTTTTCATGAAGAACTCACTCCCCCAGTAATTAACCCACGCCCATGATAACTGCCGTTGCCCATTCGTAAGGGTGGTGCCCCCACAGCCTAGCCCCCTGTTAAAGATCCCCCTCTAGACACTATCCCTAGAGCAATCATGCTTCAGAATGGGTTTGGGAGGTAACATTCAATCCATTGCACCTCAGGATGAACAGTCTGTTATTTGCAGTGCCTGATGACAGAGAAATTCACACGCAGGCCACTCTCTAGAAGCCAGTGTCACCAAGGGAGCTCAGGCGCTTCTCCCTTTGCCCCTCCCCACTGTGCCCATTTGGCACTGCGAGTGGCCCTGTGTGGCCAACCTCAGGACCCCCAGTGCCCACTCAGGGTTTGGCATACTCTGCGGGGAAGGATGACAGGGAAAAGGGGGAGGGGTGTGAGGTTGACCACAGGCTGCTCCCAAACCTCTCCCAGCTCCGAATATTTGGAGTGAAGGGAGTTGCTCCCCATGCAATTTTTATGGATTCCTCCTTTTATGGTTCAATGCAAGAGTGAGTCGTGAAATACTGGAAATTTCAAGATTTAATTAAAACCCAGTTCACTGCACCAAAGTTCACTTGCGAAATGCAGCGAAGATTAATGGGAGATATCAAACCAAACTGTTTGTGCACGACCTGTTGGGTCATAATTTATGGGAACAAGAGGAAAAGAGCAAGATCATTACCTTAAAATAAATTTACTGCTTCTCCAGCTAAGTAAAATGGAAATAATAAAAACCTTGGTCAGCTACACCATACCAAAGCAAAACAGCAGGCTGGCCAGTTGGGTGACCGTCCATCAGCAGGTCTGCCAGAGCTGGTGGAGGCAGTGCTGTGTGCCCCGGGAGGGAACGAGGAGAGGCAAGGGTACCCTGCCTTACTCCATTTACTGTGCACAGGGATTACCAAGGCAACTGGCCCCGCCCTCCAGATGAGGCTCACAGGGACCAAGGATACATGGGATGCCTGCTTCCCTGGTCACACACTAGTAGTGGGTGGCAGGGTTGGGATCCGGACCAGAGCATCTGGCTCAAAGTCCTGCTGTTACATCAACTCAGGCAGCCTCCCTTGGCACATCCTTGCCAAGACCTGACCATCTAGGTGATGGGGACCTGGCTGGGTAAGCCAAGTACCAGCCCCAGGTAGGAACATCAGCTCAGAGACTGGGGGATGGCTGAGCACTAGACCCCAAGGGCATTGGCAGGGAGCTAGATCAGAAGTTGTGCAGCCAGAACTTGAACCAGTGCCCATGTGAGATGCCCCACATCACTTTTGAGATAAGATGAACTTTTAAGTCAGCGGATTATATAAGTAAAACAAAGCATATCTAGGAGCCGGCACTGTGGCATAGTGGGTAAAGCTGCCGCCTGCAGTGCCGGCATCCCATATGGGCGCTGGTTTGAGTCCCAGCTGCTCCACTTCCTATCCAGCTCTATGCTATGGCCTGGGAAAGCAGTGGAAGATGGCCCAAGTCCTTGGAACCCTGCACCCACGAGGGAGACCCAGAGGAAGCTCCAGTCTCCTGGCTTCAGATCAGCACAGCTCTAGCCATTGCAGCCAACTGGGGAGTGAACCAGCAGATGGGAGACCTCTCTCTCTCTCACTCTCTGCCTCTCCTTCTCTCTCTGTGTAACTCAAATAAAATAAATAAATCTTTAAAAAAAAAAAAAAAGCAGGTCAAGCTCTAAAACGAGATGGGCCAGCGGCCTGCAGAGTAAAGATTAAGGTTTCCCTAGGAAATGGGGAATTCTGCCAGCAGGTAGCCTTCCCATTGGAATCATAGCACTTCCCAGGGCCTTCCATACCTGCAAGATCCCACAAGGGCCTGAGCCAGCTCCTCACAGCGAAACACTGTTTCTCTCTCTCTCTCTCTCTCTCCCTCTCTCTCTCTCTCTCTCCCTCTCTCTCTCTTTCCCTCTCTCCCTCTCTCCCTTTCTCCCTCTCTTCCTCTCCCTCTCTCTCTCTCTCCCTCTCTCTCCCTCTCTCTTTCTCTGCACACACCCTTTAAAAACGTCCTGGAAAATGCTCACTATCTTTTTAAAGATTTATTTATTTACCTGCAAGTCAGAATTGCACAGAGAGAGGAGAGGCAGAGAGAGAGGTCTTCCATCTGCTGGTTCATACCCTAATTGGCCGCAACGGCTTGAGCTGTGCCAATCCAAAGCCAGGAGCCTGAAGCTTCTTCCAGGTCTCCCACACAGGTGCAGGGGCCCAAGGATTTGGGCCATTTTCCACTGCTTTCCCAGGCCACAGAAAAGAACTGGATCGAAAGTGGAGCAGCCGGGTCTCGAACCGGCACCCATATGGGATACTGACGCTTCAGGCCAGGGCATTAACCCACTGCACCACAGCGCCGGCCGCTGCTCATTATCTTTTAATCCCATCATCCACAATGTTTCTGAGTGTAGGTGTGCAACATACACACGTGTGTGCCCTCTATCCTGCCTCAGTCCTCCCTGTGCAGCACTAAGGATTCTGCCACTGTGATCTGTGATTCGGTTAAGGATCTTGAGCTGGAGGGGATGATGCTGGGGGTTCCTAGGTGGGCTCAGTGCAGTCACAGTGCCCTTAGAGAGAGAGGCAGGGACTGCAGTGGTGCCGTCGGAATGTCCTCAGGAGGCTGGAAGAGAGCAGACTCACCCTGGAGCCTTGGGAGGGCGTGAGCTCCTGGATTCAGCACAGGAGGGACTGATTCCAGATCTCTGATGTCCAGAGCCATGCGAGAACAAAGTTCTGTAGTTTCAAGCACCTGCTTTGGTCCAGCAGCCCCAAGAAACTGCTCCAGCGGCCACTCTCAGTAGGGGCAACAGTGCACTGGGTGTTGCTGTCAAGCACACTGCTTGGGTGGCTCCCCTCTCACCCACCCCAGCCCTGCAAATCTCTCCCCTGGCGCCCCCTCCACCCTTTTTCTTTGTGGACAGGACTTCCCATTGCAACTTCCTCCAGGTTCTGCTGTGACCTGAGGGTCCCAGGGTGCACAGGGCCCTCGTGGGAGCCGCCACAGCCCCCACCGTCCCGTAGCAAGTGTGGGCTAAGCGATGTCAGGCTCAGGAATAGCTGCTAGAGCAGGAGTCTCCTCTTGTGCTTGTGTTAAGAATCAGGTGAGCATGGCCGGTGCCGTGGCTCACTAGGCTAATCTCCCACATGGAAGACCAGGAGAAAGCACCTGGCTCCTGGCTTCGGGTCGGCGCAGCACCAGCTGTGGCAGCCATTAGGGGAGTGAACCAGAGGAAGGAAGACCTTTGTCTCTATCTCTCTCTCTCTCGCTGTCTATAACTCTACGTGTCAAAAAAAAAAAAAAAATCAGGTGAGCAGGTGAAGGGGGCTGGCATTGTGGCATAGCAAGTAAAGCTGCCACCCGAGACAGAGGAATCCCATAGGGCACTGGTTCAAGTCGCAGCTGCTCCACTTCTGGTCCAGCTCTCTGCTAATGGCCTGGGAAAATCAGGACCAGAAGATGGTCCAAGTCCTTGGGCCCCTACACACATGTGGGAGACACAGAAAAAGCTCCTGGTGCCTGGCTTCAGCCTGGCATGGCCCCAGCCATTGCAGCCTTCTGGGGAGTGAACCAACAGATGGAAAATCTCTCTGTCTCTCCCTCTCTCTCTCTCTGTAACTCTGCCGTTCAAATAAATAAATAAATCTTAAAAAAGAATTGACATCCCAGGCTGATGGACCATTGTATTGCCTTCAACCCACTTTTGTCTTAGCAAGCATGGGCCTCCCATATGGGTGCCAATTTGAGTCCTGGCTGCTTCACTTCCAATCCAGCTTCCTGCTGATGCACCTGGGAAAGCAGCAGAGGATAACCCAGAATCTTGGGCCTCTGCACCCATGTGGGAGACCCTGAAGAGGCTCCTGACTCCTGGCTTTAGATCATCCCAGCTCCAGCCATTGCAGGTGTTTGGGGAGTGAAATGACGAATGGAAGACCTTTCTGTCTCTGTCTGTAATGCTACTTCTCAAATAAATAAATAGATCTTTAAAAGCTTAAAAAAATAGAAAAGTGAAGTGAAAAACTGCACACAACATAAGAGCCACCAAACCTTTATTAATGGAGCAAAACCTGCTCTGAAGGATTCCCACATTTCCTGGGTGTGTGACCTCTGGAGTCACCTCTCCATGTGGACCAGATCCTGGGCCCAGGATCACTGCCCTGTGGGAACCAAAATCCACAGACACTCAAGTGCCTTACATGAACTCACATGGTATTTGCATTTAACCTGAGCCACCCTCCCATAGAGTTTCAATCATGTCTAGATTACTTATAATAGGTTCTACAATGTACATGCTGTGCCAATCTTTATAGTACTGTATTGCTGAAGGGATGATGATGGGAGATGCAAAGAGGTCATTTTTTTCAAATATTTTTCATCTATAGTTTGTTGAACTCATGGATGCAGAATTTGTGGGTATGGAGGAGCAGGTGTCTCCGTCTCTTTGTGAACAGGGAGGACCTGTGCCATGGAAAGTGCTCCCTGGGAGGGGCCGTGGCCCTGGGGGACATGGGCTGTCAGGGAGAAGGGCTCCTGCGCTTCTGCAGGCCTCCGCAGGGTGAGCTCGGTGTGGCCTGGGGCGCCCCTGCCTTGGCCCCCTCTGCCTGAGCTGCCCGCGTTGAGCTCAGCTCACTCCAGGAGATCTAACCAAGCCAGCTGCTTTCCTGAAACAAATTGCTTTTCTGAAGTTGCGAGATTAGTTTGTGGAATAAAATATTAAACCCGGGTCTCAAAACAGAAAGATCTATGCTCTTTACAGAAGACAAACAACAGGACAGCTTTGATTTTCTGAAATGATTTAAATCTCAACTTGGTTTCAAATCTAAGCCTTAGAATCATTCAGAGTATATTCTTTCCCTTGTCTAAGTTAGAAATCAAATACAAAAGGTAAAAATAAATCCCCCGATGTGTTTGAATTAATCAAAACCCTTTTGAATAATAAATCCAAGAAAAATTCATAGTGGAATTTTAAAAACATTTGAAACTGATGATGAAAATATGACATATCAAAGGTTGTGAGATTCAACTAAATCCTAAATTAGTAAGAATGGCTTGGTCATAAGTGCATATATTAGAAGAAGAGAAGCTTGGAAGTTATTATCTAAGTATTCAAAAATAATAAAAAGTGGGGAATGAGCATTTAATCTATGAGTTAAATCCCCCTCTATTGAAGGACCTGAGTTTAGTTCCCAGCTGTAGCACCTGACTCCAACTTTCTGTTAATGAAGACCCTGGGAGGCACAGTGATGGCTCAAGGAGTTGGCTTCTTGACACCCATTGGGAGACTGCAACTGTGTCATTGTGTCCCCAGCTCCAAGCTTCAGCCCTGGCCCAGATCCCAGCAAGTTGTAGGAACTTGGGATTTTGAACCAGCCAATGGTAGCATTCATTCTCTCTCTTTCTCTCTCTCTCTCTCTCTCTCTCTCTCTCTCTCTTCCTTGCAAATAAATAAATAAAAATTCTAAAAACTATTAAAATGTAAAAAAGAAAGGAATCAGTCACATAAGAGTATTGGGAACAGAAATTAAGAAAAACTTAAATGAACACACAGAACAGAATGCCAGCATCATCAAATGCTGGCTTTTTTTTTTTTATCTAAACATATTAATCTGCTTCCCATTGCAATAACAGAATACCTGAGGCAGTTGATCTAAGAAGAAAAGAGACTTGTTTCGGCCCATAGCTTTGGAGGGCAAAAGTCCAGAATCCAACAAGCTCCTTAGTGTGGCCTCTGCCAAGGTCTAGGAGTCAATGCATCATGGTGGGAACCCAGGCAAGAGGGAGCCAGAGTGTGGGAGGAGCAGCCTAGAACCAAGCAGCCTCCTGTGAGAACTGCATTAGTTCTTTCCATAGGCAGCTCCCCCTTGACCCTATCACCTCTCATGAGGCCCACACCTGTTTAAGGTTCTTTCACCTCCCATACCACTACCCTGGAGACCCCTGGGGACACACTCATGCCATGTCCAAACTACCCAGGCTAGGCAAGAAACTGAAGTTACAGTTGACCAATATCAGAAAGAAAAAGGGGTCATCAGTACACATCAAAAAAAGACTGGAAAGATACTAAGGGAATTTTATAGAAAACTTTGGCAATCAGCATGAAAACTAAATAAAATGGGTGAATTCCTTAAAACACACAACTTAACCAGAACTGGGGCAAAACGAACATCTAAGTAGGTAGATCAATTTTTAAAACTTGGATCGTTAACTAAAATGCTTCCAACAAGGACCTCTCTATGTCTAAATGGCTTTACCAGTAAACTCTGTTAAATATTTAAGAAGAAATAACACGAATCTTATAAAATACTTCCAGACAACTTAGTTTAAGCTTGTTAGCGGAAGTGGACAAAGGCATTACAAAAAAAAAAAAAAAAAGACAAAATCACACACCAGTATTTCTTGCAAATGTGGAAACAATAGCCATGAATAAAATACTAGTAAATTAAATCCAGAGATGTATTTAAAAGGACCAAGAGTTTGTTTTAGAAGGCAAACTTGATTTTTTTTAAGATTTATCTATTTATTTGAAAGGCAGAGTTACAAAGAGAGAGAGGAAGGAAAGGAGAGAGAGGGAGAGAGAGAGAGATCTTTTGTCTGCTGGTTCAATCTCCAAATGGCCACAATGGCTGCAGCTGGGTCAGTTGGAAGCTAGGAGCTAGGTGCCTCTTTAGAATCTCCCATGTGGATGCAGGGGCCAAGCACTTGAGCCACCTTCTACTGCTTTTCCAGGGCATTAGCAGGGAGCTGAATCAGAAGAGGAGCAACCAAAACTCAACCCAGTGCCCATAGGGGATGCCAGCAACACAGGCATCGGCTTTACCCACTACACCTCAACACTGGCCCTATCAAATATGGCTTTACAATTAAAACTCAGCTAATTTAATTTAACACATTAACAGGTTGCAGGAGTAAGATCATAGGACTATCTAATTATACAGGAAAAGCATTTGATAAAAATTCAACTTGCATCCTAGAAAAATTATCTTAACAAACTAGGAATAAAAGGCAGCTTCCTTAACCTAATAAAAACACTCCCTACAGCAAATATTATACCTAATGAGAAATACTGAAAACCAGCCCTCTGGAATCAGAATGAGAAAAGAAGCTCATTGATCACCATTTCCACTTCACACTTTATTGGAGATATTACCCCGTGCCTAAAGCCAACAAAACTAATAAGAGGTGTAAGAATTGGAAAGGAAGGAATAAAACTGTAATTTATATTTCTTCTAACAGCAACAAAAATTAGAAAATGGACTGTTAAAAAGAATGCCTACTTAGAATAGCATCCCCCCAAAAAAACAACAAATGGCTAAGTTTACATCTAACAAAAGGAGAGCAGGTCCTCTGCAGAGGAAATCACAAGACGTCACAGAACCCTTAAGATGACAGTAAGCCAACAACAACACTTACAGGTGGAAGCCTATTTAGTGGAGACAAGGCCTGCTCCCTGGATTCGTCCAGACTCAGTGCCATGCAGCCAAGGTGCCTTCCCCATCCGCTCAGTCCAGCCCTGAGCTCAGTGCTGGCTCAACACCAGCGAGCGCCCTCTGCTCCCTCGCAATGGGCTTGGCCTGTGTCCCCGGTCCTCAGATGTTCCCTCCAGTGAGCAGCCAGTCCTGGCCTTGTCTTGCAGAAAGCACTTATCTTGTGCACTTATAGGTCAGCTTCTTCCCCCCCACTTGCCCCACCTCACTCTGAGGATGCTGCCTGCAGACACCCACTCCGTGTTTCCCTGAAACAGCAGAGTCTGGAGCCAGAAGGTTCTCATCCCAGCTCTGTGAGCTTCGTAAGCCACATTCGTCCTTTGCACCCATGCCCTCATGCAGGTGCACACGGGATCCTGAGCTCACAGGAGGATCAAATGAGACATACAGCAAGGAACACCTGTCCAGGTGCCCTGCACATAGTGGGTGTTCCAAAGCAGACAGACAGGACGTCGTAATAAAACACACAATAGATCACTAAAACCTACTCCTCCTCACTCAAACTTTGTACCCTTTCACCGGCTCCCCAGTTCTCCCCCAGTAACCATCACTCCACCCACTCCTTCTATGAGTTCATCTTTTTCAGATTCCACCTCTGACTACTTGTCTTTCTGCGCCTAGCTTGCTCCCCCCATCACCCTCTAGATGTATCCATATTGAGACAGAGGGCAAAGTTTTCTTCTTTCTCAAGGCTCTATAGTGGTGATGACATTAAGTAATTATGCTCTGCCTACTTCTGAATCAGATGCTCTGTTTTCTTAATATTGAGTTCTTTGAGTTCCTTGCGTATTTTGGATATTAGCTCCTATCAGAAGTGGGATGATAAAATACTTTCTCTCAGTTTGTGCATTGCTCATACACAACATCGTGTACTGTGTATTGTCTGTTTAATTATTTTCTTTGCTTGGTAGAATCTTTTTAATTTGATGCATTCCCACTTGTTTCTTTTTACTTTGGTTGCCTTGAGCTTTGGGAATCCTGTCCAAAAATTCATTGCCCAGATCAATGCCTAAGAACTGTTTCCCTGTGTTGTATTTAGTAGTTTTTTTTTTTTTTTTTTTGACAGGCAGAGTTAGACAGTGAGAGAGAGAGACAGAGAGAAAGGTCTTCTTCCGTTGGTTCACCCCCTACATGGCACTGTGCCGATCTGAAGCCAGGAGCCAGGTGCTTCCTCCTGGTCTCCTATGCAGGTGCAGGGTCCAAGCACTTGAGCCATCCTCCACTGCCTTCCCGGGCCATAACAGAGAGCTGGACTGGAAGAGGAGCAACTGGGACAGAATCCGGCGCCCCAACTGGGACTAGAACCCAGGGTTCCGGTGCCACAGGCGGAGGACTAGTCTAGTGAGCCGCAGCGCCGACGTATTTAGTAGTTTTAAGGTTTGGAATCTTACATTTATGCCTTTAATCCATTTTCTGCCCATTTTTATGTAGTGTAAGAAAGGTGTGGTTTGTTCTTCTGCATGTAGTTGCACAGTTATCCCAAAAACTATTTATTAAAGAGACCATCCTGTCTCTACCATGTGTTCTTGCCACTTTTGTCAAAAATCAATTAACCAATTAAATCATGGTTTACTTCTGGGTTCTCTTGTTCTATTTAGTTCATGTGTCTGTTATTATGTCAATACCACACCTTTTTGATTACTATAACTTTGTAGCACACTTTGAAATGAAGTGGTGTGGTGACTCCATTGTTTTTTCATGTTCAAGATTGCCTATTAGGGACCTTTTATAGTGCCATACAAATTTCACTATTAGTTTTTGCATTTCTGTGAAAAATGTCATGGGGATCTTGTTAGGGATTGGGTTGAGTCTGTCTGCTTTGGGTAAGATGGATATTTTAAGAATATTGATTCTTCCAATCCCTGCATGTGCTGTTCCACATTTTGGTTTTCCCTTCTCTGGTCCCTAATTTTTGTGCCTGGCTCTCCACAAATATCTACTCAGTGAGTGAATGACTCAACCATGAGAAGTACTTCCCCGTTGTGGGTGAGACTTGGAAAATGCATCCGTGTGTGCGTCTTTTTTCTGGCTACAGGCTCAGATTAAAAAAAATAAACTGACAGGACAAGAAAAGGTGCTTTTAGCTAACCTTGGGTTAGTTATCTTCCCTCAAAACTTCATAAAAGAAACACTAAAAATGTTAATCTCCTCAGAGGATAATAGGAAAGAGATCATCTAGAATTTATAAAGCATCTTGGTTAATGGGTTCGTTTTAATAATAGCTGATCTTCCCATCCGACAGAGGCTGTTCTGCCTGCTCAGCAAGTCTGCTCCCAGACTGCCCAGGGTGTGCTTACGGCGAAGACGTAATAAAATTCAGAGAGAAGCTGCCATTCCCAGGGAACAACAGCACCCTGGCCTGGAAGCTGACGAGTCATCGTGTTCATCTCATAAACTCATCTTTATTAACTTTCAGACACTGCTGGGCCAGAATTTGTCAACACATTTCCCAGTTCACAGAGCCACGGATTGCTGGCACCTGCAGACTGAGAACACACCCAGGCCCTGCCCCCATGCCCCGCCTCCAGGCCCCGCCCACACCTGCTCCCAGGAGCAGGGGCTTGTGGTGCAGCTTCCATCCAACTTGAGTCCCCTGTGCCATGCTCCTCCTCCCTGCCCCCCGCCTCTACACCTCACACTCCAAATCCCAGGCTGGCCGGTACCCTGACTCCACCTGCGTCTGTGCCATTGGTGACAGGACACCTCCTTCTGAGAAGCTGTCTCCCCCCCCACCCCAAGTCATCCCAAGTTGAGCCCTGGTGGTGCAGAGATGAGTGGAGAGCTGTTCCCCACCACTGAGCACAAAAAGAGGCCAATAAGAGGCTTTGCATCAAGGGCTGGGAAGGGTTTCTGAGCCTCTCTCTCTCTCCGAGAAAAATCTCTCAAGGAAAAGAAGAGTTTGCTCAGAGAGTGGAAGGGCAAATATAGGAAGAGCTTCGAAAATGTAAAACATGGACAAGTGAATACCTTATTGGCCACAGCTTCAGTCCTCACAAATGCCCTGTGCCTTGTTGTGCATCTCCATCACGAAGCAGCCCCCAGGTCCTGGGCACCCTAGGCACAGGCCACATCTGACACGTACCCAGCACCTCACCCTGATCACATGTTAAACTTTCTATATACCAGCTCTTTCGCCTCCACCCAACATTCCTATGATGGAGGCACTGGCCTTTCCCTCAATTTGGAGGAGAGGGGATAGACACTGGGAGTATCCTGGCCAAGCTGAGAAGTGCAAAGTGGGGACGGAGCCAGGGAGTGGTCTCGTGAGTACCTGACCACTGTGTCACACAGGAGCACGTGGTGGGGAGGCCGGGTCAGCCACAGATGGAGCCTGCTGGCAAACACGTGCACGACACATGTTGAAGTGGCTCTTGCTCAGGGCAGCCAGAAAGGCAACACTCAGGACACCACAAGCTGTATGGGAGTGCCTGAGTCAAGTGCAGGCCCCTCTGCTGACCCCAACTTCTTGCTCATGCACTCCTGGGAGGCAGCAGTGACGGCTCCAGTAGCTGGGTTCCTGCCACTCATGTGGGGGACCTGGACGGAGTTCCAAGTTCCTGGCTTTGGCCTGGTCCCATCCCATCTGTTGCAGGCATTTGGAGACTAAAACAAGGGATGAGCTCTCTCCCCACCCCTGTCTTTCTCTTGTTCTCACTCATACCAGGTACATGGGTCACTCTGGTCGGGCAGGCCAGAGCCTTTGGGCCCAGCCTATCACTGCCCTCTGGGACTCAGGGTCCTCTTCTCATCCTGTCCTGCTCCCCCCCAAGACACATACACTACCTTGAGTCTGTGCTACCATGTTCCTGAACTCTCATTAAGTGATGCTGGCCCTGCCCCCACCTCTTCCATCCACAGTGACATAGGAGCCTGCCAGCCTGGTCCCAGGCTCTAATTGCCTGCCCAGGGATGTCATTTGCCAACCCTTTGACACGTTCCCATCCCAGATGCAGCATGCACTGGGTGAACCCCAGTCTCCCTATTGTCTCCCTCGCTGCCCAGTCCCAGCTCCAGCTGGGTTGCCTAGAGCTCAAGCCTTCCTCTCTGGTCAGACCTTAGCACCAAGCCTCCTCATGATGGATGCCTCCTGGTGGCTCCCTCACCAGCCCTGCGGATTCCAGGCCCGGGTCCCAGATCTGCCACGTGCTGACACACAGAGGTTTAGTGACTTTACCACTGAATGCACTTCCATTCTTCCAGTACACAATGGTACTTTAACACCTCATGGAAAGGTGTACTTAAAAGATAAGTTTATTTTGCTGCAAAAAAAAAAAAATAGAAATCCATGAACAGGTGGTATTTTCAAAACCGTGGAAGGGCCAGCACCGTGGCTCAACAGGCTAATCCTCCGCCTTGCGGCACCAGCACACCAGGTTCTAGTCCCGGTTGGGGCGCCGGATTCTGTCCCAGTTGCCCCTCTTCCAGGCCAGCTCTCTGCTGTGGCCCGAGAGTGCAGTGGAGGGTGGCCCAAGTCCTTGGGTCCTGCACCTGCATGGGTGACCAGGAGAAGCACCTGGCTCCTGGCTTCAGATCAGAGTGATGCGCTGGCCGCGGCAGCCCTTGGAGGATGAACCAACAGCAAAGGAAGACCTTTCTCTCTGTCTCTCTCTCTTTCACTGTCTACTCTGCCTGTCAAAAAAAATTTTTTAAATAAAAATAAAAAAGCTCATGGAAGGCGGGTGCTGTGGCATACAGGGTAGTCACCACCTGCAGTTCCTGCATCCCATATGGGCACCGGTTCAAGTCCCAGCTGCTCCGCTTCTGATCCAGCTCTCTGCTATGGCTTGGGAAAGCAGTGGAAGATGGCCCAAGTGCTTGGACCCTTGCACCAATGTGGGAGACCTGACTCCTGACTTCAAATCAGCTCAGTTTCGGCTACTGCAGTCATTTGGGGAGTGAACCATCGGATGGAAGACCTCTCCCTCTGTTTCTCCCTCTCTCTGCCTATAACCTTATCTCTCAAATAAATTAATAAATCTTTGAAATATATATATATATATATT
Organism: Sylvilagus floridanus; assembly: GCA_949820135.1. Classification (NCBI taxonomy): domain Eukaryota; kingdom Metazoa; phylum Chordata; class Mammalia; order Lagomorpha; family Leporidae; genus Sylvilagus; species Sylvilagus floridanus. Next base: position 65,433,733 of record OX463236.1, on the reverse strand, counting down.
TTAAAAGCTCATGGGAAATGTATATAATGAAAATACTAGGCATGAATTCCAAAAATTTTATACTGAAATAAACTTTCTTTTTTAAAAAATATTTTATTTATTTATTTAAAATCAGAGTTACACAGAGTGAGAAGGGGAGGCAGAGAGAGAGAGAGAGAAAGAGAGAAAGAAAGAGAGAGAGAGAGGTCTTCCATCTGCTGGTTCACTCCCCAAATAGCTGCAACGGCCAGAGCTGTGCCAATCTGAAGCCAGGAGCCAGGAGCTTCTTCTGGTGGATACAGGGTTCAAGGACTTGGGACATCTTCTACTGTTTTCCCAGGTCATAGCAGGGATCTGGATCAGAAGCGGAGCAGCTGGGACTCGAACCAGCACCCATATGAGATGCTGGCAGTGCAAGAGGTGGCTTTTATCCACTATACCACAGCACCAGCCCCCTCAAAATAAACTTTTAAGTCCACTTTACCACAAACTTTTTGCAACACCCTCCTCTATCTTATCCACTTTCCCCAAGTACTATGTTGTGCACAATGATGTTTTAATATTTATTGACCAGCTACAAGACAGAAGATTCACCTGCAGACTACATGACGACTTCCAAGACTGGATGCGTGGGAGTGCTTTTTGAGTCTAAGAAAAATGAAAAAATTAAAATAATAAAAAACAAGAAAATAAATAGTAATAAAATGCATGCCACATACAGAGCCAGGAAGGCTGGCCCTGGGTTCTGAGGAGTCCACATCCAGGGGACCATCACATTTGCACCAGCAATGACAGTGCAGCCCCAGTGTGCAGCACTGGGCAGCTGCTCCAGCCCAGGTCAGGGCTTCTAGGCAAACCTACGGAGCCCGCGGTTGCCTTGTGTCTTGCCTGCTCTGCCCACCTGTGTTTCTTACAGTTCATGTTTTGTTTTTAATTTTCCCCTAAATGCAACAAAATCATGACTCCAATTGGTCTGCAAACAAGAGTTAAATACATCTTAAGTTGCAAAAGAGAGTAAATACGTGATAAAATGGACTCAAATAGGCTTCTTCCCTCTCCCAAAAAGTTTAACGAATACAGTTTGACTCCTGTGCCATTAATAATGTGCCGAATCACTCCTGCTTTGCAAGAAGCGACTATACATAGATGATATTCTTGTAGCACCCGATTTTTTTTTTCATGCAATTAACTGCATGCATTTGCTGACAGACTAATTTATGTATGAATGCATTTTAAAAGCAAAGGCATTTTGTGTATAATTGTCTTCCTTTGCAATCCATCTGCTGACAAATTTGTGGGCTTCTCTGTTTATGTGCTAATATCTCCCCCTGCTCTAAGATGATCGGGCATAGGAGTCAAAATACTTGGGGGATGGAAGCAACAGGAAAGGGTAATGAAGGGCCAGATGCCAGCTGGGCAGAAATGTCTCTGCTGAGTGTGGTGAGTCCCCAAGTAGAACTTTTTACTACTGCTAAGCGGAAAGTGAACAAAAGTGTGATGAAAATTGCTACTCTGCATTTGCTTGCTTGCAAATCACCTTCTACAGCAGGTAAAGGTCATTGCAAGTTTGCTAACCCAGCATTGAGCCATGGCCCCCTACCATCTAGATCACCACCCATTTGGGAACCCACAGGGCATGGGCACACTGGCCTGGTGTACAGGGAGAATGCAATGGCCTCCGAGGCAAATGGTCACAGCTTCCTGCAGGGGGAAGAGGAGAGCCCTGCTTTGTAGGGGGAGGGCTTGGATCATCACAGATACTTCACTCTCCAATACTTTGTTTGGCCTTGCTGACTGGCAGTGACCACCCACCAAAGGCCGCCCGGAAGACACTCAGAGCTGGGGTGTTACCTGCTGCAGGGTGGGTGTGGCTCCTACAGGGAGCCGTGGGGAATCTCCATCTGAGGGAGTCTAGAGGGGCTTCGGGATTCAATCTCATGTTGGGTGGCCTTTAGAGTGCTGGAGGAGAGGCCAGTGTTGTGGCATAGGGGACAAAGCCACCACCTGTGATGCCGGCATCCCACATGAGCACTGGTTCCAGTCCCAGCTGCTCCACTTCTAATCCATCTCCCTGCTAATGTGCCTGGGAAGGCAGCAGAAGATGGCCCAATTTCTTGGACCCCTGCCACCCTTGTGGCAGACCCGGAAGAGGCTCCTACCTGTCTCCTGGCGCTCTCTCTCTCTCTCTCTCTCTCTCTCTTTCTCTCTCTAACCCCACCTTTTAAATGAATAAATAAATAAATATTACAAAAATAAATAAAACAAATACAGAGAGCACTAGAGAAATGAGAGTCCGTTGGTGTTCAGGCACTGTCCAGGGTGGAGGCTGCTCAGTGGAGAGCGATCTTAGTGACACGGATCCAGGAAGCAAGAACAGGTACAGGCCCCAGTCATCCTTGGGGAAGAGGCAGGGGTGGCCGAGTTAGCGTGGCCATCTGTGGCTGCCTAGGATCCTGTGTGTCTCTTCAGAGGGACTCTTGTTCTCATCTTGTGCCAACCCCCTGACCAATGCTGGTCAGCAGTGTGCTCTCTCTGCAGGGCCCCACGGCCTGGCTGGTAGCTCCAGGCCATGCTGGCTGCCAGTTGCTGGCACAGCAGCTCTGGGAAGGGGGAGGCATGATGCCAGGCCCAGAGCAGGCCTGCAACAATATTAACTGAGTGGCAGCAGGGTGGACAGGAGGGAATAATGCATGGACAGCTGTAGCAAACTTTATCAGCACGGGCTAGGCACAGAGAGTCAGGAAGAAACTGGAGAGAGGAGAAAGGTCCCAGACATCAGACCAGTGAGGAGGGGAGCTGCTGAGCGCAGGCGCTTGTCACCAACACCCCGCCACCATTACCTCCTCAATAGCTCTGGCCACCCCCATGCCCACTTTACAGATGTGGAGAGTGAGGCGCCAGGAGGTGAAGTCACTGATCTGAAATCAGCACATAATTAGACATGTAATAACATAATCAGGTACATGATTAGGCACATAATCACTTCATTAGCTGAACAGTGAGGCACAGAATTAGCAGCAAGGCTGGGATTTGGGCCCGTGTGCATCCAGCTCCAAGGCCTCTGGTCTTTCCTCCACCCCAGCTTGCCTGGGTTGGTTCCTGGGGAGCAGTGCAGGGCACGCTGCCACCACGCCAAGGTGCCCTTTGCGCATCTTTGTGCATGTTCACTGCCACCTTCATGAAGCAGGCACTGTGCCTCTGGCCGTGAAGCTGGGGGCTCCAGTGTCGACGTGTGAGTGAAAGGGACTGCCTCTACCCACCCCCCACACACTGTCCCAGAGACAGGCAGGAGGCCCTCCTACCCATCTGTCATCTGGAGAAGCAGAGACGCATGGAGGGAAACCAGACCTGCAGGGCTGTGTCCGGGGCGGGGGGGGGGGGGGGGGCTCAGCCGGAAGGAACAGGCGCCTGGGCATCTTCCTGGAGGAGGCGTCCTTGGGCTGAAAGGACGAACGCAGCTGCCCCAGGAGAGCATCCGGGAGCAGCCACCATGCTGGCCTTTCGTGCCCCCATCACTATGAGAAAACACCGAGGCTCAGAGTCAGCAAGGGGTGCAGCTGACACTCAAGGTCAGGTTCACCCGCCTCCAGAGTACACACCTGTTCTAGCACTGGGCCACCTGGCACACAGCAGCCAGACTCCACTGGGCAGAACGGGGGAGGCCAGGCTTTGGTCCTGCCCCTCGGCATCCCCAGCAGACTGGTTTCCGAGGGGTTCATCACATCGGCAACCAAGCGAGCCTGAATCAGTGCGTTCACTGGCCCCACAGAGACACCAGCTTCAGACACTGGCCCCAGGGGCTGGCCCTCTGGTGTGGTGCCCAGGCTGGAGTCATACAGGGTTGTACTCAGTGCTGCCGCCCTCCCTCAGGGCCCTTCTGTCCAGGTAAAGACCCTCTGGGCTTGGCTTTTCCCCACCCCCCTCAGTTTCCCCAGGCCTACAAGGCCCCCAGCAGAGCTGGCCTGGGACTCCACCAGCTCCTTCATACCCACTGCAGGGGTTAATGAAACCCACTCCCCCCTCCATCCCTTCTTCCCACCTCACCTCTGCCCCACCCCCGAGTCCCTTGTCCCATCCCACAGGGCAAGGCGGCTCCAGGTGCAGCACCTGCCAGGGAAATTTGCTTTTTGTTGGAGGCATTGAAAACTTTGTGGCCCAAATGAGTGGCCCCCAGCAGTGGGGCCCCAGTGTGGCCCCTGTGAACAGGGGGCTCCACTTAGCACACAGCTACCTCTAAACAAGAAGAGCCCCCACCAGGTTCCACGCAGCCCAAAATGAGGCATTTTTTTTAAGACAAGGAGTTGAAGAGTAAGACAGAGATAGCAAGACAAAGAGAGAGATAGTGAGACAAAGAAAGAGACAGAAAGACTAAAGGGAAGAGAGACAGAGGAAGAGAGAGACTGGGGGGGGCACCAACAGCAGGTGCACAGAGAGAAAGCAAGCCGGGGTGCAGGCTCCCCAGGGTGGACAGAAGTCCCAGGCACCAGCCCTGCACATGTGGCTGTCCTCCCAGTTCCTCCTGGGTCTCTGCAGTCTATCTGGCCCTCCCAGGGGTCTCCAGAATTGCAGGTGGGGGACATGGAGGTGTTGAGACCTTAAGTGCCGTATCCAAAGTTGAGCCAAGAATATCTGACCCCAAAAACATCATCAAATCCTGAATTTTAAACCCCTCACCCACATGCTCAGCCGTGAAGCCAATACAGAGAAATCTACTCCCACCCTCTGCCCTGGGGCCTCATTCACCCCATAAGCCACCTTTTCTTTCATCCATTGGTTCAGCCTTGCATCAATCTCTGGAGGCACCACCAAGCACTGGCTTTATCCTCGGTGCTCTGGCTATCGCCCGCCCTGCCCTCTTCTCTGGGGACTGACGCCTGTAGCACAGCTCCCTCCCCATCCTGGCCTGCCTAAATCCTGCCCTGTACACGGGGGCACTTTCTGCTCAGCCTCATTCTGCAAGAGAGCTTGGGCATACAACACACAAAACTAACATCCTGGGAAGGGGCTGTCCTCATTCGGGGTCTCGGCTCTCCAGGAAGCAGCCACAGATCACAGCAGTAGGGGGTCTGAGCCCATCTGCAGACAAGTCCCTGGAGGCCCCCTCAACAAGGACCTTGATGAAGCCAACAGAAGGAAGATTGGCAGAGGCCCATACCCCGCCCCTGACCACCAGGATTCACAGCTTGCCTATGTTATGCCTGTGCAGGGCCAAGTGCTCCTGCACCTGCTGCTCGCAAGATCTGGGGTGAACCCTACAGCCTGGCTGGGCCTCCAGCCACCCAGCTACACAGCAGGGGTAACCAAGTGACCGCCTCCAAAGACAAGCCAGCGGCCAAGCACCCAGAACTACACCTGCCACACAGGGGGACCTCCATGCCTGTCCATCCTCCTTGTCAGGCACAAACAAGGCCCAGGGAGCTGACACCCCCTCTGCTTCCTCCTCATCGGGAGCAGGACTGTGGGACCCTCTCCAGCTCTGGACCTTGACTTCTGAGCTTGGTTCTCGGGTGCATTTGTAGCCAGGTCTTCGGCACTACCCAGTTTCTCTGGGGTCTTCTATGGAATGGCAGCCATGCTCACCTCCTGCCCCATCCTCTCCCAGGGCCTTAGGGGCAGGGCCACCCTGGCTCTCCTTTGGGCTCCTCTGGTGTTGCTTGGGTCTCCTCATCTCAGCCTTCCGTCATCCCCTTTTATCCGGGGAGAAGCCTCCTTTCACTGGCCCTGGAGAGAGGACTTATGTGTCACCAGCACACTGCCCCTGGGCACTAATGTGAAGTCCAGATAGGGCAGCCACACTGGTACAGGCTTTTTAATTCATAAGAAAGCATAATATCCTATCATTGTCAGCAAAGTGGATGGAGCGAAGGTCATTAAGTAAGTCAGACATGGAAAGAAAGATACCACAGGATCCAACTTGTGTGGAAGCTTAAAAAAAACCCATCTGAGGGGCTGGTGTGGTGGAGTGGTGCAGTGGGTTAAGCCACCACCGAAGATTCTGGCGTCCCATAGGAGCCCTTCATATGACAACCCCACTTCCTAGCCAGCTCCCTGCTAATGTGCCTGAGAAGGCAGCAGAAGATGGCCCAAGTACATGGGCCCCTGCACCCATGTGGAAGACCCAGACGGAGTTCCAGGCTCCTGGTTTTGGCCTGGCCCAGCCACAGCTGTGGCAGCCATTTGGAGAGTGACCTAACAAGTGGAAGAGTCTCTCTCTCTCTTCCCCTCCCTCCTCTCTGTCTCCCTCTGCTTTTCAAGTAAAATAAATAATTTTTAAATGTGCAATTTTAAAAGGTAATCGCAAAAGGTTACATGCTGAATCGCTTCATTTATGCGGAGATGTCCAAAAGTTCACACAAAGTAGACTGTTCCTTTAATTGGATTTTCCTGTGAGTTTTTTTTAATCCCCCCCACCCTCTGTGACATTCTTGAAATAGCAAAATTATAGAAATCAAGAACAGGGAGGCAGTTGTCAGGGATCGGAGCTGACCAAGGAGAGGGGATGTGAGCATGAGTAGATTGTGGGAGAAAGCTGGGCTGTGCTGGCTCAGCTCTGTATCTTGAGCCACACGTGTGATGAGATTGTGTAGAATTGTACTTGAGGCTGGCGCCACGGCTCACTAGGCTAATCCTCTGCCTGTGGCACCGGCACCCCAGGTTCTAGTCCCGGTTGGGGCGCAGGATTCTGTCCCGGTTGCTCCTCTTCCAGTCCAGCTCTCTGCTGTGGCCTGGAAGTGCAGTGGAGGATGGCCCAGGTCCTTGGGCCCTGCACCCACATGGGATACCAGAAGGAAGCACCTGGCTCCTGGCTTCAGATCAGCACAGTGCGCCAGCCACAGCACACCAGCCGCAGCAGCCATTGGCGGGTGAACCAACGGAAAAGGAAGACCTTTCTCTGTCTCTCTCTCTCTCTCTCTCACTGTCTAACTCAGCCTGTCAAAAAAAAATAATAAATTTTAAAAAAAGAATTGTGCTTGAGTGCACACACATGTATGCATGAGGGCTTGGGAAACTGGCGAAACCTGAAGAAACTGTGACTCGCACCAACGGCCATCTCCTGGCTTCACCTTGCAGGGCAATCATGCCAAACCCATTCACCACTGAAGCCTTATTCATCCACCCTGGAGGAGGCTGGGTGAAAGACACACAGGATTCCTCCAGGCATATTTTTTTCACAGCTCTCTATGAACCTACAATTGGGTCCAGAAAGTGCCTCTCGAGTGCCAACTCTGTTTCAGGGACAAAGGAACAAAAACTGCTGACTCAGGCAGCTGAATTCCTAGATCATCACTGGATCTCTGCAGGCCATTGCAATGTGAGCACAGTGCAGTGGCAGGTTCTGCAGGAAGTGAGTCAGAGTAGAGCAAATGGGAGCCCATGCTCTGTGCTGGGGGCCCTCTTCACCCTTTGGGATACATCTATGCCTCCGCTCCATGGTCAGCCTGGGGCAGAAGGAAATACAAACATGTCCAAGCCCAAAGCTCCACAAGGCTCTCCTGCCTCCTCTGCCCGTCCCTGGGCACCTTCAGTCCTTTAGGATGGCTCCTGTATTGTCTAAAGCATGGCATCACGTTTCGTCTCTGAGACTTCCCAGGCCGAGCACGTCTTCACTGTGATCCCCTCCATGGAGTCACAGCATCACCGAGGCATCCGCACACCATCACAGCTGAGCACAGAGGCTGGCCAGAGTTCACAAAGCTGGCTCCAAGGAGAGAAATACTCCATCCCCAGACTCGGATAATTCCACCCTAATTAAATTTAGATCGAACCTTCCAGAGCTCCAAAAATAGAATAAGAATTAAACTGCACGGCTCAACCACACTGCCGCCATACATTTGGTCTCCTTTGAAGCACAGGCTCTTAGCAGGGACTTCCTGACACCTGAATGGGGAGGCATCCTGTCACTCCAGGGCCATCACAGCCCCTCCCCTCCAAGCTGACTGCCTATCTTCTCTTAATGAGGAATGGGAGTCCCTTTCTTCCACTACTAAAAACAACAACAGCTAATTCTGCTCAGTGTCTATGGTTTTATTTTTTCCCTTTGCTTTTGCATTCCTCCAGATCCAGAATGACGAAGGGATCTGGCTAAGGTTGTGTGGCCAGGAGGCTCTGGAGCTGGAATCCGACCCCTGAGGTCAAGATGTAGGCTCTTTCCACCTCATCTGCCCTCATCCCTGCCATCAGGCCCACGTGCTCGACTCTGTGGCAGATATTATGCAAATGGGAGCAAAACCACTAAAGGCTCTTCAAGACCATGGCCTCACAAGAAACAGCCACTGAGCTCAGTGTATGTCAGCCAGATCATAAGAGCTGGCAGTGGCCCGAGGGAGGAGGTGGGGGACGAGCTGCATCTGGGAGGAATTCGGTAGAATTTATGATGAGTAGGTAGGGTGAGTGTCCCACATTCGTTGTGCTGTGACAGTGACAAAATTTATGCATTTTCATCTTGTTTCATCTTCTTTTTTTTTTTTTTATCTTATTTGACTTCCCAAAAAGCACGTGTCCCTGTGGGTGGAAGGCAGGTCAGCATATCAGGAAAGCAGCATTATTCATGACATTATGTAATAGATTTTGTATATTTACTTTGAAGCAAGAAAGAAGCAGGTTTCTGAATCCGGCTCTGGGTCTGGAACAGCTGGCCGGCCTGGTGAGTCGGTGAAGCAGCCCCATGTTAAGAGCAGGCACAATTTATTGAAGGGAGAGTGGGTGATCTCCTATTCAGTCAGTGATCTGCACTCTTCTTTCTTTTTGCAGATGGGATGTCAAGGTATAGGAACTCACTGTGTGCTGGAGTTCTGACAACCCACATTTCTATTTTTTTTTTTTTTGACAGGCAGAGTTAGACAGTGAGAGAGAGAGAGACAGAGAGAAAGGTCTTCCTCCCGTTGGTTCACTCCCCAAATGGCCGCTACGGCTGACTCGCTGCACTGATCTGAAGCCAGAAGCCAAGTGCTTCTCCTGGTCTCCCATGCGGGTGCAGGGCCCAAGGACTTGAGCCATCCTCCACTGCCTTCCCGGGCCACAGCAGAGAGCTGGACTGGAAGAGGAGCAACCAGGACAGAATCCAGCACCCCGATCAGGACTAGAACCCAGGGTACCAGCACCGCAGGCGGAGGATTAGCCTAGTGAGCCTCGGCACTAGCCGACAACCAGAATTTCTCACCACTATGCCCCCAGCATCCCAGTAAGATGTATCTGACTGTCTACATGAGACAGGGCAAGCACAGCACGGTGTCCCCAGACCCTGACAGCAGGGGGACAAAGCCATTTCCCAAGGCTCACTCTAGGTCAGATCACGAAGAGTGGACCAAAACAGAGACCCGATCACCCTGAAGAGGTGGAATGGTTCTCCCCTCGGAATGAGAGTCCCTCCCTGAAGGCAGCCCATTGCTCCAAGTTTCCACTGTAGGAGCCCCAGGACAATAGCTAGCTCGTTATCCATCCCAGAGAATTCGTCTTAACACTTCCTTGTTTGTTCAACCTCATATTTTATCTACTATTTTTGAGAGTTCATGTGTTTGATTTACATTATCGTCAAAGGCTTAGTGGTTCCCTAAATAAAGAGCTCACAAATTAAAAAGTTAAAAGGCCATAGTTCACTGGGGATATAAATAATCAAATGAAAAATAGTCAGTTTCACTCATATACAGTTATTAAGTCACTGATAAATACATAGCTCCTCAAAGTGTCCTTTGAACTGGTGTTGGCACTTTATTGCTTCCATAATTAATTGATGAACTGAGTAAGTTCCTTGACATTGAAAATGAAATGAGATGACAGCTGAAAGCATTGAACATACTTCCCAAGCCCCATCAATGGCATCTATTACTATCGTAAATAGTGTTAATATTACTAATAACTCCTGGAGTGTCTACTCATAGGACCACCCTGCTCCTTCACAGAACTGATTCAACCAGGGATGGAGACAGTGAAGAGAGGTGAAGCTGGAGCTGAGGCTGTATCTCCAAGGAGGAGGGCTTCATCCACAGGCATAAAGACGCAGAGGATGCTGGTTTGCAGACACTGAAGTTCCTGTTCAGGAAAATGGAAGCAAAGGGTTCTGGGGCAAAAGAAAAGGAAGAGAATGTGCGAGAAAGAAGCTTAGTAATCCTAAAGGATTTAAGTGTCCCCCAAGGTCCCAGGTCCCTGCCCTAGGAGCCACTAAGTGCCCATGTAGCTTAAACTGCAGTAAAATCCCATTCACTTAAAGCAGATTCACTTAGACTAACGCTATTGTTGCTGTGAAGGGATTTCCAAAAAGCAGTAGAAAATGGAATTAATGAGAAGTTGTGGTGCAGAGAGTTAAGCCACACTTGGGGCACCTGCATTCTATACTGGAGTGTCAGTTGGAGTCCTGTCTGCTCCAATACTGATCCAGCTTCCTGCTAATGCATGCTGAGAGGCAAGGGTGGTGGTTCAAGTGGCTGGTCCCCCCTGGCACCCATGTGGGTGGCGTTCTGAGCTCCTGGCTTCAACCTGTGCCAGTCCTGGCTGTTGCAAGCATTTGGGGAGTGAACCAGTGGATGGAAGATCCTCTCCCCCAACTCATTGTGTGACTCTGCCTTTCAAGTAGATAAAAAACAAATAAATAGGCATCTTTCAAAGACAAATTATTATGATACAAAACAAGCTGAAATTCAGGCACAGTTTTTTTTTCATAATACACATTTCCATGAACTTTTTGAAGACCCCTTTATTATTATTCATTACTGCTGCTACTGCTATAACTACTATTGCTACTACTGCCATTCTAAGGACTCAGGAAATGAGAGAAATCTCCTAGCATCAGCTGTGGGCTCCAGCAAGGACACTGAGCAAGGGTGGTGCCCTTGGTCCTCTGATCTCAGCTTAGATTGGACCTGGAGGTAGAGGAGGATCAAGTCTCAGGCTACCCTGCATCAGAGAGAGGTGGCCAAATCACCTAGGAATCAAAACCTCAGCGCTCTGTACATGACGAAAATTAGGGTCCCTTCCCATCTCGGGTTCTGTAGTTTACTCCATCAGCAGGTGCCCTTTTCAAGACTGACCACAGAAGGGGTGACCTGGAAGAGATTGTGCAAATACTCCGTCCTCTGCAGGGGAGCCCAGCTGTAGCAAATACACGTGTGCCTGCCTCGCCGGTCTCATTAACCAGGGCAAGTGTTTGCTTTATAGATTTCACCTCAGCTTTCCTCTGGGTTCATTGAACCATGTGTGCTGTTTTTTAAAAAGATGTTTTATTTATTTATTTGAAAGGCAGAATTTCAGAGAGAGCGAGAGAGAGATTGAGAGAAAGAGAGAGAGAGAGAGAGATCTTCCAACCACTGGTTCACTACCCAAATGGCCACAACGGCTGGGGCTGGGCCAGGCCAAACCCAGGAGCCTGGAACTCCATCTGGGGCTCCCACACAGGTGCATAGGCCCAAGCATTTGGGCCATCTTCATCTGCATTCCCAGGAGCATTAGCAGGGAGCCGGTGCCCATATGGATTGGGCGGCTCAACCCACTGCACCACAACGCCAGCCACAAATATGCCAGCCACAAATGCATAGTTCTTGAGTGCCCGTCCCAGATTGATAAATGTACACAGCCTTGTAGCCTTGATCCGAGTCCACACAAAGTGTACCCAGCACCCTGGAAGCCCCTTCAGGGCTCTTCCCAGGCCCCCTCTGACCTCACAAGGCAGTCACGCTTTGCCTCCTGAGCTCCCAGACCTGTTTAGCCTGCCCTTGAACTTGATGAGAGTGTCCTGTGAGTGTGGCTTCCCCTCTCCGCATACTGCTGTGAGATGGAATACTGTGTTGCAGGCATCCGTATTCCATTCTTTGCTATCACTGAGCAGGTGCAAACGCAGGCAGCTATTGCTCCCCTTGCCTACCCGTCCCCTGAGTTCTGTCCAGTGCTGAGCTATCACAGGCAACGCTGCAAAAATACAATAGATAGTCATATAAATAAGTCTTTGCGTGGACGTGAATTTCCATTTCTCCTGGGTGGCACTTGAAGAGGGAAACTGGTCTGTGAGAAAGTGCCCAACTTGGGTTTGAAGTCCAGAAAAGCACTCCAAAGCCCGCCCTGGAGAGTCCCCAGGCGCACAGAGCTGGGTGGCGCTCCTGGCGCCGCTCTCCCGCGGGATGGGGAGCGTCTGGCGCGCCGGCTCCTCGCTCCTGCTTCAGCAGGAAGCTCTCTGAAGGAACACGGATGAAAACTAGAGCTCTTTATCCGCCTAAGCCGCGAAATCACACACGATGACTCGGGAGCCTCGGCTCACCGTGCTGTTAGAAACGGGGTGGTTTCCACGAGCGCCCGCGAAATGAGAACCTGCACCCGGGGGAAAAAAAGAGAAGGTGCATCCGAGATTCTCCTGCTTCCTTGTCGCCCGAAGAATACGCTACGAACACAGCTTAGTGGACTTCACGGGTATCAGTCATGTGCTTGTTAGGGGCTTCCAGAGAAGATGCCTCCGCAGACTTCCAAATTTAATACACAATTCCTAAGTAAACAATTCTTCACCGAGCGCCGGAAACCTCCGCTCCCGCTGGGGAGCCCCGGCCGTGGTTTGGAGTCCTAGGGCGCCCCCTGCCGACCCTGCAGGCCGCGGCGGCAGGTCCCCTTGGTCACTGGCTGCAGGCGAGCAGGTGCGCGCGCGCTCAGGGAGGCGCCCTCTGCATCCCAAGCTGCAGGGGCCAGGTCCTGCCGTCCCAGGCTCTTGTCACAGGGAGCCCAGCGCAGGGCTAAGAAGAGAAAAAGAAGCGAGAAGCTGGTGGGCGAGAGCGGGAAACGGGCTCCGTGGAGTAGGTGTGTGTGTGCCTTCTGCACAGCCACGGAGGTGTGTGCCCAGACCAACAGGCCAGACGTGTCCCCGGACGCAGCCTGACCACAGGAGGTGGGGACAGGGAGCAGTGAGCGTGGCCATGCTCTATGTGTGTGGCTGTGTGACCCAGTGTGTGGGCATGTGTAAGTTTGAGTAGGTGAACGTATGTGTCTGAAAGAGTGACCGTGTATGTGCATGTAAGAGTGTGTAAGGGTGTGTGCATGATTGTGTAGCATGTCTTGAGTCAGTGTGAGTTGTGCTTGAGTATGTGTGTCTATAAGTCTGTTCCTGTGAGTATGCAAGTGTCTGAGTGTGTCTGTGTGTGTGTCCTTGAGTCTGTGTATATGAGTGTGTGTCCATGTGTGTGGGTGGGTGTGTGTCCTTTAGGCTATGTATGAGTGTTTGTCTATGAGTGTGTGACTCTATGTGAGCATGTGTCCATGAGTGTGTGGTTGTGTGTGGTTGTGTGTCCTTGAGTCTATATGAGTGTGTGTCCATGAGCGAATCTGTACGTGTCCATGAGTGTGTGTGTCTTTGAGTCTATAAGCGAGCATGTGTCCATGAGTGAGGGTGTGTGTTTGCATGTGCAGGGTCTCGCTCCTGCTGGTTGCACACATCTCCAGATGAAGCTGGGGCCTCACCAAGCCTGCCGGAGCCCTGGAGAGCAGGCACACTGGGGGATTCTTATGTAGAAGCCCCCGTAGAGAGAAGGGGGCCTCAGCTGTGCAGGAGGATGTCTCTCCCCAGACACGGGGAGACGACGATGCACCCTACTGCTCAGCCTGCACTCACCTTTTCCCCTGTCTTCCTTTATATTTGGCTGTTTCCCTTCAGAATGCATGTTGCCGTCTCCTGCCCTGGTCCGATGCATTATTGAAAGGCATCCTGATCACCAGCATCATGCATATGCAGGAGGCGCTCTCCGCGTGGTTATGGAGATTTGCTCTGGCCTCTGAAGTCCCGCTGTCACCTTCTGAGGAGCGACTCCAGCTGATAACCCTGCGTGGAATGAGGACAGACAAGCATCCTCCCAACCCTGGGAGGCTGCAAGGGCCATGGGCATGAGGCACAGCAAAGCCTGGCCCTTCCCCAAGACCAGTGGTAGAGGCAGAATCATTGGAAATCGGCTGAGGAAATGAAGCAAGGAGGCAGGCATGACGGGTCCCACTTGTGCAAACACACAGCATTTTTCTTAACTGACACAAGGAAGTTGTACATATTTATGGGGGACCATGTGTTGGGAAATAAACAGCAATTATTAACTTCCTCCCGGGCAGACCTGTCGCCACCTCATCGCAAAGCAAAGCTCAGAAGCCGTTCTCAGCCTCTTCCCAGGGCCGGCTGGTACCCTGTCTTCTTTCAGATTCAGTTCAGCTCGTGGATTAATGAGGCTGCTGCAAGGGGGTGAAGGAGTCCAGTCCAACGGGGAGATGACCCAGAAACAGAGAGCTCCATCCGTGCCATTGGTCTGCTCCGTGCATACTCATTGAGTGCCTGCTGTGTACCCGATCCTCTTCTATCAACAGACATTCTGCCCTCGTGGAGCTCCATGCTGTAGTGTGAGGAGATGGAGAATACATAAACCGAGAAGCAAGACCTGGTCTGTCCCGAGGCAAGGCATGTCAGTGAGAGATCAGAGTGAGGGGAGGGCGGGGTGTTGCATGCTGGGACTGCTGCTTGGACATCCTGTCATTCGTGACCCTGTAGGTGGACAACACTATGTAAAGTGGGTAAGCTAGGCACAGCAAGACAAATGTCACACGATCTCACTTAACACATGTGTTGTCTCAAGTTGTTGATCTCACTGCAGCAGAGAGTGCAATAGTGGCCACCAGGGCATGGACAGAGAGGAGGGGAGGGGGCTGGGGAAAGATTGTTCACTGGGGACGGGGGAACATTGGATAGCAGGAAGAAGCTGCAGCATTCTGTTGCAGAGGAAGTTGGCCATAAACAAGAATGTCTTGCATGTGTATCTCAAAGTATCTACAAGAGGGGATTTTGAATTTTTCCCTACAAAGAAATAGTCAACATTTGAGATGATGGATGTGCTACTTACCTCAATTTGATCATATTTTAAATATCTATTTGTTTATTTACTTGTTCATTTGAAAGAGAGAGAGAGAGAGAGAGAGATCTTCTGCTTGCTAGTTCACTCTCCCAAATGGCTGCAACAGTGCAACAGCCAGGGCTCAGCCAGACCAAAGCCAAGAGCCCCGGACTCCATCTGGGTCTCCCAAGTAGGTAGCAGGAGCCCAAGACTATGCATCATCCTCCACTGCTTTCCCAGGTGCATTAGCAGGGAGCTGCGTCAGAAGCAGAGCAGCCTGGACCAGACCTGGTGCTCTGATATGGGACACTGGCTTACAAGCCATGGCTGAAACCATGGCACTACAATCCCAGCCCCTGATTTGACCGTTACACACGTTTACATGTCTTGAAGCATCACACTGTACCCTGTTAGTATGTACAATTTTTATGTGTCCATTAAAATTCTTTAAGTGAACAGCGGGAATCTGCAGACAGCTGCGGCAGACAACTGGGTGGCTGCCGAGGAAAAGAGCACTCAGCAGGGGAACAGCAAGTGCAGGCACTGCAGGGAAAGGGACCTCAGCAAACCAGGGGCCAGAAGGGCAGCCGCGGGCGGGGCCTGCACGCCCGGTTCTTCACTGTCCTAGGGTTTTTCTGAAATGTGCTGCTGCCTCAAGGGCACAGGAACGCCCCTGAAGGAGAGCAATGGAAACAAGCAGGGGCGTGGTTTTTTCAGTTTATTTTATTTATTTGAAAGACAGAGTTACAGAGAGAGGTAGAGACAGAGAGAGAGGTCGTCCATCCCTTGGTTCACTCCCCAGATAGCTGCAACGGCCGGAGCTGCGCCAATCTGAAACTAGGAGCCAAGAGTTTCTTCCGGGTCTCCCACATGGGTGCAGGGGCCCAAGGACTTGGGCCATCTTCTACTGCTATCCCAGGCCATAGCAGAGAGCTGGACTGGAAGAGGAGCAGCCAGGATTAGAACCAACCCCCATATGGGATGCAGGCACTTCAGGCCAAGGTTTTAACCTGCTGCACCACAGCACCAGCCCCATGGGGCGTGTTTTTGTCTGTAGCAAAGGTTGGGAGCATCAGTGACATTGGCTGATGGACTAGAGATTCAGCAAAGCTCTGCCCCAGGAAAACATATGATGTCCCAGACCCTCCAGTGTGCCAGGAGGCACCGGCTCAGCCCGGACTCAAGTCTCATTTCCCAGATTTGGCCAGGGGTTGACGCGTAGAGAATGTTCCAGGAATACCAGGCTCTATGAGCTCCTTACCCCAAACCTTCCAGCAGTGTCCCAATCCCACAACCCCTGACCTCGCTGAGTCAACTGGGGGAGGGAGGCTGGGCATTTGCTTATTGAAGTGCACACTATTTCATGCAAAGTGTTTTGGTGCACTTTGTCTTTTCTGTCGCACAGAGCGTTGTGTGGCTTTTGGACACAGGTGTAGAAGGGTGGGTTTCAAGTCAGGATGGTGGAGGGAGATTACCAAGCAGTGGGTGTTGGGAGCATGGTTGTGGGGGTCCGAGTACAGCACTATTGTCCACCTGCTGTGCTGAGAAGATGGGCAGAGTGGAAGCAGCCAGACCACTCTAAGAAGCTGGTGCTCCAATAGAAGCCACCCCAAGCAGGTAAGCAGAAGGGATTACATGTCAGTCATGCTTTAAAGGGGAATTTATAGATTTGCTGAATGACAAAATTGGAATAGGAGGATAAAAAAAAAGAATTCCAAGGGAGCCAAGATGGCGGAATAGTGAGGACGCGCACTAGCAGTCCGCAAAAAGATAGTTTAATAAAAACAGAGTTACTGTAGCCTCAGGAAAAATCTCACGGAAAAAAATGCAGTGGAAATTCTTCCGGACCCAGTGAATGAGACGCAGAGGACCTATGGGAAAGTAAGTTCGCGAACAGCAAATCGTGCCTTAGTGGCACGGGAGCTGCCGGGAGGGACGGGAACCGCACGGAACACAGTCGCCATTAGAATCGAGCGCTTAAACAGGAGCCGATACAGGGATCCCGAGACACTGGCGGGGGGAAGCAGACGCCACGGGGGAAACAGCACAGTTGAGGCGAGCCCACACGGACACTAGCCTCTTTCGTTGCCCACCCTGCTCACTCGAGCTAGACTGAACACAGTGGGACGGCGAGCGCCCGCCGGCTGAACCGGAACCCGGGCGGAACACAGTCGCCATTGGAACTGAGCGCTTGAACGGGGGCCGATACAGGGATCCCAAGACACTGGCGGGGGGAAGCAGACGCCACGGGGGAAGCAGCACAATTGAGGCGAGCCTGCACGGACACTAGCCTCTCTCGTCACCCACCCTGCTAATTCGAGCTAGATTAAACGCAGTGGGACAAGGCGCGCCTGCCCGCCCACCCGCCCGCCAATCACTGAGGCAGACGGAACCAAAAACCCGAGGCTGTAGAAACCTGAAGGGGATCCAAAAACTGGGAACACACCGCGCACACAAACTCCGTTACCTTGACAACCCAGAGAAAGAGTGAGGGGAAAAAAAAAATGCCAAATAAAAACAGATTCCGAGGGAGCAAGATCAAGGAAGACGCTATGATGACCCCAAACGGAAAAGACACCCCAAGTCAGGATTATGAAGATAAGGAGATAGAAGAAATGCAAGAAGCAGATCTCAAAGAATTGATAAGAACATTAAGAAGTTCTCAAAAACAAATTCTTGAACTACAGAAATCCTTAATGGATAAGATAGAAAATCTCTCTCGCGAGAATGAAGCACTACGCAGAAATCAAAATGAAATGAAACAACTAGTAGAACAAGAAGCTACGAGAGTGACAAAAAATCTTAATGAATTGAAGAATTCAATAGATCAAGTGACAAGCAATCTTGAGGGCCTTAAAACCAGAATGGGTGAAGCAGAAGAGAGAATATCGGACCTAGAAGACAGAGAACAGGAGAGGAAACAGTCAAACCAAAGACAAGAAGAGGAAATTAGAAAACTAAAAGATATCGTCGGGAATTTACAGGATACTATTAAAAAACCCAACATTCGGGTTCTAGGTGTTCCTGAAGGTATGGAGAGGGAGAAAGGATTAGAAGGCCTTTTTAGGGAGATACTAGCAGAAAACTTTCCAGGCTTGGAGAAAGACAGAGAAATCCTAATCCAGGAAGCTCATAGAACCCCTAATAAACATGACCAAAAGAGATCCTCTGCACGACATATTGTAATTAAACTCACCACAGTGAAGCAAAAAGAAAAGATCCTAAAATGTGCAAGAGAGAAACGGCAGATTACTCTCAGAGGATCTCCAATTAGACTTACAGCTGACTTCTCAACTGAAACCCTACAAGCTAGAAGGGAATGGCGAGACATAGCCCAGGTGCTTAGAGAGAAAAACTGCCAGCCCAGAATATTATACCCTGCAAAGCTCTCATTTGTTAATGAAGGTGAAATAAAGACCTTTCATAACAAACAAAAATTGAAAGAATTTGTTGCCACTCGTCCAGCCCTGCAAAAGATACTTAAAGACGTGTTACACACAGAAACACAGAAACACGACCATCAACATGAAAGAAGGTAAACGAAGGGAACCTCACGGCAAAAGATCACAGGGAATTCAAAGCATACATTAGAAAATATCTGGCAAATGGCAGGGCAAACTTACCACTTATCAATAGTCACATTGAACGTTAAAGGTCTAAACTGTCCTGTTAAAAGACAGAGATTGGCTGATTGGGTTAAGGAACAAAAACCATCTATTTGCTGCCTACAAGAAACACATCTTTCCAACGAAGATCCATACAGACTGAAAATAAAAGGATGGAACAAGATATACCATGCCAACAGAAATGAAAAAAGAGCGGGTGTAACCATCTTAATATCGGACTACATAAACTTTAACACAAAAACTGTTAAGAGAGACAAAGAGGGGCACTATATAATGATTAAGGGATCAATACTACAGGAAGATATAACAATTCTCAATGTATATGCACCTAATTACAGGCCACAGGTTTATTTAAAAAATTTGTTAAGAAACTTAAAGGGAGACTTAGACCCCAACACAATAGTACTGGGGGACTTCAATACTTCACTCACAGATATTGACAGATCGACAGGACAGAAGATCAACAAGGAGACAGTAGATTTAAACAACACTATAGCCCAAATGGATCTAACAGATATCTACAGAACTTTTCATCCTACACAGAAAGCATTCACATTCTTCTCAGCAGCACATGGAACCTACTCTAGGATTGATCACATATTAGGCCATAAAGCAAGTCTCAGCAAATTCAAAAGAATTAGAATCATACCATGCAACTTCTCAGACCATGAGGGAGTGAAGTTGGAAATTAGCAACTCAGGAATCTCTAGAGCATATGCAAACACATGGAGATTGAACAACATGCTCCTGAATGAACAATGGGTCACTGAAGAAATCAAAAGAGAAATCAAAAATTTTCTGGAAGTAAATGAGGATAACAGCACAACATACCAAAACTTATGGGATACAGCAAAAGCAGTGTTAAGAGGAAAGTTTATATCAATAGGTGCCTACATCAAGAAACTGGAAAGGCACCAAATAGATGAGCTTTCAATGCATCTCAAGGATCTAGAAAATTTGCAGCAAACTAGACCTAAATCTAGTAGAAAAAGAGAAATAATCAAAATCAGAGAAGAAATCAACAGGATTGAATCCAAAAAAACATTACAAAAAATCAGCCAAACGAGGAGCTGGTTTTTTGAAAAAATAAACAAGATTGACACCCCATTGGCCCAACTAACTAAAAAAAGAAGAGAAAAGACCCAAATCAGTAAAATCAGAGATGAAAAAGGAAATATAACAACAGACACCACAGAAATCAAAAGAATCATCAGAAATTACTACAAGGACTTGTATGCCAGCAAACAGGGAAACCTATCAGAAATGGATAGATTCCTGGACACATGCAACCTACCTAAATTGAACCAGGA
This sequence comes from Sylvilagus floridanus, assembly GCA_949820135.1. NCBI lineage: Eukaryota > Metazoa > Chordata > Mammalia > Lagomorpha > Leporidae > Sylvilagus > Sylvilagus floridanus. The sequence goes on along the minus strand of OX463236.1, from coordinate 65,413,984 downwards.
AGACATAGAAAACCTAAACAGACCCATAAGTGAGTCAGAAATTGAATCAGTAATAAAGGCCCTCCCAACAAAGAAAAGCCCAGGACCAGATGGATTCACTGCTGAATTCTACCAGACATTTAAAGAAGAACTAACCCCAATTCTTCTCAAACTATTCAGAACAATCGAAAAAGAGGGAATTCTCCCAAATTCCTTCTATGAAGCCAGCATCACCTTAATTCCTAAGCCAGAAAAAGATGCAGCATTGAAAGAGAATTACAGACCAATATCCCTCATGAACATAGATGCAAAAATCCTCAACAAAATTCTGGCCAATAGACTGCAACAACACATCAGAAAGATCATCCACCCAGACCAAGTGGGATTCATCCCTGGTATGCAGGGATGGTTCAATATTCGCAAAACAATCAACGTGATACACCACATTAACAGACTACAGAAGAAAAACCATATGATTATCTCACTAGACGCAGAGAAAGCATTCGATAAAATTCAACACCCTTTCATGATGAAAACCCTAAGCAAACTGGGAATAGAAGGCACATTCCTCAATACAATCAAAGCAATTTATGAAAAACCCACGGCCAATATCCTATTGAATGGGGAAAAGTTGGAAGCATTTCCACTGAGATCTGGTACCAGACAGGGATGCCCACTCTCACCACTGCTATTCAATATAGTGCTGGAAGTCTTAGCCAGAGCTATTAGGCAAGAAAAAGAAATTAAAGGGATACAAGTTGGGAAGGAAGAACTCAAACTATCCCTCTTTGCAGACGACATGATTCTTTATTTAGGGGACCCAAAGAACTCTACTAAGAGATTATTGGAACTCATAGAAGAGTTTGGCAAAGTAGCAGGATATAAAATCAATGCACAAAAATCAACAGCCTTTGTATACACAGACAATGCCACGGCTGAGGAAGAACTGCTAAGATCAATCCCATTCACAATAGCTACAAAAACAATCAAATACCTTGGAATAAATTTAACTAAGGACATTAAAGATCTCTACAATGAAAATTACAAAACCTTAAAGAAAGAAATAGAAGAGGATACCAAAAAATGGAGAAATCTTCCATGCTCATGGATTGGAAGAATCAATATCATCAAAATGTCCATTCTCCCAAAAGCAATTTACAGATTCAACGCAATACCAATCAAGATACCGAGGACATTCTTCTTAGATCTGGAAAAAATGATGCTGAAATTCATATGGAGACACAGGAGACCTCGAATAGCTAAAGCAATCTTGTACAACAAAAACAAAGCCGGAGGCATCACAATACCAGATTTCAGGACATACTACAGGGCAGTTGTTATCAAAACAGCATGGTACTGGTACAGAAACAGATGGATAGACCAATGGAACAGAATAGAAACTCCAGAAATCAATCCAAACACCTACAGCCAACTTATATTTGATCAACGATCCAAAACCAGTCCCTGGAGTAAGGTCAGTCTGTTTAATAAATGGTGCTGGGAAAACTGGATTTCCACGTGCAGAACCATGAAGCAAGACCCCTACCTTTCACCTTACACAAAAATCCATTCAACATGGATTAAAAATTTAAACCTACGACCCGACACCATCAAATTACTAGAGAGCATAGGAGAAACCCTGCAAGACATAGGTACTGGCAAAGACTTCTTGGAAAAGACCCCAGAAGCACAGGCACTGAAAACCAAAATTAACTACTGGGATTGCATCAAATTGAAAAGTTTCTGTACTGCAAAAGAAACAGTCAGGAAAGTGAATAGGAAACCGACAGAATGGGAAAATATATTTGCAAACTATGCAACAGATAAAGGGTTGATAACCAGAATCTACACAGAAATTAAGAAACTCCACAACATCAAAACAAACAACCCACTTAAGAGATGGGCCAAGGACCTCAATAGACATTTTTCAAAAGAGGAAATCCAAATGGCCAACAGACACATGAAAAAATGTTCAAGATCCCTAGCAATCAGGGAAATGCAAATCAAAACCACAATGAGGTTTCACCTCACCCCGGTGAGAATGGCTCACATTCAGAAATCCACCAACAATAGATGCTGGAGAGGATGTGGGGAAAAAGGGACACTAATCCACTGTTGGTGGGAATGCAAACTGGTGAAGCCACTATGGAAGTCAGTCTGGAGATTCCTCAGAAACATGAATATAACCCTACCATTCAACCCAGCCATCCCACTCCTTGGAATTTACCCAAAGGAAATTAAATTGGCAAACAAAAAAGCCGTCTGCACAGCAATGTTTATTGCGGCTCAATTCACAATAGCTAAGACTTGGAACCAACCCAAATGCCCATCAACAGTAGACTGGATTAGGAAATTATGGGACATGTACTCTACAGAATACTATACAGCAGTCAAAAACAATGAAATCCGGTCACTTGCAACAAAATGGAGGAATCTGGAAAACATCATGCTGAGTGAATTAAGTCAGTCCCAAAGAGACAAATATCATTTGTTTCCCTTGATTGGCGATGACTAACTGAGCACCAAAGGGGAAACCTGTTGAAGTGAAATGGACACTATGAGAAACAGTGACTCGATCAGATCTTGTGCTGACTGTTGTTGTACAATGTAATACTTTATCCATGGTAGTATTTTTTTTTTTCTTTATCCTAGTACTAGAGGTTGAACTCTGTAATTAACACAGAATTATTCTTAGGTGTTTAAATTTTAACTGAAAAGTGATCTCTGTGAAATATAAGAGTGGGAATAAGAGAGGGAGGAGATGTAAAACTTGGGACAGGCTCAATCGGAACGGCCCCAAATGATGGAGTTAGAATTGTGCCAGGGGTTTCCAATACAACCCCATCAAGGTGGCATGTACCAAGGCCATCTCATTAGTCCAAGTGATCAATTTCAGCTCACAATTGATCACACTGATAGGTCTAAGAGCCAAAGGGATCACACAAACAAGACTAGTGTCTGCTAATACTAACTGATAGAATGAAAAAGGGAGAGAATGATCCAACATGGGAAGCAGGATACACAGCAGACTCATAGAATGGCAGATGTCCTAAATAGCACTCTGGCCTCAGAATCAGCCCTTAAGGCATTCGGATCTGGCTCAAGAGCCCATGAGAATATTTTAGGCATGGAAAGCTAAGACACTCTGGAAAAAACAGAAGACCTAAATGAAAGATCTCTGCGAGTGAGATCCCAGTGGAAAGAACGGGGCCATCAAAGAAGGAGGTACCTTTCTCTGAAGGGAGGAGAGAACTTCCACTTTGACTATGGCCCTGTGGGAATAAGATCGAAGTCGGCTAACCCTAAAGGCTTCCATAGCCTCGGCAACTCATGACCAGAGCCTAGGGAGATTACTGACGCCATAAACAAGAGTGTCAAATTGTTAAATCAACATCAGGAGTCACTGTGTACTTGCGTCTCATGGGGGATCTGTCCTTAGTGTGTTATCCAATGTGAAGTGATGCTATTACTAGTACTGAAACAGTATTTTTACACTTTGTGTTTCTGTGTGGGTGCAAACTGATGAAATCCTTACATAGTATATATTGAATCGATCTTCTTTATATAAAGATAATTGCAAATGAAAAAAAAAAATCTTGGTGTTAAACTGGAAATTGCATAGACAATTAATCAATTTTTTAAAAAAAAAATCATGTAGGATCTCTGTCCTTAATGTGCTGTACATTGTGAATTAATACTATAACTAGTACTCCAACAGTATTATCATTTTGTGTCTCTATGCGAGGGCAAACCGTTGAAATCTTTACGTAATACGTACTAAATTGATCTCCTGTGTACAAAAAGAATTGAAAATGAATCTTGATGTGAATGGAAGGGGAGAGGGAGCGGGAAAAGGGGAGGGTGGGGGGAGGGAGGGAAGTTGTGTGTGGGGGGAGCCATTGTGGTCCATGAGCTGTTTTTTGGAAATTTATATTCTTTAAATAAAAGCTTTATATATAAAAAAAAAAAAAAAAAAGAATTCCAAAGATTTGGGCCCAAGCACCTGGAAAGACATAGGATGGGGCAGGTTAGATGCACAGGATGGAGAAGGAATGTGTCAGGAGTTCATATCTGGACTAGGAAACTCAGGTTACCCTTTCATGGAAATGCCTAAATGATGAATGGAATGCTTCAGAGCACGGCTGTAGGAGCAGAGAAAGGGGACACGTGGCTCAGCTGCGAGACCCTGGGAGAGTGCCCTGCTGCAGTGAGGGTGGGTTGGTTTTCCTGAGAGGCAGCTGGTGCCCATGGCCTTGTCCCTGCCCTGGGGAGCCAGCTCTCTACTCAGTGCCTTTGTCGTGACTGATGGACACAGCCTGTGCTCTTCCCAGAGAGGGGAACCAGGCAGTGGTGTCAGATGCATGCGGAGGTGGCCTGGCCACACCTCCCATCAGAAGTGGCCTTTGAGTTGAGCCTGGAAGGCTGAACCCACCCAGCATTCCAGGCAGCAATGCTGCTGACCTTGTGAGCACCACCAGCCCCCACAAAGGTGCTTTGTGGCCGGCGCCATTGCTTAACAGGCTAATCCCCCGCCTTGCAGCGCCAGCACACCGGGTTCTAGTCCCGGTTGGGGCGCCAGATTCTGTCCCAGTTGCCCCTCTTCCAGGCCAGCTCTCTGCTGTGGCCCAGGAGTGCAGTGGAGGATGGCCCAAGTGCTTAGGCCCTGCACCCCATGGGAGACCAGGAGAAGCACCTGGCACCTGGCTCCTGCCATCAGATGAGCGCGGTGTGCCGGCCGCAGCGCGCCGGCCGCGGCGGCCATTGGAGGGTGAACCAACGGCAAAGGAAGACCTTTCTCTCTGTCTCTCTCTCTCTCACTGTCCACTCTGCCTGTCAAGAATTTTAAAAAAGGTGCTTTGTAAGAACCGTTCTCCTAACGTCCCGCCCAGACAGGCCCACAGCTGCATTGCACCTGTGCTTTATCCATGATACATAGGCACCTTCCTGCCCTTCACTCACCCCCTGCTGTGGAGCCTACAGGCACTGCAGCAGCATGGAACAATGAATGAATAGGGTGAGACTGAGAGAGGAGCAGCTCTGGGTTTCTGAGTCTCATAGGACCTTGAGTGCCATACCATGAGACTGAGAGTTTGTTCTTCACTCTGGGGTGCTAGATATTAAATTAGGGACAGAGAGAACGTGGGCACAAAGACCGCTGAGCCTGAGCAGCCAGAGAGAATGGGAACAAGACAGACAACCCAACTCCACAAGGCAACAGCTGCCATCCCCTCTCTGCCTTTTCGCAACAGCTCTAGGAACTGGATGCTCTGCTGTGCTTGTTCTGTGGGGGAGGCGTGGGCTTGGAGACACTGAACAGCTGCTCTCATGAACCTCAGGGCTGGAGTGTCTCCCAGAGTCTGCACAATCCTCTGTGAAGCTACACAGGCTGCAGAAGGAAGTCAAGCTCCAGTTTTGGAAAGCACACAGCCCAGTGGGCAAACAAGTGAATAATACATCATGCCACCCTGAGCCCACAATGCAGGATGGGGACAGTGGAGGGAGGCGGCTCCTCTGGAGACATGTGTCTGAACCTCTGCAGAAGGAGGTTGAGGGTATGGTGCAGGTGACTGCAGGGCAGGAGGTGGCCATGAGGCTGGCAGGTGTCCTGGGTCCAGCCAGCACTCAGAAGGGATAAACAGAGGCAAAGGTAGGCAGAGACATAGAAGCAGGCCAAAGATTTTGGCTGGAAGGGGCCCATGGCTTAGTCACTATGCATGCAGTCTAGGGGCAGCCCCAACAGGGCACTCACTGGATGCAGACCTGGGGCGACTTGGGGTGCAGAGGGAAAGTCCCTTTCCATGAACTACCACCACCCCACAGCATCCTCCTTGCACTGAAGAGCAAGGTGAGAGGGAAAGCAGCAGCAGGAGGGTGCACCTCTCCATCCCATCTCACACTACGGCCTTCCTGTCCTCAAACTCAGATCTCAGTGTGGCTGGGAAGACCCAAGCCTATACTCCACAGGGTGGCATGCATGAGCCCAGGAGCCTTTCTGTTGATGGGAGTGTTGGGCTGACTTCTTGAGCGACAAAGTGAGTGCTCGGAGTGTGTAGAGTGTGCGTGAACACCTGAGGCAGTGTGGCGAGGACGTTTCCCTCCTGTGCTGATACAACCTCCACCTCTCCCCAGATGCTCACAGCACTGCTGCCTGGAGAAGTATCATTCCTCCATGAGCACCATGGATAGCTCCCTGCTCACAGCCCAAGGGGATAGGCAAGGCCAGGCTTCCTCCCTCGCCTGCCCAGCTGTTCCCTACTATAGCCTGTGCACTTCCTTCCAATTCCTCTAAATCATGAGAGCTCACATTTCTCTGAGCAGCAGAGAATGTGCCAGAAGCCCCAGTGGCACCTCCTTCAATCTACAAAATAACTCCATGGAGTAGGAACCCATTTTACACACATGGAGACTGAGCCTCACAAGGACAAGTTATCTATTCAATTGCTACCTCATTTCAAAAGTGCTTTCTATATTCAATGGCAAGAAAACATCAAGGACAAAGGCTAAACAGGACGATGAGGGTAACGAAGTGAGATAGAGGAACAGGCACTTGGCCTAGCAGTGAGGGCACCTGCATCCCATATTGGAGTGCCTGAGTTCAAGTCCCTGCTCCACTCCTAATCCCACTTCTTGCTAATGCAGACCTGGGAGAAAGGCAGGTGATAGATCAATAGTTGGGTCTCTGCCACCAATGTGGAAAATCCGCTTGGAGTTTCTGGCTCCTGACTTCAGCTGGGAGCATCCCTGGCTATTGCAGGCATCTGAGGAGTGAACCAGTGAACAGATCTCTTGCCCTCTGCTCTGAACTAGTAAATGGGTACATGTTCTGTCTCTCTCTGCCTCTTTCTTTCTCTCTCTCTCTCTCTCTCTCTCTCTCTCTCTCTCTCTCTCCCGCTCTCCCTCTCCCTCTCCCTCTCCCTCTCCCTTTCTCTCTAAACCAGTGGATGTGAATATTTCTCTCTCTCTCTCCAAATAAGCAAATTTTAAATAACATGATAACCAAGAGGAAAGAGAAAAGCCAGCATGTGTCTGAGGGAGGACACAGGCCTGCAGCTTTCAGTCCACCATGGAGCTGAGGGGACAGGGCACTCCTGGGACAGGATGAGCAGTGACCAACCACCTGAGCTGCAGGAAATGCCTCTTTCCTGAGCACGCAGATCCTCAAGAATCTCCAGGTGAGCCCATAGTCTCAGGAAGAGCCGGGATATGTCAGCCATTTTTGAGAGAGACAGGAGAGTGGGCACCATTGTGTGGTCCAATCCTAGACAGATGGCCCAGTTCCTGGTGCGGCCATGAGGAAGCTTCTCTCCACTAGGGAACATCACACGAGCTTCAGAGTGGAATGAACCAGATTGAAACCCCAGTTCCCGTGCCAGCTGCGGGAAGGAGACTTCACCCGGGAGCTTCAGCTGTGTTCGTCCAGAGTGAGACAGCAGCTCACACCCTGATGCATTATAGCAACTCCACAGTCATTTCCATCTGCACCTTCCAGTAAAGAGAGTCAGGTTTCTGTGAGAGGCTGTGGGGCAGGGGCGGGAGAGCCAGGAGGGTCCTGAGCCCTTCAGGAATTCCACTTAGGGTGTTCTCTAAGTAAGCATAGGACAGGTGAAAGATGTCCTTGGCACCCTCTGGTCCCCTGAGGACATCAACTTCTTCCCCTCCTTTTTCCAGAAGTCACTGACCTAATTCATTCATTCACTCATTCATTAATTCATTCATCCAACAAGGATTTGGGGCACCTGCTCTACCAGGTGCTGGGACACAGTGGTGAACAAGGCCGGGTCCCCACATGCCATGAGGTCAAGTCTAGAGGGAGAGACAGGTGAGCAACCATGCTCAGAGTCACCAGGACTGCATCAGGAGTGAGAGCTGTGGGACTGAGGACACGGAGGAGGGGCCCTGTCCCAGCCTGTGGACCAGAGACTCCCCAGGAGCATGATGCCAGCCCAGGACTGCTGGGCACAAGGACTCAGGTGGAGGCAGTCAGTTTCCAGATATGGGAATGGAAGACACAAAAGCCTGGAGGGAGGAGACATGTGACAGGCAGCCACCTGGTGTCTGAAATGTGGAAGTATGGAGCACAAGACAGCAGTGGACTGGGGAAGGAGATACAGTGCACATTAAGGAACAGGCCCAGTCTGCCTCCTCCCCAGAGGGAGGAGCAACCGAGAACATACTCAGGAGTGTGTTCTACACACTCCTAGCCCGCTAAGAGAGGGGATGCTGAGACCAGAATGCCGAAAACCCCACAAGTAATGTATTTTGATTCTTTGCTTATTAGATTTGATAATTCTGTTACAAATTTTTGCTTGTGGCCTCCATTCAACTTTAAAAAAACCTTCTTTTGGTTATAACAAGATATTTTTAAACGACAGCAATATAACATTGATTATATGGGCGCTGGTTCTAGTCCCGGCTGCTCCTCTTCCAGTCCAGCTCTCTGCTATGGCCTGGGAAAGCAGTAGAAGATGGCCCAAGTGCTTGGGAGCCTGCACCCGCATGAGAGACCAGGAGGAAGCACCTGGCTCCTGGCTTCGGATCGGCACAGCTCCAGCGGTAGCGGCCATTTGGGGGGTGAACCAACGGAAGGAAGACCTTTCTCTCTGTCTCTCTCTCTCTCACTGTCTATAATTCTGTCAAATAAATAAGTAAAATCTTTTTTTAAAAAGATAGTGAAAGAAGCAAATAGAAAAAACAGAGCTCAGAAATACTCGTAAAGAACTATACAGTTGGCCTTTATTCCTCCTGTACAATATTAACGTTCTACTTTACCTCCCTATGTTGTCTCTCTTACCATTTTGATGCAGTTATCATGAGCCTTTGTAGTCTTCACACAAAGGATATGAATGCTGTAAAATTCTAGAGCATTCTGAGTTTGTTTCTATCACTATTCTAACTCACTATCATCAGTGAGTTTCCAACTCTCTGATATTTTCTTATTGCTTATTAGTGTCTCTTTCCTTTGGTTTAAAGAACTCCCTTTAACATTTCTTGTCCAACAGGCCTGGTGGTGGTAGATTCTCACAGATTTTATTTGTCTGGAATTCTTTTTCTGTACATCATAGCTGAAGATGGCTTGGCTGGATACAGTACTGCTGGTTGACAATGGTTCTCCCTGAGTGAAGATCTCATCCCGCTGTCTCCTGGCCTGTGAGGCATCTGCTGAGAAGTCTGTAGTCCAGCATTGGGCCTGTTTATATGATAGTTGTTTCTTTTTCCTACAGATTTAAGAATTCTCTATCTTTAACTTTGAAGAGTGTGATTATAATGATTACATAATTATAATGATATAAATATATTGTAATATATAATGATATATGATTACTTTAATATATAATACAATATAATATACAATGATATATGATTATAACATGCCTTGAAGTAGGCCTGACTGGTGACCATTGATCTTCTTGTACCTGGATAATTGAATCTTCTTCTAGGTTTGGAAAGTTTTCTCTCATTGTCTATTTGAATATGCTTTCTACACCCTTGTCATTCTTAAGTTCCTCTTGAAAACCAATAATCCCGATATTTGCTGTTTTTATGCTGTGCCCTTGTTTCCAAAATCTTTCTTCATTCTTCTTGATTCTTTTTTTCTTTTTTTTCACCAACTGTGTATTTTCAAATAGCTTGTCTTGAAGCTCACTGATTATTTCTTCTGTTTGACCCATTATGCTGCTGAGATCTTTTGTTGCATTTTTAGTCTCAATCAGTGTACTTTTCAACTGAAGAACTGTTTGATTTATCTTAATTACTTCCATCTCTTTATCAACTCTCTGTTAGAATGTTAAATCATTTCTCTATATTCTCTTGAAGTTTGTTGAGTTTCCCTAAAACAGCTGCTTTGAAATCTCATCTGAGCATTTGAAAATTCCAATTCCTACATGATTGATTTCTGGCATCTTAGTTAGCTGTTCAGGTGAGTTCACGCTTCTCTGCAAGCTCCTGATACTTGTTCAATATTATATTGCATTGAAGGATCGGTTATATTATTCTGACTTTAGTTTTGACTGTCCTTCTACAAATTCTAAGTAGTCTGTTTTCTTTGAGCCTATGGATATTTCTGCTTATGGTGCTAGATAGCACCATAAATCAAGGTTTGCCCCAGGTATGCTGTTGACCTTTGTTTGTTTTTCATTTTTTATTTCTATAATACTCTCCAAACTCAGATTTGTCCCAAATCCACAGCTCGTGTGATGTTCAGAATGAACTGGAAAAGTACCTAAAAAGGGTGTAGCTCATCCCTGTAAGCTTATCTCTGAGACTGAGGTAAGCTCAAAGTCCTAGTCTTATGTCCACCAATGCCACGATTCTGGATCAACCTGGAGTCCACTGAGACCATGGCACATGACACATAGGCCACACTGCTATGGTCTGTCTGCTGCTGAGGTGGACTCACTGCACAATGCCACTCCTTGCAGCCACTGGTGATACTGGCTAGGATACAAGACTGACAAATCTGGGCAACACTTGTCACAGAAGCAATCAGGAGGCTCTTCCTGTAGGCCAAGATTGTTAGGATCTACTCAGTGTTGGGTTTTACCATCCTGGCACTGAGTCTCAAAACAGTCCTGTGATTCCTTGCTGCCTGCCCAAGGTTGTAGAAGGAGTGATGGAGGTAACACTTCAGCCACCCAGGCAGGCAATAAGTGGACCATACCCGGGTCTCAGTCATTAGGCTCTATGCAATCTTGGGAATGCACATCATGCCCTCATAGATCAGTGGTGATACACACGAAAATAAATCTACACCTGCAGGGAACAGGTTTCTACTTGATATTGGGGCAAATCCGGAGACTCCATCCACAGGCACCTGCCTAGGGAGGGAAACCATTAGGATTTGCCCAATGATTAGTTTTATCAGCCTGACAATGAGCCCCAAGACACAGTCCTGTGGCTGTTTGTGTGTGCCCAAGGTGGGGGAGGATGGTATGGGGAACCTCTTCCCTCACAGGCTGACATCAGGCTGGGCAAACCTAGGTTCCACCATCAGTAGGCCAGGGGTAAGTGCTGGATCCACCTGAGGCTGGTGGTGACACTTGTCAGTCTGAGTTTGTTCCACTGGGAGTCAGGTCTCTATCTGACGCCAGGATCAATCCAGAGGGTCTGTCTGGCCTGGGAATAAAGAACTTTGGATGCTGTGATTCAAGGTTGTGTGCCTGGTTCCTAGCTCCAGGGTTAGATCCTAAGCTCCCTCTTTTGCCCTGCTCTACATAGCTGGGGTCCTGCTCTGCTTTCTACTGGAGAGTGGAGAGGGGTGGGTGAGACTGTCTGCCTAGGGGAGCCCCAAATGCTCAGTCTAAAGGTGCAGATCTGGAGGCAGGAGCCATGGGCTCTGGAGTGGGCCTGAACTAGAATAAAACCCCCACTCTCTGCCAAGCAGGAGCCCTCTCTCTCCACACTTTGCTCCTTGGAGCTGGAGGAGAGGCGATGCTGGAAGCTCTTTCCTTCCTGCTTTCTCCAATGGACCTTTACTTAATACTAAAATGAGGCCCTGTGATCCCTCACCTGGCTTCCAGAGCTCTCGTGAAGCTGCATAAGTAGCTGCCTACGTTGGTTTAAGTTGCTGAAGTTCCTGGGCAGATGGTCACTGGAGCATCTTACTCAATCACCATCTTAATTCTTCCCTTCCATGTTAAAATTCTGTCTCACACTGCTTTCTCACATCTTTCTTTGTCTGTGGTGGTCTGGCCCCATTGAGAGTACATTTTGCAAGGTAAACTTTCTGGAATGTCTTCTGGAGAACAAGCTCAAGCAAGTAAAGTCTTTCAGATTCTCTGGCCCTCTTCTTGTGCACCCCTCTCACCTAAATCGTACACTCTGGGTTACACCGTCCAGCTGTGAGGTCTTCGACAGCACTGATATGCACCAGGCCTCGGCAATCCTAGTGCACCTGAGCCACGGTGGGGGCCACAGTCCTGATCTTTGCTGCTGGTATCCATCAGATGCACGAGATCAGCTGCACAAAGGGGCAGCTTTCTGAGAGCAAAACCAAGAATGTTCCAACAAAGTCCACAAAGATCATCTGACCTGGCTCAGCTCGGTGCAGCCAACCACAAAGCCACCTTCTTCCCCAGAGCCTCTGGAGCTGCCCAGAACCTGATCATGTGAACAGGATGACTGCAATGTCCGTAGAGATGGCGAGCACGTCCGGAAGGAGTCCCACAGGGCCAGGAAGCCTTTCACCTGCTCTCATAGCCAAAGTGCACAGAGCCATGGAGGTCACCACAGGCTGTGAGCAGGAGGAAGGCAGCAAGTGGCCCGACACTGGAACGGTGGAGGCCACTGAGACCCTGACCACAACGCGCCCTGTGAAGGGACGTTGCAAGCAGGAGTGTAGGATTTAGGCACAGAAACAGGGACAGAGAATTGGAAACAATTTACTCATCAGAGTTCTTTTTTTTAAGATTTATTTATTTATTTGAAAGAGTTATGGGGGGGGGAAGCCAGAGAGAAAGAGAGATCTTCCATCCACTGGTTCACACCCCAGATGACCACAATGGCCAGTGCTGGGCCAGGCCAAAGCTAAGAGCCAGGGTCTTCATCCAGTTCCCTCCCACACGGGTGGCAGGGGTCCAGACACTTGGATCATCCGCTGCTTCCCCAGCTGCATTAGCATTAGCCAGGACACAAAGCAGCGCCCGTACAGGATGCTGGCATCACAGGCATGGCTCAGCCCACCGCACCACTGTGCCACGAGAGACCAGGAGAACCACAAGAGAACCATGAGAGTCAGTTTAGAACCTGAGACGAGGGAGCATGAAGACGGTGTGGCTTGAGCAGGAAGGCCCTCCTAATGCTGTAAACGCCCTGGCAGGCTGCCTCTCCAGGAGGTGGTTTCTCTCGGGAGCACTCCTGTCCCACTGTCTCCTTTGCTTGTCACCAGCAAATAAAGCTTTCCTCGGAGCAAGTCCCAGCTGAGGCCGAGTACTGGGTGACACACCAAGCGAGTAGACCCACTGTGTCTTCTTGCAGAGGCCAAAGCTCACCCGGGCCAGAAAATCAAGGTGGTCATAGTCCCAGGCCTGTTTGCAAGACCATGTTCTACTGCACCAGCAGTGGCCTCGGGGGCCATGAAGAAGGTGCTGGAACTCACTGGAAGGGACACTGCACAGGAGGGTTGAACTCATCCACAGGCTGGCAGCCTGTTCTCCAGCCAGCCTGGGATAGGGCAGGAATTTCTTTTTCTTCATAAATCTCTAGTTGTTTTCTGCCTAAGGAGGGAGTGCTGTGATATATTTAGGGGCCAGGGCTGGGGAGGTATTTTGGCTTAAGACATTTTATCCTCAGCATGGCTTAGCTTCTTTCCTTGTAGACAGGGAGACAGAGACAGCTGACAGATCTTCTCTGCCCCTAAGGAGTAATAGTGCCCTGCCTCACTGGGTGTCTCAAAATTAAAATCTGAGCCAGCTTTTTCAGGATGAAAATCTGGTAAAGAAATAATGTTCCACAGTCTTAGATTTGCTGGCTCAGAATACTTGGTTTTGGGAAGAAAAAATTTTTATTAAGTTTACAAGCTGAATCATCAGAAAACCAGAAATACTACATCTATGGAGAGTTACAGAAAGGTTCTCTAATTGGAAGTAAATATGTAATCATTAAAATAAGGGCCTTTCAGCTGGCATTGTGGCACAGTGGGCTAAGCCCCAACCTGCAACATCAGCATCCCATATTGGAGTGCTGGTTCAAGTCCTAGCTGCTCCACTTCAAATCCAGCTCCCTGCTAATGCACCTGAGAAGGCAGCAGATGATGGTCCAAGTATTTGGGTACCTGCCAACCATGTAGGGGACCCAGACAGAGCTCCAGGCTCATGATTTTAGCCTGGATCGGCCCCAGGTGTTGCTGCCATTTGGGAAATGAACCAGCAGGTGGACGAGATACCTCTCTCTCTCTCTCTCTCTCTCTCTCTCTCTCAACTCTGCCTTTCAAATAAATAAATCAATCCTTTAAAATTATATAAAGTTAAAATAAGTGGCATTCAGGCAGGCATTTTTGTACCATGGGTTAAGCCACTGCTTGGGATGCCTGCATACTGTATCAGAGTGCCTGGTTCAAGTCTTGGCTACTCCCTGCTTCTGATCCAGCTTCCTGCTAATGTGCCTGGGCAGTGGCAGATGATGACCCAAGGACTTGGGTTCCTGTCACCCATGTGAGAGACCTGAATGGAATTTCTGACTCCTGGCTTCTGCCTGATCTAGCCTTGACTGTTGTGGCATTTGGGGAGTGAACCAGAGGATGGAAGGACTTCTCCCTCTCCCTCTCCCTCTTCCTCCCCCTCTCCCTCCCCCTCCACCTCTCCCTCCTTCCCTCCCTCTCCCTCCCTCCCCCTCCACCTCTCCCTCCTTCCCTCCCTCTCCCCCTCCCCCTCTCCCTCCCTTTCCCTCTCCCCTCTCCCTCTTCCTCTCCCTCTCCCTCCCTCCCCCCCCATCCTTCTTCCTCTGTTGGCCTTTCAAAAAAATTAAATAAATCTTTTTGAAAATAAAATAAAAGAGGTGCTCTCTGCAACAGGCAATCTCTTTAGCCACAGAGAAAAAAAAAAACTCCTTCCAGCATGGAAACTTCTGATAGCTGCATTACAGACCTTGCAAAATTGGTAAATGAGGTCTATAAATGAGATTTCTTGTTAGTCTCCGTTCCTTTAATTTCAGGAAGAAAAGGAAACTGCAGATACTCACGCTCTGTAATTTGCCTGCCAGTTAGTGATTGTGAAGTTGACCTCAGGCCATGGGGTTGTCATGTCACAGAAGCTTAGACATGAATAAAGAAGGAAAATAAAGCATATTGATGCCACACTGCTTAAAAAATTCCACAGTACACAGAACACGCCCTGCCTGTATCTATTTTAGTGTCCATGTCCAGGTATATCTGTATTAGTATAAATATACATAGAGATGATACAAAAAGTAGAGATACACTGATGGTTCCCTTTACTCTATTTTCCTATTCCCACTCCCCTGATCTATTCATGATCCGACTTCAATATATATGATGCATTGACTATGCACGTCCTAAAACATTCATGTCTCCTTATAAAAATGGAGTGTTATTATATATATATATATATATATATATATATATAATGTATATATACCATAAATTTTACAAGCTGCATCAGGCTTTAAGTCTCATTGTGTTTCTTCTTAAGCTTTCAACTGACCATGGTTTTTTTCGCCGTGTAGGGTTTTTCTCTATCGACATCAAAATTACTGCTTCTCTAGGCTGCCTAGTGCTTCCCCATAGCTTGCCCCCCCCCCCGGCTTTGCTTCTGCACACGCACCAGGTGGACAGCAGGTTGCCCCCCTCCCTGTCGTATCGTGAACAGAAGGACAGACAACCTCTTGTAATCGTCTTCTAACAATGATCAAGGGTTTCTCTGAGGTGTTGAGCAGGAATTGGCTGCTGGTGCACAGGTTCACAGACACACTGCAAATCAGCATGTCCTCATGGGTGGCCATGCAGTCCCCACCCCAGAATTCCCCTCTGTCCATGACCACATTGATATGTGGTCATCTCCCTTGGCTGTTGCTATTGTGTTGGTTGGGAAGCAGTGTCTTGCTTCAATGGTGACTTGCATGGTGCACATCTGTGCATGGCTGTATTGCCTATTCATTTCCTTTATTCATTTTTCTATCAGAGTGTGCTCTCTTATCCTTGTATTTTGAAGAGATTCCTAGTGCCTTTGTCTATTCCTGTTGGCTCTCCCTGATAGAACCCTGTAATTGAAAAGAAATCCTTAATTTAGAGGTGATCCATTGTTCAACTTTGTGCTTCAGGGTTATGACTTGACAACTTTATTCAAGTCATTATTTACTTAATCCCTGCTGTCTGCCCTGAATGCCAAGGGAAGAAACCATGGTGACCTTGTACCCCAATGTCCAGAGCAACACTGTTATATTTGTTCATTAACTAGTAGTTGGGGAATGAATGAGACCAGCACCTAGCACATGGTAAGCACACCATAAATGAAAGGTGTTGCTTTTAATGAATAGATTTTTTCCAAGGAAAAGAAATGTAATGATGCAGTCTTCTGCAGAGAGAAATGCAAAAGCAAACCAAAACAAAATGGGAGCTAAAATGCCAACAAAATTCAGAAAACAGAAAAGATTTCTCAATTATCTTTTTAAAAAGACTTAATTTATTTGAAAGGCAGAGGCAGGGAGAAAGAGAGAGAGAGAGAGAGAGAGAGAGAGAGAGAGCTTCCATATGCTGGTTCACTACCCAAAAGGCCATGATGATTATGGCCAGGACTGGGCCAGGCCAGTACCAGGGACCAGAAGCTCTACCCAGGTCTTCCACACTAGTGCAGGGGTCCAGTGTGGGCTCCAGGTCATCTGCTTCACCCTAATATGGCCCAGTTGGTTTTCTTAAGAGTTTCAAATGCTCTTCTTTCTGAGGAGTGTATTTGGATGCCTGACTCAGGAATGGCATTGCACTGGCAGAGTTGTGGATTTGTTTGTTGGAAACTTGAAAGAGAATATTACAAGTATGCATAGGTAATATGGAAATCAGGACTGTGAAGGCAGTGGAAGATGGCCCAAGTACTCTACCACCCATGTGGGAGACTCAGATGGAGATCCTAGTTCCTAGCTCCAGCTTGGCAATTGAGGGGTGATCCAGCAGGTGGAAGATCTCTTTCTCCCCTTCTCTGCCTTTCTCTCTCCCCTTTGCCCCCCCCCATCACTCTGTCTTTCAAATAAGTAAAACAATTTTTTAAAGTGAAGTTTCAGGAAGCAGAAATCCATACACAAATTCCCCAAAGCCTATTCTTTCACCTGTTACTTGGAAAATGCCTGATTCTGGAGAAGAACACAGATATGGGAAATGAGTCAGCCTTTTATCAGGTAAGTAAGGATTAAATTATATCTCTTTTTTATTTATTCGACAGTTAAGAGTTAGACAAAGGGAGAGAGAGACAGAAACAGAGAGAAAGGCCTTCCTTCCATTGGTTCACCCCCCAAATGGCTGCTATGGCCGGAGCTACGCCGATCTGATGAAGCCAGGAGCCAAGTGCTTCTTCCTGGTCTCCCATGCGGGTGCAGGGACCCATGCACTTGGGCCATCCTTCACTGCCTTCCCGGGCCACAGCAGAGAGCTGGACTGGAAGAGGAGCAACTGGGACTAGAACCCAGTGCCCATGTGGATGCCGGCGCCACAGATAGAGGATTAACCAAGTGAGCCACAGCGCCGGCCCCTGGATTAAATTATATCTCCAAGGGAACCAGCTTCCATCACAAGGAGCTGCACTGAACTGGTCCCCAGTGAAAATTGTTTTTAAAAAACACAATCAGGGCCGGCACCGTGGCTCAACAGGCTAATCCTCCGCCTTGCGGCGCCGGCACACCGGGTTCTAGTCCCGGTCGGGGCGCCGGATTCTGTCCCGGTTGCCCCTCTTCCAGGCCAGCCCTCTGCTGTGGCCCGGGAGTGCAGTGGAGGATGGCCCAAGTGCTTGGGCCCTGCACCCCATGGGAGACCAGGAAAAAGCACCTAGCACCTGGCTCCTGCCATCGGATGAGCGCGGTGCGCCGGCCGCAGCGCACCATCCGCGGCAGCCATTGGAGGGTGAACCAACGGCAAAGGAAGACCTTTCTCTCTGTCTCTCTCTCTCTCACTGTCCACTCTGCCTGTTAAAAAAAAAAAAAAAAACACAATCAGGAGACAAGCATTTACCTTAATGACTAAAACACCTGCAACCCTTTTCAGAGTATTGAGACTGAATCCCTATACAAATGTTCCCAATATAGAAGCAGGACCCAGTCTCTCACCTTTCTCCCTTAGCCCAAGATGTCCTTGTCCATCCTGTAGGATTAACAGCATATCAAAAGGAATTCACTGCATGGAGGGAATGGTACAGCCCTACAAGGTGCTAATCACTGGACCCAAGAAGCCATTTGCTTCTCTAATAGATGAAACCTTGTTGGCCAGCATTGTCCAGAGGGGTTTGTGTAGCAGCATTCCAGATCCAGGCTGGAAAATTTCAAGTCTGGGACAAAAGTAATGACCACCTGTGTGTAACTCCCTCCAGATCAACCAAAGCCCACCTGGCCATCATAAAAACTCCCTAAAGAGCACAGCATCATTGACCCATCAAAGCAAGGTCACACACCACTGACCAACCAAGAATGTGGACATGAGCTGAACATGCACCTCTCAAACTCAATTTCAGTCCATAAGAACCTCCACCCCTAACTCCTTGGGGAGCCTGGGAATTAAGCAATAGCTACCCAGTTCCTTGCTCTGCACCTTGCAATAAATACCTACCTTCTCCCACCACCCCAGTGTCAGTGATTGGCTTTCTCCATGTTTGGTGAGTGGACCCAGGTTCAGGAGTTCCATAGCAACTCCAACTAGTTTGGGGGGATGTTCTGTAACAGTACCTGGGTTCATTGCCCAGCTCTGGTTCCTGACTCCAGCTTCCTGCTAATGCAGATCCTGGGAGGCACTGGTGAGGGCTCAATTAGTTGAGTCACTGCCACTCACATGGGAGACCTGGATGGTGTTCCCAGCTCCTGGCTTTCTCTGAGCCCAGCTCAGGCCAGAGCAAGCAAGTATCCTATGAGTGAACAAGCAGATAGCAGTGTCATGTCTCACCCATTCCACCACCTCTTAGGTAAATAATTATGTTCAGACACAAAAATTTAATGCCTCTAAAAATGGCCTTCCAGGTCACCTACTCCAGAAAGTCTAGAGAGATTTGGTCAGAAAGACAAATACTCAAGACAGCTCCTGTCCTTCCTACTGTGATCCCCATGAGGGTCTTCTTTCTGGGAGGTGCAGGATATCCACAGTTCTCATCTCTTCCCCAACTTCCTGTTGCTGAGGATAAATACTGGGTAAATGTGATCAAAAAGCAGGACTCCCTTCTCTCCACAGGTTCCAGTGGTTGAACTGAGGCTCTGCTCTAAGGACAGCACACTGAGAATCCAGCAATTCCCCTCAACTTGTGTCATGTTCCACCAGAGAGGCAAGGGGCTGCCATCCTAACCAAGCATTCAGCTTCCAGGATGGTGATGTTGGGATGGACATCACAATGCACAGTAGGTTAAGCCACGGCCTACAACACCAGCATCCCATATCAGAGTGCTGGTTTGGTTCCAGCTGCTCCGCATCAGATCCAGCTCCCTGCTAATGTGCATTGGAAAGCATCGGAAGACAGCGCAAGTGCTTGGGCCCCTGCACTCATGTTGGAGACCTATATGTGGTTTCAGGTTCCTGGCTTCAGTCTGGCTCAGCCCCCAGCCATTGCAGCCACTTGATGAGTGAACCAACAGATGGAAGAGTCTCCCCTCGCTCCACCACCCTTGCTCTGCCTTTCAAAATGAATAAATCTTTTCACAAAAAAAGAAGAGTGGGAGTGTCACTCACAGAAAAACTTCCCAATGGCCCCATTCCTAGCATCAGGGTCCTGGCTAGGAGATTTTGCCTAAGAGCTGCAGGGAGAGAAGCAAGCCTTAAGCAGATAACTCTTAATCTCTTTCCAAAGGAATGGACTTCATTTGCAAAGCAGAGTATGAAGAAGTTCAAGCTTAAGGATGCTTTCACGAATGGTGGAAGTTGTGCTGAAATCAATTGGGAAAAGATTCAATAATGAAAATACTGTTGGCTGGCTAGTGTGCAGGAGAGAACTGGGGAATAAGCATTGGGATGCAGCAGGTTAAGCCACCACTTGTGACACCTGCATCCCATCTTGGAATGCCAGTTCCAGTCCTGCCTACACCATTTCTGATCCTAATGTGCCTGGGAGGCAGCAGTTGATAGACCAAGTATTTGGGTCCATGCCACCCATGTGCAAGACCAGGATGGAGTTCTTGACTCCTGACTTCTGCTTGGCCCAGCCTTGGCTGTTGCAGTCATTTTGGGAGTAAACCAGCAGATGGAAGGTGTGTGTGTGTGTGTGTGTGTGTGTCACTCTGCCTTCCAAATAAAGTTTATTTTTTTAAGATTCATTTTATCTATTTTTTAAGATCTTATTTATTTATGTGAAAGGTAGAATTACAGACAGTGAGAGGGAGAGACAGAGAAAAAGGTCTTCCTTCTGTTGGTTCACTCCCCAAATGGCCGCAACAGCTGGAGCTAGGCCGATACTAAGCCAGGAGCCAGGAGCTTCTTCCCAATATCCCATGTGGGTACAGGGGCCCAAGGAGTTGGGCCATCCTCTACTGCTTTTCCAGGCCATAGCAGAGAGCTGGATTGGAATAGGAGCAACCAGGACTAGAACTGGTGCCCATATAGGATGCCAGCGCCACAGGTGGAGGATCAACCTACTTCACCACAGTGCCAGCCCCTCATTTGATCCATTTAAAAGGCAGAGTTACACAGCTGTGTTTGTAGGCATGTAGACCCTTTAGCCTACAGGATACCCAAGTTATTGCCAAATATTATTTTTTAAAAGATTTATTTGAAATGCAGAGAGACAGATAGAGAGAAAGAGACAGAGAGAAAGAAATTTTCCTTCTGCTGATTCACTCCCCAACTGGCTGTGATAGTCGGGGCTGGGCCAGGCTGAAGCCAGGAGCCAGGAACTCCACCTAGGTCTCCACTGTGGATGGCAGGGGCCCAAGACCATTCCTACTGCCTTTCTAGGAGCATTAGCAGGGAGCTGGATGGAAAATGGAACAGCCAGGACTTGATACTGGATGCCAGCATCACAGACTGCAGCTTAACCCTCTACACCACAATGCCAGGCCCTAAAAATTATTTTTAAGTAAATAAATAACAATTCAGCAAATTATTTTTTATTAAATTGTTATTTACTCAAACCTTTCTAGAAGATTGCTTGTCAACATTTATTCTTTCATTCATTCCTATAGTCTTTAATTCAGCAGGTCTATCAAGAATCAAGCTTTGCATCAGGTATGGGCCTGGTTGCTGAGGATCTGAGCTCCAAGATTTTAGTCTGGGACAGGTAGTCCCCTGGCCCTTCAGACTGCTTTGGGGGACTCCTCTGAGCTCAAACCCGCCCCACTGTCATGCCTTTCATCACAGTGGCTGTGAGGTACCAGATCTAGAGTTCCCGGGTCAGTGCTTGGAACATAAGTGCTCAGGTAGTCAACGGGTGATTGGGAATGGGTGAGAAAGCTGGGGGGAGTGGAGACAGAGGACTTTAACAGGATTTGGCTCCCCGAACTTAGGCCTATGTTTAAACCCAAAAGTCCGGTGTTAATGGTTAATTCATGGTACCGGTTGATGGATGAGGGTGGAGGTTGGATTCTAATATGGCGGCCGAGGGTGGAGCCCTGGGGAAGCATTGGATTGAAGTAGGTTCTAGGGTTGCACAGGTGAATCATAAAGATGACTTTATAAGGAGAGAGCACAGAGGGCAGACAGGATGCTTTCTCTCTCGCTCGCTCTCTCTCTCTCTCTCTCTCCCCCCTCCTTCCCTCCCATTCTCCCTCCCTCCCTCCTCCTAACCTGGTTCACCATGCACTCCCTTTCTCTGTGTGTATTCTGCCACCCTCATCAGATGCCAGACTGAGAGAGCAGTCTTATCTGTGAATCTCCAAACTGTAAGCCAAAATAATCTGTCTACTTTCAGAAATAGCTTCTCTTAGGGATTATGGTTAAAGCAACAACAAAACTAAGACAGTGAGTTCTAGTGAGAAAGTGAATGACAGCGAATAAGTGAATGAGGTAGGAGCAGATGACCCTGGACACCTACTCACATAGGAGTGACCAGCAGATGCTCCGTTCTAACTGAATGTCCCACAGATGTCCAGCAAAGTGCAAGCCTTGTGGGTCAGTCCCCCAAGGGACACCCCCATCTCCCTCTCGATTCAGAGACAGCCCAACCTACACAGCAGTACAGTCATCACTGCCATCCTTTCTTATACAGCCTGCTAACTGTCCCATGAGGGCACTACCAAAGAGGCGACCTGCCCGAAGTCCCCAGCTGGTGACTGATGGACCTGGGACTCAGACCTGCCTTCAAGCCCAGGCTGTTCCTTCTCCTTCGTGCTGTGTTCCGAGAGCCCCTCAGCTCCACGCAAGGGGGAGATTAACACCTATCCAAGTATTTCCCTGGGTTCTTTGGCTCCTCCTCATCCTCTATTCATCTTCAAATCCTCTTGCAATGCACCCTCTTCGTGTCTTTTATCATTTGGACTGACAGAGGCTTAGAATTTTTTGCCTTGATTATGTCAATCCTTTGAAGATTCTCCCTGGAGATTTTATGCTAAAAATACCAGAAAAGTGGAGGGGAAAATCCACTTATCTAGTCACACAGGCTTCTCCAAAAAGTTTGGGTGGGAGGCTTTTGGCCTAACATATAAGTTGGGAGGCCCACATCCCACATTGGAAAACCCTGGGTTGGATACTCAGCTCTGGCTCCTGACTTCAGCTTCCTGCTAATCACAGGCTGAGGCAGGCGATGGTGATGGCTCCTGTAATTGGGCTCCTGCCACCCATGGGGTGGCCTGAATTGAGTTCCAAGCTCCCAGCTTCAACCCAATCCATTTTTTATTTTGCAAGCATTTAAAGAGTAAACTAATAGGCATGGGTTCTTGTCTCTCTCTCTCTCTGTCTCTCTCTGTCTCTCCATGCCTCTGAAATAAAAAATAATAAATAAATATCACTAGAAGTTATTTAAAATTCATGAAAAAGAAATTGAAAGATGTTTATTTTGGTGCAAAAGAATTTAGACATCCATGCAGAGTTTTTCAGAGTGTACATTTTTCATGAACTTTTTGAGGAACTCCCCTCTCCCCATATAATCTGGTACTTCTTCAAAAAATAATTCTGGTATATTCTCTTCTGTTATCATTAACTGTAGCTTTCCTGTAAATTTTTCTTGTATATCAGCTACAAAAGAAAAAACAAATTGCATTCCCTCAGGTCTGTTCCTACCTAGAAAACATGGTATCCACCTGACAGATTCTTTTTTTTTTTTCTAGTCTGAATATTTTTTTTAATTTTTTTAATATAAAGCTTTTATTTAAAGAATATAAATTTCCAAAGAACAGCTTATGGATCACAATGGCTCCCCCCCCCACAACTTCTCTCCCTCCCCCTTCCCTCCCCTTTCCCGCTCCCTCTCCCCTTCTGTTCACATCAAGATTCATTTTCAATTCTCTTTATACACAGAAGATCAATTTAGTACATATTACGTAAAGATTTCAACGGTTTGCCCTCGCATAGAGATACAAAATGATAATACTGTTGAAGTCATGGTCCCAACCCTTATGAAAGCCCCCTCCAATCTAGTAGAGAAACACCCACAGGACAGAATGCAGTAAATGATATCCCTGGCAGGCATCCCATGAATAACTGATATGGGAACACAAGGGCTGGCCATCTTGCACCAATGTGGGACACTTCCCAAAAGCCACTTGGGCCCCAGTACAGCCTCTGCAGGTGGTTGAGGCTCTCACCAGCCTGGTGATAGCCCAGTGTCTCCCCTGCCCACTCCTGCCTCCTTCCAGTTTTAAGCACTCTAATGGACAATGTGTTACTGTGGCTTCAATTCACATTTCTTTTAGTGACCAGTGACATGTGCTCATTAACCATCTGCATAGTCTCTCTGGTGAAATGCCTGTTGCAATCTGGGGACCTTGTTTTTATTGGCGTGTTTGTCTTACTCCTGAATTTACAGAGTCCTTTTCACTTTATGGACAAATCTCTTACTTGTCTTCTATTGCTTTTATTCACCATTTTTTGGATTATGGATTTTTGATATATTTTCATTTTATCCCCTTTATTGGATTATCAGCTACAACTTTTCTTAGTATAAGCCTTTTGTTTAAGGGCTTAGACTAGACTTGTCAAATTTTTCACAGTCTGTATTTCTGTTGTATGACTTCAACTGTAATAAATGAATCCTACAACACTATTCTTTCATTATTTTTCCTTTCTAGCCTTTATGTTATAGTTGTCACACATTTTACTTCCACATATAGTGTAAGTTTCACGAAGGATTTATTATTTTTGCTTTAAAAACTTAATTTTCTTTTAAATAGGCTAAAGTAATAAGAAAATATATTTATATTTAACATTTCCATTGTCATATTCCTTTGTGTAGACTCCAGTTTCATCTGGTGACATGTCCTATCTGCCTAAAGGACATCTCTTACTCTTACTGTCATGCACTTTTTATGTTGGAGGGGAAAGCATTTTGCATCTTTCTTTTAAAAAGTTATTTATTTATTTACCTACGTATTTATTTAAAGGGCTAAATGACAGAGAGAGGAGGAGAGACAGAAAGAAAGAGAAAAAAAATCTTCCATCTGCTGGTTTAATTCCCCAAATGGCTGTAGCATCTGGGGCTGGTCCAGACTGAAGCCAAGAACCAGGAGCCCCATCCTGTCTCCCACGAAGTGGAAGGGGCCCAAACACCTTGGCCATCTTCTTCGTCTTTCCCGGGAGCATTAGCAGGGAGCTGGGATGGAAGCAGAGCAACCAGGACTTGCACTGGCTCTCCAACATGGGAGGCCAACGTGGTAAGCAGTGGCTTAACCTGCTGCTGCATCACAATGGAAGCGAAGTCCCTTGCTTTATTTTTGAAAGATATTTTTGCTAGGTGTATTTTCTGTCAGTACTTTCAGGCTGCTGTGTTTCATCCTGATTGCGTTATTTTTAATGAGAAATTTGCTGTCATTCTTTTTTTAACTTTTATTTGATAAATATAAATTTCCAAAGTACAGCGTATGGATTACAATGGCTTCCCCCCCCATAACTTCCCTCCCACCCGCAACCCTCCCATCTCCTGCTCCCTCTCCCATTCCATTCACATCAAGATTCATTTTCAATTATCTTTATATACAGAAGATCAATTAAGTATAAATTAAGTAAAGATTTCAACAGTTTGCATCCACAAAGAAACACAAAGTGTAAAATACTGTTTGAGTACTAGTTATAGCATTAAATCACAATGTACACCACATTAAGGATAGAGATCCTACATGAGGAGTAAGTACACAGTGACTCCTGTTGTTGACTTAACAAATTGACACTCTTGTTTATGGCGTCAGGAATCACTCTAGGCTCTTGTCATGAGTTGCCAAGGCTATGGAAGCCTTTTGAGTTCACCGACTTCGATCTTATTTAGACAAGGTCATAGTCAAAGTGGAAGTTCTCTCCTCCCTTCAGAGAAAGGTACCTCCTTCTTTGATGGCCTCATTCTTTCCACTGGGATCTCACTCACTCACAGAGATCTTTCATTTAAGTGTTTTTTTTTTTTCTTTGCCAGAGTGTCTTGGCTTTCCATGCCTGAAATACTCTCATGTGCTCTTGAGCCATATCCGAATGCCTTAGGGGCTAAATCTGAGGCCAGAGTGCTGTGTAGGACATCTGCCATTCTCTGAGTCTGCTGTGTATCCTGCTTCCCATGTTGGATCGTTCTCTCCTTCTTAACTCTATCAGATAGTATTAGAGAAATTTGCTGTCATTCTTACTTATGCTCACTTGTGAACAATGGGCTTTTCCCTTTATGACAGCACGCAAGCAACTTCAGTAAGATGCATCTTTGCTCTAGCTTTCTTTGTGTTTCTTGTGCTTGGAGTGTGTTGAGCTTCATGAGTCCATAGGTTATAGTTTTCATCAAATTTGGTAAATTTTGAAAGAAAAAAATTCTATTCCTTCAAGTATTTTGTCTGCCTTGCTCCCTTCCTGTGCATCAATTGCTTGGGTATTTAGAGAGAGAGCCACCTGGAATTGTCTCACAGCTCACTGATACTCTATCCCTGGCCTTTCAGTCTTCTTGCTTCTCTATTTTGCATTTCTCTCTGATTTACATTTTTGATAGATTCTGTTGCCTTGTCTTCAACTTCAATAATCTTTTCTTCTATGTCATCTACTCCATACTGTGGTTTTTCATATAGATAAGCTTGATTTAGGTATTTTCAAAATCTTCCTTATCTCTAATTAAGATACTCAGTCTTTTCCTCTATTGTACCGAATACATGAAATATTGGTTCATTTGCTTTATTACCCTCATATATCTGTTCTATCGTTCCTCATTTCTGGATCACTGTCCTTGCTTACCTAATAATTCTTTATTTTGTGCAAGACATTGTTGGGAGCTAGAGAGTTTATGTTCCTGTAAACCACCTTGAACTTTGTTTGGGGATGTGGATAAGTTACCTGGAAACAGTTATCTCTTCACTCTTCTATATGTTGCCAACTGAGTTCCGAGAATCATTTAATTAAGGCTGATTTTTGTCTTCCACTAAAGGAAAGCCCTTCTAAGTACTCTACACCCCAAGAATTGGCTTTAAGGGGACCAGCCTTTGTATCCCTCTCTTTCTGATCTATGAGGAGTGTTCCCTCTAACTGTGTGTGTGAGGTTCTTTCCTAGTCTGGGGTGCTCTCTTCCCACACATGTACTGACCATATCAGCGGAATCCTAGATGAGTGTCCTCTGCAGATCTCCACAGAGCTCACCCTGTGCAGCTTTCTCCCCTGTGATACTGTAACTTCTAGCTATCCTGAACTTCTTCAACTTGGGCTCTACATTTCCATCCCACTGAGTGCTGATTTGTATTTGGCTTCTCCCTATCCTACACTGGAGTGGTCCATTTTCTGTCACTATTTTATAAATACCTGAGGCTGGGTAATGGATAACAGAAGGAAATGCATTCAGCTCCCAGCTTTGGGGACTAAAAGCCCAACCTTGCTGATGAGTGCTCTGGTGAGAGCCTTCTGGCTACAGATGGTATTGTAGCAGGTGTGCATGTGAGAGGGAAAAGGGTAGTCACAGGGGGGATTCAGCGGCCAAGTTGCCTCTTTTGATGACATCTCAACCATTACGGGAGCTAAGTGAGCTTGCACAAGAACTGCACTATCTTTCCAGAAGGTAGTGCCCCCATGACCTAATCACTTTCCACTTAGTCCCCCACCTCAGCACCATCAGACTGGGGACCAAGTTTCCAGTCCTTGAAACTTTGGGGGTCATACTCAAGCCTTACCCAAACTGTAGCATGCACCATGGTCTTGCAAACTTGGAAACGCTTTTCCAAGTAATGCTCTGAGACAATCAAAGGGCTGACTTCATTCACACCTCTGTTCACAGGGATCACCATCCAGCGTGTCATGAAAATAGCAGTGTCAGTAGTGTGTCCCATTGGTGTTTTTCAAGCAGGAGGGTAAATCCAGTCCCTGTTACTCTCTCTTTGCCAAAAGAGGAAGTTACAGAAATGTTCCGTGTCAATCACACAAGTCACCCAGATGAATTCCAGCCATGTCCATCCACACGGGTCTCCAGGAGGAGATGCTAAGTCCACTCACAAGGGCATCTTGGTGGGACAGCAAGCTCAGCCCTGGTGTGCTGTTGAAGGCCCTACACTCCATTGAGTTTGATGTCAGATGGACCCTTTAGGATTCATTGGCAACCTAATTGCAAGGAGAAAATAGGCAAAGCAAGTAGATGTGAGCATCTCTGGTAATTGAATTCTTCGTGGGCATCAGTGAATTAGCACGTCTGTGACACCAGGCTCTCCTGCGAGCTTTCTGAGCCCAAGACAACCACAGGGACACCAAGATGAACCCCAGGGCTCAGGGTCAAGCTCTGGCAAGATTATCAAAGTTCATACCCCTGCCAAAAACTCACATGCCCATTGTTCCTCAAGCAACACCCAAAACACACTGCACGTCTTCAGGCCTGAAATCCTGCAAGCTGTTTCACATAAAAAGGTAAACTCAAAATTGTCAGACTCAACATCCCTAAAGGCCAAAAATGTTCATCTTACCCATTCTGATGGAGCTTATCCTAATGTCTCTATTTTAAATCTTAGCAAGGATGGGTATAAATAAGTAAGCAACTAAAGTCACACACTTTTGTAAGCAGAGGAAAGAGACCATAGCATAGCTTCTGCATGGTCATGCGTTGTGATCACAAGCTCCACTTCTGTGAGAGGCTGATGACCTCGGGGACCTAGAGTGATGTTGGTTCCTTCCAGCACCATGAGCCCTAACTAACCACGCAGCTTACAGCCATCTCTGCGGCCCCATCTGTCTCTGTTGCTGAAACAGCAATCCCAGAGCCTCCCCTGGCTGGTTGTCCAAGGGCAGAGATGCCCAAGTGTGTTTCTGACATGAGGAAGTGTAAGGGCTGCAAAAGCTCCCGGCTTTGTTCCATGTCACACCCTCATGCCACAGCCATCAAAGCCAGCCATGACTTCAGTCTCTGCCACACCCAATCGAAGTCTTCCCATGTCACACCCTCATGCCACAGCCATCAAAGCCAGCCACAACTTCAGACTCTGCCACACCCAATCGAAGTCTTCCCATGTCACACCCTCATGCCACAGCCATCAAAGCCAGCCACGACTTCAGACTCTGCCACACCCAATCGAAGGCTTCCCATGTCACACCCTCATGCCACAGCCATCAAAGCCAGCCACGACTTCAGACTCTGCCACACCCAATCGAAGGCTTCCCACTGTGGAGAGCTCTGCCCTCAACAGTGTTTTCTTTGGGGAGAGAGTGTACTAAATGGTAATATATATTGCGAGGAAAGATGGTCCCCAAAGGCTCCTACTTCTTTTCCTAGACAGGTTATCCCCATAGGGACACTGTGAGATTCCAGAGAATTTGACTAAACAAGTAAGTGCTGTGTATCCATACAAAGAATGAGCAAACAAGGTCCCTGGCTACATTCCTCCAAGAGTAGGAATCAGGCTGCCTTTGACTCCGGCTCCTGGGGAACAATTTGCATCAGATATGTTGAGGCAGTGTTAGTTCCTTGGAAAACTAAAACCCTCAGATCTCCAATCCAGCTCCAACCCCATCCACCACATTCCCATGGTCCCCCTCTTCTCAGGAACAGCCATCATTTTCCTAGTGGGAAACTGGAGCCAAACTCCATGCATCCCCACAGAAAGTGAGTCATGAGGCTTAGGGACGCCACAGTCACTCCCTGCACAGCCCATGGTCACGTCTCCCCATCTTGCCAACTCCCGCTGACCTATGTCCCCCACCATCTGAATATCCCTCCTGTTCCCATTCACACCCCCAATAGCAATACAAGGTGTGAAGTGTACCAGCCACTCAAGACACTTCGCTCAACGAAATTCACCTGCCTCTCCTCTCCCCCTTAAATCCCGTGGCTTCCAGAGTGGGCATCTGTCCACATCATCCCTGTTTAGCCCTTCCATGGATCCCTTGAACCTTAGGGGATGTCTGGACTCTTCTTCTTGAACCAACACTGCCTGTCTTACTATGCCCTTCCTAGAGGTCCCAAATCCTGACCTTGTACAAAGATGCATTGCTGGACACAGCACAGTCAGGGCCTGGAGACAGCCTGAACAGCCTGAGGAAGAGTGGGGTGCGAGGGTGTGAAAATGCCTTAAAAGACAAGCAGAAGGGGCCGGCACTGTGGCGTAGTGGGTAAAACTACCACCTGCAGTGCCAGCATCCCATATGGACACCGGTTCGAGTCCATGCTGCTCCAATCCAGCTCTCCGCTATGGCCTGGGAAAGCAGTGGAAGATGGCCCAGGTGCTTAGGCCCCTGCACCCACATGGGGGACCCAGCAGAAGCTCCTGGCTCCCAGCTTAGTATCGGCCCAGCTCTTGCTGTTGTGGCCAATTAAGGAGTTGACCAGTGTATGGAAGGCCTCTCTCTCTCTCTCTCTCTCTCTCTCTCTCTGCCTCTCCTCTCTCTGTGTAACTCTGACTTTCAAGTAAATAAATCTTAAAAAAAAAAAAGACAAGCAGAAGAGACTATAGCTCTTTTCATTCACAGTCAGATTCCACTATAAGCAGATTTTTGTCATCCATGCACAGTATCTATGGATCACATACTGTGTACCAGGCCAAGAAGTGATACTGAGTCTTTCCCATTGAAGAAGGAGTACTTGGCACAGGGCAGACCCTGAGCTGCAAGCAATGCACGATCAGTCTGTCTGGGATGGGACGGGGCACAGAGGGGGCCCCCACGGTCTTCCTGTAGGAGATGCCATTGAAGCTGTGTGTACAAGGATGAGGGGGCAGAGAGTGGGGCCCCTGTGGGACTGGACATGTAGGAGACAGTTCATGGCACATGCAGGGAAGCACGAGGACAGGGACAAGATGAAAACCCCTGCTCACGCCCTTTGCCCTGACTTGGCTTCTTCCACTTGCTTCAAGAAGCATCCATGACTAGGACTACCATGATTTCTGAGGGGGAAAAGTTCTTTGAGAATTCTCCTACCAGTAGCTCAGAGACCTGAGAACACCCTCCAAGTACTTTTTTTAAAAAAAGATTTATTTATTTTATGTGAAAGTCAGAGTTACACAGAGAGAGAAGGAGAGGCAGAGAGAGAGATCTCCCATCCGCTGGTTCACTCCCCAATTGGCCAGAGCTATGCTGACCCAAAGCCAGGAGCCAGGAGCTTCCTCCAGGTCTCCCACACAGGTGCAGGGGCCCAAGGACTTGGGCCATCTTCTACTGTTTTCACTGGCCAAAGCAGAAAGCTGGATTGGGAGTAGAGCAACCGGGTCTCAAACCATATGGGATGCCGGCACTGCAGGCGACTGCTGTTACCCGCTATGCCACAGCATCGGCCCCCCCTCCAGGTTCTTTTTAAGTGATGCAAACCTCACAATGTGAGTCCCTTCTAACAGGGTCCACAAACACTTCTCCATCCTCACCCTTTCCTCTCTGTGCCCAGCCAATGTCACATCTCAACAATGGGTCCCCGAGTGACTGTATAGAGAAGACTGCAGCCAAGCCTGCCCTGCCTCGGACCAGACCTTCTGGGAGGCAAAAATAAGTGTGGGTCATGTGTGACAAGCCATGAAGCAGGAGGTTTCTTTCTGTCTGTCTGCTACCATTATCTTAACAGAGACACTCAGAGGAAGCTCAGAGAAGCATAAGGGAGAAGTTAAATCCATGCAGAGTGTAGAGAAGTTCCACAGAACTTCGTGCACAATCATTACTCCGCACACCAGCACACTTCCGAGGTTAAAACTCAGCAAAATTTTCAAGGAAATCTGTGATTCAAAGCGGCCAAGATACATTGCCTTGTGTTGTTTCATTTGACAGCGTGAGTTAGGCATTCCTGAGGCCCAGAGGTCGCGTTTTGCAAAGCTAATCCATTCATCCATTCAACTGACACATTTTTCTTGGGCATTCTCTCTGCTCCCTGTACCTTCCAGGCTCTTCTTGGGGTACACTGGAGAGCAAGGCAGCCCCAGTCTCATGGCGGGCTGGGGAAGATGGCGGGCTACAGAGGGACAGGGGCTGGGGAAGATGGCGGGCTACAGTGGGACGGGGGCTGGGGAAGATGGCGGGCTACAGGGGGACAGGGGCTGGGGAAGATGGCGGGCTACAGAGGGACAAGGGCTGGGGAAGACAGCAAGCATCGGAGGAGTGTGCAGTAGGTGTGACGGCCGTGGGAGGGCCCCTCCTGTAGCCAGGTGCCCACACTGGGGTGAGGGGAGGGACTCCGCGGGAGGGGACCCAGCTGTCTTGGAAGAGCACTGCCGGCAGCACATTCATCAGCGTGGTCTTTAAAAATATTACACCTCTGCCTTCCAAGCAAACCACAAAAAGTTATTTTTTCAGTGTGCACCTGTCTTGTTTTATTTATGATACTGTTTGAAGCATAAAATTTTCTTTAATTCTACGTATTTAAATTGTACCATATTTTTTATGCTCTCAGTACCGTGCTAAAAAACCTCCTCCTGCCATAGACTATGTAAAATATTCACCTGCATAATCTCCTTATATATTTATGTTGTCACTTTTACACATAAATCCTAATTGCAGCTAGAATTAATTTGGGTATAGGATGTGATCTATGGCCTCATCCTTACGTATTTGAGTAGTTAACTAATTTTCTCACCAGCGTTTATGGGACAATCCAGACTCTATTGGTTTGAAATGCCAAATATGTCATAAACTAAGCATGCAGGTACACACATATGTAACAAATCAAACAGACATGTCTGTACAATGCACACCTGTGTTCCTGGATGTTCTGGTTGTCACAGTAACTTCTCAGTCTGTTTCTATCACAGTCACGCCATTTTATCAGCAGCAAATGCATTTTAGGATCTGAAAAGATACGTCTCCTTCACAAAATATTTTCTCAACAGTGACTTCATTATTTTCTTTTGTTTCACCAGATGAACTTGTTTTTTCCAATTCAAAAATATCCCAACATTTTGCTTGAAACCATGATAAATGCATGCAATAAATTCCATCTCCACCATAGCTATTTTTCTCACTGAGAAATATTACTATTGAGGAACATCAATTTTATCAGGTTCTTGTTTATGTCCCTTGGTCAAGTTCGCAGTTTTCCTATAAATCCTGTGTAATTTTGTATCTGATCTAAGCACCATTTGGAGGATCTTCTGTGATTCTCAGACAAACCTAATCCTACCCAACAAAAGAACACTTTACTGAGTGTCATCAATATCTGTTATAAGTTACTCAATTGCTTCTCAGGCTCCCTCAGTAGATAATCACATTATCTGCAAATGATAATCCAGCCCCCAGGGCCGCATCTGTGTGCTGACTGGTGAGGCCTCACCTGGCATCCATAGCAGTGTGGACCAATATTAATAACCTTGTTTCTATGGGACTGAAGTTCCAATGAGTGGGAGGTAAATCCCACCTTCCAGTGGCTTTTTCAGACAGCAGCTAGCCACTCAATTTTCAATGGGCTATTTTCTTGTCTATACCCCACACTAGATTCTAACTATTCTGTGGGTTTTTAAAAGGCAGAGAGAGAGAGAGAGAGAGAGAGAGAGAGAGAGAGAGAGAATCTTCCATCTACTGGTTCACTCTCCAGATGGCTATAGCAGCCAGAGCTGGGCAGATCTGAAGCCAGGAGCCAGGAGCTTCTTCTGGGTCTCCTATGCGGGTGCAAGGGCCCACGCACTTCAGTCGTCTTCCACTGGTTTCCTAGGCCATAAGCAGGGAGCTGGATCAGAAGAGAAGCCGCTGGGACACAAACCTGCCCACATGGATTGCCAGTGCTTCAGCAGAGGCTTAGCCCATTACACCACAGCACCAGCCCCAGAGACCCTTTCTTTTAAAGGATTCCCTTGGATACATTCTGTGGAATGTCTCAAGGGTGCAATTCTGAATTCTCTGTTTTTAACAGGGAACTCTGCTCAGAGTGGAAACCACCACAGAGAAGATCATGCCATCAACCCGGGTTCTACAGCTTCCTTGTCCTTGCCTCAAAGAGAGCCACCCACAGCACAGCCCAACAGACTCTGCCTGATGAGGAGACAGAGCAGAAGGGCCAAGGAGGTGGCCAGGGTGCACAGAGTAGGCATGGCATCGAGACAGTAGTTAAAACTGTGCTCTATGATGGAAGTTAAGTACAGGTGTGAGGATATGAAAACAAATGAAATAGAACTCACTGAGAGGGGTCAGCGCTGTGGTATAGTAGGCTAAGCCTCCACCTGCGGTGCCAGCATCCCATATGGGCACCAGTTCGAGTCCCGGTTACTCCTCTTCTGATCTAGCTCTCTGCTATGGCCTGGGAAAGCAGTGGAAGATGGTCCAAGTCCTTGGGCCCCTGCACCTGTGTGGGAGACCCAGAAGAAGCTCCTGGCTCCTGGCTTCAGATCTTCCCTGCTCTGACCATTGCGGCCATTTGGGGAGTGAACCAGCAAGTGGAAGACCTTTCTCTGTCTCTCACTCCCTCTTTCTGTAACTCTGCCTCACAAGTAAATAAACAAATTTTAAAACCTCACTGAGATAAAGACTACAATGCGTGAACTGGAAAGCATACTGGAAGAGCCTGTATTGTGGCACACAGGGTTAAGCCACTGCTTGTGACACCTGCAACCCACATCATAGCACTTATTTTGAATCCTGGCTGCTACACATCTGAGCCAGCTCCCTGCTTATTCACCTTTGAACTCAGTGGCTGATGGCCCAAGTACATGGAGCCCTGCCACCCATGTGGGAGACGCAGATGCAGTTCTGGGCTCCTGGCTTTGAGCTGGCCAAGTACTAACCATTGCAGCCATTTGGACGGTGTACCAGCAGATCTCTCTCTTTCTACCTCGCACTCGTTCTTGCTTTCTCTGTCACTCTGCCTTTTAAGTAAATGAATAAATAAATCTTTGAAAGACAGAAGAAATAAAGACATTGCATTAGAAAATCAAATGCAGATGAACTTAGAGACATATCAAAAACAGCTATCCAAATGAAACACGAAGTGAAAAAAAAGCAAGAAAAACGGAAAAAGAAAAGAAATGGTATCAGTAGAACAACTTTAGGCAAACTAACATGTGTGTACATGGAGTCCCTGATAGAGCAGAGACTGTGGGAGGGAGAGAAAAAACAATTACCCTAGAAATGTTGCAAATCTTACAAAAACTGCAACAACTAAACTGTCATTTCAAAAATCAGAAAACAGATGAGCACAGCAATGCCGGCTGACAGTCGTGGCTAATGGAAACTCCCCATGGCCCAATCCGACTCCCGCAAGTGCTCCAGCCTGGGGAAGTAAGCCCCACCACACCCGTGGCGCACAGGTGCCCTGCAGGCAAGCGCTGGCAGGCGGTGCTCCCCTACGACCACGGGACAGAGCTGTGAAAAAGAACACAGAGACGTCTACACTGCTCTGTGGCCAAAGGCGGCAGAAGCGAAGTAAACACTAAGCACAAGCAACAGGGAGAAATCTGCAGTGAGACACATCATAATCACATGGCTTTAACCCGAGGAACAAAGACTGGCTCGTGTGTGGAGGAGCCGGATCTCTCCTGTATTGCTAGTAGGAATGTGAAATGGTACAGCCACCTGGAAAATAACTAAGCAATCTCCTTTAACACAAAAATATTCATTTTTCATATAGCCCAGCAATTGTACTCTGGGGCCCTTCTATCCCAGAGACATAAAGATTAATGTTCAGAAAATAACCTGGGGACTGGCGCTGTGGTATAGTAGGTAAAGCCACTGCCTGCAGTGCCAGTATCCCATATGGGCACCCATTCAAGTCCTGGCTGCTCCGTTTCTGACCCAGCTCTCTGCTATGGCTCGAGAAAGCAGTAGAAGATGGTCCAAGTCCTTGGGCCCCTGCACCTGCTTCTGGGAGGCCCAGAAGAAGCTGCTGGCTCCTGGCTTCAGATCAGTGCAACTCCAGCCATTGCCGCCATCAGGGGAGTGAACTACCGGATGGAATCTCTCTCTCTCTCTCTCTCTCTCTCTCTCTCTCTCTCTCTCTCTCTCTCCCCCTCCCTGCTTTTGCCTTTCTGTAACTCTGCCTTTCAAATAAATCTTTAAAAAAAAAAAAAGAATCCAACTTAACATCCAAATTGTCACAAAAAACTTAAAAACATAAAAGAAGCTGTACACAAATGCTCATAGCAATTACATTGGTAATAGCCAAAAAGGGTAAACGATGTGAATGTCCTTCAACAGGTGCATGGTTGAACTAATTATGGGTTATGCCTTCCATGGAATAGTATGAAACAGGAAAAAGAAGCAAATGATTTATACGTGCAACAACTTGAATGGTTCCCAACAGGCCTCTAAAGGTGTATACAGCTCATGAATATGTTCCATAAGATTCTCAAAATGACAGAATTCTCGAGATGAAGACATATCAATGGCTGCCAAGCTAAGGCAGAGGCAGAGGAGAGAAAGGAGGCTGTGGCTATGAACAGATAAGAACAGCGCCCAGAAGAAGGCTGGAGAGGTGGTGTTGCTATCAGACATGGTGGGCTTCAGGCTGTGAACAACTCCAGGAGTCCAACCCCTCATGGCGTAAAGACAAGGTGTCAGTTCATCAAGAGACTCTAACGGTGCTAAATGCTGATGCCCCGATAACAGGATTTCAAAACCCATGATGTCAAAAGTGACAGAATTCCAAGGAGTCACAGACAGCTAATTCCAAACATTGCAGTGGGAGATCTTAATGCCTCACTCTCAGTGATTGACAGAACACAAAGACAGAAAGTGCCAACAGAGTATTTATTAAGATAGATCATATTCTGGACTATAAAACAAGTATATATCTATATATGTGAATATAGATATATGTATATATAATATATATGTATACATACACACATATATATTCATGTAAATATGTTCTCTGTCCATCATGAATCAACATACAAGAATCAAATTCATTTGTACTCACTCTCAACAACCAATTATGAATCAATACTTTTTAAGTATAATTCATGATAGCATCAAAAATCATGAACTACTTAGGGATGAATCTGCCAAAACACATACAAGAATTAGACACTAAAAACCACAGACCTCTGATGAGAGAAAAGATCTAAATAAGTTGAGAACTATATTCTGTCATTCTGTCATTGGCAGATACACCTGCTCTTACAGATTTAAAGGACTTCTTTATATAGTCTGGAGCCTGGTTTTGTGTTACATTCATCTCTTAAAATATGTTCTCCCCTTTTGAAGACCAACTTTTCACTCTCTTAAAGAAGTCTTTTCTTTAAACGGCCTTCCTTTTGATGGAGTCAGGTCAATAAATCTTTGCCTTTATTTCTACAGCTTTTACTTCTTGTTTAAATAAAAAAAAAATCCTTTTCTTTTGTTCATGCTCCTGAAGACAATGCTACTTTCTTCTACAAGCTTTATTTATAGCTGTAATCTAACTGAAGTGTGTTTTTTATGCTTGTGGAATTCTCTATGTTGTGCAGATGTCAAGATAATGTTCCCTGTGGATACTGAACATCATTTGCTGAAAAGTTCATCCGATTCCCACTGCACTGCAGTATCACCCAGAAGTAAACCAAGTGACTGTGATGTGTGGGCCTGTTCCTACTCTGGTACGTGCCATTGATCTTATCTGTTCTTATTTTTAAAAAATAAGATTATTTTTTATGTTTTAAAAAGCAGAGTGACAGAGAGAGATAGAGAGAGACAGAGACAAAGAGAGCTTCTATTTACTGGTTCACTCCCCAAATGGCCACAACAATAGGGGCTGGGCCAGGTGGAAGTCAGGAGCCAGGAACTCCATCGGGTCTCCAACACTGGTGGCAGGGGTCCAAGTACTTGGGCCATCATCTGCTGCCTTCCCAGGTGCAATATCAGAGGGGAAACGATGTGCACTTGGGGTGCCAGTGGCCCATGCAGCTAACCCCAGCTGTGCCACAACACCAGCCCCTGGATACCGACTCCTGAATGCAACCAGCTATTCTAATGGATCTGACGTCTGCTAGAGACTGCTCAGCAGCTTGCACTTGTGTGTCTGTGTTTGAACTTCTGCTGGTTTTTGTATATTCACTTTTGTCTCTTTCTGTTTCCTTTTTTTTAAGACTGTCATGGCTCTCCTGTGCCCTTTGCAATTCCATACAGATTTGAGAACCGGATCGTCCATTTCTGAAAAAAAAATCCCACTTGCAGTTTTAATTATGGAAATATGCAATCTGTGAATCAGTTTGGATATATCTTACATCTGTATAATAGTAAATCTCTCAATATATGAATATCATATTCTCTCAGTTTATTAGATCTACTTTAATTTCCCTCAATAATGCTCTGAAATATTTTGCACAGAAATTTTGCAAAATGTTTTTTCATTTAATCCGAAGTTATACCTAATTTTTGTCACTATTTTAAATGGCACCCTACTTTAAATTTCAGTTTGGAGTTTTGGCTGGTATGGTGAAATAAAAATTAATCACAATACAGTAACATTGTATTGCCAGCATGGCTAATTTCACTTACTCATTCTAATTCTTTTGGATTCTCTACATACCCACAATCACATCATTGGCAAACAATAATAGTTTTATTTCTTCTCCTCCCATCCTAGTTTTGTTCTTGCCTCATTGCACTGGCTGATGTGTCAGCACAGCAAGGAGTGGAAGTGGTGACTGCAGGGTCGGGGGAAGCCCACAGTGTTTCACACGAAAGTGTGACTTTGTGAGTGCTACTTTAAAAGGTAGTTTTCATCATATTTAGGAGGCTCCAATTCATTTCTCATTTGCTAAGTGTCTTTGTCATGAATCATTATTGAAACTTTGTCAAGTGATTTTTCTTCATTTATTTAGATAATTACATAATTATTTTCCTTTATTCTAATACTGTAGCTCACTGCATTAATTTCCTAACACTATACCAACCTTGAAATCCTTAATACAATGTTGTTTTCTGTTTTGAGAGTATTTTGTTTGTGATTCTTTGGCAATGATGTTTACAAGTGAAATTGACTTGTAATTTTCCTTTCTTTGACCATCAGTGTCCAATATTTGTATGATTATTCTATTCTCAAGATACTGATTGAGAATATTCTGATTTTTTTTCTATTTTCTGGAAGAGCTTGAGTGATAACTGTGTCATTTCTTCTTATAATATTCTGATAAATTCATGAGAAAAGCTATCTGAACTTGGAGATTTCTTTGTGAGAAAAATTTTAAGTTAGAAGACAGCAGTTAATATGCCTGTATCCTACCCCAGAGTTCCAGGGTCCAACAACTGACTCCACTTCCCACTAATGCAGGCCTTGGGAGGAAGCAATGATGGCTCAAGGGATTGGGTTCCTGTCACCATATGGAGACCTGGGTTGAGTTCCTGGCCTGCAGCTTTGGTCCCAGCGAGAAGACTACTCTCTGTGATAGGGAAGTAAGCCAGCAGATAGGGGCTCTGGCATTCTCTTTCTTCACTACATTAGAATTCAATTTCTTAACAGATACTGGAAAAGCATAATTTCTGTGTGTCACTTTTAGTAAGCTATGCTATTGTCCTTTAAAATTGTATTACATCCAAATTATCAGACTTATTGGCATAAAGTTATTCATAATATCTCTTATGATCTATTTAAAGGCTTTAGAACATAGAGTTAAGCTCCATTTTCACTCCTGTTGGTGACAGAGGCTTACCTTGCTCCAAGGAGGCTGAGAAGTACAATTGCCCCAGACGCTCAGAAGCACACTGGGTCAGACCTCATTATGCATCCATGTAATAAGCAACGTGCATCACACTCCATTCCCAAGAGCATGGAGGTTTCTAGAAGGAGAAGGCGGGATTCAAACTCCTGGACCAGGCAGGAAGCAGCACACAGCCCCCAGGAGAGGGAGCAACTTCCCCAGCTGGCCACTGACCTCACCTCCTGCTCAAAAACAAGCACCAGGCGCATGTCCACCTGTGGCCCCGTAGGCCTTGCCCTGGCGCTGTGCAGCAGCAACCCCTGCACCTAAACCCACAGTGGCTTCTAGAACAGCAGTTCCGAGAATATCTTCTGTTCTCTTTCATCTATTTCAAAAGCAATCATTTTCCCCGGTAAAGTTTTGCATTGAGCAAGTCTGTGTTAAACTTATTATAAGAAAATTACCCTTGGTAATGATCTGAACTTTTAAAAATCCATTTTCCATTTCTGCAATGAGAGCTCAATTTCTTCCCCACATTTTATTTGTTTCATGGCACAGATTGGAAAGAGTATCAATTTTCTGCCGGCATATTAAAACATGTTTTTATTAACTAGGAATTGCAGTGAGACTTCAAAATCAGGAGCAAAGTGCTCCTAGGGAATTGAAAATATATATTTCTGATTTCTTTAATAAAAATTATTAACACTATAGTTACTGTAGTTTCTTATATTAGCTCATCAAGGTACAGCAATACAAGATGAAATTTTCTCAGCTCCTTCCCACCCCTTAATATGAAGAAGTTCAAGGTCATACTTAACGCTGAAGACCACACATCAGCCCTACAATAAAGTGCACTAATTTTGGCAGGGTTTTATTAATAAAGCAGGTAACATGGGAAGGCACCAGTTTATTGAAATATACTCGGATCATCTCAACCTGGGAAGCACAATGGAGATGTGGAAAAGTCCTGGATGCACCTGATCCAGACACCAGCCTCATCAGCGCATCGCCTTGAAACATCTCAGTCTCACCAGACACAGTCACCTTATCAGGATGATGAGAAAGACAAAAGCCTTGCTTGCAAATGACTGCGAAGACCAACAGTGAGAACTGGAAGCTGAATGCCGGGCAGAGTTTCTGGAGCGTGGGTGGCTCTCCCACGGGGAAACTGGACAACACTTGGACCAAGAAATGAAAATGAGGATCGCCACTGAGGGCAGATGGGTAACATGTGCCGCGAGACAGGACACCCTGAGAGGCCCAGCCCTGCTTTCCAGAATTCTGGCACAGAACACCAGTCTAGCCATGAGGAAATATCAACAAATCCAAAAGAGGAAAACTTTCACTTTAAAAGAATGGCATGGAAGAGACTGTATTCTTCAAAAACACCAAGGTCATAAAACAAGAGTACAAGCTATGGAAATGTTCCCGATGATGAGGGCCCAGAGAGATGCAGCAACTTGATGACCAATGCAATGATTCTAGACTGGATCCTTGTCCTGGAGCAGGGCAACCTGCGAGGACATGATGGAGCCAGCCAGAATATGGCCACAGATTTTGGGTGGGGTGGGGGGGTTCTATTAGTGGAGCTCATGGTTGTACTTAGGAGTGCATGAGAATACCATTTATTCAGGAAATATATACCAAAGTATTTGGAGATAGCTAAATAGCTCAGAAAAAAATACATGCTTTGCTTATATAGAGAGAAACAGATACCAATGGATAAAGCAAATGTGACAAAATGTGAACAGGTGAATCGGGGTAAGAAGTATATGGATATTCAATGTTCTATTCTGAGTCTTGTGACTTTTCTGAGTTTGAAAGTAGGAGTGTTCCCAAATGAAAGTTTTCTTAAGTGGCTAAATACATTAATGAAAGGTATTTGTGAAGACCTTCGATTAAATTCTTCTATAAGAAATTAGTTTAAATAAATGCAACATTTATAAATTAATATGACTTTCTATAATAAATAAGTTGAAATAACTACATGAATCAATTAAATATGTAAGTTGCTATTGAGGATCTATAAATGTAAGTTTACCAAAACTAGCTTTTCCTCCTTTTTGTCTCTTTCACGGGACCATGGGGGAATCACCCTTACTCCAAGTTACTTTATGTTCAGCGCAAGCAATATTATTTCCACTTGTGGGCAACCTGTGAGAGTGACACCTCCTGGCGAAACGTAATACTACAACGGAGCTCTATTCGACATTGTAAATACCGGCACCCAAACAGGGAGCATTCTTCAATGCGGGGAACACGCGTGTCCACAGAAGTGCTTGAAAGAAAAGCAAGCAGCAAATAAAAGAGGCCCTGAGCTTCAGCCTGGCTTCCAACAGAGCGGTGGGGTCTTTAAGGTGGCGGCTCTGGGCTCCACCAGCAGGTCCGCTGAGGGCGCCGAGGTTAGAGGGTGTGTCCCCCACTGTCTACGCGATAAAGGGCCGCGGCACCGGGCGCCGGGGCTAGACCGTGCCCAGGCTGTTCCGGGACTCGCTGTCCTAGCGAGTGAGGAGGAGCCAGCGCCGCGTCCCTGCGGCCGTTCTCGCCCCGCGCGCCGCCGCCGCCTCCACCATGCAGTCCCGGGAAGACGCTCCGCGTGCTCACCACCTCGCCAGTGCCCGCGGCGGGCGGCGGCCCGCGACGACTTCCAAAGCCTCGGTCTCAGCCTTTTTCACGGGGCCAGAGAAGTTACAGGACTCGGCCCATTCTGCAGCCCTGCTGGCGCAGCTCAAGTCGTTCTATGACGCGCGGCTGCTGTGCGATGTGACCATCGAGGTGGTGTCGCCCGGCTGCGGGCCTGGCACAGGGCGCCTGTTCCCCTGCAACCGCAACGTGCTGGCCGCCACGTGCCCCTACTTCCGGAGCATGTTCACGGGCGGCATGCACGAGAGCCAGCAGGCCAGCGTGACCTTGCACGACGTGGACGCCGAGTCCTTCGAGGTCCTGGTGGATTACTGCTACACGGGCCGTGTGTCCCTGAGCGAGGCCAACGTGCAGCGCCTCTACACTGCCTCCGACATGCTGCAGCTCGAGTACGTGCGGGAAGCCTGCGCCTCCTTCCTAGCCCGCCGTCTGGATCTGGCCAACTGCACGGCCATCTTCAAGTTTGCCGATGCCTTTGGCCACCCCAAGCTGAGATCTCAGGCCCAGGCCTATATAGCTCACAACTTCAAGCAACTCAGCGGGATGAGTTCGGTTCGGGAGGAGTCTCTGGCCGACCTGACGCTGGCCCAGCTGCTGGCCATCCTGCGCCTGGACAGTCTGGACGTAGCAAGTGAGCTGACGGTGTGCCACGTGGCCCTGCAGTGGCTGGAAGCCGCCCCAGAAGAGCGGGGTCCCAGCGCTGCCGAAGTCTTCAGGTGTATCCGCTGGTCGCTCATTACCGAAGGCGATTGGAGCTGCCTGGAGGGGCTGCTGACCAAGCCCATCGTGAGGAAGTACTGCCTGGACGTTATTGAAGGGGCCCGGCGGATGCGCTATGGTGACATGTGCAAGGCACCGGGGTCTGTGCCAGACAGCGGCACCAGCAACAGGAGCAGCAGCAGCTCGCTTTTATCCGCAGGAGAAAATCCACCGCAGAGGCTGGGTATGTGTGCCAAGGAGATGGTGATCTTCTTTGGACATCCCCGAAATCCCTTTCTCTGCTACGATCCATACTCGGGGGACATGTATACAATGCCTTCGCCGTTGACCACCTTGGCTCGCACGAAGATCTGCGTCTCTCCAGACCATGACATCTATCTAGCTGCCCAGCCCAGGAAAGACCTCTGGGTGTACAAACCAGCCCAAAATAGTTGGCAGCAACTCGCAGACCGCTTGCTGTATCGCGAAGGCATGGATGTGGCCTATCTCAATGGCTACATTTACATTTTGGGTGGCCGAGACCCAGTGACCGGAGTCAAGTTGAAGGAAGTGGAATGCTACAGTGTTCAGAGGAACCAGTGGGCACTAGTGGCTCCCGTGCCCCATTCCTTCTATTCCTTTGAACTCCTAGTGGTCCAGAACTATCTTTATGCTGTCAACAGTAAGCGCATGCTGTGCTATGACCCTAGCCACAATCTGTGGCTGAGCTGTGCTTCTCTTAATTGCAGCGACTTCCAGGAAGCGTGTGTCTTCAACGATGAGATCTATTGTATCTGTGACATACCAATTATGAAGGTCTACAACCCAGCTAGGGGAGAGTGGAGGCGGATTCAGAATATTCCCTTGGACTCAGAGGTCCACAACTACCAGATTGTCAATCACGACCAAAAGTTGCTGCTGATTACGTCCACCAGCCCTCAGTGGATCAAGAACCGGGTGACTGTGTATGAATACGACACAAAGGAAGACCAGTGGGTGACCGTGGGCGCCATGTTAGGTCTTCTGCAATTTGAGTCGGACTTTATTTGCCTCTGTGCTCGTGTTTATCCCTCTTGCCTTGTACCTGGTCAGAGCTTCATCGCTGAGGAAGACGATGCTCAAAATGAGTCTAGCACGGAATGGGACTTAGAAGTGTTGAGTGAGCCAGACTCAGAGTCAGGAAGTTCAAGCTCTTTTTCTGATGCTGAAGTGTGGGTGCGGGTGGCACCTCAGCGGAGTGCCCAGGACCAGCAGTGCTGATTGCTAAGATGTTTCACTTGCTTTGTGGAATGCAGCTTAACAAAAGCCTTTCCTAAAAATACATAAATAAATAAATTGACTGGAATCACAAATTTGGTGTAGAAAGGGTAATATTTTGAAAAACTAATGTAACGTTATAAAATGTGAACAGTCCATGAATCAGCCTTCCTAATAATTTACTCTGCTAAAACTCCAGATTAAAATATGCAAAACGATCTAATTGATTAGTATCCTTCGTGGTTTTTTTATTATTCAAATGTTCATTGCATAAGTGGGGTGTGTGGATTAGCTCATATATTTTTGATATCCTAATTTGCTGTTAATTTTTAAATTGTTTATTGTCACAAGAAATTTAGCTTTTGAATTTGTTTATTAGAAAATCAGACTAGGCCGGCGCCGTGGCTCAACAGGCTAATCCTCCGCCTTGCAGCGCCGGCACACCGGGTTCTAGTCCCGGTCGGGGCGCCGGATTCTGTCCCGGTTGCCCCTCTTCCAGGCCAGCTCTCTGC
Source organism: Sylvilagus floridanus (assembly GCA_949820135.1). NCBI lineage: Eukaryota > Metazoa > Chordata > Mammalia > Lagomorpha > Leporidae > Sylvilagus > Sylvilagus floridanus. Next base: position 65,370,173 of record OX463236.1, on the reverse strand, counting down.
TGTGGCCCGGGAGTGCAGTGGAGGATGGCCCAAGTGCTTGGGCCCTGCACCCCATGGGAGACCAGGAAAAAGCACCTGGCACCTGGCTCCTGCCATCGGATGAGCGCGGTGCGCCGGCTGCAGCGCGCCGACCACGGCAGCCATTGGAGGGTGAACCAATGGCAAAGGAAGACCTTTCTCTCTGTCTCTTTCTCTCACTGTCCACTCTGCCTGTCAAAAAAAAAAAAAAATAGAAAATCAGACTAGGGATTATTGGTAGAGTTTTGGAGATGTATACATTCCTTCAGAATAATCAAAGCAGATTTTCAAAATTTTATTCTAGTCAATTTCTTGGAAGCTAAATGTAGTTTATTAAAATTTTGATTGAGTTTCTTCCCTCCTGCAAGGAAAAAAATGAATATATAAAGTTTATCAAATAGTGGCTTCATTTTGGTAATATCTAGAATGGCTTCACAAATTCATAGAAAATTTTAAGAATCAGGATTTCACTGTTCTAAAAGATTTGCATTTTTATTTTGGAATATAAAATGTGTATTTGTATCCATTCTAGTATCACCAAAATACTCTTCTACACTGACCCCCTATCCCCCTGAAAAGAAAAACGTGCTTTGTACGTTTGTACTGTTGATCTGGGCCTGATACCTGCCTCACTGACTCAGAGGAACAATCCTCGTTTTCACTGGAACTACAATTGGGTGATGTGAATTTGTATCTCTTGGTCATTCCTTGTCTTAAAAAAGTTTATTTACTTTCTTGGTATAGTTTTGATGTTTCTCTTCAGCAGGAAGCAACTTGGTCTTTGCTGTTTTGCGAGGTAATATTGGTTTTGAAAATATGTATAAGCTAAAAACCATATTTCATTGATATTAGTGGTCCTTGTGTCTATCATCTTTAAAATCCAGTGCCAGCAAAGACCTTCGAACTTTAAGATGTGTAGAGAGCTGTTTTCTGTAGTACTGAAATGTTCTGTCAGTTTCATAAGTCATGTAAATGTTCTTGCTTATCAGGTATTTTTGTATTAAAAGTTGACAGTTAAAGAACTGGAGTGGACGTGGCATTTGGGGCTGACAGTGGAAGTATGTTTCCTCCCAGACACTTCCCTAAGCGGTAGCATACATGGTCCTTTTATCATACCATTGGTAGGTGTTTTGTGTGTCTCTGTCTTTGATTCTATCACCTTAAGTTATGGGAAGTCCAGAAATGGAGACTAAATCACACAAAACTGACAGTCATGTATGAGAAAATATAGGTGCTTGCCTTTTGAAGCTTGATTAATACACATGGTTGTCAGAATACACGCACACAATAAATGGTGTACATGTACATATCCAGATGTTTATGATGGCTAAGTTTTCCTGAAACTGCTTAAAATTATCTTCCTGAATCTTTGGTAAGCAGCATGCTAATTCTTCAGCTGTGTTTATTCCCTACTGACAGAACCTTTAATACCCTGTTGGAGGGCTGAGGAGTCTGACTAGGATGGGGAACTGAATTTTTGAATGAAAAACAGGCAGAGAGAAAAGAATGAAACAGTTACACACACACACATGCACACACGCGCGCACACACATGTGCGCACACAGGCACACACACATCTTTCTTAGCCATTTTGATTGGCCACTTTAAGAATCTACAAGATATTCTTGTTTCACATTTCTACCAAAATAAGATAACTGCACTAGCATTTCATGTTCCTTCAAAAAGGTTAACATACTTTTAGTGGCCTATGGCTAAATTTCGTACCATTTGATATCAGGGACATTATGAGCACTGCTCTTATAGAAAACTATTTGTCAACAATATTACTTTTTGGCCAGCTTTTTCTTCATTAACATCTTGTTGATAGCTTTTTGTTCTGTAAGGTTGAAAGATGGCAATGCTTATCTCAATGAGATTATCCTTCTGCAGAATTAAGGTGTGCAACTCATGTAGGAAAGACAAATTGTCCAATTTGTCATTCTTAATCTTTGACTTAAAGCCTGTGCTAAATAGCAGTAGTATCTTGCTTTACAGTAAGGTTTCCTCGGGAAGAATTTTAGCCTTGTGATTATATTTGTGAAATAGGGAGTAGGTGTGAACCATTATTTTATAAAGTGATTTGTACATGATCAGTTACAAATAAAATCGATAATTAGAACCCAGAAAAAACAATGATGTGGCTTATGTAATGATGCAGATTATGGCTCACTGTCAAAAGCAAGCAAATGAGTAAATCTACAAAGCTTAGGTGTTGAAATCTGCATTTTGTTCATAAAAGAGTCACATAATTACCTGCTCATTTTGAAAAGTGTTTGATCCTTTCAAAGTATTTGAATGCTTAAGCCAGGCATGAGTGGAAATCAACTTTGGGAACTTCAGTAGCATCCAATACTTAGCATTAACCATTTTGAAGACTATACATAATATAGTGGTGAAGTTTCCATGAACTCTTTTTCCACTAAAACACATTCTAAAAAATGTTGGGTAGGGGGCAGCGCCTGTGGCTTAGTAGGCTAAGCCTCTGCCGGCAGTGCTAGCATCCCATATAGGGCTGCTTCGTGTACTGGCTGCTCCTCTTCTGATCCAGTTCTCTGCTAATAGCATGGGAAAGCAGTGGAAAATGATCCAAGTGCTTGGCCCCCTGCACCCACGTGGGAGACCTGGAAGAAGCTTCTGATTCCTGGCTTCAGATCAGTCCAGTTCCAGCCATTGCTGCCTTCTGGGGAGTGAACAAGCAGATGAAAGAACTCTCTTTTTCTCTGTCTGTCTGTAACTGTGCCTCTCACATAAATAAATAAAATTTTTAAGATTAATTTATTTATTGAAAGAGTTACACAGAGAGAGAAGGAGAGGCAGAGAGAGAGAGAGAAAGAGAGAGACAGAGAGAGAGGTCTTCCATCCACTTGTTCACTCCCCAATTGGCTGCAATGGCCAGAGCTATGCTGATCTGCAGCCAGGAGCCAGGAGCTTCTTCGGGTCTCCCACACGGGAGCAGGAGACAGAAAGGCCTTCCATCCGCTGGTTCACTCCCCAGTTGGCTGCAGCAGGCAGAGCTGTGCCAATCTGAAGCCAGGAGCCAGGAGCCTCTTCCCAGTCTCGCATGCGGGTGCAAGGGCCCAAGGACTTGGGCCATCTTCTGCTGCTTTCCCAGGCCATAGCTGAGAGCTGGATTGGAATAGAGCAGCCGGGACTTGAATCAGCACCCATACGGGATGCTGGCACTGCAGACAGCAGCTTAACCCGCTACACCACAGGACCATTCCCAGTAAATAAATCTAAAAAAAAAAAAAAATAGTTAGGTGGCTTGACTGGGACACACAAGCTCTAACAGCAATGTTTGCTTGAAGTGATGTCTGACAGGAAGGGAAGCATGTTTTGGTCAAGAGGCAACAGGGCTGACATCACAGAAAAATGGTGGAGCAGAGCGTTTAAGGAATCAACAGTTGGAGCCGGCGCTGTGGCGTGGCAGGTGAAGCCTCTACCTACAGTGCCAGCATCCCATAGGTTCGAGTCCCGGCTGCTCCACTTCCAATCCCGCTTTCTGCTATGGCCTGGGAAAGCAGCAGAAGTTGGCCCAAGTCCTTGGGCCCCTGTACCTGCATTGGAGACTGGGAAGAGGGTCCTGGCTCCTGGCTTCAGATTGGCACAGCTCCGCCTGCTGCAGCCAATTGGAGAGTGAACCAGCAGATGGAAGGCCTCTCTGTCTCCTCTCTGCCTCTCCTTCTCCCTCTGTGCAACTCTGACTTGCAAATTTAAAAAAAAAAAAGTGGGGGGGAATCAACAGTTGCCCTGAAATAACCAGAAGATGTCAAAAACTGAAAAAATTAAGTTCTTCAGAACTCTGGACTCCAATTCAAAATATAGCCAACAAAGATGTGGCTGACCTGGGATAGGAAAGCACAATGGCGTTCTACTCGACCATTCCCTAGCGAAACAGCAGTGGCTGCACGGACAGCAGGCTGCATCCTGACGTGGCGTTCTGGTTCCAAGGGCCTAACACAGACCTTGATCTTGGCAATTCGCTGAACGACCAGCAGAGAGCTTTCCCCAGACAAAGCCACAGGATCTGGGCCAGCATCAAGTGAAGATCTATGGCCCCACAGGACGGACTCATCTCAACCCATGTCACCTCAGCCCACACAGGCACACAATGCAGGGACTCAGCTGTGACCTGGCTCAGTGTCTTTCTGAGGAGCTGAGATGCTGCCAAGACCACCCCTCCTCAAAACTTGGGCGATACCAGGGCACAAGACTGCAGCCACCCAGGAGCAGGGCATGAAACTGAACACAAAGCTATGTCTTGGGACTCAGTGGCAGGCTGGTAAAATCCAACACTGGGCCCACACCATCGGCCTCTGCTCTAAAGCCAGAGGCCATGCATGCAGCCTTCAGACATTCCCCGGTCCCTCATGGAGACCCATGGCCCTGGCTGATTGGAATTTTATCCCAAGAGCATGGCCTGTGGCTGGTTACAGCTGCCTCCAACTAGGAGTTCATCCCACCAGCAGAGTGTGCCTTGGTCCTCTCCCACGCCATGCTGGTCCCGGTGAGCTAATGCATCACATGTGTGATCTGACATTGTGGAATTGCTGGCCACAGAAATGCCCACCACATTTCTCCCCAGCCCCAGGAGAGAGTAGTGGTACACCTGGAAGAGGAAAAATTCAGATATTATATAAGAACCTGGGGCTGGTCGCTCCACAGTGGGGCCCAGAGACAAGCAGAAGCTTGGCAACAAATAAGTAACTATGGATAAGACATCTGAGCCCACCACAGCCCCTGGAAGAGGATTTCAGGGACAGACTACTCCTTTTTAGACACTTTCCCAGTTGGTTCTGAACAGTGCGTGGATTTGGGACAGGCCTTGGCTATGGTGCCCTCTAGTGGTAAAATAGTGACAACACACCAACAGTAGGCTAGCAGCATGCCTCTACTGGGGTTGCCATCTACTGCTGAAACGGAAGAATTATCCAAAGCTCAGAGAAAGAAGCAGACAGTTTAGAATTTCAGGAAGGCAGGCCCAAAGCCAGATTACACATACTGGGGGAAAGTTCCTGATGCTCCAATGCCCACATACTGTCATACGCCAGTAAGCAACAAGAACTTTCCAGGAACTGTAGTCTTCACTAGTGAACAGCAAGGTGTCAGAAACTGGTATATTCAAATTCACAGATGCAGAATTAAAAATAGGTGTTTAAAGGAAACGCATTCAGCTTCAGAAAACACACAAGTTAGTGTTATAGAACAGAATCTTTTACAGAGATAGAATAATTCATAAAAGAGAAATCCTAGGGGCTGGCGCTGTGGCACAGCAGGTAAAGCCACCACCTCCAGCACTGACACCCCACATGGACGCCGGTTCAAGTCTCAGCTGCTCCACTTCCGATCCAGCTCCCTGCTGTGGCCTGGGAAAGCAGTGGAAGATGTACCCTGAACCCACGTGGGAGACCCAGAAGAAGCTCCAGGCTCCTGGCATCAGACCAGCTCAGGTCTGGCTGTTGTGGCCATTTGGGGAAAGAACCAGCAGATGGAAGATCTCTCTCTCTCTCTCTCTCTCTCTCTCTCTCTGTCTCTGTCTCACTCTCTCTGCCTCTGTCGTTGACTCTCTGTAACCCTGCCTTTCAAACAAATAAATCTTTAAAAAAAAAAATAGGATGAATCCTAGGGGGCTGCTGCTGTGGTGTAGCAGATTAAGCCTTCCCCTGTGATGTTGGCATCCTGTATGGGCACAGATTCGAGTCCCAGCTGCTCCGCTTTCAATCCAGCTTCCTGCTAATCTGCCTGGGAAACCAGCGGAGGATGATCCAAGTACTTAGGCCCTTGCACCTATGTGGGAGACTTGGATGGAGCCCCTGGCTTCTGGCTTGGCTTGGTCCTGCCTTGGCTGTTGCAGCCATTTGGGGAATGAACCAACATATGGAAGATCTTTTTCTCTGCCTCTCCCTCTCTCTCTCTCTCTGTAACTCTAGCTTACACATAAATAAATAAATATAAAAATACACTAAGTGAAATAAAAAATGCAATAGACAGCACCAAAAATAAGAGAACAGGTCAAACAGAAGAAAAGAATTAGTGACCTCAGAGACACACTATTTGAAAATATACAGAGGAGAAAAAAATAGAAAAGAATGAAGAGGAAAGAAGAAAGCCTATGGTGGGTCTGAGGGGGACCTGGGAAGGCCAAAGGGGCATAAAGCCCTTCTAAAGAGGCAGCAAATTCCCAAACCTTGAGAAAAATGTAGCTATGCAAGTGCAGAAATATCAGAGGTCACTACTCTACCATGTCCACTCCAAGATAACTCATAACCAAACTCTCCAACATTCAACTGGACTCTCAGGACTTCAAGAGAAAAGAAGCCATCAATGTTCATGGGTGTCCCAGTCCACCTGACTGCAGACTTCCAGGCAGAAACCATACAGGCCAAAGAGAACGGGATCAGAATGTCACAGTACTCTAGGGGAAAAACTTCCAAACAAGAACTCTGCACCCAGCAGAGCCATCCTTTAGATAGGAAGCAGAGAGGAAGATACTCCCAGATAAACAAAAGCTGGGAGAATGTATCGTCAGTCTTGCAAGCTATGCTCAAGGGAATTTTCAGGCTGAAATGCTAACAAGAAAGAAGAAAATCTAGGAAGGCAGAAAACGCATCGAACAGAGATCCTAGATGTAAATCCATGCATTCACAGCCCACAGATCTTTAACAAAGAACATGCATTGGAGAAAAAGAGTCTTCTACAAGTGCTGCCAAGAAAAGTGGAAATCCACACACAAAAGATGGAAACCCAAACCCACCTCCCACTATACGGAAAAATCAACTCAAAATGAATTAAAGACCGAAATGTAAGACCTGAAACTATGAACCCATTAGAAGAAAACATGGAAAATGTTCCAGGAAAGTGAAATGGACAGGGCCAGCGGTGTGGTGCAGTAGGTAAATCTGCTGGCATCCCATAAGGGCGTTGGTTCAAGGCCCAGCTGCTCCATTTCCAACCCAGCTCCCTGTTAATGTGCCTGGAAAGGCAGCAGAAGATGGTGCAAGTGCTTGGACCCCCACCACTCACATGGGAGACTCGAATGGAGTTCCTGGCTCCTCATTTCAGCCTGGCCTGGGAATAAACCAGCAGATGGAAGTTTTCTCTGCATGTGTCTTTCCCTCTGACTCTGTAACTCAGCCTTTCAAATAAATAAAAAAAATCTTAACTAAAAAAGAAATTGAAATGGACAAAGATTATTTAGGTAAGGCACTGAACACACAGGAAGTAAGAGAAAACAGACAAATGGGATTTCACTAAACTAAAGAGGAATAATGAACATAGTGTAGACGCAACAAACAGATGGGAGGAAATCGTTTTTTTAAGATTTATTTGTGACTAACTGATAGAATAAAAAAAAGGAGCGAATGATCCAACATGGGAAGCAAGACACACACCAGACTCATAGCATGGCAGATGTCCTAAACAGCACTCTGGCCTCAGAATCAGCCCTTAAGGCATTCGGATATGGCTCAAGAGCACATGAGAGTATTTCAGACATGGAAAGCCAAGACACTGTGGCCAAAAAAAAATGACCTAAATGAAAGATCTCTGCGAGTGAGTGAGATCCCAGTGGAAAGAACAGGTCATCGAAGAAGGAGGTACCTTGCTCTGAAGGGAGGAGAGAATTTCCACTTTGACTATGACCTTGTCTAAATATAATCAGAGTTGGCAAACTCAAAAGGCCTCCATAGCCTTGGCAACTCATGACAAGAGCCTAGGGTGATTACTGACACCATAAACAAGAGTGTCAATTTGTTAAGTCAACAACAGGAGTCTCTGTGCACTTACTGCTCATGTAGGATCTCTGTCCTTAATGTGCTGTACATTGTGATTTAACGCTATAACTAGTACTCAAACAGTATTTTACACTTTGTATTTCTTTGTGGTGCAAACTGTTGAAAGCTTTACTTAATATATGCTAAATTGATCTTCTGTATATAAAGATAATTGAAAATGAATCTTGATGTGAATGAAATGGGAGAAGGAGTAGGAGAGGGGAGGGTTGCAGGTCAGAGGGAAGTTATGGGGGGTAAAAAGCTATTGTAATCCATAAACTGTACTTTGGAAATTTATATTCATTAAATAAAAGTTAAAAAAAAAAAGATTTATTTGTGGGTGATCCCATGGGACTGTCTGTCCTGCCCATGTGGGAGGTTGGGAGGGACCCCACAGCCTGGCTGCTGGCAGGTGGCAGGAGCTCCAGGCCCATTTCCCCCATTCCTCCTTCCTGTTGGAAGCCTTGTGGCTGTGCCTTTATGATTGATCAACAGAGAGTCAATTGATAAACAGAGAGCCAATAAGCAGCTCCCACATTCCAGATGTGGGCATGTTGCACAAAGGGGCCTACGTGGCCTACATAATCTATAAGTTGATTGATTAGGAGTCTTTTGGCACACTGCCCCTTCTGCCCTACAGAATTGCTATTACTACTCCAGGCTTTTTCTCCCCCTCTTACCCCGTAAAAGTCTGTGCCTGATTGTTAATACACAGACATGCTCATCAGGCTGGTCTCCAGTGCTTCTTGTTAAGAGACGCCATCGCTCTTCCAGCCCAACAGATAAGGGTCTCACACAGAGAGACCTCATTTAGAGAAAGAAGGAGAGGCAGAGAGAGAGAGGTCTTCCATCTGCTGGTTCAATGCCCAATTGGCCACAATGGCTGGAGCTGCACTGATCCGAAGCCAGGAGCCAGATGCTTCCTCTGGGTCCCTCATATGGGTACAGGGTTCCAAGGACTTGGGCCATCTTCTACTGGTTTCCCAGGCCATAGCAGAGAGCTGGGTCAGAAGTGGAGCAGCCAGATCTCGGACCTGCGCCCATATAGGATGCTGGCACTTACCCGTTATGCCTCAAGAAAATATTTTTAAACTATGTATCTAACCAGTAGTTAATAATCAAAATGTATAAGGAACGCAACATAATAAGAAAAATAATCCAATTTTTAAAATAAGAAACCAAACTGAATAGAAGTTTTTCAAAGGAAGGCACATGAGTGGTCAACATGTGCACAAGAAAAATCCTCAACTTCACTCATCATTCCAGAAATGCAGATCGAAATCACAATGAGATATCATCCCAACTCAGGATAGTTATTATCAAAAAACAAAAGAGAACAAGGGCTGGCAGGGACATGGAGAAAAGGGTGCCCTTGCACACTGTTGGAGAGAACATAAGTTAGTATAGTGATTGAGGAAAACAACACAGAGGTTCCTCAAAGCAACTAAAAATAAAAGGACCATATGATCCAGAGACCCCACTTCTGGGTCCATATACAAAGAATATGAAATCAGCCTGTCAAATAATATCTGCAGAGGATAGGACTCCAAGTTGGCAGAATAGGGAGGGAGCTCACTGATAGTCCAGGAAAAGATCGTTTAATAAAAGTGGAGATACTGTAGTCTCAGGGAAGAGTTAGCGGAGAAACTGCAGAGGAAACTTTTCTGGAATTAGAGGCACACGGTGGATCTACATGGAGGGCACGGGTGCCCATGGCTCGGGTGCCCAGCTGCCGAGAGAGTCTCCACTCCAGCGCTGGAAAGGGGAGGTGAGGTGAAACTGCAGTAGCCCAAGACACTGGCAGAAAAGTGGCAGGAAGAGCCCAGAGGGAATGAGGCTGGAAGCCCTAAGGGGGAAAGTACACCAGCCTAACTAGAGGAGAGAAAAAAAAATAAAAGGGACCAGTACAGACACGATTCTCTCTCTCCACACACCTTACAAAGGCGAGCGAGACAATACAGCAGGAGCCATTTTGGACATACATAACAGCTGTACCAGCTCGGGGCTGTGCTTGCCCTCAACCAAGCAGAAAAACCTGACTCTGGTGGGGAGAAATAACAGGAGATTAAGACCTAATGAATGTGTGGAGCTTATGAACCAGGCTGTGAAAAAAAAAAAAAACTGAGGGTGTGTAGGAGAACTCACGGGGTGGCTGAGACATGAGTAGTCTCGGTGGGAGATGCCACAAATTCGGGAGCCTTGGCTACCCGAGGAGAGACATTGCAGCGGAATCTGAGCTTACACTGAGGACTGTACAGATCCTTTGTGTGGTTCTTGGGACAGAGCAGATGAATATTATACTCACTGGGGCTAGTGCTCAGACACTGATTGCTATCGAGGATAAGAGCTCTGCTGAGTGGAATTACTTCCCTTCAGAATAAGAGAGAGAGAGAGAGAGAGAGAGAGAGAGAGATTTACCATGCCAAACCTGGGTGTGTCACCTTTGGCACATCTTTAATGCTGAAGAACTGAACAGAGGCCTCTGGCCACACCCACCACAAGCCTCTAGAGAGTCACCAAAAACATACAGTCAACTTAATCTAGAGTCATAGTAAACAAGAAAAGCCACCACAGCGAAAAAAAAAAAAAGAAGAAGAAACCAAAGAATATCTCCACAATGCCAAACAACAAATACAGAAATTGAGGAAACAGGTACAAGAAAGTCATCATCATGCTCCCAAATGAACATAACACTCCAGTACAAGATTATGAAAATGATGAGATAAAAGAAATGCAAGATATGGAATTCAAAAAATTTATGATAAGAACATTTAGAAATTATCAAAAACAATTGCATGAACTACAGAAACCCATACAGGACAGGACAGAAAATCTCTCTCATGAAAATGAAATCTAAAGGAGGAGTCAAAATGAAATGAGGAATTTAGTAGAACATGAAATTGAGATATTGAAGGAAATCAAAATGAAATAAAGAATTGAATAGAACAAATGAAAAACACATTTGAGAGCCTTAAAAACAGAATCAGTGAGGCAGAAGAGAGAATATCAGACTTAGAAGACAAAGCACAGAAAAGTATACAGTCAAACCAAAGAAAAGAAGAGGAAATTAGAAATCTAAAAAATATTGTTGGGAATCTACAGGATACTATTAAAAAAAAACAATATTCAGGTTCTAGGAGTTCCTGAAGGCATGGAGAGAGAAAGGATTAGAAGGCCTTTTTAGTGAGATAATAGCAGGAAACTTCCCAGGTTTGGAGAAGGAAAGAGACATCCAAGTACATGGAGCACATAGAACCCCCAATAAACAGGACCAAAAGAAATCCTCACCACGACACATTGTAACCAAACTCACCACAGTGAAACATAAAGAAAAGATTCTAAAATGTACAAGAGAGAAATGTCAGATTACTCTCAGAGGATCTAAATCAGACTCACAGCAGACTTCTCATCAGAAGCCCTACAGGCTAGGAGGGAATGGCAAGATATAGCCCAAGAACTAAGAGAAAAAAACTGCCATCCCAGAATATTATATCCTGCAAAGTTCTCATTGCTGCATGAAGGTGAAATAAAGACCTTTCCTAGCAAACAGAAATTGGAAGAATTTGTCACCACCCGTCCAGCCCTGCAAAAGACACTTGAAGCTGTGTTACACACAGAAACACAGAAACATGGCCATCAATACGAAAGAAGGTAAATAAGAAAATCTCTCAGTAAAAAGTCACAGGAACTTCAAAGCATATACTAGAAATATCTTTGGGAAAATGTCAGGGCAAAGTCAATACTTATCAATAGTCACATTGAATATTAATGGCCTCAACTCTCCAATTAAAAGACACAGACTGGCTGAATGGATTAAAAAACAAAACCCATCTATTTGCTGCTTACAAGAAACACATCTTTCCAACAAAGGTGCATGCAGACTGAAAGTGAAAGGTTGGAAAAAGGTATTCCATATCAACAGAAACCAAAAAAGAGTTGGCATACCCACCTTAATATCAGACAAAATAAACCTCAACACTAAAGCTGTTAAGAGAAACAAAGAGGGGTACTATATAATGATTAAGGGATCAATTCAACAGGAAGATGTAACTATTATAAGTGTATATGCACCTAAGGTCAGGGCACTGGTTTATTTAAAAGATATGTGAAGGAAGTTAAAGGGAGACTTAGTCTCTAATACAATAGTATTGGGGGACTTCAATACTCCACTTTCAGCAATAGACAGATCAATCAGACAGAAGATCAACAAGGAAACAGCAGATTTAATCGACATTATAACACAAATTGATCTAACAGATATCTACAGAACTTTTCATCCTACACTTAAAAAATACACATTCTTCTCAGAGTACACAGAACCTACTCGAGGACTGACCACATACTAGGACATAAAGCAAGTCTCAGCAAATTCAAAAGAATCAAAATCATATCAAGTATCTTCTCAGACCACCATGGAATGAAGCTGGAAATTAGCAACTCAGGAATCCCTAGAGAATATGCAAACACATGGAGACTGACAAGATGCTTCTGAATGAACAGAAGGGCATGAAAGAAATCAAAAGAGAAATCAAAAACTTTCTGGAAGTAAATGAGGATAACAACACAACATATCAAAACTTATGGGATACAGCAAAAGCAGTGTTAAGAGGAAAGTTTATAGCAATAGGTGCCTACATTAAGAAAATGAAAAGGCACCAAACAAATGAGATATCAATGCATCTCAAGGATCTAGAAAAACTGCAGCAAACCAGACCCAAAGCTAGTAGAAGAAGAGAAATAATTAAAATCAGAGAAGAGATCAACAAGATTCAATCCAAAAAAAAATTACAAAAGATCAGCCAAACGAAGAGCTGGTTTTTTGAACAAAATAAACAAAATTTACACCACATTGGCCCAACTAACTAAAAAAAGAAGAGAAAAAGACCCAAATCAATAAAATCAGAGATGAAAAAGGAAACAAAACAACAGACACCACAGAAATAAAAAGAATCATCAGAAATTACTACAAGGAATTGTATGCCAGCAAACTGGGAAATCTATCAGAAATGGATAGATTCCTGGACACATACAATCTACCTAAACTGAATCATGAAGACATAGAAAACCTAAACAGACCCATAACCAAGTCAGAAATTAAATCAGCAATAAAGGCCCTCCCAACAAAGAAAAGCCCAGGACCAGATGGATTCACTGCTGAATTCTATCAGACATTTAAAGAAGAACTCCAATTCTTCTCAAACCATTCAGAACAATCAATAAAGAGGGAATCCTCCCAAATTCTTTCTATGAAGCCTGCATCACCTTAATTCCTAAACCTGAAAAAGATGCAGCAGAGAAAGAGAATTACAGAACAATTTCCCTGATGAACATAGATGCAAAAATCCTCAATAAAATTCTGGCCAATAGGATTCAACAACACATCAGAAAGATCATTCACCCAGACCAAGTGGGATTTATCCCTGGTGTGAAGGGATGGTTCAACGTTTGCAAATCAATCAATGTGATACATCACATTAACAAGCTGCAGAAGAAAAACCATATGATTATCTCAATAGATGCAGAGAAAGCACTTGATAAAATACAACACCCTTTCATGATGAAAACTCTAAACAAACTGGCTATAGAAGGAACATTCCACAATACAATCAAAGCAATTTATGAAAAATCCATGGCCAGCATCCTATTGAGTGGGGAAAAGTTGGAAGCATTTCGACTGAGATCTGGTACCACTGCTATTCCATATAGTTCTGGATATTTTAGCCAGAGCCATTAGACAAGAAAAAGAAATTAAAGGGATACAAATTGGGAAGGAAGAACTCAAACTACCCCTCTTTGCAGATGATATGATTCTTTACTTAGGGGATCCAAATAACTCTGCTAAGAGGCTACTGGAACTCATAGAAGAGTTTGGCAAAGTAGCAGAATATAAAATCAATGCACAAAAATCAACAGCCTTTGTACACACAGGAAAAGCCACAGCTGAGAAAGAACTGCTAAGATCAATCCATTCACAATAGTTACAAAAATATTCAAATACCTTGGAATAAACTTAACCAAGGACGTCGAGGATCTCTACAATGAGAATTACAAAACCTTAAAGAAAGAAATAGAAGAGGATACCAAACAATGAAAAAATCTTCCATGCTCATGGATTGGAAGAATCAATATCATCAAAATGTCCATTCTCCCAAAAGCAATTTATAGATTCATTGTGATACCAATCAAAATACTGAAGACCTTCTTCTCAGATCTGGAAAAAATGATGCTGAAATTCATATGGAGACACAGGAGACCTCAAATAGCTAAAGCAATCTTGTACAGCAAAAACAAAGCCAGAGGCATCACAATACCAGATTTCAGGACATACTACAGGGCAGTTGTAATAAAAACAGCAATGGTACTGGTACAGAAATAGATGATAGACCAATGACACAGAACAGAAACACCAGAAATCAATCCAAACATCTATAGCCAACTTATATTTGATCAAGGATCTAAAACCAATCCCTGGAGCAAGGACAGTCTATTCAACAAATAGTACTGGGAAAACTGGATCTCCACATGCAGAAGCATGAAGCAAGACCCCTACCTTACACCTAACACAAAAATCCACTCAATATGGATTAAAGATCTAAATCTATGACCCAACACAATAAAATTATTAGAGAGCATTGGAGAAACCCTGCAAGATATAGGCACAGGCAAGGACTTCTTGGAAAAGACCCCGGAGGCACAGGCAGTCAAAGCCAAAATTAACTATTGGGATTGCATCAAATTGAGAAGTTTATGTTCTGCAAAAGAAACAGTCAGGAAAGTGAAGATGCAACCTACAGAATGGGAGAAAATATTTGCAAACTATGCAACAGATAAAGGATTAATAACCAGAATCTACAAAGAGATCAAGAAACTCCACAACAAAACAAGCAACCCACTAAAGAGATGGGCCAAGGACCTCAATACACATTTTTCAAAAGAGGAAATCCAAATGGCCAACAGACACATGAAAGAATGTTCAGGATCACTAGCCATCATGAAAATGCAAATCAAAAGCACAATGAGGTTTCACCTCACCCCAGTTAGAATGGCTCACATTCAGAAATCTACCAACAACAGATGCTGGCGAGGATGTGGGGGAAAAGGGACACTAACCCACTGTTGGTGGGAATGAAAACTGGTAAAGCCACTATGGACATCAGCCTGGAGATTCCTCAGAAAACTGAACGTAACCCTACCATACAACCCAGGCAACCCACTCCTTGGAATGTACCCAAAGGAAATTAAATTGGCACATAAAAAAGCTGTCTGCACTTCAATGTTTATTGCAGCTCAATTCACAATAGCTAAGACCTGGAATCAACCTAAATGCCCATCAACAGTAGACTGGATAAAGAAATTATGGGATATGTGCTCTATAGAATACTATACAGCAATAAAAAAAATGAAATCTGGTCATTTGCAACAAAATGGAGGAATCTGTAAAACATCATGCTGAGTGAAACAAGCCATTCCCAAAGGGACAAATATCATATGGTCTCCCTGATAGGTGACAACTAACTTAGCACTTAAAAGGAAACCTGTTGAAGTGAAATGGACACTGTGAGAAACAGTGACTTGATCAGCCCTTGTCCTGACTGTCAAGGAGCAACTTTTATCTTCCTTTTAGTGTTTTTGTTGTTGTTCTACTTAATACCATTGGTTGAACTATTTAATTAACACACAATTATTCTTAGTCATTTAAAGTCAACTGAAAAGTGATCCTTGTTAAATATAGAGTGGGAATAGGCCGGCGCCATGGCTCACTAGGCTAATCCTCTGCCTGTGGTGCCGGTACTCCGGGTTCTAGTCCCAGTTGGGGTGCCGGTTCTGTCCCAGTTGCTCCTCTTCCAGTACAGCTCTCTGCTGTGGCCCAGGAAGGCAGTGGAGCATGGCCCAAGTGCATGGGCCCTGCACCAGCATGGGAGACCAGGAGGAAGCACCCGGCTCCTGGCTTCTGATTGCTGGAGTGCGCCAGCCGTAACAGCCATTTAGGGGATGAACCAATGGAAGGAAGACCTTGCTCTCTGTCTCTCTCTCTCTCTCTCACTGTCTAACTTTTCTGTCAAAAAAAAAAAAGAGTGAGAATAAGAGAGGGAGGAGATGTACAATTCGGCACATGCTCACTCGAACTTACCCCTAATGCTAGAGCTAGAAATGTGCCAGGGGATTCCAATTCAATCCCATCCAGGTGGCATATACCAATGCAATCTTACTTGTTAAAGTGATCAGTTTAAGTTCATAATTGATCAAAAAGATAGGATTAAGTGTCAAAGGGATTACATAAATAAGACCAGTGTCTGCAGATAATTGATAGAGTTAAAAAGTAGAGAATGATTCTACATGGGAAGCAGGATACACAGCAGACTCATAGAATGGCAAAAGCCCTAAACAGCACTCTGGCCTCAGAATCAGGCCTTAAGGCATTTGGTTCCAGCTAAAAAGCCCAAGAGAGTTTTGCAGGCATGGAAAGTCAAGACACTGTGGCAGGAAAAAAAATTACCTAAATGAAAGATCTCTGTGAGTGAGATCCCAGTGAAAAGAACAGGCCATCAAAGAAGGCAGTACCTTTCGCTGAAGGGAGGAGAGAAGTTCCACTTTGAATATGGCCATGTCTAAACAAGATCACAGTTGGCGAACTCAAGAGGCTTCCATAGCCTTGGCAGCTTGTGACAAGAGACTCAGGTGATTATTGACGTCATAAATAAGAGGGTCAATTGTTAAATCTACAACGGAGTCACTATTCACCTACTCCCCTTGTAGGATCTCTGTCCTTAATGTGTTGCACTATGAGAATTAATGGTAAATCTACTATTCAAACAGTACCCTATACTTTGTGTGTCTTTGTGGGTACAGTCTGTTGAAATCTTTAATTAGTATATACTAAGCTGATCTTCTGTATATAAAGATAATTGAAAATGAATCACGATAAAGAATGGATGGGAGAGGGAGATTGGATGGTTGTGGGTGGGAGGGGAGTTATGGGGGGAAAAGCTGCTATAATTCAAAAGTTGTACTTTGGAAATTTATATTTATTAAATAAAAGTTGAAAATAAAAAAAAAATAACATCTGCAATCCTCTTTTTGTTGTAGCACTAAAGCCGAGAAATGGAAACAATCTAAGTGGTCCATTGACTGACACACAGATAAAGAAAATGTGGGCCAGCGCTGCAGCTGAATAGGCTAATCCTCTGCCTGTGGCGCTGGCACATCGGGTTCTAGTCCCGGTCGGGGTGCCGGATTCTGTCCCGGTTGCCCCTCTTCCAGGCCAGCTCTCTGCTGTGGCCTGGAAGTGCAGTGGAGGATGGCCCAAGTGCTTGGGCCCTGCACCCGCATGGGAGACCAGGAGAAGCACCTGGCACCTGGCTTCGGATTGGCGTAGCTCCGGCCATAGTGGCCATTTCGGGGGAGAACCAACAGAAGGAAGACTTTTCTCTCTCTCTCTCTCTTTCTCTCTCTACTCTGCCTGTCAAAAGAAAGAAAGAAAGAAAGAAAGAAAGAAAGAAAGAAAGAAAGAAAGAAAGAAAGAAAGAAAGAAAGAAAGAAAGAAAGAAAGAAAATGTGATCCATGTCCACAGTGGACTATCACTGGACCATAAAAAAATGGAAAGCCCTATAATTTGCAACAACAGGAAGTTGTCATGTTAAGTGAAACAAACCAGGCAAAGAAAGACAAGAATGGCATGACCTCAGTCCTATGGAGAATCTCAAAATCCCATAGAATCTAGAGTATAATGTGGTAACCAGAGCTGGGGTAGTAAGGATGGGACAAGGTTGATTAATGGGTGTTATGCCATGTTTAGGAGAAGAAGATGGTCTGATGTCCTATGGCACAGTAGAGTAACAATAATGTACTATACATGAAATTGCTTAATTCTTACATGGTTCATTTCTTCGAGAGACAGAAAGTGAAAGAGATCAAGGTAACAAAAGCTCCCAACTGCTGGTTGACTTTCCAAATGCCCCCAAAAAGCCGGGGCTGGGCCAGGCTGCAGCAGGGATCCAGGAACTCACTGGAATCTCTCAAGTAGGTGTCAGGGACCCAGTTACAGGAATTGTCACCTGCTGCCTCCCAGGGTGTGCATAAGCAGGAAGCTGGAATCAGCAGTGGAGCTGGCACTCAACCCTGGGCACTGCAACACGAGAGGTGAGCCTGCCAAGCAGTGTTCTAACTATTGAACAACGTATACATGTTTTCTTAAAAATGAAGAAAGCTAGAAGAGAGAGTTTTGAATGTTTTCATTCAAATGGTAAATTCATTCAAAGTGATAAATCTTGGAGGAGAAAGTTATGCTTTCTCTGCATTTAACAATGCCCAGTGAATTCAGGTATCAATACATCACATATTATTCCATAAATATATATAATCCTTACATATCAGTTAAAAGTAAAAGTTTACAACTGTAGTGAAGAAATGTCTGTAGAGTGATAATAGAGAAATAAGCGAAAGGATATATGCATCTACCAGAACTGGTAAAAGTTCTCTAGAAAAGGGCCGGTGCCGTGGCTCACTTGGCTAATCCTCCACCTTCGGCGCTGGAATCCCACATGGGTGCCGGGTTCTAGTCCTGGTTGCTCCTCTTCCAGTCCAGCTCTCTGCTGTGGCCTGGGAAGGCAGTGGAGGATGGCCCAAGTGCTTGGGCACCTGCACCCACATGGGAGACCAGGAAGAAGCACCTGGCTCCTGGCTTCATCAGATCGGCGTAGCTCCGGCCATAGCGGCCATTTCGGGGGAGAACCAATAGAAGGAAGACTTTTCTCTCTGTCTCTCCCTCTTACTGTCTGTAACTCTACCTGTCAAATAAATAAATAAAAAATCTTTTAAAAAATTCTCTAGAAAAATAAGAGCCAGGAAAATTCACTATATAATAGGTACAGAAATTGAGCATAGCAAAAATTATAGAAGAAATCAATTGTTCCAAATCATTAATTCAATAAAGATTAATCCCAGAGCAAAAAAAGGGAGGGGGTATCTCACATTAATAACCTAATTTTACACCTTAAAGAAAGAAGAAAAGAGAAAAACAAGCTAAATCTAAAGCTAGCAGAAGGAAGGAAATACTGAAATTTAGAGCAGAGGTTTATGAAATGTAAGACAGAAAAACAATAGAATCAAAAAACCAAAACTTAGCTCTTTGAAAACACCAGCAAAATTGATATACATTTAGCTAAACTGACAACAGTAAAAGAAAAGAAAGGCATAAAAACTAAAATCAGAATTGAAGGTGGGAACATCACTACTAAGGTTCAGAAATTAAAAGGATTGTAAAAGAATACTAAGAATGATGTACACCAACAAATGGAAAATAGAAAAATTCCTGGAAATGCACGAATTACCAAAACTGCCTATCTCAGTCCACCAGGACCGCCAAAACAAAAGAGCACGGACTGAGTGACTCAAACAACATCCAGGAGGCTCCAAGTCCAAGGCCGAGGGGTCAGCGGGTTCGACTTCTTTTGAAACCTCACTCCTGGGCTTGTAAAAGGATTACACATGGGGCTGGTGCTGCAGTGTGGTGGGTAAAGCTGCCGCCTGCAGTGCCAGCATCCCATATGGGCACCGGTTCAAGTCCCTGCTGCTCCACTTCTGATCCAGCTCTCTGCTATGACCTGGGAAAGCAGTGCAAGATGGCCCAAGTGCTTGGGCCCCTGCGCCCACGTGGGAGACCTGGAGGAGGCTCCTGGCTCCTGGCTTCGGATTGGCGCAGCTCCAACCAGTGCAGCCAGTTGGAAAGTGAACCAGCAGATGGAAGACTCCCCCCCCTCCCCACCTCTCCTTTTCTCTGTGTGTAACTCTGACCTTCAAATAAATAAATAAATCTTAAAAAAAAAAAAAAAAAAAAAAAAAAAGAGGCCATGAGACTTACTCCGGGAGCGTAAGAGTGCTACAGCCTGTGAAAGTCAGTCATGGAGTAATAGCACACCAACAGAGTGAAAGGAAAAATCATGGTCGTCTCCATCAATGAAGAGGCATCTGACAACTCTAACATCGTTCAGAATTTAAAAAAAAAAAAAAAAGAACACTTGAGACACAAGAAGAGAACTTTCTCAATGGGATAAAAAATGTTTATGCAGAACTCACAGCTAACAGCATGCTCACTGCTGGAAAACCGAAAGCTACCCCCCTAGAAACAGGCCCACTACAAGGATGCCTGCTGTCACCATGTTATCAGCATCACACTGGAGGTTCCAGTCAGGGTAATTATGCAGTAAAAAGATATTAAAAGCATCTAAATTGAAAAAGAAAGGAAAAACTATTTCAACCCCAAGAGGACATGATCATGGTTAGTAAACCTCAAATAATCCACACAAAACTTGCCAGAGATAATACATTCAAACAACTTGCAGAATAAAAAGATTAACATTCAAAACTCACTTGTGTTTCTATGTACAAGCAAAGGATTATCTGAAAAGGAACTGAAGAAAACAATTCTATTTACAACAGCATCAAAAAATAAAATGCCTAGAAATAAATTCCACCAACTGTGTGAAAGATATGTACGATGAAAATTACAGAACATGGCTGAAAGTATTAAAGACCTAACAAAAGGGGAGTTGCTCCTGTTCATGGATGCGAAGATGTTACGATTGTCTTGTGGATCACTACCCAAAGTGATCCACAAATTCAATGCCATTCCTCTCGAAAACAAGGGCCTGTTTTACAGAAATGGAGAGACCAATTGTCAGATTTGCACAGAATTTCAAGGGGCTACATGAAAAGCTTAAAAAAAATTGAGAAACAAAAATAAAGTCCCAACACTCCAATTTACCATTTTTAAATCTTATTACAAAGCTACAGTCATCAATACGGTGTGATACTGGTGTTAAAACAGACATATAGACCAACTGAACAGAACTGAGAGTCCAGAATTAAACCCATACCTCTATGGACAACTGATTTTCTACCTTGGTAATGGGAAAATTCACCAGAGAAAGGACAAATTTCCAACAACTTGCATGGAAAACTCTTATCCACATGTATCAGAATAATGCTTGAATCCTACCTCACACCATACATAGAAATTAACTGAAAATGAATCAGGAAGCTTAAAAATAAAACTAAAGCCATAAAAACTATTAGGATAAAACGTTGGAATAAGATAAAAGTCACAGTTACATAACACTGTAAAGATACTAATACCACTGAATTGTTCACTTTAAAATACTTAAGTGTATGTTGGGTAGCTTTTCTCTCAATAAATAACTTTTTTTAAGATTCATTTATTTGAAAGAGTTAGACAGAGAGAGGAGAGGCGGGGAGGTGGGGAGTCTTCCATCTGCTGGTTCACTCCCCAACTGGCCGCAATGGCTGGAGCTGTGCCGATCCGGAGCCAGGAGCTTCCTCCAGGTCTCCCCAAGGGTGCAGGAGCCCAAGGACTTGGGCCATCTTCTACTGCTTTCCCAGGCCATAGCAGAGGACTGGAGCAGAAGTGGAGCAGCTGGGACTAGAACCGGCACCCATATGGGATGCTGGTGCTTCAGGTGGTGGCTTTACCCACTAAGCCACAGTGCTGGCCCCAATAAATACCGTTTTTAACAGAAAAATTCATAGGACTCAGAGTCAGATGAAGAGTTCCAGTTTCTTTTCTGCAGTGGCTAATCTTGTATCCAAATGCCCTTAACCACTCACTAGTCTACCCAAAAGAGAGAGAGAGGGAGAGAGAGAGAGAGAAGAGCTGCTGCTCTGCTCTATTCCAGGATTGCTACAAAAAAACAAAACAAATGGATCCTGCTAAGTGCTCTGCCAACTTCAGTCGCTATGGTGGCTGTCGCCTGGCACCATCAGCACCATGCCTGGTGTGGGCTGTGTGGGCCTTAGTCCTCTCATCTCCCTGCACAGGGCAGGGAAGGCTGTGGAGGAGGAAAGCAGGAGTCAGGTGGAAGTGCCTATCTCGTAGCACAAGAGGGGAGCTCAGGGGCCAGTGCTGTGGTGTAGTGGGTAAAGCCGCTGCGTGCAGTGCCAGCATCCCATATGGGCACCACATTGAGTCCCGGTAGCTCCACTTCCAATCCAGCTCTCTGCTATGCCCTGGGAAGGCAGTAGAAGATGGCCCAAGTGTTCACCTCCCACCCACACCCAACCACAAGGGTCTATGCACACAGGAAGCGGAAGCCAACGCCAATGGGGAGTACTGAGAGGTAAGGGAGTCCCATGCGGCCATTCTGCCCCTCTACACACTGTGAGAATAGTACTAGTGATGGACATTTGTTGTGAGCCTATAATGAGTGGACATGGCCTTAGGATCCAGTCCTATCCTTAGAACAGCTGCGTCAGGTGGGGACTGCTTTCCCATAGTTCAGGTATGGTGACTGAGGCTCGGGGAGACATAGTCTCTTCTGGGAGGAAAGGGCAGAAAGCCTGTTCCTGCCTCTGGCAGGTGGCAGTCTGCTGGGGTTAGGACCTGGGGAGACAAGCCACGTGCCAAGCACTAGCATGTTGCCATGGTAGGCCTCAGTAAGGGGACCTGGATGGGAGTGGGTGGGAGTGGGCAGGGGAGCAGGGGACCCAAGAGGAAGAAGCCGTGTGGGAGAGGAGGCACAGACAGGTCCTGCAGGTGGCAGGGAAATCCAAGTCCAGGCTTCACTCAGCAGTGACCCTGGACACAAGCTTCCCATCAGCCCCCCTTCTTTCCCTAGGCTCGGGGGGGGGGGGATTGGGGCCAGGTCTGAGCCAGGAAGCAGAGATGTTACATGCACAGAGGAGAACATCAGGCCCCCAGCCTGGGGACTTGTGGGATGTCCCCTCCTCTTGGACCTCATGGCATCTCTCTGTATCTGGGATTCCAGACCCTGCTCAGTGACCTCCTAAGAGGTGCCCAGCACCAGGCCTGCCTGTCTGTCTCCCTGAAGCCAGCTGTCCTTGTCTGAACCCTGGGGAGCCCTCCTCACTGGGCTGTGGGTGATACAGTGAGGCAGGCTGGGCAGCTGGAATGTGGGTGACCCCCTCCTCTGGGATCTCAGTCCATCTGTTGCTTATGACACCCCTGGGGAGTAGCAACTGTTGTGGTTTGAACAGGATTTGGGTCCCCAAACTCATACCCATGTTTATACCCCAAAGTTCTTTTTTTTTTTTACTGCAAATATGTTTATGATCTATACTCTAGCTTCAAGTATAGGACACAACTACAGTTCTATCAGTATGAGAAATGAATAATCAGTCTTATGTAACTGGAAAGGAAGATGGGAAGCACAAAAAGATAGACTGGCTTTTAAGAACCTAACGCTGACCCTGAAATGCCAAGATACAACAACAACAACAACAACAACAAATTACAGCAGCAAGCCACCACTTCACCACATTAAGAATTCTGAAACAGGCAATAGGTTTGTCCCCATCCCCTCATTCAATCTGAAATATCTTTCTGTTAAACCCCAAAGTTCTTATGTTAAGGATTAATGGATAAATGCTAATGGTTGGAGGATTAGGGTGGAGGCTCAAGGCTTGGGCCAGTTGTGGCATCTGAGAACTGTTGGCCCTTTGAGAACTGATTGGATTGGGTTGGGTTGACAGGGTAGAACACCATGATCAATCCTTGATGGCATTATAACAAGAGACCACACAGAGGGTAGAGGAAGAGCATGCCTCCTGGGTGTCTGCTTCCTGGCTCACCATGCCGTCATTTCTCCATATATGTTCCCCAGTGGCTACCTCCCTACTGGCCAAACCAGTAGGGCTGCCTGATCTAGACTGTGAATCTCCAAAACTGTAAGCGGGAATAAACTTCCTTCCTTCCTATGTACCTCCTGTCAGGTATTTTAGTTGGAGTAATGAAACACTAACACAGCAGCAGTCATAGGAATTTGACAGGTGAGGGACACGATGAGATTGTGGAGACTGTCTGAGGTCACAGAGGCAGCAGGTGGTGGGACCGGAACTCCAACCACAGCCCCTGGCTCAGAGCGCTTGTGCTAACCCCACATGAAGACCCACAGCCACCTCTCCCTCCATCCCGCCTGTCTCCACACCCACACCTTCTACACCTGTTGTGTTACAGGCCATAGAAGCAGACACCCTGATGGTGCAAGGCAGAAGCCAGAGAAGGAAAGAGAGCACGGAAGATTCTTCCTCTGGTGGCCGCAGTCATGACAGGTGGACGGCAGACAGCACAAGGTAGGTGCCAGCACAGGTCATGACAGTGGACAGCAGACAGCACAAGGTAGGTGCCAGCACAGTGTCCTACAAAAGCAACCAGAGATAAAGGAAAGGCACAGCTTGAGGGATGGGACTGCGAGCTCCATCTTTGCCCAACAGAGTGCATTCAGGACAAGCCAGTCCAGGACTGAGCAAGGGGATCCAAGATTCACCACGTTAGATCCCGTGTCTTTATGGCTCATGTGTTTCCAACAGGTTACTCTGATATTTTTTTTTTTTTTGCTTTAACCCTTTTACACATGCAATCAAAAAAATCAGTGTATCTGAAAGGGTTGAAGTCTTGAAGATAAGAGCCTATGTTTCTCAGAAAGGTTTGAGCCTTCCCAACAGACAAATGGCCATGCTTCCTCGAAGGTCACTTTGTGCCTGCATACGATCACATGCAACCATCAGATGCAGGGTGACCGTGTAACACATCAACCCACGAAGCGACATCTGGGAGAAGGAAGGGAGCTCCATAATGACCCTGGAACAAGCCGGCATAAACTGGATCTGGCCTCAGATAACTGGGCCATCTCATCAACCCGGTCAGACAGGAAGCGAAAAATAACATTCGTCAGCCAGATGGCTCCCAGATGGACAGATGTATGACTTCTGGGGGTACAACACACATTTTTCTTGAGGAAAGATTTAGAAGGACATGCCTGTGGTTTTGAAATGTGCACATATATGCCATCTTAGTGATAGTTTTTGCCATTAAGCTGTGCTACCGAGATAAGCAGAAAAGGGTTAAAACTATGTGGGCTATAGCATTGAAACTCCCGTTGTCCTTCAATTTTGCACTTAGTTACCTGTTAGGCAGATTTATGAGTGTGTTTTTAGGATTTAGTTACAATTTAGGGCAAAGCTTTAAGTATGTTTTTAGAATAGTGACAAATTGTTCTCAAAATAGATGATTTAAGCATTACAAAACAGTCACTTTAATAGAATTTAACACAAGTATCCAGACTGAATGAAGCCCCATGGTCCCCTTCTTTAAATCACTCTTTCATCTCACTCCCTAAAGAGAACTAATTTAATTTGAAAGGATTCGAGACATTGATTCAGTGTGCACTCTGGGGGACATCAGAGCAGAATGAGATCACTGGGAAGGAAACGGATCTTTCATATCTGGAAATGGTGAGATTTGCAGACAAATATGCATCATGAGAAAGCCCATATAAGTCAGAGCAGTGTCCAAAAAGCTGATTTTTTTATCAAAAAGCTTGGGTCAGGATCCAGATTTTGTGGGCTTTTGGGGGCCGGGGGCCGCAGTGCATGGGCATGGAGTTGGCCAGCGTCCTTCAGCTCAGCTCACAGTTCCACGGTGGGGACCCACCCAGAGGGGCTGCTGCAGGGTGGGTGCAGGGGACACTGAGGTCAGCACGGTATTCCCTGGGGAAGAGAAATTCTCATGTGACACAAATTGGGGATTTGGAGTCTGTCCTGAGAAAGGCAACTTCTCTGATTCAGCAGATGGGGGGGGGGGGGGGGGGACATGTTCTGTCCAAGACGCAGATGCAAGCCCGCGCAGGAGGAAGACGCAGCCTGCCCAGTCCCCACACCTCCCGAAGGCCATATGCTCTCGGGCGTCTGAGCCCTGGATCCTCCCAGCAGCGCCACGCTGGGGGCCAGCAAGCTCTCACCAGATCCTTTCCCCCTCGCTCCTGTGCGCACAAGGAACACGCTTCCCAGGAGCCTTTGTAGCTCCCTTCCCTCTCCCTCTCCCATCATTCACTTTCCACAGCCACACGGCCACACCAAGGGCATCTGAGAACCAGACTTTGAGAATGGCTCAGGTCTGTGAATATCTGCCCAGAACACGCCTCACCCATCACCTCCGTGTACTGGACTTTGTGTCATCAAGGGAAAAAATGCTAAGATGTTAAGCCAAGCCCACCAAGAAGCTGGGATTTATCTACTACTGCAGCTAGCTTTTTATCTTAACTGATAAAAAACTGAGCAGATGGGGTCATGGAGGCGGGGCAGTTGTGTATGCCACGCCTTGAGCATCTGTGACCCCCTGCCCCCAGTTGAGGCACCGCCTACGCCTTTCTCACCTCATCTCCTGGCTGCTAGGACACCAGACCCAGGGGTGCTCTCTGTCTCCATTTCACCACCAAGGAAAACAGTTCAGGAAGGTTAGTTAGGTCATTTGCTTAAGATTGGCAGCTGGCAAGTGTCAGAGGCAGGATTTGAACCCAGATCTATCCAGCTCCAAAGCTGGGCTCTTTTATTTATTATGACCTTGCACTGGGCAGCTGCATCAGGTGGCTTCTCTCTCTCTCTCTCTCTCTCTCTCTCTCTCTCTCTCTCTCTCTCTTTCTCCTTCTCTCTGTAACTCTGCCTTTCAAAGAAATAAAAAATAAATCTTATTTTTTTTAAAAAAATATCTTTATGTGTGTATTTATTTTACAAGCAGGGAGGGAGAGAGAGAGAGAAAGAGAAACAGTTAAGCAGACAGAAAACTTCCATTCACTGGCTCATTCCTCAAATGTCCCCAAAAGCAGGTCCCAGGAACTAGATCCAGGTCTCCCACGGGGGTGGAAGGGACTCACCTAATTGAAGCTTCGGCCGCTGCCTCCCAGGGTGGAATGAGAAGGCCATGCCAAGATGGCTGCTGGCAAGCAGTGTCAGTTACTCAGGAATGGCTTTGAAATCCACCTGGCAACGGAGCCTGCCTGGCAACAGGCTGTGATTGGTTAGGGCATAAACCGCCCCTTGACTGGATTGGCTGTCTTGGCTATACAAGCTGCTGTACCAACTGAAATAAACAAGTCTGCTTGCCTCAGGCCTGCTTTCACTCAACTCCCGGGGCTGTGTGGTGACTCCTCGCCTCTTGCCCCCACCACACTCCTCCTCCCAGAATGAATCCTCTCAGGAAGAAATCAACTGCAACAAGCAGAATGCTGAATCAGGAGTGGAGCCGAGACTTGAACACAGCCACTCTGATATGAGATGCAGGAATCCCAAACAGCATCTTAACCACGCTGCCAAACACCCACCCCTGATGCTTACTTTCCATCCTCTACAACAGAGCAAGAAACTCCCAATTCGCAGGCTGCCTCCCGACTCTCAGTCCATCCGTGAGGTGTGTGCAGCCCCCAAGTAGACGAACTTCACTGCCTTCCATCCCCAGGGGTCTCCTCTCGAGAAAGAGATGGGGCGATTTCCCCCATCAACCTTGTTACTGAAAACTAAAGGAGTGAACCTGACTCTCAAAACAGTGTTCCTTGTGGCAGGCCTGCAGCACCATGGCACGTGCCCCGTTACCCACCTGATAAAGGCACGTTGCAGGAGTCTTGAGAGCACAGTAAACCCAGGCATCCTGTGTGTGATTGCTAACCCGCTCATCCATCTCAGGGTTAGGTTCCACTGTGGCCATTGCACAGAGTAGAGAACCGAGGCTGAAGGGGACTACCTTGTCCAAGGTGACCCAGACAGGTGACAAGAGGGGACATCCATATCCCTTCCACTCCTCTTCACACTTCCCTGCACCTCAGACAAGTCCTTGAATGATTTTCAAAAAAAAGGGCAAACCTGCACCAGTCTTACACTGATAAATGCCCAACACATCCCCGCATCTCTGCCTTATGGGAATTGCCAATCCCCAGTAGGGATTCTGGTTTCACTGGCTCTGGGATTCCTATCCTTGAGGAAGCAAGTGAAACTCTGCAGACATGAAAGGTGTGCAATGGCAATCCCACTCCAGAGCCAAGTTAATTTTCAATTAATCAGAACATAACATGGGAGCTAAAAGAACAAACCTTGGATAGCTGAGCACACTACTCACCTAGTTCCAACACTAATGCACATACGTGTATACACACACACACACACACACACACACCCTTGTCTGTCAACCCACCTACTATTCCCAAATCCTCAGAGTAGTAGATCACACAGTGCTATCCATCCATGGATCTGTGCATCCTATCATCATATCTAAAACTCCCACTGTTTCCCTTAAATGCTATCACCAGCTGTCTTCCTGCTGTCTCTTTCACTAGGTATTTTTAATTTCAACCGGAAAAGGTTACACACACACATACACAAGGAGAGAGAGAGAGAGAAAGAGAGAGAGAGAGAGAGAGAGAATCTCTCCAAGAATCTCATTAGGATCGCCTTGCTTTGAGAAACAGAATGAGAATCATGAGGATGCTGAAAATGCTAAGACTGGATTCATTGTGTTGGGGAAAAGGAGTAACTAAAACCCTGTACTAATGAGTAGACGCTTCCTTTTCTGGTTCTGTTACTAAACGAAGAGAAAGTCAATACAAGGAGAGATCCTTCCCTCTGCTGTAGCCACAGTTTGGGGAGACAGAGGCGGGCCCTGGATTGGTGAGGAGCTGACTCCATGTCTAAGCACAGAAGCAGGGACAGGAAGTAGAACCAGCTGTGGCCTCAGACTGGCACTGCTCAGTCCAGGCATGCTTGGGCACAGCGTCCCTCTGCTGGCCTTGACCAGGCTGTTGAAGCCACAGGCCCAGCACAGCAAGGCCACCTCAGTCTGCAATGAAGGCCCCCCGCCTAGGCACAAGTAAGTGGTGGAGATTAGGAGATGGGCATAGGCTACCTTGTCCAACCCCTCCACTCCAGCAGGCTTTTGCTGTGAGAAGCCAGTCCACACTGAGGAGTTTGGGAAGGACTGGGTTCACACGCACACATGCACACACACACATTCACATACCACACATAGGCACACACACACACCTCTTCCTCCATGAGGCCAGGATGGTTTTAGCTCACCACCTGCTGTGATCTGAATGTGGCCCTCTGGCCGTTCAATGTGTCAGAAATTAGTCCCCAGTGTCATCGTATTGAGAGGCGTGACCTTGACAGTCATTGCTGCAGGAGTGAGGGTTTGTTGTCCGATTTGGTAGAAAAGCAAGGCCAGCCCTGTCTTGCCCTACTGCCTTCTGCCATGGGCTGATAACACATCAGGGCCCTTCCCCGGGCCACGACTGTGCTCCGAGCTTTCTCAGACTCCAGAATCATGAGCCAAATAAACCCTACTGCTTCGGAATCACCAGTCTCGGGCACTCTGTGATGACGACAGAAAACAGATGAAGACGGCACACTTTGCTGCCTGAGGCTGTCTCATATGGAAAGATAGGAAAGTGACCCACTGTCCTCCATCCAGCAAAGATGATCCCCCTCCCTCCTTCCACAAGCAGACGGGCCTTCGGAGAGGCCAGCTAGCATTCAGGCCCCTGATGTCTGGGTTTACATTTCTAGATCGCGTTAAGTGACAAACCTCTCTCCTTTTCCCAGAGTCAAAGGGACCACAGTGAACAGCCAGCAGCGAAAGGACTTTTTGCCTCCAATCTTCACTTTACTTCTGAGAAATATTGTTTCTCCTCTCATAAGGTGCGTGTCCTGCCCCTGATATTTCTAAGACCTCGCTAATAATGTCTGTAGCTTACTGCCATGTACTCTCTCCCATCCATCTGCATTTCCCCAGAGCTGTAAAATTTCAATTTCCCCCCACTGCACAAAGATCATCCATTCTGCAGAGTCCCTGACCCAGCTTTGGGAGTGAGGGCTGCTTCCTTCTCTGC
This sequence comes from Sylvilagus floridanus, assembly GCA_949820135.1. NCBI lineage: Eukaryota > Metazoa > Chordata > Mammalia > Lagomorpha > Leporidae > Sylvilagus > Sylvilagus floridanus. Next base: position 65,340,696 of record OX463236.1, on the reverse strand, counting down.
AAGGTGGGGCCTGAGCGCCCAGGGAGGATGAGGCCAGAGACTGCAGCTCTGCAGGGCTGCCCTTGGCCAAGAGCTGGCAGGAGAGGCGGAGCCTGCTCCTGGCCCCAAGCTCCTGCTTGTTCTGCATGAACAAGCTCACCCCTGAAGGTGGAGAGACACCAATTTCATAACTGAGCTTATAATGTATCACAAACCTTTTAATTACTGTCATGGTACATAGTTATGGGGCACAATGATAATTCAATACATGTGTCGGAAGAGTGGAGACCACTTGGGTTACTCAGCATTTATTATAAAAATAATAAACATATTTTATTAATACAATTATAGTACGTACTTGTGGATATGGTGTGATATCTCATAAATGCATATCAGGTGTGCTGATCACCTCAAGATAATTATCATTACTGTATGTTTGGGGCCATTGAGCTCCTCACCTCTATTTGTAAAATATGTGATGGATTTTTTCAAAGATTTATTTATTTATTTGAAATGCACAGTTATACAGAGAAGGAGAAGCAGAGAGAGAGAGAGGTCTTCCAACCGATGGTTCACTCCCCAACTGGCCCCAACGGCTGGACTGCACCAATCCGAAGCCAGGAGCCAGGAGCTTCTTCCAGGTCTTCCACGTGGGTGCAGGGGCCCAAGGACTTGGTCCATCTTCTACTGCTTTCCCAGGCCATAGCAGAGAGCTGGATCAGAAGTGGGGCAGCTGGGACTCGAACCGGTATGCATATGGTGTGCCGGTGCATCAGGCCAGGGTGTTAACCCGCTGCATAACAGCACAGGCCCCTGTGATGGGTTATTTTGAACTAGTGTCACCCCACCAAGCTGTTGAACACTAGATTGTCTTTCTACTACCTGTGTTTTGCTACCTGTTATCCAGCCTCCCTCTATGCTCCTTTCCCCTGCCCTACCCTCCCAAGCCTCTGGTAATCCCTAGTCTAGGTTCAGATCCGATCAACTGCTTTCTTAACTCCCACACCAGCATTGTGGCACAATGGGTTAAGCCACTGCTTGCAATGCTGGCATCCCATATCGGAGCGCTGGTTCAAGTCCTGGCTGTTCTGCTTCGGATCCAGCTCCCTGCTAATGAGCCTGGGAAAGCAGCAAACATGGCCCAAGTCTTTGGGACCCTGCCACCCACATGGCAAAGCTGGATGGAGTTCCTGGATCTGGGTTTCATCCTTACCCAGCTCTGGCCCTTGTGGCCATTTGGAGAGTGAACCAGAGATGGAAGACCTCTTTCTATCTCTCCCTCTCTCTTTGTCACTCTGCCTTTCAAATAAATAAAATAAATCTTTTAAAAATGCCCTCATACATATTTTCTTTCTGTGTATTATTTCATTTAATTCAAAATTTTTATTATGTTTCCAACTACTTTGGCATCCTTAAAGAACATACCATATCCACAACACTTAAAATCTTACCGATTGTGAACTGTGCCTTTATCTCCTATACAAATAAGAAAGAAAAACAATTCAATTAAACTGACAAACGCCTCCTTGATTAGAATTTTCATTCTATGCTCATGGAAAAGAATACCATGGTTTGTGTGCACATAAATTTTTATCATCTATTACCTTTGCACATACATAAAAAAAGAAAGAATAAAGCCAAATAGACTGATGACGGTAGTCTCATAAAGCATTTTATTTTTTTAAGATTTATTTATTTTTATTTGAAAGTCAGAGTTACACGGGGGGGGGGGGGGGGGGGTCTTCCGTCCACAGTTCACTCCCCAATTGGCCGCAATGGCCAGAACAGTGCCAATCTGAAGCCAGGAGCCAGGAGCTTCCTCCAGGACTCCCATGCAGGTGCAGGAGCCCAAGCACTTGGGCCATCCTCCACTGCTTTCCAAGGTCACAACAGAGAGCTGGATCAAAAGTGGAACAGCCAGGGTTCGAACCAACACCCCTATGGGATGCCGGCACTGCAGGTGGTAGCTTAACCTGCTCCACCACAGCACTGGCCCCTTATAAATCATTTTCTATGTGGATTCCACATCCTCCACATCACTTCCGACTCAGGTTGTCCACACCTGTTTCTCCCACGCTGCATCAACCTCTCAACAGAAAGAGGCTGGAGAGCAGGATCCTCCTGCGAGAGGCCTCCTCCGGGGACTCCAGGCTCCCGTGAGAACCACTGGCACCGCTTCAGCAAGCTTGGCCACATCCATTGCATCATAACGACACTCACATACTTACCTTGAGGATCAGGAGCCTTTGACCTCTTTAGCTAGAGATGACATCATCTTCAAACTCACGGAGCTGCCCCAAGGCTCTCAGAGAGGAGCCGCTGGGTCCTCTGCTGAGTGTCTGGCCAAGTCCAGCTGCACAGGGGAGCTGGCCTCATGAGCAGTGGAGGCTGCTAAAAATGTTTTCCACTTGGCTTTTTTTCTGAGACATCCACTTGCGTTGAATTTCATTTATATCATGATTCCTGGGTCAGAAATTGAGCTGGGCAGGGATGCAAGCAGCATCACCAGACCCCAAAAGACAGGGCATCTGGGGGTTTATACCGGGCTCAGGGCTCCCAGAGAGAATGATCCAGGAACAAGCAGGTCAACAGAACTGGACTGATTTTTGATCTTGCTTCTCTCTAGAAAGTCTTTTGTGTTTTCTCAAACCTACATACTTTCTTTTGCAACTATTTCCAGGCTTGCCTTTGACTATTAGACATGGTGAGCAGACGAACATTCTATGCCTGATCGTTTCAATATGTGGGTCTTTGAGACATCATTGTTCACTTCTGGGAGTAGTTCGGCTCATTCTCTCCCATTGTGTCTTATTTCGTTAGTCCTTAATGATCTGTGACTGTCTTATTGTACTTGGATTATTATTTAAGGAGTAATCTTTGAAGTCCTAGGTAAGGGCATCTGCCTCCAGAAACAAAAAGCCTAGAAAACCATTTCATGGAGCAGGTGCTATGATGCAGTGGGTAAAGCCTCCACCAGTAGTGCTGGCATCTCATACGGGCACTGCTTCAAACCCCGGTTGCTCCACTTCCAATCCAACTCCCTGCTAATGGACTGGGAAGCTGCGATAAGGGACAAGGCCATGTGGGCAAATGGGAAGCCAACAGCCCAGCCCTGAAGTCCCAGCTCCCTGGTTTCACATTTAAGTATTAAAAATTGCTTGCAAGGCCGGCGCCACGGCTCAACAGGCTAATCCTCCACTTGTGGTACAGGCACACCGGGTTCTAGTCCCGGTCGGGGCGCCGGATTCTGTCCTGGTTGCCCCTCTTCCAGGCCAACTCTCTGCTATGGCCCGGGAGTGCAGTGGAGAATGGCTCAAGTCCTTGGACCCTGCACCCTCAAGGGAGACCAGGAGAAGCACCTGGCTCCTGCCTTCGGATCAGTGTGGTGCGCCAGCTGCAGCATGCTGGCCCGGTGGCCACTGGAGGGTGAACCAATGGCAAAGGAAGGCCTTTCTCTCTGTCTCTCTCTCTCACTGTCCATTCTGCCTGTCAAAAAAAAAAATTGTTTGCATCTGTGATTTTGTGTCCGGTTACAACATGGTCTGAAATAGGGAGCCAGGAGCTTCTTCTGGGTCTCCCACGTGGGTGCAGGGGTCCAAGCACTTGGGCCATCTTCTGCTGCTTTCCCAGGCCATAGTAGAGTGCTGGATCGGAAGTGGAGCAGCCAGGACTCGAACCAGTACACATATGGGATGCTGGCACTGCAGGAGGCAGTTTTACCCACTATGCCACAGCTACAGCCCCACTCCCCTTCCAGGTAGTTCCTGGGAGAGTGGATTGTTATAAATGAGTCAGCCTGGCTCCTGAATCTCTGTGACCCCCTGATTTGCCTCATGCACACACCCCTGCCTCAGTGCCCTCTGCCATGCTGTGGTACAGACAGAGGGGCCCACCAGAAACAAGCAGGCCATAGTGTCATACTCTTGAATCTCCACAGCCATACTCCAAATAAACCTCTTTTCTTTATAAAGTACCCAGCCTCAGGCATTTTGTTATAGCAACAGAAAAGGGACGAAGTCACCTACCCAACCTCAACAGTGGAGTTGTTTCTTCACAGTGGGCTGCTTCACATGCAAAATAGGCTGCCCAGGGCGTGGGACTATCTTCCACCTATCAGCTGATAGAAGTGATCTGACAAGGGGCCAGTGCTGTGGCGCAGCAGGGTAAAGCCCCCACCTGCAGCACCAGCATCCCATATGGGCACCGGTTCAGGTCCTGGCTGCTCCACTTCCCATCCAGCTCCTTGCTAATGTGCCTGGGAAAGCAGCAGAGAATGGCCCAAGTCCTTGGGCCCCTGTAACCATGTGGGAGACCTGGAAGAGGCTCCTGACTCCTGGCTTCAGCCTGGCCCAGCCCTGGTTGTTGCAGCCATTTGGGGAATGAACCAGCGGATGGAAGACCTCTCTCTTTCTGTGTCTTGTCACTCCTTTTCTCTCTCGCTCTCGCTCTCACTCTCTAACTCTGCCTTTGAATAAATAAGTCTTTAAAAAAATGATACCATATGCTTGACCTCAGTCTGACAAATATTGCAAATCATCCATGTTTTTAAGATTTTAACAAAGCTACAACACCTTCTTCACAAATACACAGGTGTTGGCTACCAATCCATCATCCAATGCTGAGTTAGCATGGACCCCTAGTGAAGAAGTAATTTTTCTCTTATAAATCCCCAGAGAATCTAATAGGCAAATCTCTGAATCCCTGGGGGAAAACATTACCTCAACTATCCAAAGTCTCTGTAGGTAAATGCAAAGAGACTTCGTTCTTCCACTTACAGGTATAGAAAATAAAATGGAGCATACGTTCCATTACAGAAAAGTGTGTAACTCACATAATATGAGAGGAATATAGCATCAGGGTTGAGTGCAAGTGTCACCCAAATCACAAATGTGTTTATTTCTCTCAGATCTTGTACAATCTCTAAACAAGCTGAACTTCCTTGTCAAATTTCCTTCTTTATGGATAATAGGAAGTACTACAGACCAAATGTCATTCCTGAAAAAAAAAATTATTTATTTTAAACGCAGAGCTACAAAGAGAGAGGCAGAGGTGAAGGGAGGGAGAGAGAGCAAGAGTGAAAGAGAGAGGGGAATTTTCACCTGCTGATTCACTGCCCCAAAACACTGCAACAGCTGGGGCTGGGCTATGGTGAAGCCAGGAGACCAGAACTCCCCCCAGGGCTCCCACAGGCGTGGCAGGTTCCCAAGCACTAGCAGGGAGCTGGATCAGAAGCAGAGCAGCCGGGGACTGGAACACACACATGGATGAGGCATGTTCCCACCGGCAGTTTCATTTCCTGTGCCACAATGCCTACCCTGGCAGAAGTCCTTCCTCTATTATTCTGCTTTCCTAGTTCTCTGTTTGTGGTTTCTGTTACTGGGAGAGGACACAGTTTGACCCACGACCATGATTGCTCTTGGTTGTAAGCCCCAGCCATGGGATGGATCAAATGGTTACTGAGCCAGAGTGCTAAAGAAAGACAGTGCAGTGGTGATAGGGGCTCTCAGCTCTCAGCGGATCAGAGGCAGCCAGCCCCAAACCCTCCAACAGTCACCTGGCAGAAAGACTCACTCGAAGCAAATAAATAAATCAGATCCAAAGCAATGCACTAATTCACAGAGAATTGTATTATTTTGGGTGGAAAAATCTGAATGCAATCAAATAACCAGCCATAGCCTACACAGCTCTAGTAGATTTGTCCTCTTATTATAGAATGAAAACGACTTCTTATCCATCACCCTACCTTGAGTAAATACCCAGAGGTTACCTGGTTTGTACCAATGGCTACAAAGAATTTGTCTTAACATCGGGGTTTTCGTAACTCTTCAGCAGGCTTACTCCGATGCTGAGTTCTTCATCATTCCTCCCCATCAACTCCTACCCTGACCCTGACAGTGTATCGAGCACCTGCGAACAGGTACGCCCTCAGCACACCTCAGTTAGGTGAGCTCAGGATCCCACACTCCCTCCCGACCACTGAAACCACAATCCAAACGGTTGTCCAAGCCAAAATCCCAGGAGCCACCTGATGTTCCCTCTCCCCCATGCCAGGCCCCCACATCCACTCCAACAGCAAGGACCAGGAGCTCTGAAGCCAAATCCCACTTCCCGTGAGTCTCCGCCAACTGTGACTTTGGCCTGAGCCACCCTCATCCCTCATCACCACAGTAACCTCAGGACTCATAATTGAAGCACTGCATAATCTTTCATTGGAAAGAGGGCTTTGTCCCTTTTGGAAAAAAAAAGTTTCAAAATCACTGCCCTACCAACCGGCAGCTGCAGAGTCAGCTCCTCTTGCCAGAGCTTAAGGAACCACAAATAACACTCAGCACATTTGAGCTGATTTTATAAATACATCTAAAGGTCAGTTAAAATGCTCCTTTTAAAAATGTAATTCAAATCAAGCGTTGCAACCTGCCCAAGTTACCTCTGCAGAGAGAATCTGTAAGGGCCCACTTGACAACGGCTGGTTACAGAAAACCGGAAGGCTTCTCAGCAGGAGTCACACGAGGTCTTGCAGGCTCTCTCTCCCAAAGCCAGGGTGAGGCACCTGCAAGGGTCCCACCCAAATCCCTTCCCCTTGTTCTAGGGGAAGCAAACGACCCTGAGAAAATTACATCCCACCTGTGTTCAGGAAAGGTGAGGTTATGTGGCACCATCCACATTCCCAGGCTACAGAGGGAGAGAGGGCACTTGAGGAACCAGGCAGAGCCATGGAGAGCCCTGGGGACAGGTCCTGGGGCCCTGGCCTGCCGAGAGAAGAACGCTCAGCTTTGGATAAAATTGTTGTTAGGCAGGCTGGAAGCACTCCTTCAGGATGCACACAGCATTTCGTTAAAAAGTAATCATGTTTTACGAGGCCATGGAAGGAGACCTGTGACCACCCAGGTTTGATACCTTCCGGATAAGACAAAATGATCTCTCTCAAATGCTAATACTAGGCACAAGTCCCTGGGAAGTCATCCGCAGGGGCTGGCACATCAGCACCCTTCACTTTCGCCCTGAGATACTTTAAAACATCCAGAGTGAGCGTGGCAAGTGCGCCAGGCACTTCCTTCCACTCCCAGCTCTGCTGTTTGGGCTCTGCTCACGGAGCACCTGAGGCCACTGACCACACGGTTAGCAGCTACTGCGTGCTGCTGTTGTGTCCTCTGGGAAACATTTCCTCACCAGGCGCTGTGACTGCAGGTGCCTTGGGGCCCCAGGCCCCACCCCAGCAAGGCCCCCTAAGGCAGCCCAACCTCTTGTTCTCAAACAGCTCCATTTCCCAGCCCCAGCTGGGTACTAGCGCCTCCCGTGAATAATGGAAATTGGCATGAGTATTAAGGATGACTGGAATCATGCAGAAAATATCAAATTACAGCTAGCATGTTCTGTTTAGGCAATAACAAAACATGCAATGCCAGCCAGGAACAACTGCATCGCAAACAGTGCAGCTTCGTAAACTTCGGCTGTGCAGGAAGCCACATTCTTGCGTACACTTCATTTTCTGGCAATGCCAAGTGGGGCAAAAAAACAACATGTTCTAGAAAATCATCAAACTCAGGCTGGCGCTGTGGTATAGTGGGTAAAGCCGCCGCCTGCAGTGCCAGCATCCCATATGGGCGCCAGTTCGAGTCCCGGCTGCCCCACTTCTGATCAAGGTCTCTGCTATGGCCTAGGAAAGCAGTAGAAGGTGGCCCAAGTCCTTGGGTCCCTGCACCTGTGTGGGAGACCTAGAAGAAGCTCCTGGCTCCTGGCTTTCAGCTCCAGCCATTGTAGTCATTTGGGGAGTGAAAGACTTCTCTCTCTCTCTGCTCTGCCTCTGCCTCTGTGTCTTTATAACTCTTTCAAGTAAACAAAGTCTTAAAAAAAAAAAAAGAAGAAGAAGAAAAGCATCAAACTCTGAACAGGAGCCTTAGGCTCTCAGAAATGTGACAGTGTCATTTGTTTTTAAGGTAAGCTTGGGAAATGCATTGTTTACGTAGAGTTTTATGTGTGTGTGTGCTACGATTCTTTGACTTCACAATGAATAGCACACAAGCCTTACTCATTCAGTAGAAACTGTGCTTCGAATTTGGCACTTCAATCTTTTCTCTGGGCTGGCGATAAGTAGTGGGAGCCTCTCGCCTGACCCCAGGTGGGGCAGCGGTGGCAGCAGCCACAGCTCCCAGATTGCCTGCCAGTGAGCCACACAATCGTGAGAGAACAGGAGCATGACTCTACAGTGGCGGTGTGGCACACTGCGGAGCCAGGTCAAGTCCATTCATGGTGTTTTGGACTTGGGGTTTCCCAGCATACAATGAGTTTTGTTTGGCCACGTGCCCGCTGTAAGTCAAGACGCATCTGTGGCTTTAACTGGCAGGCAAGAGACATAAGTATTTCTTAGTGGCTTTGTTTAATGACTCTAAATTACCCAGTGTCTCCTTTGTTGAGAAGGTGATTTAATTTTCCCTGGGTGGTAAGGCTCTGTCTGAAAATTAGCTCAAACAACTCCAAAGAACATGGATTCATTTGTCAGCCTTTCATTAATCCTATTCCAGGAAGAATTGAAATTCTATGCTGACAATTTTCCAAATTCCTTTCAACATGATCTCTCTCTCTCTCTCTCTCTCTCTCTCTGTATATATATATATATATATATATATATATATATATATATACATACCTATTTGAAATTAGTTGGCAGGGTGATCCAGAAGAAGAAAATTTGCTATTGTTTGAGTACCTCAAAAAGTCGCAAGTGTCCTGCTACTAAATTCCTTGAAAAGTTTTAACCACTTGAAACAGACACTTAAGAGAGATGGAATTGGGCCCTAGCCAGTCATCAATTTTAAGAAAGCATTAATAACAGAGTACAATACATTTGCACATAGGCTTGCCTTCCAAAGATCTATCCAAACTTCATATTTTATTGCCTTTTAAAGAAACTTTGCTGTGGCTGACATAAAATCAATTGGTTTCCAACACTGTTGATGTGTGATTAACAGCACACCACCCAGCTGTCCCACAGGAGTGGGCCCACGTCTCCAGAGGAGGGAACTTTGAGTTTCTACAGATGGCCTCCTCAGTGGACAGTCCCCAAAGCTGGAGAACACCCCAGTGCCTTCCCTCCATTCTTCCCAGGGTGAAGCCGAGCATGAGGCCACACCACGCAGGCCACGCTAAATGGGCTCGAGGCAGCCATGGGAGTATGAACGCAGTTCAGTCACCGCCCTGGAGGTGGGCAGGCCAGGGGCTCCTGGAGGGGTCTACTGCTCTGACAAGTCGTTTTTGTTTTTTTGCTTCCTGCCACAGTGGAGCTCAGAATAGCAAGGGAACCAGAACAGGGAAACCAAGATCAGCACACGTGTGCCCCATCACACGTGACAGTTGAGGGTTCTGTCCCCACCTGGGATCACCCAAGACGTGACTGAGAGGGCAATGTGTTAAGCCACCCAGCTGCCTCTGGGAGACACAATGATGCTGCCCTCAGTAGTGACCCATGCCAGCTGCTTAGAACCCACCCACACAAGGAAGCAACGTTGGGCTGTGCACAGGAGAGGCCATCAGAGCCCCAGCCGGATAAAATGCTCAAATCTGTTCCCCTTTCAAACTCCCTGTGCCAGACACAAGGACAGCACCCACAGTCTGTCAGGAAACAGGGCTCACAGCGGAGTAAGCCTCGCTCGGGACACTCACATCTTATATCAGAGGAGGGCTTGGGCTCCAGTCCCGCCTCGGCTTTCCATCCAGCTCCCCGCAGCAGATGCCGGCCCCAAACTGCAAGAGGCCTGACCAACAGGAAGCTCAGGCTGCATCTCCAGCACTAAGTGGTTTGTGATTCCCCAGCGCTAATCACAACCAGCCCCCACACCACAAACACCACCCAGGAATCCAACTTTCCAATTCTTCCGCAATATTGCCTCGTGATAATAAAAAGTTCTTTTTTTCCAAATCGGACTTATCCATAGTGTGCCTTCTTTTTTTTTTTTTCCAAGATTTATTTATTTACTTGAAAATCAGAATTACACTGAGAGAGGCGAGGCAGAGAGAGAAAGAAAGAGAAAGAGGCCACTGGTTCACTCCCCAATTGGCCGCAACGGCCAGAGCTGTGCTGATCCGAAGTCAGGAGCCAGGAACTTTCTCCGGGTCTCCCACGTGGGTACAGGACTTGGGACATTCTCCACCACTTTCCGAGGCCATAGCAGAGAGCTGGACCAGAAATAGAGCAGCCAGGACTCAAACCAGCACCCATGTGGGATGCCGGGCACTGTGGGTGGTGGCTTTACCCGCTACACCACAGTGCCAGCCCCAATCGTGTGCCTTCTTAATTTCATCTCTTTTCCCCCATGACCCTACTGAAGCTACAGATGTGCAAGAACTTTATTTAACCTGCTGCGGGGTGGGGATGGGGTCACCCTTAGTTATTCGTGTGTCTTCCCTAACCAACAAGCCATGGGAGGCTCAGTCATTGTCCCAATCTGTCCACTGTTAGGTAGGAAGGTGGAGGTTAGCCCCTTTGTGACAGAGTGAGCAGCCAAAGGAAAAAAGGACATTCGTGCAGAAAGGAACATAGCAGCCTTGGAAGCAGCTGGGTATGTATGCATCAAAAGTTCTTCCCATGTCTGATAACCCTGTGAGTGTCCTCTCCTGGAGACAACCCCCAGGGAAATGGGTCCATGCAGTCTGATAACACTGAGCGATAAAGCCCTAGGAGGAACCTCACTAAATTCGCGCCTGCAGAGCCCTCTGCCTACCAATGGCCCAGAAGAAGAGGGAGGGGAGAAAAGAAAGAGCGGGAAGGAAGTGCACCCCAAACCCTAACTCCTGGAAGTGTTCAATTAGGCCCTACCAGGCACCACCCCTATGCTAGGAAAGAACAACCCCGAATCTCGTCCATTGCAACACTTATTTCTCCACACTCCCATATGCATGTGTGCGTTGTCTTTAAATACATCTTATGTTCCTGCTCCCACTTGTCTATGTCTCTTCCTTGAACCCTTCGGCTTGGAGGAGAGAGCCTAAAACAAGTCTAGCAGTGGTCTCTCTCTCTCTCTCTCTCTCTCTCTCTCGCCTTTCCCACACCACCGCTGGCATTCTACAGGCTCTACGACCATGCGGATGTCCTGTGACCCCTCTACAAGCCACCCTTCATTTTCTTGTCTGTAAAATGGGGTGATGACCACCACGCTGCTGTGAGGATTAAATGTCTCCCTCCATCTAAAGCACCAGGGGACAATGCCAGCCCCCTGCTCGGTTCTCCACATTCGATAGCTGTGGATGTGATCATCGGTCATCCTGCCTCCAGCCTGAGTCCCCCACTGGGTTCGTGTTTGAAAGGATCAGAGAGCTGGCCTGGAAGAGGGGCAACCGGGACAGAATCCGGAGCCCCAACCGGGACTAGAACCCGGTGTGCCGGCACCGCAAGGCGGAGGATTAACCTGTTGAGCCACAGCGCCGGCCCCCTCCCCTATTCTTAAAAATACCAATGCTTCATGTTCTAGAGACTATTTGAATATTTAAGACATTTCCTAGCTGAAATTGATAGAATAAAACTTCCCAATAATTTAACATAATTTAGATCAGTGACTCCTAAAAACCTGGCGCTAAGTAATTAGTTTCAAAGGATATAAGAATTCCTTCTAGAGTTTTTAAAGGTATACTCTCTAAGATGGGTCCATAGTTTTTCATCAGATTTTCAAAGGGTATCCAGTATTCCCACATTTTAAAAGTAAAAGCTGTTGACAAAAGATGATACATTATGTATGATTTCATACATATATATGTATTTCATACATATATGAAAGAATATAAAAGCACAAACTGATGCACACTAGGGACCTGGAGAAAAAAGAATGGGGAGCAATTGCTTAATGGCTACAGGTTTTCTTGTGGAGTGATGAAAATGTTTGATTATAAAATGGAAATTAAAAACTTACAGCTCTGGGGAAGTAGGTTGACATGCCTAATCTGGGACTACTCCCCTAGGCTTACATGGTGAATTTTAAGTCTAAAACTTTTGACTTGATTTTTGTCTTTCATTTAAAAAACAGAAAAATAAAGACAAATCATAAAGGACCCAGTGCAGTATCAGATTATGTTAAGAACACTATTATTATTTTAATGCAGAGTTTCTGACCATGCTTCAACCTTTTCTTCAAGAGCTGTCCTTTAAGCATTGAATAGACACTTACCAAATTAGGCAAAATATACTAACTTGTCCATTTGCATGAGCTCTATGTAGTTCATGAATATCAAAATCCTCCAGGTTAAGCTGAAACTTTTCTTTACAGAGTTCACAGGTGGTTACGGCCTCTAACGAAGAACCGGAGAAGGATAGAATTAAAAGGGAGAGAATGATCCTGCGGGGGAAGCAGGACACATAGCAGACTCATAGACAAATGCCCAAAACAGCACTCCTGCCTCAGAATCAACCCTTGGGACATTTGGATCTGGATAAAAGGTCCATGAGAGTCTCACAGGCATGGAAAGCCATGACACGGTGGCAAAAACAATCTCAATGAAAGATCCTGGTGAACAAGACCCCAGCAGAAGGAACAGGCCATCAAGGAGAGAGGAAGGAACCTCCACTGTGATACGGCCTTGACCAAACAAGTTCAGAGCTGGTGAACTCAAGGGGCTTCCATAGCCTAGACAGCTCATAGCAAGAGTCTCGGGTGATTGCTGACGTCATAAATAAGAGTGCCAATTGTTAAATCAACAACAGGAGTCACTGGGTACGTGCTCCCCACGTAGGATCTCTGTCTTAATGTGTTTTACTATGAAACTTAAAAACAACACTACTAGTCGAACAATACCCTATACGTTATGCGGTTGTGTGACCAAAGTCTGCCCAAGCAGGAAGATTCCTCGGGACAGGTGGGGTTTCTCCCTACTCTCTCCATGGGGTATCACTTCTATGGGGAGACTGTTAGAAGACAAGATTGGATTGGGGCGGGTAGCAAAAGAGAGGTGGGGAGAAGGACTGAGGGAGGCACTATCTCCATCCATAGCTTGGGAACCATTCCAGCTCCCCTCTGGCATGCCGGGAGGAAACTTGGGCCAACCAAGGGTGAACAAGACAATGACCACACGCACCACTGAGCCCTTGACTGGTGTGCGGGGAGCACGCTTAGGTGAGGATCAGGTGCAAAGAGGATAGGAGAATGAGGAACGTGTGTTAGGTGACAAGGCTAGACAAACTGGGGAACAGGTCAAGGTCCAGTGACACAAAGATGAACTTCTCTCCCTGGATTATAACTTCACACTTATGTCCATTCTGCCCATCTCTCCCTGCCTCCCGCCACACACACTGCCATATCCTCTGACTTCAGAACACCTTGTAATTGGAACATGCAATTTTTTAAGGATTTATCTATTTATTTGAAAGGCAGAGTAAAAGAGAGAGAGAAGAGAGTCAGAGAGAGATCCTCCGTCCATCCATGGGCACACTCCAAATAGCCACAACAGTCAGGGCTGGGCCAGGCCAAAGCCAGGAGCCAAAAGCTTCATCTGGGTGTCCCACATGAGTGGCAGGTGCCCAAGCACTTGGGCCATCTTCTACTGCTTTCCCAGGAGCATCAGCAGGGAGCAGGATCAGAAGTGGAACAGCCAAGACTGGAACAGGTGCCCATGTGGGATGCTGGAGTTGCAAGTGGCAGCTTTACCCACTTTGCCACAATGCCGGCCCCACTTGCAGATTTTTTTAAAAATCCAACTGAAAATGCCCTCATTAGAAAAACTATTGCATTTGTATAAATAAAACTGAAGGCACACGCTGCACCCCAACAAGGTCAGCATACGGGGAAAAGCGTTGGATTAGGAAGGCAGAGTCATGCCTTGCCTCTTGGCCCACATGGACCCCCTTCCCCACCCCGGGGGCTCTTGAAGCTGCACTGGTCGGTTTGCTGCACTCTGCGGCTGCAGTTTTGGAGAGCACTGATGTCCTGGCACCAGGCAGCACCTGACTCCAGGTCAGCACTCTGATGTCCCCAGAGGCCATCCAAGAAAGAACCCGGCGTGACTCCTTTCCGCAGAAAGGAACGCCAAAGCCCAAATAATGGCGTGGCTGTTTGGCCTTAGATACCAAAGTGCCTGGGTTCAAGGCCCAGCTCCAGCTTCCCCCCAGCGCAGACCCTGGGAGGTGGGAGGGGACAGCTGAAGGACTTGGATCCCTGCCAGTCACATACGGGACCCGGAGTCCCCTACTCCTGTCTCTGCCCCTACCCCCACCCCCAGCTACTGCAGGCTTTTGAGGACTGGCAGATGGAAGGGCCCTCATGCTGTCTCTGTCTCTCTGTCTCTCAAATACAACATTTTTTCAACCCTAAATAATTAATACAGAGATTCTCTAAAAATAACAGGTTTTTTTGGAGTAGCAAGCATTGCAATGGGAGTATGCCTGCTGCAGTAAACTAGGAGCACATCGAAGACTGTTGGGGCCATGGAAAGTTTTAAAGACAGAATGAGGATTACGTACGTTATTTTGAAGCAATCACCCTTGGCTACGAGTGTCTGTACCACGGGCGGCACCAGCCCAAGGCTCCACAGGCAGTGACTGCTGCACAGGTGTTCTTGGTGCGAGCCTGTGTTGTTTGGGATTTCTTGGAATAGCGGTCAGAACCACACAACTCGGGCTTGAGAGCCCTCCCTCCTGGCCTCCCCCCTCCACCACCACAGGCCCCGGCTTTGTTTTGCCAGGGGGTTTGAAGCCAGTGGCTGCATCCTGAACCTGAAAACTTTCACAAGAGCCAGGGGAGCCCGCGGATTATCACGCACAGCTGTTTGTCTGCTCCTCCCAGAGACAACCAAGGTGAGAGAGCAGGTCCCTCTGGCCAAGGCCTGGGCCCTGGGACTGGCAGCAGCAGCCCCAGCTAGGAGCCCCAGAGGAAGGCAGACCCCAGCCTCACCCAGACTCAGCACTTTCACACCCAGGCCACAGGGGGGCCTTCCCCCTGAAGCCACAAGAGGCGTCCTCTCCCACAGCAGATTGCAGATCTCACCCAGCAAGGTGTTCTCCGAAACCTCCGCGCAGGGCCACTGTCCCAGGGCCACGCCCATCAAATCCTCCCTGCCCCTCCAAACTGGCCGCACCCGAGGGAGGAGGGAAAGACTGGGCTTCCCCCCACTCTGAGGCTGCGAAACTAAACTAAACTCAGAGAACAGAGCATTCAGCCGCCCAAGCGTCTTCATCAGGGCGCCCGTAACAGTGCGTTTCCTACAGACAGACACTAGCTGAGGGGTTTGGGAGAGACTCACTCGTGCCCCTGCAGGAACGGCTGCTTGCAAAGAAGGGGAGACGCAGGACGCACTTCCTTTCAGGGACTGAGCTCTCTCCCGCTGTCGGAGATTAGAGGGAGGAGGCCTGTTTCACAAGAACTGACAGCGAAAAATGAGTCCCGGCAATCACAGGGAAATGGGATTTGAGTGTCATTTGATTGAAACGGGCTCTGCCGGCGCTGTGGCTCAATAGGCTAATCCTCCGCCTGTGGTGCCGGCGCCCCAGGTTCTAGTCCCAGTCGCTCCTCTTCCAGGCCAGCTCTCTGCTCTGGCCTGGGAGTGCAGTGGAGGATGGCCCAAGTCCTTGGGCCCTGCACCCCATGGGAGATGAGGAGGAGCACCTGGCTCCTGGTTTCGGATCAGCGTGGTGCACTGGCCGTAGCAGCCATTGTAGGATGAACCAACAGAAAAGGAAGACCCTTCTCTTTCTCTCTATCTCTCTCTCACTGTCCACTCTGTCTGTCCAAAAAAAAAAAAAAAAAAATGGGGTCTGGGTCTGGCAGACCAGTGTCCCCTGGGAACTCCCATCAGCGCCACAGTCCACAGACAGGGGCCCCAGGCCACCACCACCATCCACAAAAGGAGGTCCCAGGCCACCACAGTCCACAGAAGGGGCCCCAGGCAGAGCCTGGCGGAGCACAGGGACTCTGGACATGTGCCTATTAGTTCACATCAGACAACACCTGCCATTTCTCCTCACCTGTGCCACTGGGGGTTCTGCTCCTCTATCACCTCACCTCCTTTCCTGAGAACACAGCTGGGCGTTTAGCATCTTCAGACACAGAAAGACTGGAAACAATCATGTGGAATGGGCTAGGGTAGAAGCAAACCTGGCTGGGACAGCATTTAAGGAGGGTGGGAGGTTGTACTCATCAGGGGTCTCCAAAAAAACAGAGTCCATAGAAGTTAATTTTATTATTATTATTATTGTTATTATTATAAGTAATAGATTCACTCAATTATCGGGCTGAAAAGGCTTCTGATTGACCGTCTGCAAGCTGGAAACCCAGGAAGGCCGATGGTACAGGCAGCAGGCTGAGGACTGGAGCTGAGCAATGGGCCAGCTGCAGGAGCACCGGGCAGAGAGCTCCCCTTCCTACCTTCTTGTTCCTCTAGAACCCACAACTGATTGCAAGGGGCAGGTCATCTCTTTTACTCAGTCCACTGATTCCAATGTTCATCTAAGCCAGAAACACAACCACAGAAATGCCTAGAATGATTCTGGACCAAATGTCTGGGTACCCTGTAGCCCAAGCACCTTGACACATAAAATGAACTGTTACAGAGTCTCAACTATGTTTTCTATTCTCAGCCCCAGAACTGCTCCTTGCATAGGTAGGAAGCCTCTAGAGGTAGAATGTCCCCCAGTTCCTCCTACTTAACCATAATCAGGGGAATCATAAACTCAGACCTGTGTAAAGACTACACAGGCATTTGTTCCATTTCATGAATGAAAACTTCAAGGGGACTTCAAAACATTTCCAGAAAATGGAATTAAAGGATCAGTTTGTTTTGGTGCAGAGAAATATTTGAAGTCCATGCATTTTTTTTCCACAATGCCTATTTGCCATGAACTTTTTTTTAAGATTTATTTTATTTATTTGAAAGACAGAGTTACAGAGAGAGGTCTTCCATCCACTGGTTCATTCCCCAGATGGCTGCAATGGCCGGAGCTGCGCCAATCCGAAGCCAGGAGCTTGTTTGGGTCTCCCACATGGGTGCAGGGGCCCAAGGACTTGTGCCATCTTCCACTGCTTTCCCAGGCCACAGCAGAGAGCTGTTTCAGAAGAGGAGCAGCTGGGACTAGAACTGGTGCCCATATAGGATGCCAGCACTTCAGGCCAGGGCTGTAACCTGCTGCGCCACAGCGCCAGCCCCTGCCATGAACTTTTTAAAGACCATTCATGTACATCACATCGTGAGTGAAGCAAAGATACATCAGTGAAGCTGTGTTAACAGTGACTGCAGCTGGCAGCCACAGCAAACCCCAGCATGCTTTCAGCAGGAAGAGCAAGGGCACAAGTCTTGTCCCATTCCCAGATATCTACGGCTGGGGAGCTCTGCCCTCCTGTGCAATATTCCCCTCCTTTTCCATGTGTTCTTAGCTGCACCCACTGCTCGTGTAGCATCACTGCCAGGTGGTTCCTGGCCACAACTGGACATGGAAACACCACAAGCAAAGGGGACTGCCTTCCCCCTCCAGGGGACACTTGGAGGCCACATATCTGCTCACACGGCAAGGACACAGAGGGGAGAGGGGATCCCAGCCAGGGATGCCCAGTACTGGTGAGCAGGAACAGGACCTAGCTTGGGACCAGCTGCCGCACAGGCCCACTAGGCTGCTCTGTTTCCTCCTAAGGGGAAAATGAGGGCTTATGATATTCACAGAGAAACTGTAGGAAAACTACTGGTTCATGACAAGCATGTGTTAAATCAGGGTTTCAAGTTATTTATGATTGACAAACCCACTATGGAAGGAAGTATGGAGATACCTCAGAAATCTGAATATAGACCTACTATATGACCCAGCCATCCCACTCCTGGGAATCTACCCAAGGGAAATGAAATCAGCATATAAAAGAGTTATCCTGGCTGGCGCTGCGGCTCACTAGGCTAATCCTCCGCCTTGCGGCACCGGCACACCAGGTTCTAGTCCTGGTCGGGGCACCGGATTCTGTCCCGGTTGCCCCTCTTCCAGGCCAGCTCTCTGCTTTGGCCCGGGAGTGCAGTGGAGGATGGCCCAAGTGCTTGGGCCCTGCACTCCATGGGAGACCAGGAGAAGCACCTGGCTCCTGGTTTCGGATCAGCGTGGTGCGCTGGCCGCAGTGCACCAGCTGCGGCGGCCATTGGAGGGTGAACCAACGGCAAAAGGAAGACCTTTCTCTCTGTCTCTCTCTCTCTCTCACTGTCCACTCTGCCTGTCAAAAAAATTTAAAAAAAAAAAAGAGTTATCCTGGGGGCTAGCACCGTGGCATAGCGGTAAAGCTGCCGCCTTCAGTGCCGGCATCCCATAGGGGCACCGGTTCGGGTGCTGGCTATTCCACTTCCGATCCAGCTCTCTGCTGCAGCCTAGGAAAGCAGTAGAAGATGGCCCAATTTCTTGGGCCCTTGCACCCGCATGGGAGACCCAGAGGAAGCTCCTGGCTCCTGGCTTCGGATCGGTGCAGTTCCAGCCATTGCAGCCAATTGGAGAGTGAATCAGTGGATGGAAGACCCCTCTCTCTTTCTGTCTTTCTCTCTCTGCCTCTCCTCTCTCTGTGAACTCTTTAAGATGAATAAATACATCTTTTAAAAAAAGAAAAAAGAGTTATTTGTACCCCCATGTTTATTTCTGCTCAATTCACTATAGCTAAGACATGGAATCAACTCAAATGCGTATCAACTGAAGACTGGACAAAGAAATTAGTGGATATGCACCCCATGAAATACTACACAGCAGTAAAAAAAATAATTCTGTCATTTGTAACAAAATGGATGAATCTGGAAAACATCATACTTAGTGAAATAAGCCAATTCCAAAAGGACAAATACCATATGTTCTCCCTGACCTGTGATAACTAATAGAGCACCTAAAAGGCAACAGAAGTGAAACTGACACTTGGAGAAACAATTACTTTGAACAGCCCTTGTCTGTACTGTTGAGGAACAGTTTTTTTTATGCTATTTGTTGAATTCTTTATTTAACATAATTAATCACGTGTGTATAAAGTTATTTGAAAACAGATCTTAGTAAAAAATGAGAATGGGAATAGGAGAGGGAGGAGGAAGTGGGGTGGGAGAGTAGGTGGGAGGGTGGGTACCGTGGGAAGAATCACCATGTTCCTAAAGTTGTATTCATGAAATGCATGAAGTTTGTATTCCTTAAATTAAAGTTCTCTGGGGGGGGGGTAGTTATTTATGCTGCATTTGAACAAATACCAAGAAGAGCTCATGCAAACAACATCTTGGCCATAGCCCTGATCCCTTGATTATTTCCCTACCTTCCAGCTGAGGCCTGGAACCTCTTGGCCAAGGGATAACTTTTTTCATAATCTAATGAGGCTGGAAATAGAAACCCCTGCGGCGGGAGCATGCCACTGCCAACAGGCATCCAGACCGAGAAGCAGACCAAGGTGATGGCAACAAGGACCAGACGGCTGTTGGGGAGCCCGGTTCTCACCAGCAGCCCTGCTGGCAAACCCCTCACCAAACAAGGACTGCTAGCAGGGGGTCAGCCAGGCACAGGGAACTCCGGGACTCCTCAGGAGCAAGCGCACTGCCCCAGTGGCTGGCGACCAGCTTGTGCCCTTGGTTCCCTGCAGAGTTCTGACCCTGCCCCGGTCCGAGGCTGACCTTGGTGTTTCCTTGTGCCCTGCACCATGGACTGCCCAGTCACTGCTTGCCCCTCACCTCTGCAGTCCCCCCGACTACTTTTGATATGACCACAGTCCAGGGACGCCCTGCCTTCCCCTGGACCTGGCACTGGCCGCTTAGCCCTGGCATCTGCTCTGTTCTCAGGGCCCTGTCTCTGGAGCCCTTGCTGCCAGTGCGGTGCCAGGCTCCACAGTCCAGGAGTGGGGAACTTCCAGCCCACAAGACCATAGAAGGCCTAGGAAATCCTTTGGTCTGGCCTGGTCAAGATGAGCACAGGAGGAACTTAAAATTCAACAAATCTAGAGCAGACTAATTCTTAAGCTTTTTTTTTTTTTTGAATTTTTAAGTTCTGTACCCCTGGGAGATTTGGGAGCAAGGGTCTGACACTCAGAGACAAGGCAGCCTGGGCCCTGACCACCCTCGGACCCCACTGTTTGTGCCCTGGGCCCTGTTGCACCTGCCCTCGAGTCCTGTAGGCCCCGGGTTCTGCTTCCACGTGTGCAAGATGGAGCTCTTCCTCAAGGACCTGGGGCTCATCTGCACCTGCAATGGCCAGGCAAAAGCCCAGCAGTGCCGGGCAAGTGCAGGTGCATGGCACCTGTTCATCCCTGCTTCTCCTGTCATCAAGGCTGAGGCCAGGCCCCCAACCAGGACACCGGCCTACACACTCTCTGGCCATGGGCTGCTCCCTGACTTGCCCTGCCTCCTCCTCCCATTGCCTGCTCAGTGTCCACTTGGAGCGCTGGGCCTGCAGGCCAGGCTCTCTGAACTCCCGGGTCCTCATTCTTCTGCGTTTAGTGGACCTCAGGGACCTGCCTCCCATGGAGAGGGTCCTCCCACAGCCGGGTGGGCAGCTTCAGCCACAAGCTCCTTCCTGCCAGAGAAGAGCTCAGTGGAGGATCAGAGCAGGGGAAAGAAAGGGCAGCCCCGCGAGGAGCCCAGCCGGGGGCCTGCGGCAGGCCAGGCGTGCTGCCTGATGGCCCAGCAGTGCTCCTTGATCAGCCGACTGCAAAAATCAAGGAACACTGGCCAGACGCATTCCAGAGACTGGCAGGGGAAGTGTAGCCATGCCTGCTCGTGGTAAAGCACCGTTGTCAGCTCTAGTCATCTTTTCCGATTACAAACCTGTGTCCACTGCAGAAAATTACGAAAAAGGGGGAAAGCTGAAGAAAGACAAGCTGTCCGCAATTCTCCCGCCCACAGACAACCTCGGCGAGCCGCTCAGTGCGTTTCCTTCTGCTCGGTTTCCCTCAAAGGCGGGACTTAGTTTTGCTTCCTGCTTCGTCCAGCGGGTACTGATACTCTCATTCCCCCTCTGCCCTAAGCACGCCCGGCAACATGGCCCCTGACTACTCTGCAATGATGCGCCCAATGCCTTTTTTGGCCAAGCTCCCGGTGTTCCCTAGTTTTCAGCATTTAGAATAGTGGTTCACTGGCAATTCCTGTTCCGCTGCTCATTCCTCCCACGTCTCCGAGACCTGGGCACACAGCCAGGCCAGCCTGCCAGTGGGAATACATGCAACTGAGCTCCCAGCCCTCAAAACTGCCTACCCTCTCACACGTTCGGTGCACAGCTTGGGGCACCGGCATCCAAGGAGTGCCTGGTCTGTGTCCTGGCTCAGCTTCCTGCGAATGCACACCCTGGGAGGCAGTGGTGATGATGTCCCAAGTACTTGGGCCCCTGCCATCTACATGAGACATTCAGATGGAGTTCCTGGCTCCTGGCTTTGGCCTGGCTCAGCCCCAGCTCTTTGGGGAGTGAATCAACAGGCATCTGGGGAGTGAACCAGCAGATGGCAGATGTCTGCCTGTCTGTCTGTCTCTCTCTTTTTATTTTATTTTTTTCCCAAAGAAACCTTTTATTTAATGAGCACAAATTTCATAAGTACAACTTTAGGAATATTGTGATTCTTCCAACCATACCCACTCTCCCACCCCCATTCTCACATCACCTCCTCCTCCCTCTCCCATTCCCAGTCCCATTCTCCATTAAGATTCATTTTCAATTAATTTTATATACAGAAGACCAATGCTATACTAAGTAAATATTTAAACAATTTGCACACACACACAAAAACATTGAAAAGAAGTTTTACAGTTAATTCTCATAATACAACTCATTCAAGACAGAAATCCTGCATGGGGAGTTAGTGCACAGAGACTCCTGTTGTTTAATTTAACAATTAATACTTTCGCATATGATGTCAGTGACTCTTGACATGTCGAGGCTCTTGACACAAGCTGCCAAGGATATGGAAGTCTTTTGAGTCCAGAATCTCCGTCAGTGCTTAGACAAGGCTGTAAGAAATGTGGAAGTTCTCTCCTCCCTTCAGAGAAAAATACATCCTTTTTTGATAGCCACTTCTTTCCACTGGAGTCTCACAAAGATCCTTCATATAGGACATTTTTTTTGGCACATGACTTTCCATGCCTGAAATGTTTTCATGGGCTTTTCAGCCAGACCAGGATGTCTTAGGGCTGATTCTGAGGTCAGAGTGCTATTTAGAGCGATTGCACCCGCATGAGAGACCCGGAGGAAGTTCCTGACTCCTGGCTTCGGATCAGCACAGCTCTGGCCATTGTGGCCAATTGGGGAATGAACAAACAGATAGAAAACTCTCTCTCTCGCTCTCTCTCTCGCTCTCTCTCTCGCCTCTCCTTCTCCGTGTAATTCTGACTTTCAAATAAATAAATAAATAAATCTTAAGAAAAAAAAAGAAATCCAGTTTTCTCAGCCCCATTTGTTGAAGAACTGTCCTTGCTCCAGGGATTGGTTTATTGGTTTTAGCTCTTTGGTTGAATATAAGTTAGTTATAAGTGTCTGGATTGGTTTCTGGCATTTCTATTCTGTTCCATTGTTCTATCCATCTGTTTTTGTACCAGTACCAGGCTGTTTTGATTATAACTGCCTGTAGTATGCTTTGAAATCTGGTATTGTGATGCTTCCGGCTTTGTTTTTGTAGTATAATACTGTTTTAGCTAGTTGAGGTCTCCTGTGATTCCAAATGAATTTCAGCATTTTTTCTAAATCTGAGAAGAAAGTTTTGGTATTTTGATTGGTATTGCATTGAATCTGTAAATTGCTCAGAAGAATAGACATTTCGATAATATTGATTCTTCCAATCCATAAACATGGACTTTTTTTCCAGTTTTTTTTTATCTTCTTCTATTTCTTTCTTTAATATTTTGTTAATTCTCATCATAGAGATATTTGACTTACTTGGTTAAATTTATTCCAAGATATTTAAATTGTTAGTAGCTATTGTGAAAGGGATTCATCTTCGAAGTTTTCTCAGCCGTGGCATTGGTTAATGACATCTTAGCAATCCCTTCATATTAACATCAAGAATACTGTTTGGTCAGATATCTGAGCACCACTGCCAGGCCAGGCTGACAAATAAATTAATCATCACACATGGTCTGAGTGCTACCCCTTAAAAAACCCTGAGTGAGGGTGGGTGTCTGGCAGTTAAGCTGCAGGTTGGTATGCCTACACCCCACATCAGAGAGCCTAGGTTCGAGGTCCAGCTACAGCTCCTGACCCAGGCTTCCTGCTAGTGCAAATGCGGGAGGCAGCAGTGAGGGCTCAAGGGATTGAGTCCTGCCACACATGGGAGACCTGGACTGAACTCCTGGCTCCTGGCTCCTGGCTCCTGGCTCTGGCCTCAGTCCAGCCCAGGCCATTGTGGGCATCTGGGGAGTGACCAGTGGATAGAAGATCTCTCTCTCTCTCTCTCTCTCTCTCTCCCTCCCTCCCTCCCTCCCCTGTCTCTGATTCTCAAACTATTTAATTAAGTAATTAAAAGACAAAGATTTTGGGGTCAGTGCTGTGGTGTCATGGTTAAAGCCACTGCCTATGGTGCAGGCATCCCTTCTGCGCACTGGTTCTAGTCCTGACTGCTCTACTTCTGATCCAACTCCCTGCTAATGCACCTAGGAAAGCAACCGAAGATGGCCCAAGTCCCTGGAACCCTGCACCCACGTTCGAGACCCGGATGAGGCTCCTGGCTTCAGCCTGGCCCAGTCACATCCGTTATGGCCATTTATTTATTGAAAGGTAAGGTTACAGAGAGGGAGAGAGAGAGCAAGGTCTTCCATCTGCTGGTTCACTCCCCAAATGGCTACAATTGTCAAGCCTGGGTCGATCTGAAGCCAGGAGCTTTTTCCAGGTAGGCTTCATAGTAGGGTAAGCCTCTGTCTATAGCATTGGCATCCCATATGAGTCCCAGCTGCTCCACTTCCACTCCAGCTCCCTGCTAATGGCCTGGAAAAGCAGTAGAAGATGGCCCAAGTGCTTAGGTCCCTGAACTCACATGGAAGACCTGAATGAAAGTCCTGGCTCCTGGCTTTGGATCAGCCCAGCTCTGTCCATGGCAGCCATTTGGGGAGTGACCCAACAGATGGAAGACCTCTCTCTTTGTCTCCCCATCTCTCTGTCTATAACTCTGCCTTTCAAATAAAGTGGGTGAGAGTAAATGTTAGGGGTTACCCAGGCTAGTGAGTCACCCCCTGCTTCCTCCTACGGCTGCCTGCCTGCCCTGTGACAGGGCAGAGCCTCCTGCAGGGCCCCAGAACCCAAGACTCACCCCCTACCTAAGATGCACCTGTCCCGAGACATCCAGGACTCCTGGGCTCCCTGTCTCTGCCCTGCACTCAGGGCCCAAGGCTCCTGTCTGTGCCCTCTGCAGGTGCCAGGCTGGTCTAAGGTGGGGGAGGGATATAGCCAGGGGGATGAGGGGGAGGAGCCCATCAGGAGAGGCTGACAGTAAACAGGGGAGTAGATCATCTGCTGTCAGGTGGTAATGAAGAAGCAGGGGTGGAGAAAGAGAAGTGGTTATAGGCAGAGCTCCTTGACAAGGTGACATTGAGCAGAGAGTCTATGAGGGTGTGGCCGGGGCTGTGCAGGGAGAGGGAGGCAGATGAGTGTTGGAGGGACAGAGGAGGGCCAGGGGGAAGGGGAGGGTGAAGGGAGGGCAAGGGGGAAGGCTCAGATCTGACCCAAGAGCTATCCAAACAGATGCTTTCTGGGCAGGGTGCTGGCCAGGCCACTGGGTGCAGGGTGCCGGACCCCCATAGGAGCTCCAGGCTGAAGACAGAGGCTGCATGGGAAAGAGGGGTGAGAGGGGCCAGGTCCTCAGGGCGGCTCCCTGAAGAGGGGTGAGCCAGGGAGGGGCAAGCCTCCCCCTGCACATGGTGCATGAGGGCCTGGACCTCCCTGGGGCAGACGGTGGGTGTTCAGTTTCCCTGTGACTCACACGTGCCGCCAGGAGTGGAGCCTGTGAACAGGCCCCAGTTAATGTGTGTGTGTGTGTGTGTGTGTCCATAGTGCAAGCACTTGCATTCGCCCCTCCTCCCCAGACAGAGGCACACGGCCTGGGAGGATGTGACCATGTTCAAGATGACAAAGCCACTTCCTCTCCTCTTAGTCATCGAGGCCCATTCCCTACCAGCAGATGTGAGTGAGGGGGGCAGCACCTGGCCCCTGGGAGACCCCCAAAGCTGCCACCCAAAGAAAAACCCAAAACACTACAGCATGCTTATTCCATGCCCTCAAGTTCATGGTTTCCTTTCACACCCCCCAAGCCTGGTGGTCACTACATACAATGACAGACAAGGAATGTAACCTGAGCTCATAGCAATTCAGAAAGCTCCTAGGGCCTTTTGTTGTGGCACAGTGGGTTAAGGCCCCTCCTACAGCCATATCAGGGATGCTCTGCTTCCAGTCCAACTCCCTGCTCATATAGCTGGGAAAGCAGTAGAGGATGGCCCCTGCCACCCATGTGGGAGACTTGTATGGAGTCCCAAGTTCCTGGCTCCAGTCCCACTGAGCCCCAGTCATTAGAGCCAATTGGGGAGTGAACCAGTTGATGGAAGATCTCTCTCTCTCTCTTTCCCTCTCTCTCTCTGTCACTCTGCTTCAAATAAATACAGCACAGCACCAGACAGGACAATGCAATACAACCCAGTGCCAGTGCCATGTAGCATATAGCACAACACAGCATGGCCCAGTGTAAGAACCCACATGACGTGACGCATTACAGTGCCACACAGGACATCCCGGCCTGGTGCAATGCAGCGCGGTCTAACACAGAACAGCATGATGCAGTACAATCCGGTGTAACATCATATGGTAGAGTTCTGTATGGTCCACGGGGCCACATGGGCCAGTGCACGATAAGACAATGATTCTACCGCTTTGAAGAAAACAAGGGCATGCATCCAGACGCCGTGATTTTGAGCGAGTTCCTTCTTGTCTGCAATCCTCAGTTTGTTCATGTGGAAAATGGGGGACCGACGAGCCCACTTCTCAGCTTTGCGGCAGAAATGAGGGGAAATCAGGAACAGGGACACTTCCAAACGCTGTGGGAAAATGAAATGAAGAG
Source organism: Sylvilagus floridanus (assembly GCA_949820135.1). Classification (NCBI taxonomy): domain Eukaryota; kingdom Metazoa; phylum Chordata; class Mammalia; order Lagomorpha; family Leporidae; genus Sylvilagus; species Sylvilagus floridanus. Next base: position 65,314,741 of record OX463236.1, on the reverse strand, counting down.
AGACTTTTCTTTTGGTGCCAAAAGATTTTAAAACCCCTGAGTAGTTTTTTTTTTTTTTCATAACATGCATTTTCCGTGAACTTTCTTGAAGACCCCTCACACGTAAAACTCCTGCCCCAATCACCACCACACCCCCAGGCCATGTGAGCACACACAGGGAGGGACCAGGATGACCAAGGATGGTCAGAGCAAGAGAGTCAGACCTCCGGGGCATCCAGGAGGGCATCTGGGAGGAGGAAGCCAGGGACTACAGAGCAGAACCCACAGCTACTCACCGACAGTGGCAGCTCCGAGCTGCCTTCACTGTCCAGTGGGCATGAACGGGGCAGAGGGTGGGAGGGGCAGAGGCAGCGGCTAGGCCTGGGGCTACATAGCCGGGAGTGGAGGCCCTATGTGTAGCCTGGAGCCCTGTGGAGCCTCGCTCTTCCCACCCTGGCTGCATCCCCTCTTTCTCTGCTCCTGGATGCCGGCACACCGCAGGCAGCCCTGATCTAGGCAATAGCATGGCCTGGCCACCCCCGTCTCCCCCCAGTGCCCGCACCCAGGGAGCTTCCAAGCCCAGCAGGCACAGTGAGTCCTTCTTCAGGCTATACGCACAGGCCCCAGGGCCCCTGCCTGGCGCTCCGCCCTCCGCCGTCTGTATTTGTCCCAGACCAGAAAGGACTTCGCAGAGCCAAGCTCCATCCTTCAACAATATTTATGAGGCTGTCAGCCGGTGATACAGAAATATTCACAAGTATAAAAGGGCCTGCCTCCTGATACCTATATTTTACTGTCAGCTCTGGATCCAGACAGTTTGGGCTGCACAGAAAAATGATTCTGACATGATTATTCAGCTAGGGAAATGACTTTTTGCACATTTATCCACACAGATGGAGGATCAAAGGTCCGCCAGTGAAAGGTATCTCTACAATGCTCAGATCCCCCTGCCCACTCTGCCCACCCTGCTCTGCATGCCACCTCCCTGGTGCCCAGGCAGCCGCTCTATGGTGCGACAGATAGGAAGACAGCAGAGGGAGCGGGGCTCCAGCCTGGACCAGCCCAGAGCCTTGGCCTCCTGCACCCCCAGGTTCCTGCTCCATGCACGGAGCTCAGCTAAGGAAAGACATGTCCACGCCAAAGAATGAGCCACGGGCTTCAGTGAGTCCCACCTGCGCTCCCAGGCACTTACAGTGCTGGATTCTTTGTGCCAAATGACGTCATAGAAGGAAGCACTTTGTGCAATACATTGTGGAGGTGGGGGCCCAGAGCCCAGCCCCAGCTGCCTCCCCTGCCCCTCCTCCCAGAACAGGCACCCCCAAGGTATGGCCCCAGGGCAGACAGAACCCCAAAGCCCAGGCCAAGCCATCAGCTTGAGAGCTGCAGAGCTAGTGGGTGGGGGGAGTTGCTGTCAGGTTTCGTAGACTGCACAGCCTGACAGGGCCCCCGGGAAAGATGAGGCAAGTCCCTTGTGGGGTGTCGCAGGGCTGCCACCATCCACCAGACCCACAGGACCATCTGCTCAGCTTTGACCCCGCCCCCGGCACTGCCCTTCCAGTGGCTCTGGACCTCACAGGGCCCTGGGACCCCTCAGAGGGTGGACGTTGGTCCGGCTCACAGGCCCAGCAAGTCCACCTATGCTTGTACCGTGGTCCCATGCATTGCTCTACGAGCTGAGCTAAGAATCCTAACAGCAGCCACACATGCCAACCTCACACTCCAAGTCAGCTTAGGTTCTGGCCGTCTGCCACCTGGGATGAGCAGGGACAAACAGCCAGGGAGGCAGCAGGCAGAGGCCATGCTGCTGCTACAGCGCCAGGCGGTCTCGGCTTCAGGCACTCCTGGCCCCTGGTGCCCACCTCTCTCGGGCCCTCCCCTAGGCTGGGTCTCAGCAATGGCGGATGAATCTCTGCCTGCCCCCCTCCCCCCCCCCCAAAAAAAAAAAAACTCTTGTGCAAAGAAGAAGGAGAAGTAAGCAATGCCCAGAGGCTGAGCAGCCCTTGCCTTGCCAGGAGGTCTGCTGAAGCCTCACCAGGCACCCCCAGCTATCATGGGCCCGGCCTTGTGGAGATGCCCACTGAGCACATCCCAGCCAGTGCCCCCACTGCCACCAGCTCCCCAGTTGCCTGTGGCTCCCAGCTCGTGTTTTCCCTCTTTTCTTTGGCTAGAAGGAAGCTCCAACCCGAAAGGCTGGGCCCTGGGGTGTGCACCTGGTGCTGTGGATCTCACCTCTGCCATCCTGTCCTCCCTCTGTCCCCATGTTGTATCTGTTTGCTGCCCCCATGGGGGCAGAAGCACCTCTTGGCCCGGGGCCTTGGGTATTCCACATGCAGGAGGGGAGCAGAATGCCATAGCTGAGCAGAGGCTGGAGGGGTATAAGAGCTGAGCGTCCCGACGGCACCATCCCAGCCTCCTTCAGGGACACACACACACACACACACAAGCACCAAGGGGCCTGGCATGGAGATCCTGATGGCCCCTCTGCTTGCTCCAGAGAAGCCTGAAACGTGGCCAGGAGAACAGAGACTGCACTTGCTTAGAGGCAGGACCAACCCAAATGAGGAAGGTCATGGGCAAACCCCTGCAGGGCGATGCCAGCACCCCCAGGGGTGGTGGGAAGCCCACTGGATGGGTCTCTGGAAGCAGTATCCACCCATCTGCAGGTGGGGTAGCCGAGAGCCCTCAGAGGAGGTGCCACTTGTCCACACCTCACCACTCATCATGGTCACTGGGCAGCACCTGTCTTCCCTCGACACAACCCCCGCAGGGACATCTTCCTTCCCAGGTCCCTGCCTGCCTGCCCTCTGTCTGGATCCAGCTCCCTGGACACGGCCAGCATTCACCAGCCCTGTAGGAAAGCAGATTCATCCCAACTGGCTCATGGAAACGGGGCAGTTTGTTGAGGTACACAGGTGGACCTAGGGAGAGGGAGGCACAGTGGGGGTCCCCAGCCACATAGCCCTCTCCCCTCCCATCTTCGGCTCCGGCAGTACCTGCCATTGGACGGGACCTGCCCAGAAGCAAGCCAAAAGGCGAGCACACCCAAGGGGGTGTGTGCAGAGGGTTCCCTCCCAAGCCCAGGGCAGAGCAGAGGAGGGGGCGGGCAAAGAACAGGAAGCGTCCCACCAAAGACCATGCCTTTCCTGACACCTGCAGTCCAATTCGCCCTATAATCAGCCCAGTTCACTCTTCATGGTCCCACGATGGGGGTCGTTAGCTCCTCCTCACAACAGATACGCTAAGACAGAGCAGCAGGGAAGCCCACCTAGGGGTTCAGTCCTAACCACCTGGGAGCAGGGACACCACACGGGGAGCGGGGAGCCCTCCCCACAGAGGAGCCAGTGTGGCACCAGAACACAGCGTGATGGCACTCGGGAGGGCACCAGGAGCAAGAGACGTGGAGGAGGTGACTGAGGAACCCCCAGGGCTGTGCTGGAGGGAAGAGGGAGAAGGTTCTGCAACAGGAAGTGGGCAGAGGCACAGAAGGCTCAGTGGCCGGAAATGAGGTCCCTGGTACAAAGGTCAGGGGCAGGAGAGGGCTCAGCCAGGCAGCCCTGGGGTCTCTCCCAGGACAAGGCCAACCCCTGGCCCATGCCCAGAGCTCAGCAGACTATTTGCTCAACTACTCATTAAAGTCTCATTTATTTTCACAAGAGAAAAAAAAAATCAAAAACTCACCAGGTACAGGCGCCAAATCAGGTGACTTCCAGGCAACACCCTTTTGCCACATGACTGCCATGCACAGAATCTGAGCCCGTGTTTGGCTGCAGGCACATATTTAAAGGTATTTGAAAAGGTCATAAAAATGGAATTAAAATGTAAGTTCATTTTGGAGCAAACAGGTTTTGAAATCCATGATAGTTCTTCATAAGAGGCATTTTCCTTGAATTTTTGAAGATCTCTCTTATGCATGGATTTTAATTCTTTGCATGCAAACTAACTTAGCTTTTTCCATCTCCCATGAACTTTTTGAAGTCCCCTGATATGTGTGTCCAGTCAACAAGTGCACACATGAATTCATGTGTCCATATAGTACTTTTTTTCTAGATTTATTTATTTATTTGAGACATAGAGAGAGAGAGAAAGAAAGATCTTCCTTGGGGCCAGCACTGTGGCACAGTAAGTTAAAACCCTGGCTTGAAGTGCCAGCATCCCATATGGGTGCCAGTTCAAATCCCAGTTGCTCCACTTCCAATCCAGCTCCCTGTTATGGCCTGGGAAAGCAGTAGAGGATCCGTAGGCCCCTGCACCAACGTGGGAGACTCAGAAGAAGCTCCTGGCTCCTGACTTCAGATTGGCTCAGCTCCAGCCGTTGCAGCCATTTGGGGGGTGAACTAGTAGATGGAAGACCTTTCTCTTTGTCCCTACCTCTCTCTTTGACTCTTTCAAATAAATAAAAATAAAATCTTTAAAAAAAAGAAAAAAAGGAAGGTCTTCTCTCCACTGGTCCACTCCCCAAATGGCCACAACAGCCAGAATTGACCCAATCTGAAGCCAGGAGCTTCTTTCCGGTCTCCTACATGGGTAGAGGGGCCCGAGCACTCGGGTCATCTTCTACTGCCTTCCCAGCCATAAGCAGAGAGCAGAACCAGAAGAGGAGCAGCCGAGACTCGAACTGGCACCCACATGGGATGCTGGCACCATGGGCGGAGACTTAGCCTACAACGCCACAGCACCAGCCCCCTTGCTGTACATTTCTATGAGCTGTCTCCTCTTGCTGCAGGACCTTGTGCCTTACTGCACTAACAGGGAGCATATGATGGCCTCACCTGCACACCGCTGTCTGAGGAATGGAAGGCAGAGGGGATGGTGGCCCCAGGGGAGCTCACCCCACCATCTCCCTGATGCACAGCTAGGTGTAGCCTTGAAGAGTAGAGTCACTGGTCCTGGGGTGACAGAGTGGCATTAAAACCACAGAAGACAGGGTCTGATTTCACTCCTCCATATGTAAACAGGCAATTTTCCCAGCACAAAAAGACCATACTTTCCCCAGGGTGTATTCTTGGCACCCCTGTCAACAATCACTTGGCTGGAGATGTGTGGATTTATGTCTGGATTTTCTATTCTGCTCCATTGGCCCATGTGTCTGGTTTTAGACCTGTAACCGGGCTGTCCTGATTCCTGTAGCTCTGTAGTATATTTGGAAATCAGAGAGTGTATTTCTTCCAGCTTTGTTATTTTTGCTCAGGATAGCTTTGTTTAGTGCAATATGCCAAGAGCTAAGACAAAAACAGAATGCTCTCACTCATATTTGGAAACTAAAATAAGCGGGTCTTGTAGAAGTAGAGTAGAATAGTGGTTAGCACAGGCTGGGGAGGTTGAGGGGGAGGAGGGCTGGAGACAGGTTGGTGCATGGGTATGAAGTTGGAGTTGCACAGGTATAGAAATGATTTCTAGTGTTCAGTTGCACAGCAGGGTGAGAATAGTAAACAGTAATTGCTAGGAAATAGGACTCTGAATGCTCTAACCACAAAAAATGACAAATGGGTGCTGGATATGCCAACTTCCCTGATTTGATCATTATACAGTATGCACATGTACTGAAAAATCACCTTGTATCCTTTAAATATGTAAATACAACTATTGTGTATCAATTAAACATAGAGTACAAAGGAAGGGAGGGAGGAAGGGAAGAAAGAGCCACAGAAGCCCCAGCCTACCTGGGACCCCCCCACAAGGTGGAGGAAGTGCAGCCAGCAGGACCTAAGCTGAGGCTACTCTGGGGGTGGGGGGCCAAGATCAAGCCCTGTGCAGCCGTCTCTCCCTGTGTGACCTGGGTAAGTGGCATCCTATCCCTGAGCCCCAGCCATGAGACAGCCAGGACTACCTGAGGGGGCACAGACTCCCGGCCCACAGCCAATCCCCACAACTTGACTATGTATGGAGGCAGCCCCAGGAGTGTGCTGTGGGACCTGTCCTGTGGCTAACTCCGCGACGTTTATGGAAATCTTGAAGGAACCTGGACAGGGCTGCCCAGAGGATGGGAATGGCTTTACATTTGTCATTCAGAAGTCACAACACCTTGAGTGAATAACACAGTCCTCCATGCCTCGGTTTCCTTAGCAATACAATGTGGTGCAAAACACCAGCCCTGGGACTTCCTGGACAAGAGCTAGCACCAGTTAATCCCTGACCAGAGGGAAAACTCAGCTTCCTTTCAGACCTTGGAATCAACAGGGGCTGGGTCACAGGTGTTCCCCAACTGCTGCACAAACACTTGGCCCCCACAGTCCAGACTACCTGTCTGTTCCAGCCCACTGAGCAGGTTGCTCTCACATTACCCTAAAGGTGGGAAGTCAGCCGGGCAGGGCTCCTTCCACTTGGATTTGGCACCATGAGCAATGTGCTGAGTCAAGCACAGTGACAGACAAGACAAGTCCTCACCAGCCAGGACCCATGCTCAGGCATTCAGTCAACAAACACACCCAGAGCATCTACAGTGGGCCAAGAGCAGGGCATGAAACAAAGTTTGTACCTCATGGAGAAGGAGACAGACAGCAAATGAGTAACAGACTTAGTGTGTAAGGCCCTGTTACGTTCCTAGGGGGAAATACAACAAGGACCCCAGGCACTGGGAGAGGGGCAGGTGTCAACAGTGAGCTCCCTGTGGACTCACCTCACTGCAGGGGGATATCCAGAGCCCTGCACTTTCCCAGTCTGCAGGTCCTACTGCCCACAGCACAGTCCTCTGTCACTGCACTGCAGATCAACAGCACGAGGCCGAGCAGGACATTCCCTGATTCTACACTCAAAGTGCCAAAAAACGGCTCTTTCCTATAGGAACACCCTCACGCAGTAGCACGTCGAAGCATTGTGATGTCCCGGTATCCCCCTTCCTATTTGTAAATCAGCATCCTAAACGGTGCAGCTTCAGCGAGCTGATGACAAATGCACTTGAAATGCATTCTCCTGCACACTCATAAAGTTGATTTAATATTTCAATTAATCTTGCCTCTTCCTCTTCCACAATTTATGTGGCTGCTTTTTAAGCAAGTCTTCTTTGGAGCCTAAATGAGCACAAGCGTAAACATCAGTTAATTTATCTGTTGCACTGTAGATGATTTCATATCCCTGAAGTGCCTCTCCATCCCTTTTATGGGATCCCCCAGCCAGCACACGAGGCCATAGTCTCTAATTGCATTGCCAATGAGGGCATCTATCGTGTGATGTCTTGCCCACGTTGAGAGGCCATAAATTCAGATGCCCAGGTAAGAGAAAAACAGGCATTCCGCCCACGGGAGAGAGCACTAAGCTGGGAAGCTGGGAAATGAGACCTGGAAGAGATCCCAGAGAATCTTCTGGAAGGAGTAGGAGGGGGGTCAGCCACCCTGCTGGAATAGAAGGGTCATGTCAATCACGCACACTGAACTAAGCTCAGCTCAAGGACTTCTTCGTGTTCTTCAGGGAAACATCTCAAATCCACTCCTGAACCACTTCCTGGGAAACGGGGGAACTTGCAGCAAGGTGGTTTCATGTAGGCTAGTGAGGGGCCCCGTATTCGGCTGTTACCCCTTGCTACAACAAAACACATGAGGCCAGGAAACATGCAAAGGGAAGAAGTTCAGGAGCTGGCACTGGGACGCAGTGAGTTAAGCTGACATCTGCAATGCATACAGCCCATGTTGGTGTGCCAGTCGGAGCCCCAGGCTCCTCCGCTTCCAACGTAGATTCCTACTAAACACCTGGGAAGGCAGTGAAGATGGCCCAAGTGCTTGTTCTCTCCTGTGAGACTGGGATGGAGCTCCTGCCTCCTGGCCTCAGTCAGGGCCACACCTGGCTATAGCAGTCATTTGAGGAGTAAACCAGAGAAGGAAGATTCATTCTCTCTCTCTTTCGCCCTTTCTGTAATTCTGCCTTTCAAATAAATGAATCTTTTAAAAAAGAAGCATATATTTAGCTCTCAGTTTTGAAGGCTGAAAATTCAAGACCAGGTGACCCCATTGGTTCAGGTGCTAATGAGGGCCCCACAGGTGGACAGCATCACAGCCAGAATGCACGCAAGAGGGAGGAAAACCTGGGGAGAAAGGAAGCCAGAAAGATGGGGAGGAGTCAGGCTCACTCTTCCCCAATGGCCCTCTCTCATGGGAACTAACTGGGGTCCCATGAGAACTACATTAATCCCTTCCAAGGGCAGTGTCCCCAGTGACCTGCCACTGGACCCCACGTCTTGAAGTTCCACCAGCTCTCACATGAGCCCTTGGGGCACACACTCAAACCATAGCGGTCTCCTGGCCTGTTTAGCTTGGTGGGGCAGTGAGAGGACAGTAGAGGCAAGACAGGGCCCTCAATCTGCCGGGCAGGCCTACTGCAAGATGCTTGATGAGAGAGCTGCAGATGTCCGCCCACCCCACCCCCAGACACTGCAGACTCACCGTCTGCCCACTGCCCACATCCTTCCCACACTGCACCCCACGCCCAGTGTCTCTGGCTGGGACAATTGCAGCAGCAAGCAGCCCCCTGGCTGGCCTCCCTGTGCCGGACCTGACAGCTTACTGCCCTTCTCTGGTCAACCTTGCCTCTTCCTCTACACCCTTCCCTGCCTCCTCATCACCTCAATAAAGTCCAGGCTTCTCCTGATGGCTCTCAGTGTAATTCTTGAGCTCAACCTGAGGTCTATGTCGCTGAGGGTCCCGAAGTCATGAGGACAGTCCAGGCTTCCAGGCACCTGCAGACCAAAGCTCAGGTCCAGAAATCTCTCCTCACTTTCTTTGACCCCCTTCTTGGTACCTGTGCTCCCCCTGGCCGCTCACACTGTCCCTAGAGCCTATGCCAGCAGAGGCTGTCTCACCCTGCACTGCAGTCTGGCTGCGTCCCCTGCTTCACTACCAGACTATGAGCTCCTTTAGGACAGAGACTGCCTCCTCCACCACCATACCCCGGCACCAACACAGTGACGGGCACACAGCAACACTGCACAAACACTTGTTGAACAAAGGACTGAACTGGGTGTTGGCTGAGTGGATGGATGGATGGATGGATGGACAGACAGACGGATGAACACATAACGTTGCAAACTATGAATGCCTAGAAGGATAAGCTCAGTTACTCAATCCCAGGAAAGTAAGTCTTTGAGTCTCAATCTCCAAAAACTAGAATATCATAATAGGTATTAAATTAGGAGAAATGAGCTCTTGCTGAAGCTCTCACACTGACTTGATGATTATTAGTCTTTGACTCAGCTTCCTCAGAGGAAATCCTGATTTCCAGGTCCTTTAAGATGATTCCTAAAATCACCCGAAAACCTTTCTAATAGAAAAATTAAGAAATGTTAGATTATAAATGTGCAGTTGAGCTCATAATACATGAAGAAAGACCTTGAGGTGTCAGAAACAAAGAACTAAAATGTGCACCCCAGGTGAGGTTGCGGCCGCCCAGTTAGTCAGGGGACAGGCTATTTGCCCCAGTTAATTGGAGGATGCTATGTGTCAACATTCACACAAGGCCTGGTAATAAAGACTGCAGGGTAGGAAGATGACATAATATTTTGCCAGCAAATACAGCTTGGAAAGGTACTCAAACAGAACATCCTGAAATGAAAAGTGATTAAATTAAAACCAGAAAATGAATTCGCTAGCAAATTATATGGATTTAAAGATAGAAACGGTGTATAGGACCAAAGACCTAAAGAACTTCATGAGAATGGAGATGGAGAGATGACAGAGAGGCTAAGAAACGTGGGGTAAGGGTGTCAGCAACATTGCTGAGGGGGAGTCTCAGCTCTAACACCAATTTAACAACGACACAGGGAGAAATAGCTGTGTGGGTAGTCCAGAATCCAGGTAAGAAGTCCTCTGTTCAACAGAGAAACACAGAACCACGACTAGTCACACCGAAATGAGGGAAAAGAGCAATTTCACTTCAGCGGCATCATCCCATGCCCCAGGGTGGTGCAGCTCAGCGCCAGGAGATGCCATCTCAGCCCAGGCTTCCTCCGTGAGTTGGAAAGAGAGTGAGCAAGACGTATTTCTTTTTTTTAAGATTTTTATTTATTCATTTGAGAGGGAGAGTTATAGACAGTGAGAGGGAGAAACAGAGAGAAAGGTCTTCCATCCGTTGGTTCACTCCCCAAATGGCCACAATGGCTGGAGCTGTGCCAATCCAAAGCCAGGAGCCAGGTGCTTCTTCCCGGTCTCCCATGTGGGTGCAGAGGCTCAAACCATCTTCTACTGCTTTCCCAGGCCACAGCAAAGAGCTAGATTGGAAGAGGAGCAGCCGGGGCTCGAACCAGCACCCATGTGGGATGGCAGCGCCGCAGGCGAAGGATTAACCTACTGTGCCACAGAGCCAGCCCCAAGCAAGCATATTTCTGATGATCCCAGTATTTCAGGGTGTTGCCCAGTGGATTTCTTTTTATCCCACCTCATCCGCAGCGCTGAGGGAACCAGCATAACATAAACACATGGGACAACTGAAAACAAAGAAAAGGGGTGACAAAGACTTTTTAGAGAAAATCCGAAAAGCAAAGGGAACATCAGCAAAATAAACAAACGAGATTATATCAAACCAAGCAAAGAAAACAATCAACAGAGTGAAGAAACAACCTAAAGGATAGAAAGAAGCTGTGAATCAGACTGTTTGAAGATATTCAGTCAGAGAAGAAAAATAAATAAAAGGAAATGACAGAAGCTTGTGAAACTGATGGAAACCAAAAGGGCAAAAAAAATTTTTTTTCAAGATGTATTTAGTTATTTGAAAGAGTCACGGAGAGGAAGAGACAAAAGAAAGATCTTCCATCTGCTGGTTCACTCCCCAAATGGCTGCAATGGCCAGAGCTGGGTCAGTCCAAAGTCAGGAGCCAGGAGCTTCTTCTGGGTCTCTCATGCAGGTACAGGGGCCCAAACACTTGGGCCATCTTCCACTGCTTTCCTACACACATTAGCAGGGAGCTGGATTGGAAGTGGAGCAGCCGGGACTTGAATCAGTGCTCATATGGGATTCTGGCACTGCAGGCAGCAGCTTTACCTGCTATGCCCCAATGCAAGCCTCAAGGGCAAATATTTGAGTCACTGATGTTCAGGAGGGAGCAGAGAAAGATAAATAGATGGGGAGCTTATTTAAACAAATAACAGCATCTAAAACTTTCTAAACGTGGAGGAAAATATAAATATCCAGGTACAGAAATAGCGAATGTCTCCAATGAGATAATGACATGTCTCCAATGTCTTCAGTGAGACTACACCATGGCACTTCTTAATCAAACTGTTAAAGATCAAACACAGAGGATCCTGAATGCAGCAAATCATAATAAGCGGATTTCAACACACCTAGCAGCAAACTCTGCAGAAACCAGGCAGGTCAGGACAGAGTGAAATGCTACATTCAAATGTTGGGAGAAAAAAATCTGCCAACCAAGAAAGAACACTGCACACAGCAGAGGTGTCCTTCAGAAATGCAGAGAGAATGAGAGAGGCTTTCCTGGGCAAAGAAAAGCCGGGGGAATCCATCACCAGCAGGTCCGCATCAGAAGAAATACCAAAGATAGTTCTTCAAGCTGAAGGAAGAAGATGCCAATGAGTTACACGGAAATATTCAGAAGTGTGATTCTCACTGGTGAAAGCAGGTCCACAGCCCAATCAGTATAACTTAGGACTGTGATGGTGGTATGCAAATCATGTACATCTTTAGTAGAAGGTTAAAATTCAAAACTAGCAGAAGTTTTAGTAACTATTATAATCTGTTAAGGCATATGCAATAAAAAAAAGATGTGAATTATTACATCAAAAATTCAAAACAGTGGGCAGAGGTAGAATTAAAGGGAAAAGTGGTTTGTTTAACTTTTTTTGATGATCAAAGTTAAGCTGTTATCTACTGAAAGTAACCTATAGCAGCTATAAAATGTTTTTTGTAAGCCTGGTAACCACAGAACAAAAACTTATAATAGATATGTTAAAAATAAAAACATCAAGAAATAAAACCATACTACTAGAAAAAAAATCACTTAACCACAAAGGAAGACAGTAAGCAAAGAAGATCTACAAAACTGCAAAACAATGAAATAACAGTAATAAGTCGTTACCTATCAATAATAATCTTGAGAATAAATGGGTCAGATTCTTCAACTAAAGGACACAGTGGATGAATAGATTTAAAAATAAGAAGCAAAACTTAACTGTATGTTGCCTACATCACATTCATTTCATTTATACTCACATTTATTAAAAATGAAAGAATGGAAGGAGATAGTTCACACAAACAGAAAACAAAGAATTAGCTATACTTCTATCAGATAAAATATACTTTAAGCAAAAACTATAAAAATGGACTAAGATCATTATGTAATAATAAAGGGGCCAATGCACTAACAGGACATAACTATTGTGACTATAAATGCACTCGACATCAGACTACATAAGTATCAATAGATCTAAAGGGAGCTTCCGCCCATGGTCACTGCCTTGGAGGTCAGGGAGTGAGGGAGGGAAAGGCACAGTCAGAAGATCACCTGATGCTGGAGTGGGAGGTGTATCTTGATGACTTTGAGGTGCCGGTTCCACTGCAGGGACAATTATGCAAAGCAAGGACTACAGGAAAGACTTACCAGGGGAGAAATGAAAAATAAGGTTTTATGTAAAAGTGTCCACCTTGATCTTGAAAGAAAATAAACCAACAGCAACCACAGCAACTGAGAAATCTTAAGTATAGAAAACCAAAACACAACTCCTTGAAGGGAGTGTGAAGAGTTGGGATCAACCACGAGAAAGATTTCTATCAAGTACATAAATTATGTTTTAGTCATCTTTTTCCTGTACCTGCATGAAAACCTACCAATTTATTCTGGTTCCACATCTACTACCAGGGTGGCATTCTTATGTATAACACACAGTTGTGATTTGTCATACCTAAAATATTAATAAATGTGCTGGTGGTATGACAATGAATTACTAGAAGGATAGACCTAAGAAGGCTGGTGCTGAGGCACAACAGGTTAAAGCCTCGGTCTGCATGCTGGCATTCCATATGGACTCTGGTTTAATCCCAGCTGCTCCACTTTCAATCCAGCTCTCTGCTTTGGTCTGGGAAAGCAGTAGAGGATGTCCCAAGTCCTTGGGCCCCTGCACATGTGGGAGACCCAGAAGAAGCTCCTGGCTCCTGGCTTCGGATCTGCACAGCTCTGGCTGTTGCAACCATCTGGGGAATTAACCAGCGGATAGAAGACCTCTCTCTCTCCCTTGCCTATCTATAACTCTGCCTTTCAAATAAATAAATAAATATTTAAAAAAATAGACCTAAAGGGAAACAGAAATTGCTAATAGAGGGAACTTCAACACTCCCCTTCAAACAATGAACAGATCATCCAGACAGTCAACACAGACACATGAGGTTAAAATTCCACTGTAGACCAAATGAACCTAACAGACACTTTAGAACATTCTGTGTAGCACCTGCAAAATGTAGCTTCTTTTTAACTGCACCTGGTACATCCTCCAGAATAGAGTGCATGTTACACCACAAAATAAGCCTTTAAAAACATAGGGAAACTGAAATCATCCCAAGTTTCCTTCCTGACCACATGGTGTAAACTAGGAATCAATAACTAGAGGAATTTTGGGAAATACATGGGACATATTGGGACAAATAAAGACTGAAACACAACATACCAAAACTTACAGTAGATAACAAAAGTAGTTCTAAGAAGTTAGTCTATAGTAATAAACACCTGCATCAAAAAGCTAAACAAAGTCTCAATTAAATAACCTAACATTGCACCTCGTGGAACTCGAATAAACTCAACTCTAAGTAGAAGGAAAGGAAAAAGACCAGAGCAGAAATAAATGAAATAGAGACTAGAAAAACAATACAAAGATCATCATCAGAAGTAACTGATCCTTCGAAAAAATAAAATTGACAAATCTTTAGACTAGGAAAAAAGATTCAAGCAAATAAAATCAGAGACACAAAAGGATATATTACAGCAGATATTTCTCTTTTTTTAGATTCTTTTATTTATTTGAAAGGCAGAGCTACAGAGAGGCAGAGAGAGAGAGAGAGAGAGAGGACTTCCATCCACTGGTTCACTCCCCAAATAACTACAGTGGCTGGAGCTGGGCCAATCCGAAGCCAGGAGCTTCTACAAGGTCTTCCATGTGAGTGCAGAGTACAGGGGCCCGAGCACTTGGGCCATCTTCCACTGCTTTCCCAGGAGCATAAACAGGGCGCTGAACTGGAAGTGGAACAGTCAGGACTCAAACCAACAACCATATGGGATGACAGCACTGTAGGTGGCAGTTTAACCCACTACGTCACAGCGCCAGCCCCAGTAGGTATCTCATAAATATAAAGGAGCTTGAGGCTATTATGAGCAAATATAAGACAATAAGTTGGATAGCCTAGAATAAAATGATAAACCCCTACCAGATGGAGAAGAAATGGACAAACAACCTACCGAAACAGAAAAGTGAAGATTAGAAAATCCAAACAAACCAATAATGAGGAAACAGAAGCATTAATAAATATCTCCCATCAAAGAAAAGCCCAGAATCTGATGGTTTTACAACTAAATTCTATCAAATGCAGATAGAACTAATAGCAAGCTATTCCAAAAAAAACTAAAAATGAGGGAATACTTCCAGTCTCATCTTATGAGGCCAGCATTATCCCGATACTTAAACCAAGCAAGGACATATCAAAGTAGAAGACTACAAGGTAATACCCACAATTAACATAGATGAAAAATCCTCAATGAAATACTAGCTACCCAAATTCAAGAGCACTTTTAAAAGATGATTCACCAGGGACTGTGTTGTGGCTGAACTGGTTAAGCCACCACCTACAACCTCGGCATCCCACATGGGCACCAGTTTGAGTCCTGGCTGCTCTACTTCTGATCCAGCTCCTTGATAATGCACCTGAGAACACAGTGGGAGATGGCTCAAGCCTCTGGGCCTCTCCATCCATGTGGGAGCCGTGGATGAAGCCCCTGGCTTGTGCCTGGCCCAGCCCTGGCCATTGCAGCCATTTGCAGAGTGAACTAGCAAATGGAAAATCTCTCTGTCTCTCCTTTCTCTATAATTCTGCCTTTCAAATCAATACAATAAAAAAAATCAATCACTGTGGTCAAATGAGTTTCATCCAGGAATGCAAGGATGTTTAGCCCATTAACAAAATGAGGAACAAAAACCATTTCAATAGATGCCACACATTTGACAAAATTGTGTCAAAAGACTGAACAAAGACTGTACAAAATGTACAGAAGGAACATATGTCAACACAATAAAGGTCATCTAGGACAAATCTACAGTTAACATCCTACTTAAGGGGGAGATGACAGCTTTGCCCGTAAGATTTGGAACAAGAATGCCTCCTTCAGCCACTTTTATTCAACATAGTACTAGAAGTCCTGACCAGAGCAAATTAGATGATAAAAAGAAATAAAGGGGATTCAAACTGGAAAGAAAAAAGTCAAAATGTCCCTGTTCTCAAAACACATAACCTCATATATAGAAAACCCTAGGCCAGCACTGTGGCTCAATAGGCTAATCCTCCACCTGCAGCACTGGCACACCGGGTTCTAGTCCCAGTCGGGGCACCGGACTCTGTCCCAGTTGCCCCTCTTCCTGTCCAGCTCTCTGCTGTGGCCCGGGAGTGCAGTGGAGGATGGCCCAAGTGCTTGGGCCCTGCACCCGCATGGGAGACCAGGAGAAGCACCTGGCTCCTGCCTTCGGATCAGCGCAGTGCGCCTGCCGCAGCACGCCAGCTGCAGCAGCCATTGGAGGGTGAACCAACGGCAAAGGAAGACCTTTCTCTCTCTCTCTCTCTCTCTCTCTCTCTCTCACTGTCCACTCTGCCTGTTAAAAAAAAAAAGAAAAACCCTAAAGATATCACCAAAATTTTTTATTTAATAAATGAATTCAGTAAAGTTGCAAAATACAATATTCACATACAAAAATCAGTAGCATTTCTATACATTAATGGTGAACTTCATAAAAAAGAAATCAAGAAAGCATTTCATTTACAATAGCTAGGAAAAAATCAGTAATACACTTAACCAAAGAGGTAAAGGACATTTATACTAAAATTATACAATACTGATGAAAGAGATTGAATAAAACACAAAAAAATGGAAAGATATTCTATGTTCATGTATTGGAAGAATAAATATTGTTAAAATGTCCATATTGTCCCAGGTGATTTACAAACACTGCAATTCTTATCAAAATACCAAAGATATGCTTCACAGAAATAGAAAAAAATACTATAATTAGGGAGGTGCACTTGGCTTAGCAGTTAAGATGCCACTTGGGATACCCACGTCCCATGTCAGACTTCCTGGACTTGCCTTCTGGCTCCACTGCCAATTCCAGATTCTTGATAATATGCACCCTGGGAGGAAGTGGCTGATGGCTCAAGTACCTGGGTCTCTGCCACTCCTGTGGGAGACTTGGAAGGAGTTCCTAGCTCCTGGATTTGACCTGGTCCAGCCCTGGCTGTTATAGGTATATGGGGAGTAGGCCAACAGCTGAGACCTCACTCCCTCTCACCTTCCTTTTCTCTCTGTATCTCTGCCTTTCAAATCAATTAAAATAAAAGAATAAAAATTGGTTTTAATCATAAAATTAGGCTGGAAGCACAAACGACCCAGAGCAGCCAGAGCAATCTAAGTAAAATGAACAAAACTGGAAGCAACATACTACCTGACTTAAAGTATACTACAAAGTTAAAGTAACCAAATCAGCATTGTACTGGGGTGGTACATTTACAGATGGCTGTAAATGTAAGTATGTATTTCTGGGCTCTCTGTTCTGTCCCATTGAAATATATACATACATTTACAGCCATCTAATTTTTGACAAAGATGCCAAGAACACACCATGTGGTAAGGACAGTCTTTGAGTAAATGATATCGGGAAAATGGGGTATCCACACGCAGAATGAAATTAGACCCTAATCTCTCATCATATACAAAATATCAACCCCGAGTGGATTAAAGACTTAAATGTAAAACCTGAAACTATGAAACTGCTCAGAGAAAACATAGGAGAAAAGCTCTATGACACTGGTATGTCTTCAAAAACAAAGTCAACAAACCCTAAAACACAGAAATGTGATCACATCAAACTAAAAAGCACCTGTTCTTCAAGGGAAGCAAACAAGAGTGGAGAGACCACCTACTGAATGGGAGAAAACATTCACAAACTACACATCTGATATGGGATCGATTTCTTAAATGTATGAGGAACTCAACTCAATAGAAGGAAAACACATAGCCCTATGTAAAACCGAGCAAATGGGGTCGGCATTGTGGCATTAGCGGAAAAGCCACCAGCTGTGACCCAAACATACCATACAGGCCCCGGTTTGTGTCCCAGCTGCTCCACTGCAGATCCAGCTGCCTGTTAGTGTTTGGGACCCTGCCACCTACGTGGGAGACCTGGAAGAAGCTCCTGGCTCCTTCCTGGCCTCGGCTTGACTCAGCCCTTCTGTTGCAGCCAGTTCAGGAGTGAAGCGATATCTCTCTCTCTCCCTCTCTCTCTCCCCCTCCCTCTCTCTCCCCCTCCTCTCTCTCTCTTTCTCTCTTTCTCTTTCTCTCTCTCTCTCTCTCTCTGTAACTCAGCCTTTCAAATAATAATAATAATAAAAGAATGAACACCAGACTTTCTCAAAGCCTTCCCCCTCAAAAATGAAGAGGGAAAACTTCTTAACTTATTATTTTATGAGACCAACATTGTTATCAAATTCAGGCAGAGACTCTACATGAAATGAAACCTATTCACCAATACCCTCATGAATATTGATGCAAAATTTTTCAGTAAAATGCTAGCAAACAATTCTGTGGCATATTACAGGGATTATACACCATGGCCAAGCGGAATTTATCCCCAAGATGGAAAGGTGGTCCAACACGTGAGAATATACCAATGTAATACCGCACAGTAACGAATGAAAACAAAAATACATGATCAGGATGCAGAAAAAACCATTTGAAAAAATCCAAATACCTTTTACAATAAAAAATAAAAAATAAATTAATGACAGAAGGGAATTTCCTAGACATATAAAAAAATGTACATTTAACCTGCAACATACTTAATGGTGAAAAGCTGAAAATTCTACTCCTAAAATCAGGATGAAGAGAAAGAAGCTCTCATTCACTACTTCCGCTCAACATAATTCTGGAATTTCTAGTTAGAGCAATTAGAAAAGAAAGGGAAATAAAAGGGCACCCAAGCTAGAGACAAAGACATAAAAGTAGCTCTGTGCATGGATGATATCATCTTACCTGTAAAAGCCCTAGAATCACACACACACACACACACACACACACACACATACATTACCAGTTAAAGCTAAACAACTGAAACCAGCAAGATTTCAGGATACAAAATCAACATCCATAAATCCATTGTATCATAATATACCATTAAAGAACAATCTGGAAAAGAAGTATGAATGCATTTACAGTAGCACATTTACAGTAGCAATAGTAGGAATCAATTTAATCAAGGAGGCAGAACTCTTGTACACTAAAAAGTACAAAACACCTTCCAATCCAATTACCTGTTAATGCGTCTGGGAAAGTAGCAGAAGATGGCCCAAGTGCTTGGGCCTCTGCCACACTCCATGGACAACCTAGACAGAGTTCTTGGCTCCTGGCTTCAGCCATTGTAGCCATTTGGAGTGAGCCAGCAGATGGAAGAAGTCTCCCCATTCTCCTTCTCTCTGTAACTCTGCCTTTCAAATAAAGTTTGAAAAAAACTTTCACAAAACTATAGAAATCAAAAATATACTATTTATGTGATAGGAATATAGACCAACAGATTAGAATAGAAAGCCCAATAACAAACCATCACATTGAATTTCTTTTTTTTTAACTTTTATTTATGAACATAATTTCCAAGGTACATCTTATGGATTACAATGGCTTTCCCCCCTCCCATAAGTTCCCTCCCACCCCCTGCTCTCTCTCCCCTTCCATTCACATCAAGATTCATTTTCAATTCTCTTTATATACAGAAGATCAGTTTAGTATATATTAAGTAAAGATTTCAATAGTTTGCACCCACACAGAAACACAAAGTGAAAAAGACTATTTGAGTACTAGTTATAGCATTAAGTCACAATGTACATCATATTAAGGACAGAGATCCTACATGAGGAGTAAGTGCACAGTCAATCCTGTTGTTGACTTAACAAATTGACACTCTTGTTTATGGCGTCAGGAATCACCCTAGGCTCTTGTCATGAGTTGCCAAGGCTATGGAAGCCTTTAGAGTTCGCTGACTCTGGTCATATTTGGACAAGATCATAGTCAAAGTGGAAGTTCTCTCCTCCCTTCAGAGAAAGGTACCTCCTACTTTGATGACCTGTTCTTTCCACTGGGATCTCACTCGCAGAGATCTTTCATTTAGGTATTGTTTTGCTTTTGTTTTGTTTTGTTTTTGCCAGAGTGTCTTGGCTTTCCATGCCTGAAATATTCTCATGGGTTTTTCAGCCAGATCCGAATGCCTTAAGGGCGGATTCTGAGGCCAGAGTGCTGTTTAGAACATCCGCTATTCTATGAGTCTGCTGTGTATCCCACTTCCCAATGATGGATCGCTCTCTCCCTTTTTGATTCTATCAGTAGGTATTTTCAGACATTAGTCTTGTTTATGTGACCCCTTTGACTCTTAGTCCTATCATTATGATCAATTGTGAACAGAAATTGATCGCTTGGACTAGTGAGATGGCATTGGTACATGCCACCCTGATGGGATTGAATTGGAATCCCCTGGTATGTTTCTAACTCTAGCATTTGGATCAAGTGCGATTGAGCATATCCCAAACTGTACATCTCTTCCCTCTCTTATTTTCACTCATATATAACAGGGATCACTTTTCAGTTAAGTTTCAACATCTATGAATAACTGTGTATTAATTACAGAATTCAACCAATAGTATTAAGTAGAACAAACAGAAAAAAATACTAAAATGGATAAAGTATTAAGTTGTTCATCAACAGTCAGGACAAGGGCTGATCAAGTCACTGTTTCTCATAGTGTCCAATTCACTTCACAGGTTTTCTTTTTGGTGCTTGGTTAGTTGTCACCGATCAGGGAGAACATATGATATTTGTCCCTTTGGGACTGGCTTATTTCACTCAGTATGATGTTTTACAGATTCCTCCATTTCGTTGCAAATTACCAGATTTCATTGTTTTTGACTGCTGTATAGTATTCTATAGAGCACATATCCCATAATTTCTTTATCCAGTCTACTGTTGATGGGCATTTAGGTTGATTCCAGGTCTTAGCTATTGTGAATTGAGCTGCTATAATCATTAGGGTGCAGACCACTTTTTTGTTTGCCAATTTAATTTCCTTTGGGTACATTCCAAGGAGTGGGATGGCTGGGTTGTATGGTAGGGTTATATTCAGGTTTCTGAGGACTCTCCAGACTGACTTCTATAGTGGCTTAACCAGTTTGCATTCCTACCAACAGTGGGTTAGTGTCTCTTTTTCCCCACATCCTCACCAGCATCTGTTGTTGGTAGATTTCTGAATGTGAGCCATTCTAACTGGGGTGAGGTGAAACCTCATTGTGCTTTTGATTTGCATTTTCATGATGGCTAGTGATCTTGAACATTTTTTCATGTGCCTTTTGGCCATTTGGATTTCCTCTTTTGAAAAATGTCTATTGAGGTCCTTGGCCCATCTCTCAGAGTGTACAGTGAGAGACAGAGAGACAGAGAAAGATCTTCCTTTGCCGTTGGTTCACCCTCCAATGGCCACTGCAGCTGGCGTGCTGCAGCCGGCGCACCGTGCTGATCCGAAGCCAGGAGCCAGGTGCTTCTCTGGTCTCCCATGCAGGTGCAGGGCCCAAGCACTTGGGCCATCCTCCACTGCACTCCCGGCTATAGCAGAGAGCTGGCCTGGAAGAGGGGCAACCAGGACAGAATCCGGCACCCCAACTGGGACTAGAACCCGGGGTGCTGGTGCCGCAGGCGGAGGATTAGCCCATTGAGCCACGGCGCCGGCAACACTGAATTTCAAATGAAAAAAAAATCGTTTTTATTTGAAAGGCAAGAAGACAGAAACAGAGAGAGAGAGAGAGAGAGAGTTCCCATTTGCTAGTTCACTCCCCAAATGCTCACAACAGCCAGGGATGGGCCAAAGCAAAGACAGGAGCCAGGAGCTCAATCCTGGTCTCCCCTGTGGGTGGCAGAAATCCAGCTATGTGAGTCATCATCTCCTACTGCTTCCTAGAATGTGTATTAGCAGGAAGCTGGAATCAGGAGTGGAGCCAGGACTCGAACTCTGGCATTTAGATATGGAACTCAGGCTTCTTAACCAGTACATTAACGGCTAAACCAAATGTTTAGCCTCAACAAAGTTCTGCATAGTGTCAAGACCATTGCATGGGAAGCAGAGAGCCTTTTCACCAGCTGGTGCTAGGAAAAGTAGATATCTACATGAAAGGAATCAGATTGGACCATCATCTTATGCTACATCAAAAAAAATTAATTCAAAATGAGTCAAAGACCAAAATCTATAAAATTATTAGAAGAAAATAAAAAAAAACTCTTTATGATTTAGATTTGGCAATAACTGCTTAAATATGACAACAAAACAAAGAAGCAGATAAACTGGACTTCATCAACAGTAAAAATTTTGGTGCATCAACAGATACAATCAAAAGAATGAAAAGAATCCGCAGACTGAGAGAAAATATTTATGAATCCTGTATCTAATATATTGATATGGAGAATATACAAAGAATTCCTACAACTGAACAACAACAACAAAAACAACCGAAGTCAAATGAACAAAGTTGAAAACTATACATGTGAAATACAAAAAAGAAATTATTCCAAAAGTAAAAGAAGAAAAAAGGAGGTTTGAGGGAGAGATAAAAGGAAGCAATTCTGGCTACCTTCTTAGAATTGTATCTATGAAATACATGAAATCCATTATCTTTATGCTATAAAATCTTTTTCTATTTATTTATTTTTAATTTTGATTTAAGTTATACAAGTTTCACGTTTTTCATATATACAGATTTAGGAACATACTGACGCTTCCCCTCCTACCACCCTCCATCCCTTCCTTCTCCTCCCTCTCCCATTCCCACTCTAAATTTTTATAAAGATCTATTTTCAGTTTCCTTAATGATCATATATTTAACCCTACACTTAGTGAGAGAGTTCAACAAGCACTATCAAGGAAAAAACTAAAACTCAATGGAAGAAACAAGGACCATAAATATCATCGAATCTCAAAATGTCTATTTCACTCCAATACAGTACATGTCAGGTACTCTATTAGCTACCTCAGATCAGGGAAAACACATGATATCTGTCTTTTGGGGACTGGCTTATTTCACGACGTATAATGGTTTCCAGTGCATCCATCTGGATGCAAAAGACAGGATTTCTTTTTTTTTTTTTCACAGCTGAGTAGTACTCCAGAGTGTATATATGCCATCATTTCTTTATCCAGTCAACAGTTAATGGACATCTGGGTTGATTTCATATCTGAGCTATTGTGAATTGTGCTGCAATGAACATGGGGCTACAGATAACTCTTTTTTTAAAAAAATATTTATTTATTTGAAATTTAGAGTTACACAGAGAGAGAAGGAGAGGCAGAGAGAGAGAGAGAAACAGAGAGAGAAAGAGAGAGAGGTCTTCCATCCACTGGTTTACTCCCCAATTGGCCGCAATGGCCAGAGCTGAGCCAATCTGAAGCCAGGTTTCTTCCAGGTCTCCCATGTAGGTGCAGGGGCCCAAGCACTTGGGCCATCTTCTAGTGCTTTCCCAGGCCACAGCAGAGAGCTGGATCAGAAGTGGAGCAGCTGGGACTCGAACTGACTCCCATATGGGATGCTGGCACTGCAGGCGGCAGCTTTACCCTCTAGGCCACAGTGCTGACCCCCAGATGACTCTTTCATATGCTGATTTCATTTCCTTTGTGTAAATTCCCAGGAGGAGGATGACTGGGGCATAAGGTCTACATTCAAATTTCTGAGGTCTTCCACAGTGGCTGCACCAGTTTACATTCCCACCAACAGTGGATTAGGGCTGGTTCAAGTTCCAGCTATTCTACTTCAAATCCAACTTCCTGCTAATGTGCCTGGGAAAGCAGCAGGGGATTGCCCAAGTCCTTGGGCCACTGGACCCACAGGGAGACCCTGAGGAAGCTTCTGGATCCTGGCTTTGGCCTGGCCCAACCCTGGCCATTGCAGCCATTGGGTAGAGAGAGAGAGAGAGAGAGAGAGAGAGAGATCCTCCATCCTCTGGTTCACTCCCCAATGGCTGCCTCTGCCTCTCTGTAAATCTGCCTTTCAAATAATTAAATACACCTTTAAAAATAATTAAAATTTTAAAAAGTGTAACAAAATTAACCCTCATAAATTGTTGGTGGACATTTAAAATGGTGTAACCAATATGGAAAAAAAAAAGTTTGGCAATTCCTCAGTTAAGCATAGAATTGCCCTATGATACAGAAATGCCACTCCTAGATTTATACTCAAAGAATTGGAAGGAGGATTCAAGAAGATACATGTGCACCAATGTTCATAGAAGCTTAACTCACAATAGCCAGAAGGTGGAACAATACAAGAGTTCGACAGAGGAATGCATAAATACAATGTGGTCTAAATTTACAATGGAATATTAGTCATGAAAAGGAATGCATTTCTGATACAAGCTGTAGCTAGGATGAATCTTAAAAAAAAAATTGATGCTAAATGAAATAAGCCAAATACAAAAGGAAAAACATGTGTGCTTCTGTTTAACATGTCTAGAACAGGAAGAATGTGGAGGCTACCAAGAGACGGGACTCTGAGGTTAGTGCTGAGGGGGTATAGAGTTTCTGTTTGAGATCTAGAAATGGATGATGGCGATGGCGGCATAGCCTTGTAGGTACTTATCGCCACTGAGTTCTAAACTTAAAAATGGTTCAAGTGGCACATTTCAAGATCTGTATTTTTACATTCAATAAAATCTCATGCTTGATTTTAGTCAAAAAACAACAAAAGTGATCAAAGCTGACAGGAGACACAGACAAGCCCACAGCCGTAGCTGGGAACTGACAAGTTCCACTCTCAGCACTGGTAAAACCACTAGGCAGGACGTCAGCAAAGCCCTGAAAATCTGACCCATGGGAGCACGTGACTGGAGAGCTCACCCCGCAGAAACAGACCACGCATCTTCTAAGCATCTGTACGGCACCCACCAAGGCACACAAGATCCGTGCTACCAAACGAGCCTCAGCAGTTACACGTAGGGAAACCTGGCAGAGGCTTATCCCACAATGGTATCAACCTGTAAATCCCCAACAGAAAGAAAACAGAAACAACACACTTCTACATAATCCATGGGTGAAAGAGGAAATTTTAAAAAAATCCACAGAACTAAGCTGAAGATAAAGATAGATCAGCAGGTTAGGCCTCCGCCTGCAGTGCCAGCATCCCATATGGGTGTCAGTTCGAGACCTGGCTACCCCACTTCCAATCCAGCTCCTTGCTAATGTGCCTGGGAAAGCAGTGGAAGATGGCCCAAGTACCTGGGCCCCTGCACCCACATGGGAGACCTGGAAGAAGCTCTTGGCTTCTGGCTTCAGATCAGCCCATCTTCAGCTGTTGTGGCCATTGGGGAATGAACCAGCAGATGGAAAATTGATCTCTCTCTCATTCTCCTTCTCTCTTTATATTTCTACCTTTCAAATAAATAAACAAATCTTAAAAAAAAAAAATAGCAGCTCTCTGCCCTCCACAGAGCTCTCTATCCCGACCGAGTGCACAGACTGGGGTGCAAGGCCAAGCAAGGTTATATCATACATTTGATTCGTGTGCACTATCATGGCTGCCATGCCAGTTCCTAAGGGCACAGCCTGTTGATCGTGGCGTGTATCAGCTCACGTGTGTATGAAGCCTTCAATCTGCTGTGTAACAAGCTGGGTGCCTCTGTGAGGCTCTGAAAGTCTTGAGTTCTTACTGGGTTGGTGAAGACTCTACCCACAAATTCTCTGAGGGTCTCCCTAGGGATTGATTCCACAAAGCCATCTGAAGGCTTCTGACATGCAGTGGATTCCAGGCCAGTCCACAAGCACAGGGAGATGCCTGGGCTGACATCTGCCAGCCGCTGGATCTGTGTGGCCTTGGACATGGCCACAAGTTCCCCCACAAGCCACTGGAGGTTCTGGCTGACCGGTGTGGAGAAGCCACAGTATACTCCAGCTGGACAGTTACTGCTCATTCAAGTCATGCTTATAAAATTCTACCTAATAAATAATTTAGGACAGTCAAAAAAGAAACCATATCAAAATATGCGGGAGGCCGCCAAAGCAGGGCTGAGAAAAGACTTTATAATCGTGAATTAGAAAAGAGGACAGGTGCCAGTGCAACAATCAAGTCCCTACCCAAGAAAGGAAGAAAAGGAAAGCGAAATAGTGCCAAGGCAAACGCAGGAGGGAAATCACGAAGATAGGAGCCGAAATCAATAAAACTGAGGTCCACTTCTGATCCAGCTCCCTGCTGATGGCCTGGGGAAGGCAGTGGAAGATGGCCCCAGTGCTTGGGCCCCTGCACCCACATGGGAAACCCAGCAGAAGCTCCTGGCTCCTGGCTTCAGCTTGGCCCAGCACTGGCCATTGCAGCCATTTGTGGAGTACACCAGCAGATGGAAGATGTCTGTATGTCTGTCTGTCTCTCTCTCTCTCCCTCCCCCTCCTCTCTCTGTATCTCTGCCTTTCAAATAAATAAATAAATCTTTGGGGAAAAAAAAAGAAAGAAAAACTCATACTTTTAAAAAACATTAAAGCAGTGAAACAAAAACCTGGTTCTTCCACAAGAAGCAATGAAGTAAACAAATCTCTATAAAAACTGACAAAAATGAAGAGAAAAGACACAGAGTACCCTTGTCAGGAATGATGCAGAGCTGGGCCCACAGCTCTGGCTACCCCTTGTGCAGATGAGAAGGGAGTATCAGGAACAGTTTTACACTCACCACTTAGAAGAAACAGGTCCTGGGGCCGGCGCTGTGGTGCAGGAGGTTAAGCCTTGGGGGCCATACGAGCCAGCAGCAACTTGACAGGAGTAGGGGTCTGCAGTGCCCTCCAATCCTTCATCGCCTGCTACATGGTATCATGTGGCTGCCCTGGCTGCCACCCCGTGTGACACTAACCCTGGGCAGCCAGGAAAGGCCAGGCACCCGCGCTTGTCTGGATGCAGCTCAGTGTGACCTTCAGTAAGTCCCGTGTTCCGAAGGGCCTCATCCATCTGCAGCCCCTTGTCACTAGGAATACCACAGCAGAAAGGACACCTCTCGTGCAGGGAGCCTTTCTCATGTCCAAGGCTCACGTCCAGGGCCAAGGAGCACCTTGCACAGCCTGGGCCTGTGACTCCTGAGCAGAGAGCAGGGACCCAGGCAGAGAATGGGCAATCAGACCCACTCTCTGAGCCAAGCACTTCCTCCCCTTCCGTGCTAGGTCCCAAAACTTGAACAGGCAGCCTTGGGAGAGACAGCAGGGGCCAGGCGGGCCCAGGAGGGGGGTGACAGGGATATTCCTGGGGCTGCTCTGACACCCAGTGGCAGCTCTCAGAACCAGGGGCTGTGAGGAGGAAGTGCAGGGGAGTGGGAGGGAGGGCGGCGGGGGGGGGGAGGGGGGGGGGAGGGGGCACGGAAGGGAGGGAGTCTGCTCCAGGCTAGAGGTTCTCAGGCGTGAGGACTAAGTCGCTGTTTCAGGAGGTTGGGGCCTGGAGGAGAACCTGCTTTTCTAGTAGGCTTCCAGGGACCACTGTGCAGCCGATCTGCAAAGGCCCAAGTCTGCAGGGTTCTGGGAGCCAGGACCAGGTGAGACAGGCTGCACAGCGGGGCTGGGAATCGCAGGCTCAGGCCCACCCTAGGTCCTCTGGGCCGAAGTCCCAGAAATATGCACTACTGACCAGCTCCTGGACACTGGAGTTTGGACCTCGATGTTCCCAAGCTTTTGGCCAAGGGAATGAGCCACTCAGATGAGAACAAGGTGGCAGGTGTTCGCCTCCCACAGGTCCCAGAGCCAGCAGCCACCCCAGGCGTGAGCTTGGGCCTGTCCCAGTGCCTCAGGGCTGGCATGCAGCACCAGTCACCCGTGTGTTCCAGGAGGGCAGGCCCTCAGAACGCAGTCACAGTAAGCATGCACCCTGGCCACGTATCAAGGTACCAGGCACTGCTCTAAGCGCTTCCCATCCATGCTAACTCAGCGATCCACACACAATCTGTTGAGGTGCTCCTATCCTAGCAATTGTGGAACCAAGGAGGGGGTGGGAAGGCAAAGGCGTGCTGTCCCCAAAGCCAGGTGGCTGGCACCAGCCCTGTGATGACTGAGGCCAGGCCTCGGACCTCAGCTCCCCCAGAGCCTCCTTGTCTTCAGTTGCATGGCTTTAGGGGTATAGACAGAAGGGAGAGAATTCTGAATGAGAAGTAAAAGTCGGGGGGAGGTGGTTATGCAAAGACCATCATTAATTCTCACATTTCTCTAGGGCGGGAGGGCAGAGGCCTCTCATCCGGGTATAGGAGGCCCAGGGGACAGGCCTTCCTGGTCACAAGGAACAAGAAGTGGTCTCAGCTGTGTTTGAGGACTATGGAAAGATCCTGTCACCCCGTTTTTTTATCTTCTTAAATATTTATTTATTTTAGAAGCAGAGATAGAGAGGGAGAGAGAGACAAAGAGAACAGAGAGACAGGGAGATCTTCCATCCCCTGGTTTGCTCCCCAAATGGCCACAACAGCTAGAACTGGGTCAGGCTGAAGATGAGCCAGGAACCCCATCCGGGTCTCCCGCATGGGTAACAGGGGCCCAAACATTTGACCCAAATGCTTTCCCTGGCGCATCAGCAGGGAGCCAAATTGGAAGTGAAGCAGCCGGGATTTGAACCCACACCCATATAGGATGCAGGCGTCACAGGCAGAAGCTTTACCTTCTATAACAGAATGCTGGCCCCTGTCATCTGGTCTTAGAAAGTTACGAAAACAGTAGTCAAGGAAGGGCAAGACACATGAGCACCCTCATGGAGCCAGGCACCACATCTGGCCTTCATGCACTGCTATCGTTTAACCTTCTGTCCACCAGAGGTGGGGGTTGGCATCGTGACCCCTGAGCGACACAGAGATGAAAACGTCTCAGAGAGGGCAGGAGCCCGGCATCTGGACCCCGTCATGTTGGTCCTAACCCGAGCCACAATCCCATGATCCCCACTGGCTTGCAGCCTCTCACCCCTGAGCCCCAGCTCCTGGCACAAGGCCCCGGCACCTGGAAGCAGCTCACCCTGGTGGCCTTTGCTGTGTGACCAACAACGCTCCCTTCCTGTTCTGGCGACAGAGAGCCTGAGGGGCAGCCGCAGAGGCTCCTGCTCTGGGTCATGGCCAGCAGTGCTAGCGGAAGCACAAGAAAGCTGCAGAAGCCCCTCTGCTTCCTAAAGCACCTGCTCCAACATAGCGCTCTCAGTATATGACTGAATGAATGAATGCATTAAAGAACAATTGGATGAATGATTGCCAAGGGTGAATGCCTTCTGTAGATCCAAACCAGTTGGTAAGCAGGGAATTCAACAAGAACAAAAGTATCTGTGAACAAATGGCATTCGTGTTGTGTGAACAAACAATTGCCATGTAATCTGCAAACGCTGAACACCGTGAAAGGGAAGGGTCACATGAGCTTGGGTTCCACTGCGAGCTGAGGATGGCCGACAACTATGGTTTGTCCTTTACCGAGGTCTGATGTGGCCATCAGCCCTAAGGCCAGGGCTACTTCTTGAGGAGTGCAGCCTACACGGCCCAGACGCTGCACACCGAGCTGAGGCTGTGTGGCTAGGTCTCAGCGCCAGAAGCTGAGCTACTTCCAAGTGCAGGATGAGCGTCTTCACCATCTTTTTCTTCCAGCAGGACATAGAGCTCCCACAGAGGACTCCAGAAGAAGCTTCAGCCACTGAATGACCACCTGGAGCCAAAGCATCTGCTCCCATGAACCCACAACATGCTCCGACTTGAACAAGAAACAACCCTCTGTGGCTTTCGGCTGCAAGACCTGGGTAGTTTATTATAACCCTCCATACCTAGGGCTTGGTGGATCCTGGAGGTGCCCAGTTGCCAGCTTTGCTCCATGGCATCTCAAACCACCTACCAATTCCACGTCACCTGTGAGAGCCCACTCTGGGAAAAGCACTTCTTGAGCAGTGTCCTTCATTCTAGCATTGTCAGCAATACCAGATCAACATGGCACTGGATCAGCTCAGGGACAAATGGAATGAACGGAGTTTTGCGCTAATAGGAAATATTCAATGTCACTGGAAAAAATCTAAGGTATACCACAGCAAAGATGAAGCTTTCAAGGAGCAGAGGGGGCCTGAGCCCCTTCCATGGGGTCTGCAAGGCTCTCCCTTCTCAGCTACACAACTTAAGAGGCCATGGTTCCTTCACACACCCCAACCGAAAGACAAATCGCGACAGATGGGACGCAAACAGGAGACTCCAGCTGTCTTCTACTACACCAGATGCCAATGAGAATTTTTTAATGTGAATACAATGCCATGCCTCACTAATTTCGTTTCACAAACTATTTTTATATGCTCTACTTTTAAAATGTCACTATACGATAGATTTATCATTTCTTAAAGCCTTTTTATTTATTTATTTATTTTTTTTACATATAAAGTGAGTTACGTTGTTTTGGGAGGCAAAGACAGAGCTCCCAAATGCTGATTCACTCTCCAAATTCCCACAGAAACCAGCGTTGAGCTGGGCCAAAGCCACGTGCTAGGAACTCAATCCACATCACCCACATGGGTGGCAGGAAACCAACTCAGCCATCACTGCCACCTTCCAGGATCAGCACTGACAGGAAGCTGCATTCAAGAGCAGCCAGGACTCGAACTCGGGTACTCCAGTGTTGGATGTGGCTTTCTTAACCAGCAATTTTTATTCTCTTAAATATTTAGTATTTATTTATTTGAAAGGCAGAGTTAGAGAGAGGGATCTTCCATCTACTGGCTCACTCACCAAATGGCCGTCAACAGCAAGGGGGGCTGGGACAAGCTGAAGCCAGGAGCCTGAAACTCCATCCAAGTCTCCCATATGGGTGGCAGGGGCTCAAGGACTTGGGCCATCTTCCATTGCTTTCCCAGGTGCATTAACAGGCACCTGGACTGGAAGTGGAGCAACCAGGACTTGAACCAGTGTTCAACATGATATGCAGGTGTTGCAGGGGGCAGCTTAACCTGCTGTGCCACAATGCCAGTCTGTTAACCAGCATCTACTAGGCTAACCTCTCTCCTGGGGCTTATCATCTTCTGTTTTTTAACATCTCCATTTTATTTTCTCTTCTGATTTTTTTAAAGAGTTATTTATTTGAAAGGCAGAGCTAGAGAGAGGCAGAGGCAGAGAGAGAGGTCTTCCATGTACTGGTTCACTCCCCAGATGGCTGCAGCCCCACATCTGTGATCTGTGGTCTCCAGGCAGAACATGGGGGATTCTTCTCTGAAAAAATATAAACCAGAGTTTCGAATGTAGGAGTGCACCAGGCAACCACACGTCCCCACCAAACCTAGGTCTACAGCATGTGGGTCAGACAGGAAAGCTACCCAGAGGAACCAGGGAGGAATCCAAAACTACAGGAAATTTGGGGCCAATGTTGCAGAGCAGAGGGGGAAGCCACCATCACACTAGTATCCTATAAGGGCGACACTTTGACAGTTTGACAGCCCCTCCACTTCGTCAGGTCTCTGCTAATGTCCTGGGAAGGCAGTAGAAGATGGCTTAAGTACTTGGGCCTCTGCCACCCGTGAGGAGACCCAGATGGAGCTCCTGGCTCCTGGCTTCAGCCTGGCCCAGCCCCGGCCATTTGGGAGTGAGGCAGATGTAAAACCTCTGTATGCCACTCTCTGTAACTTTGCCTCTCAAATAAATAAACCTTTAAATAAAAAACCAATACAGGATATCTTAAAAAAAAAAAATTTAGGACCCAGCACTGTGGCACAGCAGGTTAAAGCCCCAGCCTGTAGCACTTGCATCCTAAATGGATGCTGGTTCAAGTCCTGGCTGCTCTACTTCCTACCCAGCTCCCTGCTAATGCAGCTGGGAAAGTGGAAGATGGCCCAAGACCTTGGGTCCCTGCATTCACGTGAGGGATCCAGAAGCTCCTGGCTCCTGGCTTCAGATTGGCCCAGCTCCAGCCACTGCAGCCATTCGGGGAGTGAACCAGTGGATGAAAGACCTCTCTCTGTAACTCTTACAAATAAACAAATTAAAAAAAAAAAAAAAAGTGGTTTCTGATTTCCAAAAAAAAGGAAGAAATAACTAATTTCAAAATCCCTGAAAAAATTTTTTAAACAAAAAATATGTAGTCATGCACCCAAAGATGGGAGAGAAGCTACTGGAAACACACTGCTATGTTGATCTAAAGAAAATATCGCTAATTTTCTTATAGCCATTCTCAGTGTGACCTCACAGGCCAGCCACATGCTCTCGTGGAAATCACTCTCCAGTGCACACAGCATGGGGGAACAGAATGAGTTTTAGTAACAGTTACAGATGCAAGCTTCACTTACTACCTGTGTGCTCCTGAGTAAACGATTTCACTTCCGAGCCCCAGGCTCACCAAGTGGAACTTGGACAATACCTCTTTCAGTAAACATCATTCTTACTGTCTGCAGCAGTAAAACAAACAAAAAACTGGAGGTGTGTTACTACAGAGTAATTCTTACAAGTGAAAACGGGGCTGGCGTTGGGGTGCAGGTTAAGCTATCTGAGACACTGGCATCCTTCATTACGTTAGTGCAGGTCTCAGCTCCTTCGCTTCTGATCCAGCTCCCTGCTAACGCACCTGGATGGCAGCAGACAATGCCCCAAGTACCAGGGCCCCTGCCACCCACACGGGAGATGCAGAAGGAGTTCTAGGTTCCTGGCTTTGGCCTGGCCCGGCCCCGGCTGTTGAGGCCACCTGGGGAGTGAACCAGCAGATGGAAGATCTATCTCTACCTTTTTCTCTGTAACTCCAGCTGTCAAATAGCTATAAATCTTTACAAAAAAAAAAAAAAAAAACACACAATGAAACACACTGGAGGGTTAATGATCATTTAATATTGTAACATTTTCACTTATAAATATACATTTGCATATACAAGGGAAACTGGGTTCTGTGAGACACAACAGAGTATTAGACACTATAGACCAAGCCTTGAAGAGAGGAACTGCACTCCACACCTGTGTCCATACACACTAGGGAAGGGAAGGCAGACACTCAGCAGGGGAACTTGCTACACAAGAGAACCGAGTCATCCCTCCCAGCCACAGGAGCTTCTTATGGTCCAGATGACCACCTTGCATCTTCAATGGCCTAAAGCACACAAGCGCTGGTGGGACCCTGAGGTTAACTCAAGGAACTGAGAGAACAACTAGATCATATGCGTGTGACGGCAACAGCCAGCTTCCTCCAGGGCAGCTTCTTGGAAGCACAGGTCATTATTTAAAAGCACACTTGCAAGTGAAATGCTTACTGAAACCTGAGTAAGAATTCCCTTCCCCTCACTCACTTCTCAACTTAGGATTACCTAAGTGTGGCACTTAGACAAAGGACACTGTCGAGAAACTGAGTCTACCAAGTGGCTGCCGCCTAGAGGCATGAGGGCCAAGGAAATGAAACATCTGAGCCCAGCCTTATATTCAGTAGGTATTTCAAACCAGAATCAAGTCCCGAGCAACAGTGAACTCCCAGGCTCAGCTATGGCTACCTCAGGAGGCTGGCCCCTCCAGGCCAGGAACTGGGGAGGGCCGGGAGACACACACACACACACTGTTCACACCTCTCCCCGTCAGCTGGAGGGCAGCCAGGGCACACAGGGAAAGCTGCTGCTTCCAGAGCACGTCAGGGCTGCACCTCAACACTCTGCAGTTCTACTTCAAAATACATACCCCGGTGCAACATTAAAAACGGTTTTTAATATTTTGCACGTAAAGCATACAGCTTTAATGATTACAATCTGAATAAAGCCATTCTTATGACACAGGACATAAGGCCAACATTGCAGGTCAAAGCAGCATGGGAAACACGGAACACCATATGGTCACAAGTTACATCCATCCAGAGATGACAGGCCGATACTTGACTTGCTTTCAGCTGGACACACGCTCCCTGCGGCCAGCACTAGGTCTGCTTGGCACCTGCTCTCATGCGGAAACCTGTTCAAGTCTGCCTCAGAGACGGAGCTGGCTGAGCAGTAAGCAAGAGCGCGTGTACGTAACTGTCCCAGCTGAAGTGTATTTTAGGGAAAACAGAACTACGTGGAGTGTGGGGCCGCCAGCTCTGACTGTGCTGACCGCCTCTGTGAAAGTAACTGCCCAAACTACGCAGGCGGAAAACCACAGGACCCAGAGCTTCACAATGCGAAACAAACGCAACAGGAGTGGCTGAAGTACATAGTCCATGGTACTGGAAACTGAGTATCTGACAAAAGCGGAGGATGATGGTGGGCTTGCCAAGGCTTCACACACTGGGGAGCTCAAATCCAATGTCTCACATTTCCCTTATCACACGTGGCTCAGGAGTGAAAACACAAGGCTGGGGCCGGACAGGGTAGAACTTGGAGCAGGCTGCTCACATCGCTATGCCCCACTTGCCATCTATGACCTGAGTCTCTCCCAGCCACTGGCCATCCGGGCCCTCCATGGACAGCCACAGCGCCCCACCCCTGCACAGGATGGGCCTTCAGAGCGACAGACAGGCCTCCTCCATGTGCTGCGAACCCCGAGGCCTGAGGCTGAGATGCTCTGCCTGTGTCTCCCCTCCATGTCCCTCACCGTTCTGTTAGTTTTACACTTTCAACAGGTAGAAAAATAGGCTCTATGAAAGCGTACACAGCAATAAATACATCTAGAGCAGATGCTAAAAACGGTGTCTGAGGAAAGCAAACCTACCTCCACACACTTGTTACTCTTCTGCCTTCTCCAAGTTTCAAACGCTGAAGCCCTAAATCTGAGGCTGGAATCAGTTCCTGACTTGGGATGTGTTCCAGGTATCACTACCAAAACCAAATAAGGACACAAGGATAAGCAGCTCTAGGACACAGCAGGTTCCTGAAACGTCATCTGGGCAGGGGGCGAGGGGGCTGCCCCCCTCATCCTGAGCAGCCAGCCTCGCTGAAGCCTGTGCAGAGCCCCAGAGGGCAGTCACGGGGACGCTGACCCCGCTGCCTCCAGGAAGTCACCTGGCAGCTCACAAGCCCACGATTCTCAAGAAGTACCCTGCAGCCAGCTGTGGCCTGATGCTGAAAGGTAACACCGGAGAGGCCACAGCTTCCCCTCACACGCACACACGTACCCGTTTATGACTACCACTGCTGACATAACATGAAAATAATCCTTTGAGCATTATATCTAACTCTGAAAAGAAAGTGCCTTTAAAGACAAGTTATGTTTAAATACGGTATCCGGAGAGTTCCGTAAGGAAACTCCGAATGAGCCAGTGACCCCTAGGAGTCCACATTTCGGCTAACCAGCACAGTTCCTCAAACCCTTCTCTGTGGTATTTACGTGGATTGGAGTTATCAGCTCGCTACTTTCAAAAGGACTATTATTACCGTTATTTTAAAAATCTGTCACAAACAGAAAAAGCCCTGCAAATCATATTATTGCACACAGGGTTATCAGAAGCTATGCACGCCAAGGTCTTGAGGCTCGAGGGCTTTAGAAGACCCAGAACAGGGACCCTAGGGCCATGCCCGTGGCCGCGCCGGCCAGCATGCCCAGCGCCAGATCACTGTCGTTGTCTCGATACCGCTCACGAATGATGACTTGGTTGGTGGGCTGCTGTCCGTAAAGTCCTGAAAAGGAGGAGAAAGACCCATGAGGAGCAGTCCATGGAGCCAGAATCCACTCAACTGTACACAGCACAGTGCGCGATTCCCTGTACACTGGCATCTCACTCGCCCCTGGAGAGCTGCTGCAGGGGACTAGGCTGAGCAAGCCCCACCCTTGTCCACCACAGGCACAGCAGGCAACCTGCCCAAGACACCTCATCCCTCAGGCTGCCCTGACAGAAGACCAAGGTCCTCAGCTGGCGGAGAGAAAAGTTCCCACAGCTCAGAGGGCAGAGCCCTGACAAAGCTGTAGGCTCCTGCCTCTGCACACACTCACGGGGGTGACAAAGTGGGAGAGAGTAGGGGACACACATCCTACAGAAGGAACAGCCCTCCCACCTGATTAAAGCACATTAGCTTCTTAGTATTCCTGCAAACCGATTATTAAATTAAAACTTAGGGGCAGATGTTGTGGTGCAAAAGGTGAAGCCAACAACTGCAATGCCAGCATCCCGTATCAGAGCACAGGTTCCTGTCCTGGCTGCTCTATTTCTGATCCAGCTCCCTGCTAATGTGTCTGGGAAGGCAGTGGAGGACAGCCTAG
Source organism: Sylvilagus floridanus (assembly GCA_949820135.1). Taxonomy (NCBI): domain Eukaryota; kingdom Metazoa; phylum Chordata; class Mammalia; order Lagomorpha; family Leporidae; genus Sylvilagus; species Sylvilagus floridanus. The sequence continues at coordinate 65,279,415 of OX463236.1, read as the reverse complement.
GTGCTTGGGCCCCTGCCACAACACACGAGACCCAGACGGAGTTCCAGACTCCTGGCTGCAGCCTGGCCCAGCCCCAGCCATTGTAGCCATTTAAGTGAAACAGCAGATCTTCCTCTCCCCTCTCTGTTGCTCTGCCTTTCAAATAAATAATCTCCAAAAATTAATGAATGAATGAATTACAGCTTAAATCTGCAAATATAGCTTGCTCTTCATTTTTAATCACACTTTTATGTGATTAAAATAAAGAATATGAGGGGAAAAAAAGCTAGAGGTGCAACTTCTAAAAGAACTTTAAAAACTTAATATTTAATTTGAACAACTAAAATTCACAAGTGGGAATATATGTTTTATTCTCTTTTATGCTTCACAACTGTATTGCCCAGTAGCTAATTAGCTCTCAAACTACTTTTCTTCCCCTCGGACATAGCAGCAGAGTGATCTGTGGTCTATAATAGGAAAATAGCTCACTCAACTTTACATTGAGAAATAAAAACTCTATCAAGCCTCGCTGGTCTACCCAGTAAACACCAGAAACACGGAGAGCAGGCTGGTGTATTACCTGCATACGGGTACTGGTAGGGCACAGCGTACGCCTGCCCATTCGCAGCATAGACAACTTGGGTTCCTGTCGGGTAGGCGCCGCTGTACGGACCGTAGCCATAGGCCTGCTGAAAAGAAACAGGCCCATGAGAGCTGTGCTGCTAAACCTGGCCTTCAGCAGGTCCCCGGCCCTCCCCGCCCTCTCAGCCCCATTTCAGCAATCCTGGGCAGAACACAGAGGACAGGGTGCCCGTGCTCTAGGACCTTGGCGGGGAACTGGCGGCTTTCTGGGCACACACACCTACGAAGGAGCACTGCCAGAAATGAGCAGAGAACAGACACATTCACAGACGATGACAATCACTGTCATTATGTGACTGGCACTCTGACTCAGCAAACAACTAGGAGCCATGAGCAGACCTAGGCTTGCTACCCAGGACTTCCAGTTCTGGAAGATGGAACACACATTTCCCCCTATTCTTTCTGCTAAGTATGATTAAATCCTTGGACGTTACACACAAACAACACACAAGGCTGTCAATGGCAAAGAGAAGGCAGCAGACAAGCCAGAGACCTCCAGAGCAAGGGAGACTACACAGTGAGCTCCCTGGGTTTTGTTGTTGATGAATGGATAATGGAGAAGTCAATAAGTACAGACAAAAAGGGCCCCTAGAAGAGCCTGCCCCCTCTATCCAAAGAATCCACGAAAGAAAGGGCAACACAGCAACACGGAACAGTTTCAGACAGCCCAGACAATCTGCAACCCCAGCACTCCCCCGACACCAGACCAGATGGGAGAGCCTGCACTTCCAGGCTGGGCTTGCTGCAACAAAGAACCCTCCTGTCCCCTCCCAGTACTGTCAGAAAGGGCCAAGCGGGGAGCAGGGAAGTTCGCCCATGCCAGAAGGAACAGAGACACAGACACAGACAAACACACACACACACTTGCAGCCAAGTAGTGTGAATGGAGACCAACAGAAACAGAACCAAGTGGCTGTCCCTGCCTGGGGGGGGTGGGGGGGGTGGGTGTCCACAGAAGCCTAGAGGAAAGGGGTTACTTTCATAACCGGTCACAGATACAAGGGGAGCCCATCTTCTTCTCAGGCAGGCTAGATTCAGGCAAGGCATAAAAAAAAAAATACACTCCCAACCTTCCCAGCAAGGACAGGGAACTCAGCCCACCAGTGTCCACTGAGGCCGAACGGACAGTCTAGGTGTCCTCCTCAGGATTTAAATGAGACTCAGAGTCCTACAGTACTTAAAATGTTCAGGTTTCAACTGAAACCCATCATGCAAAACCCAGAAAGATCTCAAACTAAATGAACAAAGATAACAGAAGGCACTACCACCAAGATGACAAAGATGTTAGAATTATCTGGAAAGTATTTGAAAGCAGCTAACATAACATTTTATGAGTGGGGCTGGCACTATGGCATAGTAGGTAAAGCTGCCACCTGCACTGCCAGCAGCCCATATGGGCGCCAGTTCAAGTCCCAGCTGCTCCACTTCTGATTCAACTCCCTGCTAATGCACCTGAGAAAGCAGTGGAAGACGGCCCAGGTGCCTGAGCCCCAGTCACCCATGTGGGAGACCTGGATGAAGCTCCTGACTTCAGCCTGGCCCAGCCCTGGCCATAGCAGCCATATGGGGAATGAACCAGCAGATGGAAGATTCTCTGTCTCCCCCTCTCTCTAACTCTTTCAAATCAGTAAAACAAAGTATTTTCAAATTTATATATATATATATATATATATATATAAAGAATAATCAAGTATAAATTTTAGAACTAAAAAATACAGTAATTCACATAAATGATTAAATGAATGGACTCAACAATGAAATGGAGAAGACAGAGAAATCAGTAAACAGAAACAATAGAATTTACCCAATTAAACCTAATCAGAAAGAAAACAGATTGAGGTTAAAAAAAAAAAAAAGGACAGTCTCTGGAATCAGTAGGGTGGACAACAGGTGGCATTCAGGTCACCAGAGTCCCAGAAGGGGAAAGAGCAGAAGGCTGGGGATAAAGGCACACTTAAGTCTCTCTAATTTAGCAAAAAATAGAACCCATGCTTTCAAGAGGCTGAAAAGACCAAAAAGGACAAATCGAAAGAACTCTAGACTAATACACATCACACTGAAACTTCTGAAGAAGAAAAGACAAAGTTACAGGAAAATAAGCAGAAGGAAGAAAATAAAAGACAAGAATTTATGAAACTGAGTAACAGAACAAGTGAATAGCTGGGTCTGGTATTGGGGTACAGTGGGTTAAGCAGCCAGCTGCAACACTGGCATGCCATACGAGTGCTGGTTCAAGTCCCGGCTGCTCCACTTCTAATCCGGCTCCTTGCTAATGTGCCTGAGAACGCAGCAGATGATGACCTGAGTCCTTGGGCCCCTGCCACCTGCATGGGAGACCTGGATGAAGTACCAGGCTCCTGGCTTCAGCCTGGCCCGTCCCTGACTGTTGCAGTCATTTGGGGAGTGACCTGGCAGATGCAAGATCCCTCTCTCACTCTCTAACTCTGCCTTTCAAACAAGTCAATAAGTCATTAAAAAAAAAAAAAAAGGAAAAGCAAATAGAATAAAAAGTTGATCTTTGAGAAGATCAGTGAAACTGACAAACTTCTAGCATACTGCCAGACAGACACACACAAATGACTAATATTAAGAGCAAATGAAATGGAACATGTTATTGCCACAGACCAGGCAGACATCACAAAAGTAAAAAAAAACACTGTAAAGACCTCCCTATACATAAATCTACACAATTGTTAAAATGACACAGGAGTAGACACAGACATTGTACCAACTTCAAATTCCTGATTTTGATTTTATCTAACATATAACAACTAGGGAAACTGATTTAAAAAAATACATGAGACTATACCATCTTTACAACTTCTATAAACTTCAAAAAGTTCAGGGAAAATGGGATTAAGTTTGTTTGGATGCAAAAATAATGGGAGGCCAGCACTGTGGTACAGCAGGTTAACTCACTGCTTGCAGTGCCAGCATCCCATAACGGAGTGCTGGTACAGGACCCAGCTGCTCCACTTCCGATCCAGCTCTCTGCTATGGCCTGGGAAAGCAGCAGAAGATGGCCCAAGTGCTTGGGCCCCTGCACCCATGTTGGAGAACTGGAAAGTGTTCCAGGCTCCTGGCTTCAGCCTGGCCCAGTCTGGGATACTCTGACTATGTGGGTAGTATGGACCAAAGAACAAAGGATCTCTGTGTGTGTGTGTGTGTGTGTGTGTGTGTGTGTGTGTCTGTTTTTCAAATAAATAAATAAGTCTTTTCTAAAAAAATTGAAATCAATGCATACAAGGTGTCCTCAAAAAGTTCATGGTAGGGGGTTGGCATGATGGCAGGGCAAGTAAAGCTGTTGACTGCAATGCTGCCACTCCACATGTGAACTGGTTTTTGTCCTGGCTGCTCCACTTCCAATCCAGCTCACTGCTAATGTGCCTGGGAAAGCAGTGGAAGAGGGCCCAAACTTGGGCTCCTGAACTCCTGTAAGAAACCCAGATGAAGCTCCTGACTCCTAGCTTCTGCCTGGCCCAGCACTGGCCATTGTGGCCATCTGAGGAATAAACCAGGAGATAGAAGATCTCTCTCTCTGCCTCTCCCTCTCTCTATAGCTCTGCCTTTCAAATAAATAAATAAATCTTTAAAAAAAAAAAAAGTTAATAGTAAATTATAAGAAAAGTACATGTGGATTTCAAGAATTTTTCTGCAGCAAAATAAACAAGTTTTAATTCTATTTTTCCATGAACTTTCTGAATTATACTCATACAATTATTTTAAATTAAAAGTTAAAAACAAAAGCAGGCATGCTTCACATAACAATACATAACAATACGTAACAATGCATAACATAACATAACATAACATAACATAACATAACAACATGTAGTGCTGGATGGTTGGCACCCTAACTAGAAAACTTCTCAAGGTATGTGATGTGACTTTTTATAGGATTTTACACCCCCCAAAAATAAAGATAGCATTTTTGTAAATGATTATAAAAAGAATTCAAGAAGTTTACTACATATAAACTATAAATCATCAACATCTCATTACACAAAGCAACTGTCATTTATAAAATTCATCAGGTCTATCTTAAAAATAAAATGTGCTCAACATAAAACAAACAAGAAGTGGTTGTTTCATTTCATGAGCGCAGAGGTTGGTAAGGAATGATCTGTTCAAAGAAGAGGCTCAGAGGACACATCCAACTTCTCTGGTCCTGGCTGAAGCTTAAAAGGAAGTCAGCACAGCCTCTCCACACTTCCCGCCACGTGCACACTCTCCACACGGGCTCAGGTTTGCCCCTACCTCAGGGATGGGTGCAGCATAGGCTGTGTATGGAGGCGGGGAGGAAGCCACGGCTGTCTCATCAGACAGGATTGCGGAGCCCACGTAAGCCTGGGGGAGAAGCAGGGAGACAGGATGAGAACAGGGAGCTGCCTGGGCACCTATGTACTCAATGATACCATGCACACACACTGCTTTTATTTAGCAAATTAAAAAGTAAAGGATAAAAAACTACAGCTCTCTTAGCAGTAGGAGAAATTCTTGGCTAGTCCAGGCCCACTCTGGTATCCAGAACAGGAATAGAGCCCACCCAGGAGGGCCTCCTGAGGCTAGGCTATTACTCAGTCTTTTAATACATGCTACCTTGCTCCCAACAATCCTTTTGTTCACAAATAAAAACCCTACACTTACACAGGTTCCTACACACGGTCTGTTTTTTCCTTTAAGAAACATTCTGTGAGCAGGAATTTGGCAAAGTGGTTAAATCACTGCTTAAGACCCCCAAATCCCCTATGAAGTGCCTGATTCAAGTCCTAGCTACTCCACTTCCAATTTGGGCTCCCTGCTAATGCACACCCTGGGAGGAGCAGGTGATGACTCAAAGACCCGGGTCCCTTCTATATATATGGGGTCCAGGCTCCTGGCTTTGGCCAGTATTTGGGGAGTGAACCAGGGGATACAGGATCTCTCTCCATTTTTCTCTGCCTTCCTCTCTGTCTTGCTTCTTTTCAAATACAAATAAAAGTAAGTAAAAAGGTCTTCATTAAATTTTTCCCCAGTTGAAAAGTATGTTAGATCCTTTATAAAAGTCCAGGCAAAGAATCATCTTGGGATCTTACTGCTAACTATATGGATCATTAACACTAACTTTATCCAAAAAGAGGATTTTCATGAAAAAAAGAAGTAAAAGTAACTGGAATTGAAGAGAGCAAAAGTTCTTCCTTCAGCCTGGGATAACAAAAGTAGAAAACACTGACATTTGGATTTTAAGCCTTCCTACTTTTTTTCCCCAAATGCACAAATCACTCTGTAAAATCAATCAATGTCATCCTTTTCATCCTACAAAGGAGAAAACAAAATCCCATCTGCAGAAGTTACCTCTGCTGTGATTCCCTGACCCACACAAAGATGGCATTACTCAGCCTCAGAGAGGGCAGTGACTTCCAAGGTCAGAAACAGGACTAGACCCAAAAATGTTTTGCTTTCACAAGGCTGAGGTCCTATGCATAAAAAGGACCCTGCAGTTCCTTTGAGTCTTCACTGCAAACAAAACAGAACTCAAAGTACTGCAAGGCTGTAAAAAAAACACAAACATTTCTAGAAAACAACAGCAGAACAAGCATGCCTGTGTGGGGAGAAGCTTGCCAAGACACTTGGCAAAGCCCAGCTTCCTCCCTGTTAGCAAAAAGCACCCTGCCTCACTCTGCCCACTCAGGGCTGGACGGCCAGGACAGACCTATCTTCCTCGTTCCCTTTCCCAATCTTCTCCTCTCCAATTTGCTACACAAGACCATGCGCAAACATTACTGGTGATTGCCATTAGCAACTTACTGTGTTTGTCCTAGAATCCTGCAGTGTAAATTTCCAGGCCCTGAACAAAAGAAAAAGAAAAGAGAACTTTATTTGAGGCAATCCAACATTTCAAATGACTCTCAAACATAATCTTCATTGAAGCCTGACACTTAGTTCTGATTCACCTTCTCTCAGACTGAAAGCAGATCGACCTCTGCCTGTGTTGGGTAAATCACATCACCGCTGGCATCAGAAACCTTGGAAAAGCTTGTTTAAAGTTCAGTCTTCAGGCCTTCCAAGATTCACTCGATCAACTCACTTGAGACATGCATGAGGAATAGGTAAAATCATTCGAGATACAAAGTAGGAATAAATGCTGAAGCAGACATATAATACTTAAATACTTGCTTTATTTTTTTATAAATGTGAAATACACTACAACTTGCCTGTCAGTTCACGTCATACACACTGATCTACTTTATTTTTTAACAGCTACATTAATGGCCCAGGACACAAGCAGATTTAGACTGCAGCTATTGGGACTGGCACTGTGGCATAGCAGGTAAAGCTCCACTTCTGGTCCAGCTCTCTGCGATAGCCTGGAAAACAGTACAAGATGGCCCAAGTTCTTGGGCTCCTGCACCCACATGGGAGACCCAGAAGAGGGTCCTGGCTCCTGGCTTCAGATTGGCACAGCTCTGGACGTTGCAGCCATCTGGAGAATGAACCAGCTGATAAAAGACCTCTCCCTCCCCACCCATCTTTCTCTCTCTGCCTCTGCCTCTCTCTAACTCTGCCTTCAAATGAATAAATCTTTAAAAATAATAATAATAATAATAATGCAGCTATCAACATTCTTATTGCATCTCAGCACCCTACGTAAACATTTCTGTAAGACAAATTACAAAGATTCAAACTGCTAGCTATAAACACAATTTATTTCAGTGAAGACTGACAAATGGCTGTACACCTACCAACTTCCCTGATCTGGTCACAAATACCAGACATCCGAGACCAAGTCTCACAAGGGTTTTCAAAACTGTCAGGCAAACAGCACTCTCCGTTCACCCCCTCACTTTTCTTAATGACTCCGTCCCCTCTTCTCTCCTTTATCAATTCCATTTGTTTTAGTCTAATTCCACCATCTCCTTGAGTGGAAAGATTAGCTCATTTAGTTTCAAATATTTTGGTTTTCTAATGAATGCAGTTAAGCTACAAATTCCCCAGCAGCTTTTTTATGAGCAGGTGCCAATGTCATGCATCTCTGATGCCTTTTGGGTTATCCACTGATCTTAGGGAATCTTTTCTGTTGCTGCTTCCAGTGACACTGTCTAGTATGGCCTACATTTGGCAACTCTAGTAATTTCAGAACATTTTCTCTTGTTTTCAATGTAAGTTGAGTTCTGTTCTTCCAAGACATCAATAATCTTTCTGAACTCTCTCAGTCTTTCTACATAGCTTTGCTCTCCTGTCCTGGCTTTCACTGGGAGTATCCCGTCTTTCCTGTACACCAGTGATTCATTTTCCAGCTGGGAAAAGCTAAAGAAAATGTGATAAATGGAGAATGTGATATCCTTGGACCTCTGCAGGGACTGAAGGCATGAGGCTCACAGGAGTTGGATAGATCTCTGGCTGGTTCCCTGAGCCCTAACTTGAGGCTTCAGAAGGCTGTGGTCAGAAGAGAGGGTAGGACCTAGGTTTTTCAGAAAGTGCTTAGTCCACGAAGAAACATCCTCTTTCAATTATGTGACAGCGGCAGGCATTCCAGGTGTCACAGATACAAAAGAGCACTAAACACACACAAGTCCCTTTTCCTTTTCTTATTTTTTCTTTTATGCTCTCTTTGAGTAGCTGTGCAGCCATTTCTTTGCACCCTGCTCAGGTCTAACAGGGAAGTAGTACTGAAGTTTCTGGCTGCTCTGACACAAACTCTCTCTCCTTGACCTGCTTCCTATTTAACCTGGTTCCTATGTAATCTGCTATCGACTGGTAGCACCACCAGGCCCCACCCATGCAAGCCTTGATAACCAGGTGTTACCTTATATATTCTTCTGTTTCCTGTTACTATGATGAAATGTCTTAAGCCTGGTAACCTATTAACTTCTGAACAATTAGTGTTTTACTTAGCTCATCATGCCAATAGTATGATGGCAGACAGCACCACAGGAGGAGCACAGGTGAGGGAGAGATCACATGGGAGGACAGGAAACCAGGGACTGGGGAGGGGCTATCACATAACAACTCTCCTAAAAGAACTCAAGATCCCCTAAACCACTGTCACCATTCTGAGACCGAAGAACCTCCCAAAGCTCCACTTTCTAAAGGTCCTGCCAGCTCTCAGCATCACCACACTAGAGACCATGCTTCCAACATGGGACCCTTTGGGGCATACATTTAAACTGTATTCAAACCACATCGCCCTCCTTTACTTTTATGTCATCTGATAGCACGGGGGTGAGGAAAGAGGATGTTTCTTCTTGGACTAAGCACTTTCTGAAAAACCTAGGTCCTACCCTCTCTTCTGACCACAGCCCTCTGAAGCCTCAAGCTAGGGCTCAGGTAACCAGCCAGAGATCTGTCCAACTCCTGTAAGCCTCATGCCTTCCAGTGCCCTGACATGACAAGTCCTGGGGAAACCTTCCAGTCACTGCAGAGCTCCAAGGATATCACATTCTCCAGGGTTTTTCCTTAGCTTTTCAAAAAGTACCTTACTCTATTAATCAGCAGCAACCACACCAAAGGGTGTTCCTGCACATTTGCATAGCTGAAAGAACTCATCTTGTCACTACTTCTGGGATTTGGGGTGGGACAGTGACCAATCTCAGCAGAGCTGTCTCTTTCTCTGGCTGTTTGCAGTTTGTACCAGAAGTCAAACTTCTTTATTTGGCCACTGCTGTTGACACATGTCCTCATGATTTCACCAGCTAGTTGGGGAAGATGACCTGAATTCACTTCACCATCTATACTCAGCAGTCTCTATTATGGGTTAAACTACACCCTGCCCCCCCCATCCACCCACCCACCCACCCACCCACCCACACACACACACACACACACTGCTAAAAGATGTGTTGATGTCCTAATCCCCAGCATCCATGTATGTGATTTTATTAAGAAACAGGGTCTTAGTAATCCAGCACTGTGGTGCAGCGGGTTAATGCCCCGGCCTGAAGTGCCAGAATCCCACATGGGCACCGGTTCGAGTCCCAGATGCTTCTCTACCAATCCAGCTCTCTGCTATGGCCTGGGATAGCAGCAGAAGATGGCCCAAGTCCTTGGGCCCCTGCACCCACGTGGGAGACCTAGAGGAAGCTCCTGGCTCCTGGCTTCGGATCAGCGTAGCTCCAGCTGTTGCAGCCATCTGGGGAGTGAACCAGCATATAGAAGACCTCTCTGTCTTTACCTCTCTGTAGCTCTTTCAAATAAATACAGTAAGTCTTTAAAACAAACAAACAAACAAAAACAGGGTCTTTGCAGATGGATTGAAATTCAGAGAAAAATCACATGGTAGGCCCTTAATCCAACATGGGTGGTATCCTTTATAGGAAGGAACTCTGGACACGGACACGAGAAGAATGCCATGTGACAACAGAGGCAATGACTGGAGTACTACAGTCATAGTGAAAAACACCCAGGGTAACTGCAACCCCCAGAATCAGGGAGGAGGCCAACAAGGACCCTGCTCAGCGTCTCCACGGGAGCACAGCGGATGCACTGATTTCTGACCTCCAGCCTCCAGAACGGGAGGAGTCAGTCGCTGTGCTGTCAGTCACCCAGTGTGTGGTACTGGATGATGGATGGAAACCAACAGTCTTCTGTTCTTCATGTTTCTACCATTCTGAGTCACTCATGTTTCTTGTATACACAGGGCATTTCCAAAAGTTCATAAGAAATGGAATTGAAAGAGGTAAGTTTATTTTGGTGCAAAAAAAATCTGAAATCCAGGCATAGAAGGGTCTTCAAAGGACCTCAAGGGAAATGAGTGCTATGGAAAAAACTGTGTGGATTTCAAAATCTTTTTGCACCAAAGTAAATTTACCTTTTAATCCTATCTCCCATGAACTTGCTGAAGTACCACGTATTTTCTGCCCAACCTCAGATGTCACTCTCATGAAAGGGCATTTAGCCCAATGACACTGACTGAGGTCACAGATGCTGTTAGTTAACTGCCAGCAGGTCATTTTCTGTCACGCTTAATCAAGTTTTTTCTGTGCTGGTTTTTTTTTCCACAAGGAATATTTTGTTTCTTTTTGTTTTCTACTTAAAAAATACCATACTCCATAATTTGAGCCCTTAAAATTAGAAGCACAGATAAATCTCTATTTTCCCAATAGGTGAAAAACTGACCAACCCACTCTGCCAAGCCAAACAAGGCCAATCCTGTAGCATATGTGTAGCTCTTCTCCTCTACAAGAAACCGCCCATGCTTTGTTACAATACTCCAAAGCCTGGTTCCAGATGTTTTCTCACCATGACTTAGTACGTTTTGGATACTGAAAGCTCAACCCAAGACACACCTGAGGAGTTCATGACAAAGAGCTGGCGACAAAATTTCAATCCTGAGCCCAGTCAGAAAGCTTTAAAACCTGGAGGAGAGCCACAGGAGGGGGGACACCCCCAAGATATCCACTGCCCAACCTCTGGAGCTTGTGAACGTGCAACCTCACACTGGAAAAGGGACTCTGCGGCTATAATTAAGGTTAGGTACCAGGGCCAGCACTGTTGCACAGTGGGTTAATGCCTGGCCTGAAGCGTAGGCATTCCACATGGGCACTGGTTCAAGACCCAGCTGCTCCACTTCTGATGCAGCTCTCTACTATGGCCTGGGAAAGCAGTAGAAGATGGCCCAAGTCCTTGGGCCCCGGCACCCATGTGGGAGACCTGGAAGAAGCCCCTGGCTTCTGGCTTCGGATTGGCGCAGCTCCAGCCTTGCAGCCAATTGGGAAGTGAACCATTGGATGGAAGACCTCTCTCTCTCTCTCTCTCTGCCTCTCCTATCTCTGTGTAACTCTTTCAAATAAATAAATAAATCTTTAAAAAAAAAAAAAGTTAAGCATCTTGAGATGGGGAGATTACCATGAACTATCCAGGTGGGGGACAAACTAGCCCCAAGTCCTTAAAAGCAGGTAACCTTTCTTGCCTATAGAAAACCAAAGAGAAGACTCAGTCCACCGCAGTCAGCTCTGAAGATGGAGGAAAGGGCCAGGAGCTAAGCAATGCAGGAGGCATCCAGAAGCAAGAAAAGCAGGGAAACAGATTCTCCTCCCAAGTCTCTAGGAAGAACATGGCCAGGGAGGCTCACACTGAACTACTGATTTCCAGAAATGTAAGAACTGATGGGCACTGCCTCACACCATTAAGCTGTGGCAGTTCATTACAGGAGCACTAAAAAACTGAACATTTCTACATCTCAACTTCCATTATCAAGGACAGTACCCACCTTGTAGATATCTTGAGGCTTAAACATCTGTAAAGCAGTTAGCTCAATGTGCTATAATAAAATATTAAATAGCACTAAATTATTAAATAGTGTATTAAATGATTAAATAGCACTAATAGAGCACCACTTGATAAAAGTAGTAAATTAGTTTGATATGTGGCCATTTCTCCAGCAGTCTTTAGGAAAATCACATCTCTTCCAGAATGTACCATTTGAGATTCACTGGTGTAAATCAGTAGAGTATAAAACAGAAGCTACACTTGGATTTAAAATAATCCCTAGAGTCCGACAGAGAATGAACATTACACCGAGGGTAAGCATGGATGTGAATGCAGAGGCAGGTACTGTCAGACGTCTGCCAGCATCTGTGACAATGCCACGTAAGTATGGGTGTTTCACATAATGCCTGGAGTTAACTCAACTGTGCTGGTACAAAGTAGACAGGGAAACCCCATGTTTATTCCCCAAATTTCATCCAGTCGATGTCTTCAAGATTCTGACCCAGCTCAATGCCTATGTGGAAGGGCAGAGTCAAGATAAATGAGGTTGGGGTCTCCTCCTGCTCTTCTCCATCCTGCCTCCTGAGACAGAGAATGAGAGCAACCACCACCCAAGAAAGGAAACTGTCACACTATAGGGATGCCATGATTTTCTAACAGACATTCGTATGAAAAGAATAAAACTTAGGAAACCACTCAGCTATGTCCATGACCCAGTGTGACCCTAAAATGAAAAGCGAGAGCACAGAGTGACTGCTACCACTTTCTGCCCCTTTCACAATGGGAGCCTGTCCAGCAGTCCCACCAAGGAAGAGTCAGCCTGAAAGAGCCTGCTGCGTCCGTCTTGCACATCTGCTGAGTCCCTTACTCTGTAGCCTGAAGGAAAACTCCACTCCCATTCTTTGTCCTGATCACTGGAAATTAAACAAAACACTTTCTCAATTAGATACACAAGAAATCAAAACTTACAAGCAATCATCTGTGCTTTCCGCACAAAGACTGATCGTTTTTCCGTCTCGGCAAACAATCTGCAGCAGGCAGTCTTTTGCCTTCCCATCTGGAGGCTGGATGTCTACAAAAAATGAGCAGAATAAAGGTCGATGAAAATGGCTTTTCAAAGGTTTTATTCTAACAAATCCTGAAACCTAACAGCTCAGCTAAGCAAAGGACTAGACAATAAACCAAGTGCTCCACCAAAGAAACAACCCATGGGCGGTGGGCTTTTGATGCAGCAGTTAAAATACTGCTTGGGGAGCCTGCATCCCCCATCAGACTGCCTGGGTTCGAGGCCCAGCTCCAATTCTGATCCCAGCTTCTTGCTTATATGCAGCCTTGGAGGCAATACACGATTGCTCAAGTACTTGGGCCTCTGTCCTCCACATGAGACCCAGACTGGATTTTAGGCTCTCAGTTTTGGCGTGGCCCAGCCTGGGCTGTTGTGGGCATCTGAGGAATGAACCAGTGGATGGACAATCTCTGTCTCTCTGTGTGCCTTTCAAATTGGGAAGGAGAGGATATGGGAAGGGAGGGAAGAAAGAAAGCAGTCAGGCTGACTGGGAAGACGAGTGGCCAAAAGGACTTCCACAAAAGCTACTTCTTTAAACTATGAACACGGGTAATTCCAGGACACTACAATATCGTGAGATTTAACAAATTAACCGGAGCAGCTGGCCTCAGGCCACAAGAACTTGAGCTGCCTACTTGCACAGCTAGCGCCCCATACTGGAGTGCTGGTTCAACCCTGCCTGCTCTGCTTTCAACCCAGTGCCCTGATACAAAGCTTCAGAAGGCAGAAGAGGGTCCAGGTACTTGGGCCACTGCCACCATGTAGACGACCAAGATGCAGTTCCTGGTTCCTAGCTTTGACCTGGCCCATCCCTGAATGTCACAGCCATTTGCAGAGTAAATCTTGTCACTGCGCCTATCAAATAAATTAATTTTAAAAATATTGAAAAAAAATTAATTGGAATCAACAAACAGATGTCAGTATCTAAGTCACAAAATCAACAAAATGTCACAAAATATCCATGGTGGCACTGTTCTTGGGCTTCTTAATAGCACTTTGTTCCTCTTTCACAAGACATGGGCCAGCAAACAAGAAAACCCTGATATGCCCCAACCGTGTGGTCATGATCAAAATGCCTGGGCCCCCAGCGAGGCCACTCCTCCCCGATGGAGCCCTTCTCCCGTCTGTTAATGAAAGCAGGTCAGGTAAGAGGACACAGCCACCACCAAGACTCAGGAAAGGGAGATGACAGGAGTTGGCCAAGGCAGGCCAGCTTACCCCGACATTCGTGCCCCATACGGATGTTGATGCAGTCCACCGGCATGTGGACCTTATCCTCAACACTCTGCCGGGTCTGGTCATCATAATAGATCAGGTGACCATCTGACCACAGGTCAAACCAATTCTTCTTCCAACGCTTTAAAATAGTACCTGGAAAGAAAAAAAAAGTGGGAAACATTGGCTATGAGCTAAAAGAGCAAGAAAGCTGTCTTCTAATTCACAGCAGAAACAAAGGCAACTTTCCCCTGGCCCTCTAAGCCCGGCTGCATGGAGAAGCACAGGGCAGTCCACCAGGATGGGAGTGCAGCAGAGCATGACGGCCTGTGCAGCCACGCACGCCACGCACACGGAGGGGGCAGGTGACTGAGGTCAGAGTCCCAAAACTTACAAAAGAAAGTTAGGTTGTTAAACATGTTTAACAAAACTTAACATTTAAGTCTCCACACAGAACTAAACTGAACCTGAGACTTTCCCAGTAATATCTAAATTTGCCAGATTGATCAGAAAATGCTTAACTATAAAGTCCATATTTCAAATAAACAATACCTTGCTCTTTGAGAAAGCATTTTTGCTTTGTCCTTCCTTAAGAGCTCTCATATGCACTCTTTTGCAACACTTCCCCTCACAGGAAGCCCACAGTACAGGAGGGGCCTCCCCTCCAGACACTGTATGGAGAGAGCGCAGCAGGACACTGGGCTCAGGCCTGCCTCCTACACCATACCCAACCTACCACCTCACACGTTCTGTCAGCTGGAAGAGTTCATCTTTCATCTGTAATACCGGTCCAGGCACTTAGTTTTATAAAGCTGTGATTTCCTCATGCGACAGAAGGGAGATCCCAGCTGTGGACCAGAAGGCTTAGCTGGGGAGTCGCTCCTACACCCTTTTCAGTTCCATACACTAACGGTGCATTTCTTGTTCCTATGTATCCCACCCTGTCTCTGGCCAAAGTGCACAAATTCGATTCCACAGATCTCTGTCTATGCTCTGATGCCTGCTACTGCTGATAACCAAAAGTAGGGCATCCAGCGTCCCTAAGAGTATCAGGCACCCTCCTCAGTGCAAGGAGCATTCACGGCATTTGCCCAAACTGACCAGGAAGTGAATCCACATCCACCTGATTGCAGTGCCTAAGCCACAAAGAAACTACCAACTGAAGTCATGTAGACAGACTGAATCAGACAGTTCAACCCAAATATTTCACCTGCCATCAAAGCTCTCCACAGACTAAGAACCAGATCCCAGTAGTCTTTGTGGCGATGGCAGGAAGCGTCCTAGGGACTGCTGTGCCTACATGTAACCAACATGTGTCTCGGCTGCTCTGCAACCTGTGAATTTAACACATGTCAGCTCATTTTACCACAATTCAAAATCAACATACACATCTGGAGATGGAGCTAGCTATGCTGCATATGCACTTGTGAAATAGTGAAAAAAACTGTGCAACTTATCTGAAGACAGTTGAGTGTTCAGCACCACCCCAGGCACAGAGGAGTAGAAAACAGTCAAAAGGGTCACTCTCGGCAGAGTTTACAATGAGCTGTGGTAGTTAAACGAAAGCTTGCCCTCAAATAAGTACATAGAAGGGTCTAAGGGGAAAACCAAAAGACCAGCAAAGGGCATGTCTTCAAGGTCTTTGTGTGGCCTCCCACAGCCCCTGACCACGGGGAGACTGGGCCCACCAAACCCAAAACCAGGGAACCAGACACTGGAGCTATACCCTAAGATGCTAGCCATCTTTGAAAGGCAGTATTACAACAGTTCTGTCTATCTGAACAGTACAGGACCATCACAGGCCCTAAGAAGTCACACGGCTCAGCTCCTGGTCAGGAAACGTAGTCACAGACAAGATGAAGGCCTGTCCCTCATAGAAATAGTGCAAATGCCTGAATCAGCCCTGACTGTATGTAGATTTCCCAACTGCAGTTTACTCTTGGACAGGTCACCCAGTCTCATGGAATTCCCATTTCTGCAACTAGAAATAACAACACCTATCTCAGGGAGTTACTGTGAGGACCAAAGAACATACACACACAAAATCCTCATAAAAGGAACACATGCAAGCTTCATACACAATATTTTGTATATAGCATCAAAGGTATGCAGCTGATTCTTCACTGCTAGCCTCAGCTTTGCTCAAGTTCTGAAGGTATCCCTCAAACACACCACATTGATATTCCTAAAGAAGCAACAGTGTGCACCACAGTTCCCATTTTTGTTAGAATCATAAATGATGTAGCAGTCACCTTCCCATAACTCTGCTCTTTCCAGAAGAAAAGAATCATCTGCTCACTCTTTCTTCAAGACTGCAGGGGATAGACTGGGCAGCCCCCTGCAGATACGGCAACCGTGGGTAATGCCAAACCTAGGACACTCTGTGTTTTCCCATACATACATCCCTTTGAGAAACTTTCACTTACAGATTAGGCATAGTAAGAGATTAACAAAACTAATAACACAGTAGAATGATTAAAGCAATATGCTGCCCACATGGGAGACCTGGAAGAAAACTCCTGGCTTTGGATTGACACAGCTCTGGCTGTTGCAGCCATCTGGAGAGTGAACCAGTGGACAGAAGACCTCTCCCTCCCCATCCCTCTCTCTCTGCCTCTGCCTCTCTGTATCTTTAAAAAACATATGCTGTAGGGGCTGATGCATTGGCGTGGTGAGCTGAGCCTCCACCTGCATCATCAGCATCTCCAATGGGCGTCAATTGGAGTCCTGGCTGCTTCTCTTCTGATCCAGCTCTCTGCTATAGCTTGTGAAGGCAAGGTGGGATGGCTTGGGCCCCCGGACCCATGCAAGAGACCTGGAAGAGGCTCCTGGCTCCTGGCTTCGGAGCAGTCCAGTACCAGCCACTGCGGCCATTTGGGGAGCGAACCAGTAGATACAAGACTTTTCTCTTTGTCTCCCTCTCTCTGTAACTCTCTCAAGTAAATAAAATCTTTCTTTTAAAAAATGCTGTGATAGAAGTTATTTAAAACTTAGGAATTATTAATTCCTGGAATTTTCCATTTAATATTTTAAAACACAGTTAATCAAGGGTAACTGAAACCACAGTGGGCAAAACCGTGGATAAGGGGAGACTATTATAAACAGAACTGGTGCTTTCTGCTTTACAACACACTATATGAATCTGGGCCGGCACTGTGGCCTAACAGGTTAGGCCTTTCCCTACAGCACCAGCATTCCTTATGGGCACTGGTTCAAGTCCCAGCTGCTCCACTTCCGAGCCAGCTCCCTGCTGATGTGCCTGGGAAAGTGTGGAAGACACAGAGGAAGCTCCTGGCTCCTGGCTTCGGATCTGCCCAGCATTGGCCATTGCGGGCATTTGAGGAGTGAACCACAGATGGAAGACCTCTCTCTGTCTCTCCCTGTCTGTAATTCTGCCTCTGAAATAAATAAAGAAATCTTTTCAAAAATGCACTATATGAATCCCACTTGGAGTGGTAGCCTCAGAAATAAGAAGATGGTATATGAAAAACAGGCCCAAAGAGTTATGGAGTTTCTTCTCCATAATTCTTTTGGAGATTCAAAAGTTTGCCCTCAGGTCAAGTCTTTGTCCTCATAATTACATACAAAGACTCTGGTATTGCAGAATCTGAGTCACAGCTCAACCCCAGATCAGGCATTTCCCACACCCAGAGACCAGAAATTCCACCCGGTACAGAACACAGTCAGAGCCACGGGGAGTCTGAGGTCACCATGACTAACACAGCGTGCTGGTGGGACAGAGAAACTAGCACACACTGCCATCATTTCCTGGTGCTGTCAACTTGGTAACCAAGGAGTAGTCCCATGGGTGCAGAAATACAGTTCACAGAGCTCTAAAAATAACCAGCAGAGAAACCTGGCAACAGCATTAATAAGACTTTACTATTTGTTCTTCAGCGAGTTCTGTTTCAGCAGCAGAAATAAGGATATGCCCCAAGGCAACACTCAACATGCACCCTAGACCAAGTGCCCTGTACTCACTCTGTCGCAGCAGCCATCCACTCTTCACAAACGCCATCTCTTCACCTGCAGAGAAAAAACAGGCAGGTTCAAAATCACACCCAGGAAGAGAACGGCCCTTCCAGTCCAAGTTGCAATCATCATCTCCTTCAGTGTCAGCTGAGGAACGGCCCAAAGCCAAGTCACTCACTAACAACCTGCCATTTTCCAAACGTCTCCTCAAAATGGGCATTAAGGATCTCTCTCTTTCCCTCTCTATGCCTTTCAAATAAAGAAAATGAAAATAAGTAAAAATTTTAAAAATAAAACAAAAAATAAATAAGCCCAAATAAACCTTCACCCTCCTAAGTTTTCTTCTTAGGGATTTTAGTGAAAGTGATCAAAAACTAACACAGGCTGGGGCCGCCACTGAGGCATAGTCTGTAAAGCCAAAGCCTGCAGTGCTAGCATCCCTTATGGGCACTGGTTTGAGTCCCGGCTGCTCCACTTCCAATCCAGCTCTCTGCTATGGCCTGGGAAAGCAGAAGACAGCCCAGGTCCTTGGGCCCCTGCACCTGAGTTGGAAGACCCAGAGGAAGCTCCTGGCTCCTGGCTTCAAATTAGCACAGCTCCAGCCTTTGCAGCCAGTTGGGGAGTGAATCAGCAGATGGAAGACCTCTCTCTGCCTCTCCTTCTCTCTCTGCGTAACTCTTTCAAATAAATAAAAAAATCTTTAAAAAAAAGAAAAACTACCACAAGGCCATTGTAGGCCTTAAGGGAGTGAACCAACAGACAGAACCACCACCACCACCCCCACCCCGCTCTCAAACAAATAAATAAAAAATAAAAATATAATAAACATAATTAAAAACCTTCTGTTTGGAGAGCGAAAGCAGTCAAAAAGACCAGCAACAAATTAGAGAAAAAAACTATAACCATATGGCAACAATGAGCTGGTTCTCTTCACTTACATATAAACAAAAGGTACTTGGTAATTCACAAGAAAACACAAACTTCTAAGGAGAAACTCAATTTCTCTCTCCAATGCACAAAGTTCAAAACAATTTTACCTATTATATGGGTACCAAAAAGCCACTCCCTGACACCCAACAAGGAAGAAAGCCCCACTGGAGAAGAATCTGACAAAGTCAAACAAAATGCTCCAAGTCCACATACTTGACCCAGCAATCTCACCAGTACTAGGAATGTGCCTCACTGACAGATGTGCAGAGGTTCACCAACATATATGTACAGGTATTCACTGCAACACCACTTATACTGCAAAAAAAACATGCCCCATCGCGGGGCCTGCTTAGCAGGCAGCACTGCCACCCACAGCAGATCATCAGGCCAACACTAAAGAGGAGACACACACCTCCCACCTTGTGTTCTGACAGGACTCAAGAATCCACTAATCAGCCAGTGCAGAGGCTCAATAGGCTAATCCTCCACCTTGCGGCGCCGGCACACCAGGTTCTAGTCCCAGTCGGGGCACCAGATTCTGTCCCGGTTGCCCCTCTTCCAGGCCAGCTCTCTGCTGTGGCCAGGGAGTGCAGTAGAGGATAGCCCAAGTGCTTGGGCCCTGCACCCCATGGGAGACCAGGATAAGTACCTGGCTCCTGCCATGGGATCAGCGCGGTGTGCCGGCCACAGTGTGCTGGCCGCAGTGCGCCGGCCACGGCGGCCATTGGAGGGTGACCCAATGGCAAAAGGAAGACTTTTCTCTCTGTCTCTCTCTCTCTCACTGTCCACTCTGTCAAAAAAAAAAAAAAAAAAAAAAGAATCCACTAAGGACAGGTGTCTCGGGAAGAGGAACAGGACGATGCCATGTGTGTGACAGAAGGGGGACGACCAGTCCTTTTACTCCTTTCTGTACTGTCTGAATTTGCCTGGAACAACTTGCATGTATGGTTTTCATCTCATTTTTTTAAATAAGTAGGTATTATTTGGAAGGTAAGACTACAGGCCACTTTTGTTTTCTACTTCAGTTTTTTTTATTTTTTAATGTAGTAGAAAGGCACACAACAAAAGTCCTATCTACTGGTTCATTCCCTAAATACAATAGCCAGGGCTAGGCAGATCAAAGCTAGCAGGCGGGAACTCAACACAGGCCTCCCCATGTAGGTGGCAGAGATAGAGTTACTTGAGCCATCACTGCTGTCTCCTCAGGTTGGAATTAGCAGGAAACAGGTCAGGAACCAGAGCCAAGTATCAAACTCAGGTATTCTAACACGGGTTGTGGGCACCTTAACCACCAGCACAAACACCCACCTCCTACTTAAGTTTTTTTTTTAGGTACTTTATAAACATTTACTTACTTATTTGTTTATTTTTATTTGAAAGGCAGAGAGAGGGAGAGACAGAAAGAAGTCTTCTAATCACTGGTTTACTCTCTCTCTCCACTGTTCCTTAAAATAATAAAAAGACAATCACTCCAACATTGCAGACAGCACCACATCCCTGCAGTGAGGTTGTTACCCCAGAGCACGAAACAGAAAAGGTAAAGCATGCACACACTCGTGCCAGATCCTGAGCGTTCATACAGTCACTTCCACAACCAAACAGGAACTCTCAGTTTATACTTCGTGTGAAAAAACAGCTAGTCAGGAACAGGCCAAAAGCTACCTGAGACAGTACTAGGAGCGACCTAGTCACAATACACATACAAAAACTGACTGAAATCTTGCCAAAAACCTTTTGGCTCCTTAGAAACTGGTGGTTTGAAAAGCTGAATGATATCAAAATGTGGAAAAACCTTTCCAGAGGAGCACGCTGAACTGCTTTGACCAAGTTGTTTATTCAGGGCCAGTGGGTTAAACCAAGGCCTGTGACGCCGGCATCCCACACAAGCACTGGCTGCAGTACCAGCTGCTCACTTCCAATCCAGCGCCCTGCTAATGTACCTGGGAAAGCAGCAGCAGCTGGCCCAAGTGCTTGGGCCCCTGCCACCCACCGTGGGAGACCTGGATGGAGTTTCAGGCTCTTGGCTTTGGCCTGGCCCAGCCCCCACTGTTATAGCCAGTTGGGGAGTGAACCAGGGGATGGAAGATCTCTCTCTCCCTCTTTCTCTATAACTCTGCCTTTCAAGTAATTAAGTCAAGTTGTTTTAATTTCTAATGGTTCTCAACATCATTAAGTCAAGATGTCAGAAAAAAATTTAACATTGATATTAAAAAAAACAACTTCATTTATTCAAAGGCCTTTAAGAATCTAACAACTATATAGGCCTGTTGCTATCATCTCTGACTATTATCTACTAATTGAATGGCTCAACATCTCAACCGCCAGACACTCTTCCTCTTTTCTTTGGTGTCTCCTCAGGGTGAGGCTGAGTATGTTTCCCTTTCAGGTAGTAGGTACTCCAAAGATGTCAACAGGAGAAATTAGACAGCTGACTTGGGAATCAACCCCAGGCCACTTAAGTCAAGATTCAGAAAGGAGGGGCCGGTGCTCTTGCGCAGCAAGTTAAGCCACCATCTGCAGTGCAGGAATCCTACACGGGCACCAGTTCGAGTCCCAGCTGCTCCACTTCCGATCCCGTTCCCTGCTAGTGCACCTGGGAAAGCAGCAGAAGATGGCCCAAGTCCTTGGACCCCTGCATGTGGGAGCCTGAGAGGAAGCTCCTGCTCTGACCTTACCCAGCCCCAGCGACTGCTGTCATCTGAAGAGTAAACCAGTTAATGGAAGCTCGCTCGCTCGCTCGCTCTCTCTCTCTCTCTCTCTCTATATATATATGTATATATATATATACCCCTCTGTAACGCTTTCAAATAAATAAATAAATATTTTTAAAAGATTCAGAAAGGAAAAAAATGCAAATGTCCACATCTAGAGGATAGTATTATACACGTATTTTGGGTGTCCCTATATAAAAAAGTTCAAAACTATTAGAGAAAGGAAAAATCAGATTACAAGTCAGAAAGAAACCAACCAGAATCAGCTACAGAAACTCATGGTTCTTCTGCAGCACAAGTAGCTTCCTGTCTGTTATCACCTTGCCTGTCTCTAGTCACCCTGTAGGACAACCTTACCCATTCTCTGTGCCCAGATCTGTATCTCTAACACTAGACTCCTCTGAAAGAAACCAGAGCTCCTTGAAAATGAGCTGGCTATTAACTCGGGGGCAGGTGCCCTCAAGACGTGCCTCAGCCAGCCTACTGTCAAAGAGCAAAGATGCTTTCAGGAATGCCTTCAGCAAGGATGAAGAAGACAAGCAGCTGAAGAAGGGGGCAGGTGGTGGCCAAACTGTGATGTGCCAAGTACAAAGTCCGAATTATAGTTCATTAGAACCAACTAAAGTTGAAAAGCATCCTAAGCATAAAAGGATTAAAACGGGATACACAGCTATAGAACATGCTAGAGAAAAGATACACCTTCTGATGTGGGTTCAATTTCATACGACTGAAGGATAGGGGATTGGTAGAAGGAAAGTACTTGAAACACTTTTATTTGTGTAACATCCCATCACTGGATTAATTCAAACGGTTACTGGGTCAACAGCAAGGCATACTTATTATTATCTGTTTCCTTTTTAAGACAAGACTGCACTTCTGAGTTGAGGGCTCAAGTGTTCTGAAACAGAGAATACTGCAGGAACAAGTGTCAAGCAAGCCCGAACTTAAGCTGCTGGGCAAAAATGCCCTGGGGAAAACCAACCACGATGCCCGACACTAAGGAATGTGTTAGGCTTGTCACATGTACCTGCTGGCCTGGCACTTGCACTCCAGTCTCCAAGCTAAGAGGACATAAATGTCCCATGATACTAAGGGCTTCTTAGGCCTTGTAGGTTCTTCACCTGGATATGATAGTATCAACAGTCACCAGCATCTTCTTAGGGGACTGAGGCTAAGACACTCTGCCATCTGGCAGACAGAAGGTGGCAGCCACTGGAGTGCAAGAGAAGCTCTGTATCTCCTCTAAAGAGATGTGTATACTCGGTATCTCTTCCATTTTCACCACACTGATGTCACCACCACCCCAGGGAGCAATATTTGCCTCAAAAGCTTCCACCATCTGCAGCCCCTCAACCATAACCAGAATGGAACAGAACCCAGACTCCCACACCAGGCAGAGTAAGTAAGACGCTGCACAGACAAGTCTGGAAACAGCTGCAATCACCTGCCCTTCGATGACACACCTCAGCTTTGCTGCACCACAGCTACACTTTGCTCTCTAGAGTTTGTCCCTGCCCAGGCCCCTCCAGCGTCTCCTGAACCCTCACCACAAAGCAAGCATAAGAGGGGACAGCACCTGGCCCAGCCCTTGAGATTCACATGCCACCGCCCCACACAGGTAACTCCACCCTTCAGCCTAGGGCAGCTCCTGGTCCTGAACTCCGCTTAGCCTGCCCTGTCTTGAGGTTACCTAAGATCTGGGGAAAAAAAGAAAGGTAGACTTTAAACACACATTATTCCAGTTTTGTCTCTCCTAAGTATTTCTGGAGAACGTATTTTTTTTTTATTCACTAAACACTATAATCCACAAGAGGGCTATTTTCAAAGAGAGCAGACACTAGAATGATATTAAAATATGGATCCAAAGCAAAGACTTGACAGTTGTGTGAAGATTACCCATGCTGGTGACTGCTTTGCAGCTTCCAAGGCTAATGATGGATCGTAATAAACACAACCGGGAACTAAAAGGAGAGTGAAGAGGAAAACAAGGTGTAGAGCCACAAGACAAAGAAAGAGGAAGCAGAAACGCAAGCCGCTGATATGCTGACACTCTGAGGGGTGTAAAGGAAGTGGACAAGTGGTAACTAACAGAATCCAGCCTTTCCTGCTTTGTCATGTGCTAACAGACGGCAAATCAACCTGTGCACAGAACACTGGAACGATTGGGAAATTGGAGGAACAAAATAATTCTGTAAGCGAGGGAGTTCTCAGGAGGATTTACGGGAAGTCTTTAAGAAGCAAGAAGCGTCACTAGGCCCTCTACTCACGTGAGATACCACGTGAGACACTACGTGAGATATGGCTGAAGGGGAAGAGGGACCATGAAGTCTTAAACGCCCAGTGCTCTTCCTTTACCTACCTCCAGAACTCCAGCTTCAGGCAATATAAAATATTCTGCCTACACGTCAGTTTCATGAATAAGCCACATATGAGAAAGAGATGAATGCTATACCAACATTCCCCAGAACAGGACCCAGTTCCACAGTCACAAGCTCCCATGAACATTTACCGGAGACCCTCAGTAGGGTAGATGACTGTGAAACTTCAGAGCGCTAAGGACAAAGAACAGAACCTAAAATCTCCCCAAAGACAAAACGGGGTCAACAAGGCACAGGGCATTTTCATCAGCAATGCCAGAAGCTGGGAGGTAACAGAGCAAACCCTTCACAGTGCTCAGAGAAAATTAGTGCCCGCCCAGAATTCCACACTCAAATGATTAGTGCCTGGGTTGAAGTCGGCACTAGTCCCAATTCCAGACTCCTGATATTATGCACCCAGGAGGCAGCAGGTGATAACTCCGGTGGTTAGGTCCCTGTGACCCACATCAGAGACTTAGACTGACTTCCTGACCTGACTCCTAGTTTTGGACTGGCCCAGCCTCGGCTATTTGGGCATTTGGGGAGAGCACTAGCAGACAGGAACTCTCTCTCTCTCAGCCTCTCTAATTTTTAAAATTAAAAAATTTTAAAGTTTTAAGGATTACTTCCCTTGCACCCCTTGACCACAACCTAATGAAAAAATACACAGATGTGGGGTGGGTATTTGACCTAGCAAGTAAGATGCCAGTTAGGCCACCCATGCCACATATCAGAGTGTCTGGGTTTGAGTCCCAGCACCAGCTCCCAATTCCAGCTTCTTGCTATTGCAGACCCTGGGAAGCAGCGGTGACAGATCAAGTAATTGGGTTCCCATCATCAGAGCAGGAGATCTGAATTGAGTTCCCAGCTCCTGGCCTCAGCCTGGCCCAGTGCTGGCCATCATCAGCACTTGGAAGTGAAACAGAGAACAAGAGCTTTCTCTGTTTATCGCTTATCACTGTCTGTGTGTGTATGTCTGTCTATATGTGTACGTCTATGTGTGTATGTCTGTCTATCCCTCTCTCTCTGCCTCCCCCACCAAAAAAATTAAAAAAGAATATACACATGTTCCACCAAAATGAGAGAATAACTTAGAGAAACCAAAGGATCCATCAAAAGGATCAAGGGGGGCAAAAAATTCCCAGGAAGACAGCCTGGAAAAGCAACCAGTCCAGATTCAAGCAAGTCCGAGTACTTGGGGGGGGGGGGGGACGCCATCGCCTAAGAGCTTTTGTCTGTCTGATGAACTGGATTGAAGTGCTTTACAAGGCAGCCAAAGTTTCACAAGGAGGGACGTGAATAGATCATGTGTAAATCAACAGCAATTTTATCATACATAGAAACATGAAAGTAAATGCTTTAAGAAGAGCCGCTTAAAAAGGTGGAAACTGTCGTCTCTAGTTAAAGAAAGGAGTTAGACAAGACACCGACCGACACTTTTTACTCTAAGGGTTAAAGCACTATTTGGCTTTTCAATATTTACATGTCTTATCTTGATAAATGTAAGCCTGCTGAGCAATACTTTAAACTCTCTTTGAACACAGCAAAACAAAAGACAAAATGCCAACCTACATGGTATCTACCTACTTGAATGCTCCTTTTCAGAAGCTTCTTGGTTTTGTTTTCGGAAATAGAGCGGAATGTTTCTTTAGCAACCAAAAATCATAAAGTATGATTCTGATCATATGCTTTTAAAAATCTATAAAACCTAACGTTCATCAGTATAGGTTTTGGAGTTAAAACATCAAAATATGGCTCAATCAGTTATAAATTACCTTGGGTAAATTACTTTTGCAAGTCTTACTATTTTGATCTGTAAAATACCACCATCTACTTAGTAAGATGCATGCAAACTGTGTAATATAATAATATGTATTTGGAACCTGGCCATTACTAAAATTCAGTGCACAGTAGTTACTTCCACAGCACTTATTACTAGCATTATCACTATTATTCACTCATTATCCACCTGACTATAGTTGCCCAACACATCAGGCTCTTCTGTGAACAGTTCAGAAGATGTAGTTAAGTTAGGGTCAAAATTCAAACATGTTTATTTTGGAAGCAAAAAACAAAAAATCTCCCACAACCAATTTCTCTGAAGGAACAGAAATTTTTCTGCTGAGTTCCAAATCACCCCAAAACTTCAACATTTCACCACTCATACCCCAGAGCAGATCTAATGAGTAAACTAAAACTCATCAGATAGTTAGTTGGAAGTCCTGTTGATTCCTAAAAAATAAAACACTATCAAACTAATCGGAAAATAATCACATTACTTCCATGTCAGTAAAAATCTACAGAAAGATTTAAAGAATAAACCATATTCAACAATTCAAACCATTTCAAAAGCACTGAATCCCAATGGCCCAACAGGTGGAAAATCCTGCCTCTGTAATCTGATGGTCATGAACCTGACGCCCACTTGGCCTCTACGCCCTGGTGTGACACTGTGGGCAAGATCCTAAACCTCTACAAGCCTCAGTTTTCGTATCTGAATTGCAATACCCCCTACATGGCTATAGTGCGGACTCAAAGGGGTGCATCCAAAGAGCCCCGTGGCAGATGCTCCAAAGGTAAGAACTGCTATAATCACACTATTTTGTTCCAAGAGTTGGCAATCAGGGTACTTCTTTACAAATGGGTCATTCACAACACCCGCTGTGCTGGTTAGTGCTTTCTCACTCCAGTTGTGAAAGTTATTTCCTTATGAAAAGGAGGAAGACTCCCCTCTGTTCTTTAGGGACATTAATGGAGAGTCAAAGAGAAATCCCAGGTATATTCCAAAACCACAGAGGTGACAGAGAGGACCCATCACCACGTAAAGCTCAGTTCATGGGAGCCACCTAAGGACTTCTTAATAACAAGCCTAACACAGGCACCAGCACGTGCAGACAGACCAGGAAGGCAAGAGGCAAGTCCAACTTTCTCTTCCCATATCCCTTGTGGAAGCTAATAGCTGACCTCACCGTTAAAGAAACGCCCATCGCACATCACACTGATACATTCAAGTCCTGGCTCCAGCTTCCCGCTGAAGCGGACCCTGGGAAGCAGCAAGAAGGGAGAACGCTCAAGTAAATGAGTTCCTGTCATTCACATGGGAGACCTGGATCTGGCTCCTGCCTCTCAGCTGCTGTGGGCATCTGGGGAGTGAACCAGCAGACTGGACTGATGGCTCTCTCCCTCTCTGTCACTCTAACAAATAAGTTTAATAGTGTTCTGAAATATGACTGGATTAACTAGCTCCCTTTTGTAACATTTTAAACAACTCTGCAACTCTTGGTAGTTATTGACACTAATAAATAGCAATTGTTTAATTCTGCTAACATCCAGTAAGACAAAATAAAGGTGGAGAGAAGGAACCAAACATTAATGTAAACTAAGAAGTACAGCAAAATTTTCATAGAGCTGGGGAAAAAAAAAAAAACTTTCCATTTTCTCAAACAATAGTATTACTACAAGAATAGTACCACTCCTTTCTATGCCACTGCGGGACACATTTTAAATTAATCCACAGCCTTGAGATTATTGGGAAATTTACTGCCAAAATATGCTAACACCCCTGCCGCACAATGCTAGTAGCAAAGATCCACTGTCGGGTTCTGAGTTCTTGCCCACAGCCTCTTCAGTAAGAAATTTCCAATCACAGTAAGCCAGGCGCTAGGTTGTCCACCAGGAACAACACACGTTATTCCTGTCCTCAGTGAAAAGGAGAGAGGGATGGAGGGAAAGGGAACCAAGTAGAGATCCTCCCATAGTGAGTAAACACCAGGCACAAGCAATGCGCAGGCATGCACCAGCCTGGCCAGAGGGTCTCTCCCCAAGCCCGTATCCTTTCATTATCCAGCAGACCAGCCCAGGATTGACCTAGGGAACACTGCTGAGTGCCAGGGAGCCAGTCACACGAGCAGGGCCTCCCAGGTAGACACGCCCACTAAACAGGCACATACACACAGGTGTATCTGGGCACATGTTTTGGCCACGAATTTGTTAAACAAATATGGAGGGCCTTAAGTAAACAGTGAGTTAACAGTCCCAGCCCAGGCCTAAATCTCTCATGTGATCTGGACAAGTCACTTCCTGCACTGTGGCTCCCTCAAGGACCACAGGGGACTGTGGAATATTCCTCCCTTCAGATATCAAGGCTCTGCCCTCAGCCTGAGGCTCCACTCATTCCTCCTCAAACGGGAGGCAACACAGAACGGTAAGAGAATCAACGGAGTTGTGAATTCACTATGCCCCCCTCCCCTAGATTTTTCTTTTAACGCTACTCTGGCCCATGTTTAAAAATTCCTTATTCATATGATTGGCAGAGAGGAAGCTCTCATTTGCTGGCTCACTCCCGGAAAGTCCCACAATGGCCAGAGGTGGGCTGGGGCCTAAGCCAGGAACTCCATCCAGGTCTCCCTGAGGAGGCAGGAACCCAATTACTTATGGGGGGAGGAGGAGGGCTTCTGGGATCTACCATCAGCAGGCAGCTGGAGCCAGGAGCAGAGCCGGAACTGAACTCACGGACTCCGGCAAGAGTAGGCGAAATACCAGCCACGCCACGCCACGCCACGCCACGCCACGCCACCCCACCCCACCTCGACGTTTTTACCTCTTTTTCCACTTTTACCCTGAAACAACAGAAATTTCGTATCCGCCTGTTTACGAAGCCTCTTCTATATGAACTTACTCCGCACTGAAGATTTACGACTTAGGCGGAGGCGAAAACAGAAATCCCTGCCCCCGGAGTTCTCTATTTGATCGGGTAGAAAAACCAAACGTAAGAGGAGACACGCAGATAATGTGGTCAGCAAGCAGCTACAACACTAAGGACGTTCGCTGCAGGATCGAGAGCAGGTGACACGAGGAGGGGCCCGGGCCCAGGGGCCAGCGCCAAGCTCTCCAAGGAGGGGACCACCTCTCACCGCGGGGAAAACTGACCGACCCCCGGAGGCCGGGGGGGGGGGGGGCGGAAGCGAGAAGAAGGGCAGTGGCAGGGCCCGCAGCCCGGCGTCGGGGTGCTCAGGAGCATCCACGAAGGCGCAGGGGGCAGGGGGCAGAAGGGGGCGGGTCTTGGACGAAGGGGGTCCTTCAGAAAGGGAGCCGACAGGGGAGGCGGAGAGTTAGGAGTCCGCTCGGAGGGCTCTAGCGTGGGCGCCTCTAGCGAAGGAAGGGCAGGGCAGGCACCAGGGGAGGTGTGGGGGTAGCGGGGCCCGTTTCGGGGCGCGGGGCTGGGCGGCTCTAAAGATGGGGGGTGGGTGGCAGCGGGGTCTGGGAAGCGGAAGGCGCGCGAGCCGGGGCGCCCCCGACGACCCGCACACTCACCTGGCACTGCAAACACTGCGGAGTCCACACCGTGACTGTAGGGCAAGGACGCCGCTCGGGTTCCAGCGCTCCGACTGCCGCACGTCCAGCGTCCTGGCCGCTGCCCTGACGTCACCGCGAAGCGCGCGTGCGCGGGGAGCGCGGGGCACGCCGGGAGTTGTAGTGTGAGCGTGAGGCGGGGCGCTCCGGGGACTCCGGGGGAGGGGCGTGGGACCTCTGGTTAGGACGCGAGCTTTGCACTCGTTAAGATCAGCCTTCGTTCGCTTTTTAAAATATTGTTTTTTTTTTTTTTTTTACCTGTTTGAGAGAGAGGAAGAGAGATCTCCCATCTGCTGGTTCACCCCCAAAGCGTCCACGATGGCGTGATGTGGGACACAGGTATCTGGACCACTAGGCTAAATGCCTGTTCCCAGACTTCATATTTAACTAAAAAGAAGTTAGCACCTGGGCCTTGGTGTGCCGCGGCGGTTAAGATGCCTCTAGGGAGGAGAAATTGTATGAAGGACTCGCTGTCATTGTAACTTTTCTGTAAATCCGAAATGACTCTCAAAGGAAAAGTTTTAATTTTTAAGAGACAACGGAAGGAAAAAAGGAAATGTCACTTATCTTTACTATTAAACTTTTTTAAAAGATTTTATTGATTTATTTCAGAGACAGATTTACAGACAGGGGGAGGGAAAGACTGACAGAGGTCTTCCATCTGCTGGTTCACTTTCCCAGATGGCTGCAATGGCTGGAGCTGCGCCAATCCGAAGCCAGGAGCCAGGAGGTTCTTCCAGGTCTCCCACGTGGGTGCAGGGGCCCAAGGACTTGAGCCATCCTCTACTGCTTTCCCAGGCCATAACAGCTGAATCAGAAGAGGAGCAGCCAAGACACAAACCAGTACCCACGTGGGATGCGGGCGCCTCAAACAGAGGTTTATCCAACTGTGCCAACAGCACCAACCCCTACTGCTAAACTTTGAGATGTTTTTAAGTCCTTGTGGGCTCTATGGGTCGGTCAGGAGTACTACCTGGAAAGATACTTAAAGGATCTCCCTACAAGCCTTGACTCCTGGGATCTGGCAGTGATCGGAATAATGGGTATGTGTACATATTAAGTAACAAGTTACCAGTCTGAACACTTAAGATTTGTCTCTTATATTTAAGTGAAACATATCTAAATTTAAAAAGGAGGCCGGTGCCATGGCTCAACAGGCTAATCCTCCACCTTGCGGGCCGGCACACCAGGTTCTAGTCCCGTTCGGGGCGCTGGATTCTGTCCCGGTTGCCCCTCTTCCAGGTCAGCAGTGGAGTGCAGTGGAGGATGGCCCAGGTGCTTGGGCCCTGCACCCCATGGGAGACCAGGAGAAACACCTGGCTCCTGGCTTCGGATCAGCGCAGTGCGCCGGCTGCAGTGCACCGTCTGCAGCGCACCGGCCGCGGCGGTCATTGGAGGGTGAACCAACGGCAAAAAGAAGACCTTTCTCTCTGTCTCTCTCTCTCTCACTGTCCACTCTGCCTGTCAAAAATAAAAAAATAAAAATAAATAAATTTAAAAAGGAAAGAAATCTAGAAAATTCTGTTGTTTAATTGCTCTTCAAAACCAACAATTCTGCCAGCAAAGTCCCTGTCTTAACCTGGGGAAAGAGAACAGGGGCTGTGTACCAGAGTGCCTGGTTTGAGTCCCCAGCAGCTCCTTGCTTCTGCTCCAGCTGGGAGAGAGCAGATAAAGGCCCAAATGCTTGGGTTCCTGCCACCCATGTGGGAGAGACCCAGAAGTCAAGGCTGTTGTGGTCATTTGGGGAGTGAACCAACAGATGGAAGATTCTAGCGCTCTCTCTCTCTGTGTGTGTGTGTGTGTGTGTGTGTGTTTCAAATGAATAAATAAATCTTAAAAACAAAAAAGTCAGTAGAAAGGTTCAGAGATTCTGAGATCACCTGGGATTCTTCCTGGTTCTGCCACTCCTGGATGAGCTTGGACAAACAGAAATGGCCAAGTTCCTTCCTTCCTTCCTTCCTTCCTTCCTTCCTTCCTTCCTTCCTTCCTTCCTCCCTTCCTTCCTTCCTTCCTTTTTTTCTTTTTCTTTTTTGTTTGTTTTAAAATTTATTTAATTATTTGAAAGGCACAGTTACAGATCGAGGATGAGAGAGAGATCTTCCATCCACTGGTTCATTCCCCCAAATAGCCACAATGACCAGGGCTGGGCCAGGCCAAAGCCAGGAGCCAGGAGCTTCATCGGGGTCTCTTATGTGGTTGCAGGGTCCCAAGGATTTGGGCCACCTTCTACTGCTTTCCCAATCCGTTAGCAGGGATTTGGATCAGAAGTGGAGCAGCTGGGACTCGAACTGGAGCCCAAAATGGGATGCGGGCATCACAGGAAACGGCTTTACCCACTACACCACAGCACCGGCCCCGTGGCCAAGTTTCTTGACTGTCTCTCAGTAAAGTTATGAGCCTGAACACCTTCAGTGTTAATCTTAAGGATCTTCTGGGCTTGGATCTGAAGTATTAAGAAAAAACACTCCTTTCTCTCTGTCTCTCTCTCTCACTGTCCACTCTGCCTGTCAAAAAAAAAAAAAAAAACTAACATACTGTCTTTGAGAGATGGTGCTATGGATAACTTGGTTTTTTCTTCCTACTTTTCCAAATTTTCTTTAATGAATGTGCACCATTTAAACAGGAAAAAGTAGTCTTTGCATCCAGTTTGGTTTAAGGGGATGTTCCAGGAGCTAGAGCAGGGATTGTTTCCTTGTAAGTTTCTAATTTAGTAAATGGGCTTCATGTCCAAGTTCGTTGACAAGAAAAGCTTAGGAGGAAAGGAGAAGACAGACTCTGGGTGAGGACACCTGCTTTCCAGCACTGCGTCTGCCCGAACTGAACATGTGACCTCTGGTTTTGGTACTGAGAGAGGGCAGTTAAGAGGCCACCCCAGGACTCAGCACCCATCCCTCATCTTGTCTTCTTGGCCCTCGACACAGTCAAACTCAATTACTTGCTGGACAGTCCCACCCCCTCATTTGTCCCGATTACCAGTACAGCTGTCTTCATTGATACAAGAAAATGGGAAGGGTGTTTAGCACAGCAGGTAAGACTCTGTTTGGGATGAGTCTATCAGAGTACCTGGTATTAAAGCTCAAATCTGGCTCCAGGTCCCTGCTAATGCCCACCCTAGGAGGCAGCAGATAATGGCTCAAGCATGAGGGTCCCTTTAGCCAGGCTGAGCCCCAGCTGTTGCAGGCATCTGGAGACTAAACCAGCAAATAAGAGCATTCTCTCTCTCTCTCTCTCTCCCTCTCTCTCTCTCTTTCAAATGGAAAAAGAAGTGAAATGCCACATCTCTTGTTGTGCCTCCCATAATTTGGAAGGCACATCTTCCAATAGCAAAAACTAATGGAAACTCACTCACATTTTTGCTTCTGGTACTTTTCCTAAGTGGATTACAGCTGTCCCTATTTCCTTCTTTACTCCATTCATTTGTGTTTTTTTCCTGCAGTATCTCAAGGGATTATTTTATACGTGTAAGAGTAGCAGAGGTAGCACTTATGGTTGGGCCATAGGACTCTGACAGTCCCAGGATCTCCACCAGCACCTAAGTCCTTGTGAGAATCGGGTGTGGAGCGAGCCAATGCCACTTCCAAGCCAGGGCAAGGCAGCCCTTCGAACCTGCTGGCTGCATCTTTGCTGCTTCTGCTTTTGAATCTGAACCTGCTTCTTTTGGATGGAAAAAGAAGTTCGTATTTCTAAATCAGGCTTCATTTTGCCTTCAACATCTACCGAGAAGCTGCTATAGCTGGGATGTGTTCTGTCCCCACCAACTGCTCATGTTGAAACTTGTTTCCTAGGGTAATGTCTTGAAAGGTGATGGGCCCTTTAAGAAGCGATTACATCCTTAAGAAGGATTAGTGCCTTCCTGGGGAGCGAGCCTTGGGACTGGATTAGCTACCCTGAGAGTGAGTTGTTATGAAGCAAATCTGTCCCTAGTGGCTTTCTTTAAATGTGTGTGTATTCATTTATTTGAAAGGCGAGCACACTCACACACACACACACACACACACACAGAGAGAGAGAGAGAGAGAGAGAGAGAGAGAGAGAGCGCTGCAGACAGAGACCTTCTGTCCACAGTGGTCACTCCCCAAAGCTCCTCCTGGCAGCCAAGAAATGAGGAATTCCTTCCAGGTCTTCTACATCAGTAGCAGAAACCCAACTATTTGAGCCATCACCCCTGCCACCCAGGGTATGTTTTAGCACGAAGCAGGAATCCGCAGCAGAGCCAGGACTAGAACGCAGGCACTGTGATAAAGGATGTAGGCATCCCTACACTTGTACTTCCTACAGGGAAGAGGCCTCTTCCCTGCTGGCCCCAGTCTGCAGCGTTTCCTCTCTTCCCTACACAAGCAGCTGCCCTTCTGCTCTGGCTAGGATTTGAAGCAGCACAAGGTGCTGGCCAGCACTATGCCATTGCACTGCCCAGCCTCCAGAACCATCAGCCACATCAAATTTCTTTCCTTGTAAATTACCCAGCTGCAGGTATTGTCTTACAGCACCAGGAAATAAACTAGGAAAATAGCCATGGCTTGCTTCAGAAAGCTTTGGAGGAGAGCAGCTGGTTGTTGTCCACTGAAATCATGAAACCGCCCCTGCACACAGGAATGAGGAAATGCGATGGCATAGCTGTGACACGGGCAGCCTTGCACTAATGCCCCTGTTTACAGCCTGTTTCTCACCAGCCTGCCCGCCCCAGCACACCTGCTCGGGTTGCGTGTTTTCCTGTCTATGTAACCACTCACATGAAAGTCCAGCACCCTCCCTGGCCAGTTCCCATGGCCCCTCTCCTGCTGCTTCCACTTTCTCTGCTACTCTGCTACTCGCTGGTCGCCAGACATCACCGGAGTCTGAGGAAGGACCAAAGCACGTTCTTCCTCTCCCATGTTAAAACCACAGCCCCCTCCCCAGTTGCTTTCTCGCATTCTTGACCATCTCAAAATGCCCAATGAATTGATGGTACCATTACCTTGTTCTCCAGGATGATGAAAGATTCTCTCTCCAAAAATGCTTTATCTTTTTCCTTCAAAAGGCTTTGCAGAGGAAGACAGCCAGGATGCAAGAGTCCAAACACCCACCCCCTCCCACCTCTGTCTTGGAGTCTAACAGATGCAAATCAGAGAAAATGAGATCTTTTAATTATAAAATTTTAAAATATTTTAAAGGAGATACTCAATATATGCAAGGATTTGATGAGGTCACCGGGGCTTACACTACTTGTACATCTATAAATATAGAGAAAAATTTGATGATACCAAGAGCTTTAAAATAGTTTCTATTCTTTTATTTTTATTTCTTAAAATTTTTAATTTAGTTACTAAGATATTTCATTTCGTTATTTCACATTTTTTAATTGGGAAGGCAGAGAGACAGAGATAGACAGAGATCACCCATCTACTGTTTCATTCCCAAAAGACCCACAGCAGTAGTCCCAGGCCAGGAGCAGGGAACTCAGTCAGGGTCTCCCACGTGGGTGGCAGGGCCTCAGCTACTTGTGTGTGTCAGGGTGCAGGTTAGCAGGAATGCTGGAATCGCAAGCAGAGCTAGGGCTCCAACCCAGACACTGTGCCATTGGATGCAGGTGCCCCAGGCAGCACCTTACTGCTATGCTAAATGCCCACCATATAATTCAGACTCTTTAAATAGTTATTCTACTTCAAGACAAAGATCCTAGAAAGACTGAAGTTGCAATTTCCATCTTGCTATCCAGTTGATAAGAATCAAAAAGTCCATAGGCAGGGGCCGGTGCTGTGGTGTAGTAGGCTTGGCCTCCATCTGCAGCACTGGCATCCCATATGGGTGCCCGTCCAAGTCCCAGCTGCTCCACTTCTTTTTTCTTTTTCTTTTTCTTTATTTGAAAAGCAGAGTTACAGAGAAACAGAGGCAGAGAAAGAGAGAGAGAGAGAGAGAGAGAGAGAGAGAGAGAGAGATTTTCCATCCACTGACTAGTTCACTCCCCAAATGGCTGCAACAGCCAGAGCTGAGCCAATCTGAGCCAGGAGCCTCTTTGCAGTCTCCCACTTGGGTGCAGGGTCCCAAGGACTTGGTTCATCTTCTGCTGCTTCCCCAGGCACTCTAGCAGAGAGCTGGATCAGAAGTGGAGCAGCCAGGGCATGAACTGGCACCCGTACGGGATGCTGGCACTGCAGGCAGCAGCTATATCCGCTACATCACAGTGATGACCTCCTTGCTGCTCCACTGTTGATGCAGCTCCCTGCTGAAGCCTGGGAAGGCAGGAGAAGATGGCCCAAGTGCCTGGGCCCCTGCACCCATATGGGAGACCCAGAAGAGGCTCCTGGCTTCTGGCTTTGGATCACCCCAGCTCCAGCTGTTGCGGCCATTTTGGGAGTGAACCAGCAGATGGAAGACCTCCCTCGGTGTCTCTCCTTCTCTCTCTGTAACTCTGCCCCTCAAATAAATAAATTAATAAATCTTTTTTAAAAAGAGTTCACAGTATGACAAATATGTGAATTATTGGAGCTCATGTATTTTTATTTATTTACTATTTTATATTTTTAAATTTATTTTCATCTACTTGAATGGCAGAGAAACAGTGAGAGAGGAAAGACAGAGATACAGAGAGAGATTTTCCATCCACTGGTTTCCTCCCCAGATGCCCCACAACAGCCTGGGCTGGGCTAGGCCAAATCCAAGAGCCCAGTACTCCATCTGGGTCTCCCACATGAGTGGCAGGGGCCCAAGCACCTGAACCGTGATCCACCGCCTCCCAAGTTCATTAGCAAGAGGTTGGATGGGGGCCGGCGCGGTGGCTCAACTGGCTAATCCTCCGCCTGGGGGCGCCAGCACACCGGGTTCTAGTCCTGGTTGGAGCGCCAGATTCTGTCCTGGTTGCCCCTCTTCCAGGCCAGCCCTCTGCTGTGGCCTGGGAGTGCAGTGGAGGATGGCCCAGGTGCTTGGGCCCTGCACCCCATGGGAGACCTGTCACCTGGCTCCTGCCATTGGATGAGCGCGGTGTGCCAGCCGCAGCCCGCTGGCCGTGGCGGCCATTGGAGGGTGAACCAACGGCAAAGGAAGACCTTTCTCTCTGTCTCTCTCTCTCACTGTCCACTCTGCCTGTCAAAAAAAAAAAAAAAAGGGGGGGGGTTGGATGGGAAGCAGTGCAGCAGGGACTTGACAGGCATTTTGACATGGTAGTTGGGCGTCAGAATTCATGGCTTAACTCCACAAAGCCTGTCCCACTCTTTTAAGAATCAATGTATTTGAGAGGCAGGGAAACAGAGAGGGCTAGAGGATGAGAGAGAGAGAGAGAGAGAGAGAGAGAGAGGTCACTCCCATCTGCTGGTTCACTCCCCAAATGCCCATAATGGCCCTGTTTGAAGCCTCAAGCTGGGAATCCCATCCAGGTCTCCCAATATTTGAGCAGGTGGCAGGAACCCAATAATCTCAACCATCATTGGATACACAGCAGCATAAAACTGGAATCAAAAGCCAAAGCTGAGGCCAGCACTGTGGCACAGCGGGTTGGGGCCCTGGCATGAAGCGCCAGCATCCCATACGGGCGCCGGTTATAGTCCCAGCTGCTCCTCTTCCAATCCAGCTTTTTGCTGTGGCCTGGGAAGGTGGTGGAGGATGGCCCAAGTTCTTGGGCCCCTGCACCCATGTGGGAGACTGGGAGGAAGCTCCTGGCTCCTGGCTTTGGATCAGCGCAGCTCCAACCACTGCAGCCAACTGGGGAGTGAACCAGAGGATGGAAGAACTTTCTGTCTCTACCTCTCTCTGCAACTCTGTCTTTCAAATAAATAAATCTTCAATTAAAAAAAGTCAAAGCTAGGACGTGAACCCAAGCACTCTGCAATGGAGTGGAAGTATCTCATCCTGGAATCTTAACTGCCAGGCTACACACCTGTCCCAGAGACGGTATCTTACTGGCAATAGTGTATCTTGGTGTAAACTGTTTGGAGAGCAATCTCTCATTATCTTGTAAGTTTTAATACACAGGTACCCTTTGGCCAAGCAAACCCACTGCTAGGTAAGTACCTGAGAGCAGTATTTTCAAAGCTTTTGAGTATCATCCACATTGATAAATTTGCTCCATAATGCAGTGCTTAGTTTTGTTAGTTAAGGTTCTCCAGAGCAACAGCACAGAGGGAAATATATAAATATGCAATAATAGCTTAATTATGGAAGTGGCTCATATGATGATCAAGGCTGAGGAGTCCCACACTCTGCCACCTGCAGGATGGAGCCAGGAAAGCCATTGGTGTAGATCCAGTGCACACCTAAAGGCCTGCAGAAAGCCAGGGGTGTGAATCCCAGTCCAAGACTGGGCCTGAAACTTCAAGCAGGAGAAGAGGGCAGCAGAAGGGGGATGCTGCGGCTCAAGCAGACATGGTAAATTTGTCTTTCCTCCACCTTCTAGTGCTATTCAGATCTTCAAGCTGGAGTCAGAAGCTGGAGCCAGGTCTTGAACCAAAGTACTCCCATAGGATTTGGGCATCTTTTTTTTGTACTTTCTTTTCTTAAAAAATTTATTTACTTATTTTAGAGTCATAGTTACATGGAAAGAGATGGAGAGAGAGAGAGAGAGAGAGAGAGAGAGAGAGAGAGAGAGAGAGTTAGTTCTTCCATGTGCTGGTTCATTCCTGCAGTGGCCACAATGGCCGGGGGAGCCAGGTGGAAGCCAGGAGCCTCCGGGTCTCCAATTTAGGTGCAGGGGCCCAAGCGTTTGGGTCATCTTTTGCTGCTTTCTCATGCACATTAGTAGATCGGAAGTGGAGCAGCCGGCACCATTATGGGATGACAGCATCAAAGGCAGCTGTGCCTGCGACAACACCACACCAGTCCCACAGAAATCCTGAAAACACCCTAAATGGAAGAAAGATTCCACTTGTGCTTAAATGCTTCCAGTAACTAAATTCTTCCCAATTTTACTTATGTGAATGCTCTTTAAAGTACCAGGAATTTTAGAAGTATATTTAATAACTCTGTTTATGTTCTCCATTATCAAATACATGATTCAGTAAAATAAGCCTAGTATGCAGGGATGGTTCAATGTTCGCAAATCAATCAATGTGGTACATTAACAAACAGAAGAACAAAAACCATATGGTTATCTCAATAGATGCAGAGAAAATATTTGATAAAATACAACACCCTTTCATGATGAAAACTCTAAACAAATTGGGTTTAAAAGGAACATTCCTCCACACAATTAAGGCAATTTATGATGAACCCACAGCCAACATCTTCTTGAATTGGGAAAAGTTGGAAGCATTCCCACTAAGATCTGGAACCAGACAAGGAGGACCACTCCCACCATTGCTATTATATATGGAAATTTTAGCCAGAGCCATTAGGCAAGAAAAATAAATCAAAGGGATAAAAATTGGAAAGGAGGAACTCGAACTATCCCTATTTGCAGATAACATGATTTTATATATACAGGATTCGAAAGACTCCACTGAGAGACTATTGGAATTCATAAAAGAGTTCAGGCCGGCACCACAGCTCAATAGGCTAATCCTCCACCTTGCGGCGCCGGCATACAGGGTTCTAGTCCCAGTCGGGGCGCCGGATTCAGTCCCGGTTGCCCCTCTTCCAGGCCAGCCTCTGCTCTGGCCCGGGAGTGCAGTGGACGATGGCCCAAGTCCTTGGGCCCTGCACCCGCATGGGAGACCAGGAGAAGCACCTGGCTCCTGGCTTCAGAAGCATGCCAGCCGCGGCGGCCATTGGAGGGTGAAGCAACGGCAAAAGGAAGACCTTTCTCTTTGTCTCTCTCTCTCTCACTGTCCACTCTGCCTGTCAAAAAATACAAAAAAAAAAAAAAAAGTTCAGAAAAATGGCAGGATATAAAATCAATACAAAAAATAAATAGCTTTTGTATCCTCAGACAATGCCATGGCTGAGGAAGAACTTCTAAGATCAATCCCACTCACAATAGCTACAAAAAAATAAATACCTTGGAATAAATTTAACCAAGGAAGTCAAAGATCTCTATTATGAGAATTACAAAACATTGAAGGAAGACATAGAAGAAGACAAAAAAATGGAAAAATCTTCCATGTTCATGGATTTGAAGAATCAATATTATCAAAATGTCTATACTATTAAAAGCAATTTACAGATTCAATGCAATCCCAATCAAAATGCCAATGACATTCCTTGCATATCTAGAAAAAATGATGCTAAAATGCATACGGAAACACAAGAGACCCTAAATAGCTAAAGCAATCTTATACAACATAAACAAAGCTGAAGGCATCACAATACTAGATTTCAAGACATACTACAGGGTAGTCACAATCAAAACAGCCTGGTACTGGTACAAAAACAGATAGACAGACCAATGGAACAGAATAGAAATGCCAGAAATCAATCCACATATCTATAACCAACTACTCTTTGACAAAGGAGCTAAAACCAATCTTTGGAACAAGGGCAGTCTCTTCAACAAATGGTGTGATGTGACATCTTAACTGGCGGCCTAGCCAGTAGGCCAAATGTCCGCTCCTCATTTTTTTTTTTTTTTTTGACAGGCAGAGTGGACAGTGAGAGAGAGAGACAGAGAGAAAGGTCTTCCTTTGCCGTTGGTTCACCCTCCAGTGGCCGCCGCGGCCAGCGCGCTGCAACCGGCGCAGGAGCCAGGTGCCAGGTGCTTTTCCTGGTCTCCCATGGAGTGCAGGGCCAAAGCACTTGGGCCATCCTCCACTGCACTCCCCGGCCACAGCAGAGAGCTGGCCTGGAAGAGGAGCAACCGGGACAGAATCCAGCTCCCCAACCGGGACTAGAACCCGGTGTGCTGACCCCACAAGGCAGAGGATTAGCCTGTTGAGCCACGGCGCCGTCCCTCCTTTATTTTTTAAATACAGATAATTGGGGCTGGCATTGTGCTTTAAGGTATGATGTCGGCATTCCATATGGGTGACAGCTTGAGTCCCAGCTGCCCAAATTCCAATCCAGCTCCCTGTTAATGTGCCTGGGAAAACAATTGAAGATGATCCAAGACCCCTGTACCCAATTGGGAGCCCCAAAAGAAGTTCCTGGCTCCTGGCTTCAGATTGGTTCAGCTCTGGCCACTGCAGCCATTTGGGAGTGAACCAGTGAATGGAAGAGCGCTCTCTCGCGCGCTCTCTCTCTCTCTCTCTCTTTTTTGGTAAACTCTGCCTTTCAAATAAATAAATACATAAATCTTTAAAATGCAAACAATGTACCACTAGATCAATCTCATGACCTGGGACTGCTCATGGTTACTCAGATTATCTATTGCTGCATCCTAACCTAAATCCAAAATTAGTGGTTTAATACAGCAATTTATTACCCGGTCTCATAGTTCTCTGGATTAGTTTGACATAAATACTAACTGATACTTTATGTTAACTGGTATGATTGCAGTTGGAACTTCATTTGTCTGTCAATGGCATAAGGGACTTCATTGAGAATTTGGGAAGTAGTTTTGGGATACTAAAAAATGATTTCCTGGGGTAGGTATTTGGTGCAGTGGTTAAGGTGCCACTTAGGACATCTGCATGCCATTTGGGAGTACCTGGGATTGAGTGCTGGCTGCACTGCTTCTGACCCAGCTTCCTGCTAATGGGCAACTGGGAGGCAGCGGATGATGGCTCAAATGCTTGGGTCCCTGCCACCCTTGTGGGAGATCTGGATTGAGTTCTAGGCTCCTGGCTTTGGCCTGGCCCAACCCCGGCTGTTGTAGGTATGTTGTAAGGAAGTGAACCTGTGGATGGAACATTCTCTCTCTCTCTCTCTAAAAATGAAAATAAATACATTAAAATTATAATTTAAAAATTTTAAGTTTCTTAAATGTTTAAACCATTCATAGTGTAATCACTTCAGACATTACTTTTTTTTAAAAGACTTATTTATGTATTTGAAAGGAAGAGTTACAGAGAGGCAGAGGCAGAATTAGAGAGACAGAGGTCTTCCTTCCACTCGTTCACTTTACAAATGGCCACAATGGCTGGAGCTGGGCCATCTCAAACCAAGAGCCTAGAGCTTCTACCTGGTCTCCCATATACGTGCAAGGGCCCGAGGACTTGGGCCTTCTTCCACTGCTTTCCCAGGCACATTAGCAGGGATCAGGATCAAAAGTGGAGGAGCCAGGACTCTAACAGTGCCTATATGGGATGCCGTCACTAGGTGGTAGCTTTACCAGCTACACCAGCCACAGTGCCACCCTGAGACACTACTTTTACATTTTTTTTTTAAAAAAAGATTTATTTATTTATTTGAAAGTCTGAGTTACACAGAGAGATAAAGAGAGAGAGGTCTTCCATCTGCTGGTTCACTTCTTGATTGGCCACAACGGCTGGAGCTGTGCTGATCCGAAGCCAGGAGCCAGACCCAGGAGCTTCCTCTGGGTCTCCCACACAGGTGCAGAGGCACAAGGACCTGGGCCATTCTCCACTGCTTTCCCAGGCCATTGCAGAGAGCTGGGTCAGAAGTGGAGCAGCTGGAACTAGAATCAGTGCCCATATGGGATGCCGGCACTGTAGGCAGCAACTTTACCTGCTACACCACAGCACTAACCCCACTACTTTTAAATTTAATCTGCAATCCTAACATTCCCTCCATCACATTCTTAAGTCTGGAAAATCAACAAAGCATAAATGAAGCCATGATTAGTATTGTTGGATGAGTCCCTGGCAGAAATATTCCTGCCGTGGCTGATTTCAACTTCGCGACTTGGCATCCCTGGAAGGGAGGTGAGAAGGGTAGCAGACTAGTGCCACACGCAAGTTCAATAGATGCAGGGAGCCTGAAGGGCACAGGTAATAGCAAAATACGGTTAATTAGGGGAGATGAGGTTTGAATACACAGTCCCTTTGTTTTTTAATATCAAGTTTATATGATGCCCTTTATAACAAGGGCTCTGCTTGATGAATGGCTTGAAAATTTCTGGAAAATGTGTCCACTGTCTTCCACCAGTGGCCCCAGAATATCACAGAGTTTAACTGTTCTCCCAGTGATAGATGAGTAGAAGCTTTCCAGCTTTTAGTTACTATCAATAAAACTGTTATAAACATTTCGGCACACATCTTTGCATGGGTATATTATTTCATTTCTTTTTAGTATAATTTGCAGGATGATAGGATAGATATACAATTATGGTTGGTTTTTTAAAAAGATTTATTTATTTATTTTAAAGTCAGAGCTACACAGAGAGGGAGAGACAGAAAGAGAGGTCTTCCATCTGCTGGTTCACTCCCCAAGTGGCTGCAAAAGCCAGGGCAGAGCAAATCCAAGCCCAGAGCCAAGAGATTCTTCTGGACCTCCCACATGGGTAGCATGGACCCAAGCCCTCAGGCCATCTTCTGCTGCTTTTCCCAGGCCATTAGCAGGCAGCTGGATGGTAAGTAGAGCTGTTGGGACACGAATTGCCACCCATATGGGATGCTGGTGTCACAGGTGGCGGCTTTACCCACTTTGCCACAACACCAGCTCCAGTATGCTTAGTTTTATAAGAAGCAACCAAACCATTTTCCAAAGTGGCCATTTTATACTACCATAAAAGTACCTACAATTAAAATTTATTTTGAATTTAATTTGAGAATAGGCAATACATTCACATGTTTTAAAATTTCTTTTAATTTTTATTTCTTTCCTTTTTTTAATTTGAAAGGCAGAGAGACAAAGAGACACACACAGAGAGATAGATCTTCCATTCATTGGTTCATGTCTTGAATGCCTGGAACAGCCAGGATGGGGAAGCCAGGAGTCTGGAATTCAATTCTGGTCTCCTGTCTCCTGGTGACAGGAATCCAAGGACTTTAGCCAACATCTGCTGCCTCCCAGGGTGTGCATCAGCAGGAAGTTGGGTCAGAAGCTGAGGAACCAAGCACTCTGATATGGGATACAGGCATCTCATGCTTTTCACTAAACTGGTGTGCCAAACACCCATCCCCCATTTCCATCTTTTAATGTGATGTTCTTTAACAGAGTTCTACTCCTTGATTTATGCATTGAACAATCTATCTTGGAGGTATTTACATTTCAGTACATAGAAAGGTCCTCATTTCTTTTTTGAGTTACAGACTATTTCACTGAATTGCTGAACCAATTAATTTAATCATTCCCCTAGCGATGGACTCTAGAATTGTTTCCAATGTTTTGCTGCTACAAATAACACTGCAGTGAATAGGAGCAAATCTATTCCTTTCGACACAGGTACAGGGTTTCTGTAGGCAAAATCCCAGAAGTGCAGTTGCTGGGTCAAAAGTTTTGTATACATTTTTTAAAGATTTATTTTATTTATTTCAAAGAGTTAGAGATAGAGTGAGCCAGCTTCCATCTCTTGGTTTACACCTCAGATGGCCACAATGGCCAGGGCTGGGCCAAGCCAAAGTCAGGCCAAGCCAGGAGCCAGGAGGTTCATCTGGGTCTCCCCTGTGGATAACAGGGGCCCAAGGACTTGGGCAGTTATCTGCTGTTTTCCTAGGCGTGCTAACTCGGAGCTGGATCTGAAAGTAGAGCAGCCAAGACATGAAAAGGCGCCCATATCTGATGCACTGGCCTCTGTGTTTTTTCTTGATGCACATCATGGCATGGTCCCCTCTCCAATCCAGTGGTATCTCAGAGAGCCTCTTTCCCAGGTTCCTCACCAACTGTCAATTTTTTGTGGACTGTCAATTTTTGTGGATGCTGCCTAATCATAGTGGGAAAATGCTGTCTCAATTTTAACTTGCGTCTTTCTTTACACAAATGCCCACAGAAGCCAGGGCAGGGCCAGGTTGAGGCCAGGTACCTCAATTAGTGCCTTCCACATGAGTGACAAGAACCCAAGTACTTGAGCCCTCACCTGCTGTTCCCACAGTATGTGGTAACAAGAAAGCTAGAATTAGAAGTAGAGCAGGACTCAAACCCAGGCACTTCATTACAGGAAACATGCATTCCAAGTGGCAACTTTTTCTTTCTTCTCTTTTAATAGTTGTTCTTGCATCTTTTTTCTTTTTATTTATTTATAAGGCAGAGGGAATGATCTCTTTCATCTGCTGCTAAACTCACTAAATACCCACAACAGCCAGGACTGGGCCAGGCCTGAAGCAAGGAACTCCATCTGGGGCTCCCATGAGGGTGGCAGGGACCCAAGTACTTGAGCCAGCATCTGCTGGCCCGCAGGGTGTGCACTAGCAGGAAGCTGGATCGGAAATGGAGCCAGGAGTGGAACCAGGCACTCTGCTATGGGATGAGGGTATCCCAAGTGGTGGCTTAACCTACTATGCTACAACACCTGCCTCCCCCAAGGGGTATGTTAACTGTTGCACAAACTGTCTACCCCTGGATTCTCATAAAAGCTTATTAATGTATTTTATTTCTAATTCACACACTAAAAATTATATTTTAAAATATATAACATGTATAGATATGTAATATGAGATAGTTGTAAACAGGAAATACACTTTATAACATTATAATATTATAAATACCATTGAATTTATTTACATTTGGTTACTTTTCCTATAATCAAGCTTATATAAATGTATCTTTTTAAAAGATTTATTATTTATTTGAAAGTCAGAATTACACAGAGAGAGGAGAGGCAGAGAGAGAGGTCTTCCATCTGATGGTTCAC
The DNA here is from genome assembly GCA_949820135.1 of Sylvilagus floridanus. Classification (NCBI taxonomy): domain Eukaryota; kingdom Metazoa; phylum Chordata; class Mammalia; order Lagomorpha; family Leporidae; genus Sylvilagus; species Sylvilagus floridanus. The sequence goes on along the minus strand of OX463236.1, from coordinate 65,234,472 downwards.
TCTCCAATTGGCTCCAATGGCTAGAGCTGTGCTGATCTGAAGCCAGGAGCTTCTTCTAGGTCTCCCACCTGGGTGCAGGGTCCCAAGGACATGTGCCATCTTCTACTGCTTTCCCAGGCCATAGCAGAGAGCTGGATAGGAAGTGGAGCAGCCAGGACTAGAATGGGCGCCCACATGGGATGCTGGTGCTTTAGGCCAGGACATTAACCCACTGCACCATAGCCCCAGCCCCATCCTTTCTTCTATTATGTATTTTAAGTAGTTATTTACATGACACTTGTAGAATTTTTCTATAAAATTTTTGATTTTTGCTTCTTAATGAATTCTCCTGTGTAGTCTTTAAAAATTTTTTTAAAAAAACTTGAGCGGGAGACAGCACTGTGGCATAGCTGGTGAAGCCAATGCCTGCAGTATGGCATCCCATACACACCGGTTCAAGTCCCAGTTGCTCCACTTCCAATCCTCTCTGCTATGGCCTGGGGAAGCAGTATAAGATGGCCCAAGTGCTTGGGCCCCTGCACCCATGTGGGAGACCTGGAAGAAGTTCCTGGCTCCTGGCTTCGGATCAGCACAGCTCTGGCCATTGTGGCCAACTGGGGAGTGAACCAGCGGATGGAAGACCTCTCTCCCTCTATCTCTTTCAAATAAATAAATAAATCTTATTCTTTTTATTTTAAACTTGATAGGACTTACTTATTTTCAACTACTTGTAAGGCTGCAGGAGAGGTATGTTTCATCCATTGGTTCATTCCCCAAATGCCTGAGTCAGGCTGAAGCCTGGGGCCAGGAACTCAGTCTAGTCTCCCTTGTGGGTGGCAGGGACTCAAGCACTCCAGCCACCACCTGTTGCTTTCCAGAGTGTATGGAGAAAGGGTAATCAAATCACCATGGCGTTTGTATTCCAACAGATAACATCTGAAAGCCCAATGCACTAATTTTATTTAAAGCTATTAACATTTCCCCCAGAAGTTGCATCGTCTACAACTACAGGTTGGGCATCCCTAATCCAAAATGCTCCAAATCTGCAACCTTATGGGCAATGACACCTTACGGTGGCGGGCCGGGGCTTCCACGTCGTGAAACTTTGCTTCAAGCGCAAACATTAAAAACTTGTATAAATTACCTTCAGGCTACGTGCATAAGGTATATAAGAAAACAAATGAATTTCTTGTTCACACTTGGGACCCATCTCAAGATAAATCATTATGTTATGCAAAGACACGCTCCTCCCAAATGTGAAAAAAAAAAAAAACAACCTGAAAACTTCTGGTCCCACGCATTTAGGGTAAGAGAAAAGAAAAATCCTGTAAAGTCCTAAAGAGTCGCCCACTGAAGGGTCTTCAGTTGCAATTGTTGTTCCGGATGTAGTTGCAGGTAGGGGTGGACCGGTCCGGGTGGCCCCGTACTCCCTGGGCCCAGCCAGACTCTCCTGCAGCGCCCAATCCCACTCCTTAAGCAGACCCACCGGCCCTGGCCAGGGAGCAGCCCTAGGAACGCTGGCGGCCAGGGCTTTCTCATCAGAGGAAGCACCCTGAACCCCGGCCCTGCTTCTCAGCAGCAGTGCGTTCCCAAAGGGCTCCAGGGACGCAGCGCCGCGAAAGCCCCGCACGGCGGAGACCGCGCTCCCGCGCCGGCCCCCGGCCCACCGCCCCGTCCGCCGGGGCACAGGCAGCCTCCGGGCTGGGGGAGCCGAACCCCGTGGCGGGAGCGCGTCAAGGGGGCACCAGCCCATCAGACCCAGCGCCGCGCACCGCCACTACCGCGCCCCGCTTCGTAAACGCGAAATCGAATACACTATGTCCACATGACGTTACTACATAGCCTCAACCACGTCCCGCTGCGCTCCACAGGGCGCGACATCACTCGAGGGGGAACAATCCACACCAGCGCCTAACGCAGAGACTCCCCAACTCCCGCGCGCGACTCCATCCGGGAGCCTCAAGGACGCCGGCGGGAGCGCGCACGGCGCCGCGTCACGTGCCCGCGCGCCCCCGCCGCGGCGCGCCCCGGGCGGAAGTGAGGTCGGCGGCTCCGGTGGCTGCGCAGCGTCGGCGGGGAGCGCGGGCTGCGGAGAGGCGGGCCGGGCCAAGCCGAGCCGAGCCGAGCGAGCGGGAGCGCGGCGCGCGGGAGGCGGCGGAGACGCGGGGCCGAGCGGCTCAGCCCCGCAAAGGAGCAGGACTCCGCGGCGCTCGCCCCTCGCCTCATCCTCCCCCCCCAGCCTCTCGGCCGAGCCCGTCCCGGGCCGGCGTGCGTCGGTCACTGAGGTCCAGGCCGTCGTCGTCGCCGCCGCCGCCGCAGCGGCGCGGTGAGTGCGGGCGGGCGGGGGCGGCACGCGCGTCCTTCTCGACCCCGGACGGCGGGCGGGTCCCGGGCCGGCCCGGGTGGCGGCGCGGCCCGGCCGGAAGTGCGGCGCTTTGTGAGCCGGGCCCCGGGGCGACGCCAAGGTCGGGCCCGCGGCTCGGGGTCGCCGGGCGCCGGGGCTGGGCCGCGGCCGCGCTTTGTCCCGCGGGCCGGGCGGGTGGGGGCGAGGGGGCGGGGCCCGGCGCGGGCAGGTGCGGGCGGGCGGGCGGGCGGGCGGGCGCCCGGCGCGGGGCTGCAGCCAGGTAGCCGGCCGGAGCGGATTCACGGCCCTGGAATGCTCTGGGCCTGCTAAAGGTCGCGGTGAAGCGGGGCAGGAAATCGAGTGTGAGAACCGGGGTGCCGATGGAACGTCGTATCGGTCACTCGGGTTTAGGGGTCGTGCGATTTGCAAGCGTTTTTTTTTTTTTGGACGGTGATCACTTTGCATCCCCACCAAGTAGAAATGATTCCCTTTGGCCGACACAGAGCGTCTTCGGAGCAGCCTGGCGGGGCACAATTTAAATGAGGCTTTGGAAGAATTCCTTCGGAAAAGACGTTTCCTGGCACGGCCTGGGTTAACTTTCAAAAAAAAAAAACAAAAAACAAAAAAAACGAACCTTTACCAGGTTCATTTAAAGAGTAGGCGAATGTGCATCTAGTGGATTGCACGAGTTAATGTTTAATCATTGAAAGGCACACATAGAAACATTTTGGAGCGTTCTGGCATGCCAGAAGCTGTAGAAATGAGGTTTGTACCGTCCCCACAACTTAAACTCTCAAGTCATCCTTGTATAAGCTGAGATTACTTTCTCACGTGCTACGCATGGAAGACTTTGCCCCAAAGTCTTGGGTTTGGGCGACGGTACGGACAGGTTTTAAAGCTTTCGTAGGTAAAGAAAGTAATGGGTTATTTTGATTTTGACAGCTGAGAGCGGGGCAGCTAGTACTGTTTTTCCGAATGTCGAAGATACTGTGGCAGAAATTTTGAAGATTTTTGCTCCCTTTGGTCCAGTGTTTGCCTGCGTTACCCCTGTTAAAGTTCGGAATGTGTTTAGGACGCAGGAAAGCTTTAAACATGAGTTACAGTTGGTTGGGATTGTGACCAACTGTAAGTTAAGGTCTGGTAGAAGGTGGCCCCTTTGGCTGTCAGGGTTGGAAGCTGCTTGCCTGGGTTTTTCGGGGCATTCACATGGGTAGGTGCCCCTTCTTGTCGCCTCCCCCTCTTTGGAATAGAAGAAAGGTTGAGGCCAGGTAAGACAAGCACCTGAAACCCTGGAGAAAGGAGGACGCCTCCTCTGCTGTTCCTGCCTGTGCCCTCTTAATAGGCACAGGTATGTTTGTGAAGTTTTGCTGCACAACTGCTTTCCACTCATTGTAAGGTTTCATGGAATCGTAATGCCAAAATTATTTGAATTCCAAACTAAATAAAGAGTTGTGTAATGCCACACAGGTAGAGGATTAGAATTGGAAAACACCTGAAGTGCTTTTAAAAAATGTTTTCACTCTTAGTGGGTCCTGTAGTTTAAAGGGAAAATTTTGGCTACTGTGTTACATAGTTTCTTTTCCTGAATCAATCGAGAACAGTTTTAAAACAACAGTGCACCAGTGTAGTAGAGTGATGGTTTCTCACATGGCTTTATCTTTGAAATCTGGTTGTACTGTGCAGAGTAGTGAGATTTCTAATGTTGGTCATTCTGAAGAGTATTTTACCATGCATGTTTGTGTTTCTGAAAAGGGTAGAATTCAAGTCCCTTGAAATTAGGTGTGTGGATATGAAATACTAAGATACAAAATTTTTAGAATACTATAATTAGTATTTTATAATTTGAAAGTACAGTGATGGGTCTTTGATTTTAAATATTAACTTTCCTTCTGATTATTACCAGATTTTCAAGTTGAGCAATTGTTGCTGTCATCTTTCTAAAGGTGCTTTAAATCTGCAATTTGTTCTGATCCAGATGTCAAAACACCTATAGAAATTCTGGCAATTGAGTCATTTCAAATGGGGAGCATCTTAGAAGTGGTACCCTCCAGATGCTGCCTTGGGATTGAGGTCCTTGGTTCACACCAAACCCCATGTGAGAATTGGTGGTTCTTGGTTGCCCAGTGGTATTAGAATCTGAGATTGGTGATGGTGTGTCTTTTTTTTTTTTTTTTTAAGATTTATTTATTTATTTGAAAAACAGTTACAGGGAGAGAGAGAGAGAGAGAGAGAGAGAGAGAGAGAGATCTGTAGATCTATAGATCTTCCATCTGAGCTGGGCCAGACTGAAGCCAGGAGCCTGGAACTCCATCTGGGTCTTCCATGTGGGTGTAGGGCCCCAAGCGCTTGGGCCAACTTCTGTTGCTTTCCCAGGCACATTAGCAGGGAGCTGGATTGAAAGTGGAGCAGCTGAGACTGAAGCTGTGGCATAGTGGGTAAAGCCGCTGTCTGCAGTGCTGGATCCCATATGGGTGCCGGTTTGAGTCCCAGCTGCTCCACTTCCGATCCAGCTCTCTGCTATAGCCTGGGAAAGCAATAGAAGATGGCCCAAATCTTTGGGCCCCTGCACCTACGTGGGAGACCCAGAAGATGCTCCTGGCTTCGGATCCGCTCAGCTCCAGCTGTTGTGGCCAACTGGGGAGTGAACCAGCGGATGGAAGATCTCTCTCTGCCTCTCCTTCACTCTGTGTAACTCTTTCAGGTAAATAAAGAAATCTTAAAAAAAAAAAGGAGCAGCCAAGACCAGAACCTTTGCTCACATGGGATGCCCACCTTGCAGGTGGCAGCTTAATCCACTGTGCCACAACACTGACCCTGGGTTTTTTACTTTCTCGTTCCACCTGTTTTAAAATAGAGCCATATTCCTAATATCTTGATGTAAAGATTATTAGCATTTTGTTGTGTTTGACGTTTTTCTTAGAATCTTTTAAATTACAGATATCATGTCATTTTCATCCTTATATACTTTAATACATATCTTCCAGAAATTCTTTGCATAATCACAATACTGTTATCATACCTAATAAACTTAGTTTGTTTAATATTACTGAGACCCAGCCCATATTTAGTTGCATCCGTAATACTTTAAAAGTAATCTTTTTAGTTTTTGCTATCAGAATCAGAATCCAAACAAAATTTCCTTTTATGTCTAAATCTGTTTTAAACTAGAAAATCCCCAGTCTTCTTTCAGACTGTTAACTTACTGAAGTAGCTGGATCATTTGAACTCTAGAGTACCTCACCTTTTGAATTTGTCTGATTGCTTCACGGTGTCATTCAATGTCTTCCTCCAACTTTTGTCTTTTCCTGTAAACCAGAATTTACATGTATAGACTCCATTTGCTTTTTGTAGCAGTACATCTTAGATGATACAAAAATTCATTTTTTCGTCACGTAAGGATACATATAAGTATTTCACCTTTTAATGAGGGTTCAGGTCAGTGGGTATCATTGTGGCACAGCAGGTTAAGATGCCACTTGGGTTGCCTGTGTAGTGTTTCAGAAAGCCACTTCAAATCCCGGCTTCTCTGCCTCCGATTCAGCTTCCTGCTGATGTGTCTTGGGAGGCAGAGACGATGGCCCAACTGCTCGGCCTCACCTCCCGGGACAACTGGATGAGGTTCTGGGCTCCTGACTTTGGCCTGCCCTAGCCCTGGCTGTTGTGGCATTTGGAGAGTGAACCAGTAGATGGAAGCTTTCTTCTCTCAGAGCCTCCCTTCCCCCCTTCTCTCTCTCTCTCCCTCTCCCTCTCTTTTCGCTTTCTCTCTATCATGCTCTGCCTTCGATGAAAATAAAATTTTTTTTTAAAGATGTGGGGCTGGCATTGTGGTATAGTGGATTAAGACACTCCTTCCAATCCAATTCCTTGCTAATGCACCTGAGAAGGCAGGGAAAGATGGTCCAAATTATTAGGCCTCTCTCACCCACGTCGGAGACCAGAATGGGGTTCTTTTCTGCCAGCTTCAACCTGGCCCAGATTGGGCTGTTGGGATCATTTGTGGGGTACACCAGTGGATGGAAGATAATCTCGGTCACTCTGCCTTTGAAATAAATAAGTGAAAATGAAGAAGGTGTGTTTATATAAAAACATGATCAGCGGATTCAGGTTTCAAGTCCACTAATCAGACAGGCATATTTTGATAATTCTGAACTGGATTTTTAAGTAAATGGAAAGTCCCATATTTTCTGTTGGATAGTTCTTCAGTTATTCAGGACCATTCAGAAGACATTTATGAGTTCTTTTATGCCAGGCACTGTTAGCAAAGTTGTTTTCCCTGACCTTGTGCCCATGGACTTGGAGAAGTCTCATCTGAACAAGTAACTTTGAAGAACCTTTTTGGCATTTGTTTGCAGACTAACATGGCTGTCGTGTTACTGGCTTTCTTTCAACAAAACTAGCCCTTTTGGTCAAATTGAAGAGGGAACTGCAGTATTTTAATTCCATTGGTCCTGTTATATTCTGTCTACCCATAATTTCTAATTCGTTACAGCTTTAATCACTTTAGGGAACATTGGTCCCTAAGGAAGTTAAAAATGCTTTCAGAAAATGTAATTTCTTGGTAGGTTGAACTGTAACAGTATTTAGAATTCAGATATGGGTCTGTAATATTCTTTAGTGGCAGGTGTACAGAATTGTACTACCAGATGCTGTCAGGTCATTATAGAAGGAGAGCCTCCTGGTTGGTGGTCAGTGCTTCATTTGGGTTTTTGCAGCTTGGTGCTATTATGAATAGTGCTGTAATAAGCATTTAAGTATGGTTTTTGGTGTAGTCGTGTTTTCATTTCTCTTGGTTATATACGTAGGGGTGGAACTGTGGGATCATTTGGTAACTCTTTAATTTGTAGGCTGTTTGTGAGCTTCATTGCTTATTAGAAGACAGCTCCTATGCAACCCACAGTTAAGGGTCTTCACATGACGGTTGTAACCTAATCTGGGTTTCTGTAATGAATTGCTGATTCCTTCCATGTAGCCTGAGCTTCAGACAAACCCAGTTGCCCAGTATTCCCAAAATGTATCTTACATTTTCTCATTCTGTGTTGCTCACTGGAAATAGTGCCTTTTTAATGAAGTTTTTCCTGACTATTTCTCCCATTCCCCCATTGACTAAGAATTCACTTTATTCTCTAGTGGCTCTTAACACTCTGTCCTTTTATTTCCATTGTTCATGAGTTTTGTCTTGTTCCTCATGGACCTGTACTGTCGAGTATAATAGCTGTCATTTACATGTGACTGTTCGATTAAAGTTAAACTTTGATTTTTTAAACTAAAAATTGAGTTCCCATATTTGGACAGCACAGACATAGATCTCCATCTTCCCAGATCTGTTGCACAGCGCCTTTCTAGACTGTAAACTTAGAAGAGGGACTGTAATTTACTCTTTTGTTTCTCTGTGTCATGCTTTGCTTATTTTGAATTCAACTGAAAAAATAAAATTAGGTTCTGGCACAGGACAGAGATACAGAGTTTGGAAAGTATTCACTTCTCAAGAAATGATAGTTTAACCAGAGAAGTAGATGAAAAATACCTGTTTGCCTCCTCTGTTGTAAATCTGCCAAGAATGGGTTTAAAAGTGCAGAAGAGTAGAGGCTGGCAGTTGCTAATGTGTTTATTCCTAAATTGTGGGATAAAACAGTTGATTCTCTTGCTTACTTGCCATGCTTTCCTTGTTTTCTCTCTCCTCTGGTCTGTATTTGGCCATCCAGTGTGCTAGCTCCTAGCCATGTGTGACTGCTAAATTGAGGTTCACTAAAGCTAAGCAATGGTTCTTACACTTTGTTCAGGTCACTACTGGCAAGTGGTAGCAGTACTGGGTAACGAAATAGAAGAAAATATTGAGGAAGAGAATCATTATACAGTGCTGATTGAGTCTTAACATTTAGCTGTAGTTGGGTATGTCAGCAGATTCGGCACCTGGCTTTGGTTTAGACATTTACAAAAAACTAGACAACTGATCAGGTAAAGAATGACCTAATCAATCACTTATGGTGCCAGTTTATTTGTAATTCAGACCAGAACTTTTTTTTTTTAAGATTTTCTTTTTATTTATTTGCAAGACAGAGTTCAAGAGAGAGGTAGAGACAGAAAGGTCTTCCATCCGTTGGTTCACTCCCCTGATGGCCGCAATGGCCAGAGCAGAGCCAGTCTGAATCCAGGAGCCAGAAGCTTCTTCCAGGTCTCCCACGTGGGTGCAGGGTCCCAAGGACTTGGGCCATCCTCCACTGCTATCCCAGGCCATAGCAGAGAGCTGGATCAGAAGAGGAGCAGCTGGGGCTTGAACTGGTCTCCATATGGGATGTTGGTGCTTTAGGCCAGGGCTTTAGTCAGCGGCGCCACGCAGGCCCCAGACCAGAACTTGTTACAGAGGCTAAGTCTAGTATGTTACTGTGTGTACTCAATGGCTCTAGTTGTCAGTATTCTAAATAGATCAAGTGAGCTGCAAATTTGAAGTGGTTTGACTTTGTATTTTGTCTCTGTGATGGAGCTTGATACCTAGAGTGTTCGAGGTGGACCTGTTTTTTAGAAACTCAGCAGGTAGTTGACTCCTGTTTTGTACTGGACCTGATATTGGTGAAGATAAAGCACTGAGCAGGACCAAGTGCATGTTGCCTGCTCTCCTGGAGCTGCTTTCCAGTTGAGGATGTGGGGAAAGTAGACACTTAACATGTAAATTATGCATGTTTTATATCTTTAACAGTTTTTTTAGTAGACTACTTTTTAGGGTAGTTTTAGGTTCACAGCAAAATTGAGTGGAAAATGGTATTCTTACGTACCCCTGCCTCCACACGAGCTGCTTTTATTTTAAATTGAAGCTCACCTTAATCATTAAAACCACATAGTTGGTGAGTGACTTAGCAGATGAGGAATAGTGAAAACTCCCCCTTTAACAAAAAAGATATGTGAATGATAAACATTGGATGGTTTAATAGGCATTGTTGGACTTAGCTATTTTGCCTTTTTTTTTTTTTAGAATTCAGATGTTATGATTCTTTTTTTTTTTTTAAGATTTATTTATTTATTGGAAAGGCAGAGTTAGAGAGAGAGAGAGAGAGAGAGAGAGAGATCTTCCATCCCATTGATTCACTCCCTAAATAGCTGCAATGGGCAGAGCTGCCCTTATCCCAAGCCAGGAGCTTCTTTCGGATCTCCCACGTGTGTGCAGGGGCCCAAGGACTTGGGCCATCTTCTGCTTTCCCAGGCCATAGCAAACAATGGGATCGGAAGTAGAGCAGCAAAGTCTCAAACTGGCACCCATATGGGATGCCAGCACTGCACATGATGGCTTTACCCGCTATGACACAGCGCTGGCCCCCTGTTTCGTCTTCTTTAGTAAAAAATATATTTAGCAGAAGTCAAGAAAGCTACCATAAATTCATCCCATCTCGAGATAGTCACTATTCATGCTTTTATGCGTTTCCTTCCAGGATTTTTTGTTTGTGCAAGAGATGCACATGCCTGTATGTGTAGGTAGAAATTTGAAATCATACTTCATTCAGTATTGTACCCTACTTTCTCTCTTTCTCTCTCTCTCTCTTTTTTTTTTAAACAGGTAGAGTTATTGACAGAGAAAGAAAGGTCTTCCTTCCGTTGGGTCACCCCCAAATGGCCGCTATGGCCGGTACTGCGCCGATCTGAAGCCAGGAGCCAGGTGCTTCTTCCTGGTCTCCCAAGTGGGTGCAGGGGCCCAAAGACTTGGGCCATTCTCCACTGCCCTCCCAGGCCACAGCAGAGAGCTGGACTGGAAGAGGAGCAACCGGGACTAGAACCCGGCGCCCATACGGGATGCTGGCACCTCAGGCGGAGGATTAACCAAGTGAGCCATGGTGCCGGCCCTGTACCCTACTTTTTCACTTAGCATTGTTTCATTTGTATTTTTTAAGGTTATTTATGTATTTGAAGGGCAGAGTGACAGAGAGAGAGAATACTGATTTTCCATCTTCTGGTTCACTCCCAGATGCCTACAACTGGGGCTGGGTTAGGCCAAAGCCAGGAGCCAGGAACTCTTTATTCAGGTCTCCCATACAGGTGACAGGGACTCCACTTCAGCCATTAGCATTAGCATTTCCTACAATAGCAGGAAACTGGGATGCTGGTGTCCCGAGTGGCGGCTTAATCCACTGTACCACAATGCCCATCCCATATGATTTTTTAAAAAAGGTTTATTATTATTTATTTGAAATGCAGAGTTACAGAGAGACAGAGAGAGAGGGGTCTTCCATCCACTGGTTCACTCCCCAGATGACTGCATGGCCAGAGCTGCGGCAATCCAAAGCCAGGAGCCAGGAGCCAGGAGCATCTTCTGGGTCTTCCATGTGGGTGCAGGGGCCCAAGGACTTGGGCCATCTTCTGCTACTTTCGCAGGCCATAGCAGAGAGCTGGATCAGAAGTGGAGCAGCCAGAACTCGAACTGGTGTCCATATGGGATACCAGCACTGCAGGCAGCTTCTCCCACTATGCCACAGCACCCCCTCCCCTCCCGTATGTTTTTTTTTTTTTTTTTTTTTTGGACAGGCAAAGTAGACAGAGACACAGAAAGGTCTTCCTTTTTCCGTTGGTTCACCCCGCAATGGCCGCTGCGGCTGGCACACCACGCTGATCCGAAGCCAGGAGCCAGGTGCTCTTCCTGGTCTCTCATGCTGGTGCAGGGCCCAAGGGCTTGGGCCGTCCTCCACTGCCCTCCCGGGCCACAGCAGAGAGCTGGACAGCGCCCCCGACTGGGACTAGAACCTGGTGTGCCGATGCCGCAGGCGGAGGATTAGCCTCGTGAGCCATGGCGCCTGTCCCCATATCGTTTTAAGAAAGAAGCTACATTCTTGATTCACTGCACTACAATGTCCATCCCATTCTTATGTCTTAAGCACTTTTTAAAGAGAAGCTACATAGTATTTTAGGTTCTGGATATACTTTGGTTTACTCAGTTATTCTTCCATTACAAGGATGTTTAGGTTATTTGTAGAATTTTATCCCTAGCTTTTGATGGACTGAAGAGAATTGGAAAGTGTACAGTGTCCTGAGTGGGCATGTTAGGGCGTTAAGCGCTCCTGTTCTGTTCCCTGCTGGTTGGGAGCAGCATGAAGTGCATTATAGGCTGCCAAAAGGAGTCTTGCTGCCTGCTCTTTTGGGACTGATGCTGCAGAAAAAATCTAGGAACAAAGCACTTAGCTAAATCTTTTTTTTTTCTTCTAGTACTTGAAATCATGAATCCTGTGTATAGCCCTGGATCTTCTGGGGTTCCCTATACAAATGCCAAAGGAATTGGTTATACAGGTAAGCAAGTCATATTTTATTTTCATTATTGATCTTTGATTACTTGATATTTCCATGTCACTAAGAATGTTTCCAAATGACAAACCCAATCAAAGTGGCTTAGATGAGTATGGAAATGAAAAATTAAGAAGTAGGACTGGCTGTCACCTGGTGTCAGCCTCACTTCCTTAGTTTTGATCACAGGTCCCACTCCTCCCCATTCTGGACTCTGTAAGGTTCAGCCCTTCCCAGCAGTCTGTAACTAGGAGCCTCATAATCTTCACCCTACAGGAAAGCCCAGTGAGGCTTGTTCCCTGTTCACAGCAGTCCTGGGCTTTGTCCTGATTGAATCACCTTTCAAACCTGGGCCAGGGAGGGAATTCTAAAACATGAACATAGGCCTGAACCACATTCCTCACCCTCCGTGGAGTCAGCTAGTCAAACTCGGGCTGTATGGAAGCTCTGAAGCAAAAATTTGGGAGACAGTAGCAGGTTGGTTAAAAATAGCAAATAGTTGTCCTAATTGGTGACTTCAGACAAGCAGTAAGTATTTGTTATAATTTCATTGTGGATTTTGATGATATGGTAAAGAGGTAACACTAAAACCTTGGTGCTACAAAACAAAGTGAATAAAACATTTTCAAATGTGTAACTGAACTTGCAAGATAAGAGAGAATTGTGTGGGGCCAAATATGAAAATAATGTAAAACCTAGCTCCTTTGGCCCATGAGCTAATGCTGTGCCTGTCCATTTACTATTTTAACGGCACAAAAGGGGACAGAAAGTGAAGGTTGGGACCTTGTAAGACTGGGATTGTGCTTATAGAGGGTGATACTCTCCAAGAAGAGATAGATTAAATGATCCATTCACTGGCCCCACAAGGAAGCTGTGTCTGCTTGGACTCCTGAAAGGGGGAATTTTGAAGAACTTGTAGCCATTCAGAGATGTCTGGAGCTCTAGATTGTATGACTTGTACTTCCCAAGGAGCCAACAGTTGAGGAACTGTCATAAGAAATACTATCCGGGCTGCATTCACCCTGAAGCACCTGACAGCAGCAGGTACAGAACCACGCTGGAGGCAAACTTCAACCCAGGTTGCATGGGAACTTCCCACAACCTTCTGCCTGCTAACAGGCAAAGTCAATCTAAAATGCGGGGCATTCTCCTTCCTGTAAGAGTCAGCAGTCAAGACAGACTACAAGAATAGAACTATCAGGTGGAACTGTGTCCCTAACCAAGTTCAGAAAAATTGGATATATAAAAGAAAGAATGAAAAACATAAAGGAACAAGATGTTGGGGGTAAAAAGGAACCAACTGGAACTTAAAGAAATGAAAAAAATGTCATTTGGACAACATTCAGGTTATACAGCTCTGCTAAAGAGAGACCCAGAATACGACATAGGAAAGTGGGAAAATGGGAGACTGGTTAAGCTATTTGAGGAGAATTAAGAGTTCTGAAAGGACTGAATTGAGCAGCTGGAAGAGAAAGAGGGAGAGACTTTTTCATAATTGATGAACGATAATTCAGCATTGAGACCTGCTGTTTATAAAGTGTTAACAGTAGCTAAAGGTGGTGTTGAGTGAATCTGGAGCCATGGAAGTAGCCAGAAACCTAAGGTGTTAGCCGATGTGATCCTTTAGTTCCTAACTGATTGCCTCTCATAAACACCAGTCTGCAAGGGCAGTAAGACAGGTGCATCTTGTGTCTGCGCTTTGCTTAGCAAAAGCAGGGATTGGCAAACTCTACATAGAGGGCTAGGTTGTAACTGTTTTAGGCTTTGTGGATCATACAGCTGCTCACATCTGCCTTTGTAGCACAAAAGCAGCCTTAGAGAGTTTTCAGTATAATGTGTTCCAATACAGCTTAAAACAGCCTGTGAACCAGGTTTGCCCTGAGGACTCTTGTTTGCTGACCCCTAGTCTAGAGAATTGAAGTGAAACATTTTCTTATGATTTTTTTTTTGTCTTAAAATTACATTTAGAAGAAAATTTCTGTAACTTAGAAGTGATTTTAAATGTACATTTTTTTCTTTTTATTTGCCTTTTTTGGTTTTGGAATTTTGATTTTTTAAAATTTATTTGAGAGACAGACAGATATGGTTAGATACATAACTTGATCAGATCCACTGATGTGCTTCCCAGTGGTCAAAACCAGGAGTTGAGAACTTAGTTCTAGGTCTCTTCCACATGGGCGGCAGCAACCCAACCACTTGAGCCATCATCACCACTGCCTCCCAGGGTCTGTATTAGCGGAAAGCTGGAGTTAGAAGCTGTAGCTGGGTATTGAACCCAGGCATTCCAGTATGGGATGTGGGCATCTTAACTGATGTCTCAACTGCTGGGCTGAACGTCCGCCCCAATTTCAGTGTTTCTACGTGTCTGAAAATCTTCAGTGCCAAAAGCTGACAAGACATCTGAGAGGCCAGCACTGCAGCTCACTAGGCTAATCCTCCGCCTGCGGTGCCAGCACCCCGGGTTCTAGTCCCGGTTGGGGCACTGGATTGTGTCCCGGTCGCTCCTCTTCCAGTCCAGCTCTCTGCTGTGGCTTGGGAGGGCAGTGGAGGATGGTCCAGCCCTTGGGCCCTGCACCCACCTGGCTCCTGGCTTCAGATCAGCGCGGTGCACTGGCCTCAGCAGCCATTGGGGGGTGAACCAACGGAAAAGGGAGACTTTTCCCTCTGCCTCTCTCTCTTACTGTCCACTCTGCCTGTCCCCCCCAAAAAAAAGACATCTGAGAAATAAAAGTATTTTAGTACCATTTTATATTCTGACAAGTGGTGAGGCTGCTCAGTAAATTTCCTTTTTATTTATGTTTATTGTAAAAGAGGGAACTCTTCTTAAAGATGCTTTGTCTTTGAATTACAGTAACACAGTTACTGACACAGTTACAGTAACACAGTTGATTTTATATCTGCCATCTTACTAGTGTTTTCTCATTGATAGCAAAAGGGTTTTTTTTTCCCCTTGCCTTTTGGGTTAATCAGACATTTTTATTCAATTTTTCCTTCTATTTAAAATATGTTATTATTTTGTTATTCTTTTAGTGGTTACTATGAAGATAACACTTTTATGCCCCTTTTCCTCTTTTTGTATCATTCTTTATTTTTTAAAAGACATTTATTTGAAAGAAAGTAACAGGGGGGAGAGAGAGATCTTCCATCTATTGCTTCACTCCCCAGATGGCTGCAATGGTCAGAGCTGGGCTGATCCAAAGTCAGGAGCAGGAGCTTCTTCTGGGTGGGTACAGGGGCCCAAGGATTTGGGCCATCTTCTGTTTTTCCCAGCATATTAGCAGGTAATTGAATTGGAAGTGGAGTAGCTGGGACTTGAACCAACACCCATAAAGGTTGCTGGTGCTCCAGGAAGTGGCTTAACTGGCCCCTTTTTTATCATTCTTGTCATGCCTTAAGATGATACTGTTTTCCTTTTGTGTGGTGAAATTTTTTTGTATTAACTCACTATACTATTTTTGTATTAACTGACAATATACTATTGTCAGTGCTGTATACTGCTTTCTTTCTTTACGTGTTTCTGTCTGGGGTCAGTTCCTGTTATCTGCCGGCAGCCCTTAACATGCAGCCTTGTGGCCACCTTCCTCCCATTTCTGCCTCTGTGGTCATATCTCTGTATATTTTCTCTAAGGACAGTTGTTATTGAATTAAGGGTCCACCTGAATAATCCAAGAGGACCTCATCTCAACATCCTTTTTAATCACACTTGCAAAGACCTTGTTGCCAAATAAAGTCACTCTACAGGTCCCAGGGATTGGGTTAGTGCTACACATAGGTGTAGTTTAGTTTTGGCCTTGCTCAGTCTCCCTTTGTTGCACTGGACTTTGGGCAGCCTGGCATAGCTCTACAAAGCCCCTTTCTCTTACCAGTCTTTTACTCCAGTCCTGGTCTCTTCAGCACCAGGGTGGTATGGGTAGCTGTATTTTTGCATTCAGTGGTTTTTGGTTTTCACCTTTTAGCCTTCTGCTAGAGCAGTTTTAGAATTTGGCATAGATGATAAAGAGGACTGCAGCTCGTTTTGAAGTTTCCTGAAGATCCAGTTTTTTCATGCCAGCTCTGCGAGACCATCAAAGCCCATTTTTGTTTCTCTGTGTTCTCTGATCATGATCTCCAGGGAAGGCCTAGACCCATGCTCTTGTTCATGCTGAGAATTGACAAGTGTCTCAGGCCAAGTCCCTGTATTCTCATTTCTCCTTCGTTACATAAAAAGTTGATAGACACTGGGGTGGAGTTAGGAGTGCAGGCATCCTTTGGTTGGCTGATGCTTGTGAAAAACCAAGGTTAAGTGAAGGAGCAGAATCAGGTGGGGAACACCTCAGACTAGGATGCACATTTGCTGACATATGAACATGCTTGTGTGCTGTGGGGTGAGGACTGGCAGTTGGAGGAGGCCTGTTAGAGATGACCCTGGAAGACAGGTGCTGCCACTGGAGGCTGTCAGCCCACATACTCTGCTGAACAGCGGGTTCTTCTGTAAGGAGAGATGCAGGCGGTGCTGTTCACTTTGCTTTGTTGATGCAGTGTATTCTAGGAATCACTGCAGAGAAGTTCAGAGATTAGCCTTATTCTTGGAAGTTTCTTTCTTTTTTTTTGTTTAATGTAATATTGCTGCATAATCTTGTGGGATTTCCACAGTTTATTTGATCAATTTCTTTTGAAGGGTATTGGGGTGATTTTATAGGGATGTTGAGCATCCCTGTATGAAAATCTGAAAGCTTGTATTTTGATGTCTGTTGTAGCATGTGTGTGGATATGGATATTTATAAAAAAAGACTTAAGTCTGATTTCATAAAGGCTTTCTAAAATTAATTCTGTCCAGCAGACTGATTTTTTGCTTTGACATTGTTAAAAATTCAGTGAATAAAACAAAAGCTACAATTTTTTTTGTTCTCTCGATCTTTCCCTCCCTTTCATCTCTCTCTTTCCCCTCTCTGTAATTCTGTCTTTCAAATAAATAAATCTAAAAGAACAGTTTCAGAGTTGGGAGCATTTTTTTTTTCTTTACAAATAATGCTTTAAGATGAACTTTATTTTAAAGCTCATTAAATTTTCACCATCAGTTTCACAGCAGGATCAACATTTCTTCCTTTTCACATCTTTATATGACAGTATAATAGATAGTGAGATACAATTTTAAAGTTTTTTATTCTCCATGTTGCTAACATGTTTCGCTGTTCCATCTACTGGTTCATTCCTCAAATGGCTGTAAGGTTAGGGCTGAGCCAGGCCAAAGCCAGGAGCCAGGAGCTTCCACTGTGCCTCCCATGTGGGTACAGCTGCCCAAGCACTTGGTCCATCTTCCACTGCCTTCCCAGGTGCATTAGCAAGAAGCTGGATAGGAAGTGGAGCTGCTGGGACACGAAGCTTGAACTGATGCCCATGCTGGATGTCAGTGTTTCAGGTGGCAACTTAACCTCTTATGCCACAACGCTGGCCCCAAATCTGAAGCTTTCAGTGCTCATGATAACCACAAATGGAAAATTTCACATCTAACCTTGTGTGATGGGGTGCTGTCAAAACACAGGTATACTTGGGGCCAGCACTGTGGCATAGTGGTTACAGCCGCTGCCTACAGTGCCAGCATACCATATGGGTAGCGGTTCTAGTTCTGGCCACTCCACTTCTGATCCAGCTCTCTGCTATGACCTGGGAAAGCAGTAGAAGGTGGCCCAAGTCATGGGGCCCCTGCCCCTATGTGGGAGTCCAGGAGGAAGTTCCTGGCTCCTGGCTTTGGATTGGCCCAACTCCAGTCATTGCAGCTAACTGGAAAGTGAACCACCAGATGGAAGACCTCTCTCCCTCTCTGCCTCTCCTTCTCTGTGTAACTCTGGCTTTCAAATAAATAATAATAAGTAAATCTTTAAAAACAAACAAACACAGGTACACTAAAAGTTGTCTTCAGCCTATGTGTATAACTTGTATATGAAATATAAATGAATTTTATGTTTAGATTTGGCCCTGCCACCAAGATGTCTCATTATGTATTTGTAGATATTCTGAAAACCAAAACAATCTGCCAACATTTTTAGTCCGAAGCAATTAGATAAGGGATACTCAACCTATACTTGCTATTCCAACAGTGCTGCAGTGAATAACCTCATGCTTATGTTCACTGTGTTTGTGGAAATTCTCTTCAGAGTGAATTCCTAGAGGTAGTATTGCTGGGTCAGAGAAAATTCGTGTGGGATTTTTAAGGTACTGCTGTGTTACCTTCTGTAGCGTTTTTCCTTCTTTGTATTCTTGCCAGAAGTGCAAGGTTTCTCCAGACCTTGCCAGTGAAGTGTGTTGTCCAGCTTTTGGATTTTTGCTAGTTTGGTGTGAAAAACGTTAAAAATATAAGTTGTATTTTGATGTTCTGTGTCTATTATTTTTTTTCTATTGGGCTTTGCCTTCTAGTTTTAGAAATTATATTAAGTACATTAGATGATTAAATAATTTGCAAATATTTTTTCCTGATTTGTCTCTTTATTTAGCTTCTGATAGTTTTTGTTGCTCTGAATTGTCTTTGGTGTCATAACAGTGACTAGATTTGTGAAAGTGACTGGAATTTAGGGTCACTCCAGTCCTCGGTTGTGGCAGTCTGGTCTTTCCATCCTCTCCCTGCCAGAGCCAACCCCAGGGTCCACTGGGGAGATCGTTTGTTAGGAAAACTGCTCTGTGACCAGGATCAACTGGATAGGAAGAGATAGTATATCTCAATTCTGTTGGTTGGAATCTTGATTAGATGTCTGTAAAGAATAAGAAAAACAAAAATCGTGGCTAATGCTACACCCAAGACCAGCTGGAAGAGGGTGTTGGCAGGGTCCTTCCAAAGCTGCCCCTGTGGGGTTTTATGCAGCCCTGGTGGAAACCAGTGGAGTAGAGATGGTGAAGAGAATCCATGTTGTGGCACGTGTCAGGGTGGCAGCAGAGCAAGCGGGATGTAACTGATGGGATAGAGGCTGAGAGCACAGGAGCAGAGGCTCCCCAGGAGGCAGGAGACTATGACTCCCATACCAGAGATCTGGTGGGTAGTGCCTTCTGTTGCTGGTGGTTCATTGTTGTGTGGTCTGTTTCATTTTTGAGCGTGGTAACTAGGTGTTAGAAGATGGGGATAGAGAGGGCCAACCCAACATAACAGTTTGTCAGGGATCTTAAGTACATTAAATACAAGCTTCAGCAAACAAGTGCAGAGTAGGTGCTGCCCGCTGAGAACTGACTGGTAGAGTGCATGAGAAGAGAGTGGGAATTTGTATTTTGGCTGTGACGTGTTTGGATTACAGGGGATGTGATCTGGGTCAGTGGTGTTTTAAACTTTTTTTTTTTTTTTTTAACAATGAAACCACTTAGAAAAATATTTGAGCGAGTTCATTTTGTGTTGCTATAACTGGATAATCAGGACTGTATAATTTATAAAGAAAAGAAATTTATTTAGCTTACAGATTTGGAGGCTAGAAGTCCAGGATGGAACAGCTGTATCTGCCCAGCTTCTAGTGAGGGCCTCATGGCGTAAAAACTGAAGGGCCTGGGGAGGCATGGCAGAGAGGAAGCAAGAGGAGGCTGCACTCAGTTTTATGACCAGGTGCTTTCAGAGTACCGAATCCACCCCTGTGGGAACCTCATCCCTCTAGTCATGAGGGTGGAGCCTCTGTGAGCCAGCCACATCTCTGTCCTACTACCTTCCCTCTGCTTCAGGTGGAATCTGCCTTCGATGTGCATTATGAATGGACTTGATCAAACATTTGATCACCACACACTGTCCTCTGACTAATTAGGAAGGGCATATGGGAGAGTGAATCCAGGAGTAAGCCCAAAATGGCTTCTGTTGTGCTGGACGAGGGTCAGTTTCAAGAACAAGAAAGTATCTTTGTAGCTATAAATTCAGATAGTGGATGAGAACTGGGCACTTGTAGGGATTCCTAGGGGCTGGCTCAGCATTGAAGATTCCTGGTAGACAGCTTGGGGAGGTGGGGTAATGAAGCAAGGGCATCCAGGCTAGATGGGGAGCAGAGGGGGTTCTGCAGGGATTTGAGGGAGGGACTTCTTTCAGACACTTTCATTAAGACCCACATCTGGAACTTTGCAAGGTAGCACAGTGGATTAAGCTGCTGTTTGCAATGCCAGTGTCCCATATCAGAGTGCCAATTTGAGTCCTGGCTGCTCCATTTCCAGCTCCCCGCTAACGCACCTGGGAAGGCATTGGAAGATGGCCCAAGTACTTGGGCCTCTGCCACCCATGTGGAAGATCCAGATGGAGTTCTGACTCCTGGCTTTACCCACTGGGCCCTTGCTGAGTGAATGAGTCTCACTTTGCCTTTCAGATAGATAGGTAGGTGGGTGGATGGATGGATGAATGGATGGATGAATGAATGAAAGAAATCAATCTTTAAAAAAAAAGACTGCCACCCCCAAAAGGCTTTCCCTTTGAAATTATATTCGGGACCTCCTGTTCCCCCTTCAGTTTCTTGGCTGCAGTTATGTTACTGCTACAGTTCCTTAAGCGATCATGATACCACCTTAAATATCCTGGTCCAAGTGTCCTAGGAGACACCTTTCGCTGAGCTGCCTCAATAGTTTCTTTTGAAGAGGACTGTTCATTTTCAACTTTGTTTTCAGGTGAGGGAAGAGAGGAATAAAAAAGTTGTAGCTTCTCTGTAGTCCAGGCTAGAAAACCTGGATCACCTTGTTGGCTGTGTGCCCTGAATATAAAGAAGGCTTTCTGGTGCCCCAGCTGTCACAGGAGGGACACTTCCCGCACTGTGACCCAGGGTCAGGCAAAAAGGGAGGAAGGGCCGTATGGGTCCCTGGTCCCTGAAGAAGGCCGGGAAGGTGATGGAGAACCTCTCACACACACACACACACACACACCCGTGCTCATGGACACAAGGGATTGGGATTCTCACTGTCATACAGAATGTCTTATTTGATGTTTGTGTGACATTCACATAATGAGTTATTATTGGCTTGGTTTCCTGAGGATTCCTCGTTTGTGTTAATAGAAGTGTCTTGCTTACGTGTGGACTGTGATGGCACTTGTGTGTCCGCAGGGCCTGTTTGAGCCCTTCAGTAAGATGACTGAAGCTTGTTGGCATTTGCAGCCTGGGTTTATGACTAACCATCTTGAATTAGGGTAGTTGGGGTTAGAACTTAGGAATGTGAAGAAGCCTGAAATGAATTTAAGTCTTAAACAGTGTCTTTTTTTTTTTTTTTTTTTTTTTTTTTGATAGAGTGGACAGTGAGAGAGAGAGACAGAGAGAAAGGTCTTCCTTTTGCGATTGGTTCACCTTCTAATGGCTACCGCGGCCGGCACATCGCACTGATCCGAAGCCAGGAGCCAGGTGCTTCTGGTCTCCCATGCAGGTGCAGGGCCCAAGCACTTGGGCCATCCTCCACTGCACTCCCAGGCCATAGCAGAGAGCTGGACTGGAAGAGGGGCAACCGGGACAGAATCCAGCACCCCGACTGGGACTAGAACCCGGTGTGCCAGCGCTGCAGGCAGAGGATTAGCCTAGTGAGCCTTAAACAGTGTCTTAGAATAAAAAATTTTGCTAGCGTTTAAATAAAAATATGTAGCAGTGTGGGATATAGCTTTGGCGTTAGTGATAATAAGTGCCCTCAAGTACCTTCTGCTGTTTGTAGAGTAGCAGAGCAGGCCTTGGGTCTCAGCTAGGTTTGGATACCCATTCTTCCTTACTGTTTGCGGTGAAACCAGAGGAAAGTAACGACTGGCATGCCATGCCCTTAGCACTCTTAGTAGCCGTTTATGTCGTTAGTCTGAATAAAGTTCCCAGAGTATTGGGAGTTTCTGAATTCAGCGTGAGAGGTGGTTTTTTTGTTTTTAAATTGTGGTTCCGACTTTGCTGTTTTTTTCCCTAATCCTCCCTGCGTCCTCTTTTTAGTATTTATTGTTTTTTTTAAGATTGAAGCCACATGTCAACCCCAGAGTTTGCTGTTCTCTACAGTAAACTTCTAATTCAGTTTCTGCTGATTTTTCCATTGTATACAAGCATTCCATTGTATAAACATTTAGTTACACATTTAAGAGACAGTTATGACTATGACCCATCAAAATTATTTTTGACACTTGAGAGTCAGAGGGACTGCGAGATAGATACATAGGTGGAAAGAGAGCGCCCATCTGCTGGTTGGCTCCCCGCATGCCTACAGTGGCTGGGAACAGGAGAGGCCAGGCCAGGGCTGAAGTCAGGAGGTGGGAATTCAGTCCAGGTCTTCCACATGGGTAGCAGGAACTCCGTTACTTCAGCCATTACCACTGCCTCCTGGAGTCTGTGTTGGCAGGAAACTGTGGTCAAGCTGGAGCCAAGAACTGAACCTGGGTACTTCAGTGTGGGAATCACTTCCATCAAAATTCTGAGGAAAGAAGACAACTAGAGCCAAACTGTGGGCACAGTGCTGTTGGGGCCTTTTAATTCAGCATGTGGGGTTCTTGGGAGGAAGGGGAGAATGATGGGTTTGTGAGGGTTCTGGCTGTAAAATCATGTCATTCCTTCTTTTGCTGACATCAGATTGTTTTGTGTGTGCTTCTCTTCAGCTGGTTTCCCCATGGGCTACACAGCAGCAGCTCCTGCCTATTCTCCCAACATGTACCCTGGAGCGAATCCTACCTTCCAGACAGGTATGTACTGGGTGACCCAGTGCTTTGTGCATGCAGCTGGGGAGAGGGCATAGAGAGTTAGGATTTGGGGTTGACTCAGTCCTTGTTAGTAAAATCAGCCAGTTGATAAATGGGAGAAGAGCGTGATTCTTTTTGCACACTTAAGCTTCAGATGCTGCGTTTCCCGTGTTACCCACGACAAAGCCTCAGTCTATGTGCTAGGTTGTTAGAGGCCACTCCTCCTGCCACAGTTGGCAGCTGACTGGGCTAAAGACCGTCTTGCCATGCTGGGATGTGGAGTTTCCCTGAGCTGCTGTTAGGGACATGTGACTTCCCTAAAGCATTGCAGCACGTTAGTTACATGTGTATAAGAAACCTCTTGTTTCTATGTTGAGTGCATGGGAATATTTTTGGGTTGTTGAAATCACTGTTAATGTTGGAAGTGGAGTTGATATGAGTCTAAATCTTGTAAAGATTATTTGGTTATTTACAGGGATTTCGTCCTGTGAGCTGCACTCCACTGTGTTGTCCTTGGCTCGTGGGCGTCATTCACCCAGACAGGACACTGATTCTACTACAGTGGTCCTGGCCCATGTTCTGACCTACAGGGTTGGCCTGGCCTCCTGGGGGCACCTGGAGGCACCTTATTTGTGAGGTTGCTAGGCTGGTGTTTTGTCCCTCATAGCACTGGCCTTATACAGTTAACTTTCTCAGAAGAGACACTAACAGTATCCTTTTCTGTTTTATTAATCTAATATTGTTTGTTCTTCCCTTCCACCCTCCTCGTCCTTGCTGTTCCCACCATGACCGCCTCTCATCAAGCCTTAGCTCAGAGCAGAGCAAAGCCTTCCTGACTTGATCTTCTTCATCCTCCCAGGCTTTTTTACCTTGGTTCGAGCTTCTGCCTGCCTATGCCAGAGTGTCATTCCCAGAGGAACTTGCCTTGTATTTCCCATAACTTGAGGACAGTTAGGCCAGGAGCCTGGACATGAGATCCCCAGCTCTTTGCCGCAGTGGCCCTTTAATTCTCTTCAAAACATTTTTTGTTTTGTGTTCTTGTCTAGCTGTTTCACGCCCTCCTGGACTAAATTGCTTCTACTCTGTGCCTGTCTTTTGAATCTGTTGTGGAATCTCCCTTCCCTTGGAATGGGGATTGTTGTATGGCTGCTCGCTGGGTTCTTCAGTGGTGTCACTCATCTTTTGTAAAACACCTCACATTATTTAACCTTTTTTTAAACAGCTGTCTTGA
The DNA here is from genome assembly GCA_949820135.1 of Sylvilagus floridanus. Taxonomy (NCBI): domain Eukaryota; kingdom Metazoa; phylum Chordata; class Mammalia; order Lagomorpha; family Leporidae; genus Sylvilagus; species Sylvilagus floridanus. Next base: position 65,211,051 of record OX463236.1, on the reverse strand, counting down.
GATACACATGACATAAACTGCACACACGTAAAGCACACTGTTTCTTAAAGATATATTTACTTGAAAGAGTTAGGGGGAGCGAGAGAGAGCTTCCATCTACTGATTCAATTCCCAAATGGTCACTACAGCTGGAGTTTCATCCGGGTCTCCCATCTGGCTGCAGGGGCCCAGGTACATGGGTCATTTTCCACTGCTTTCCCAGGCAGATTAGTAGGGATCTGGGGCTGGCTCTGTGGTTGTAGCAGATAAAGCTGCTGCCTGCAATGCTGGTATCCCATATGGACACTGATTCAAGTCCTGGCTGCTCCACTTCCGATCCGGCACTCTGCTGGGGCCTGGGAAAGCAGTAGAAGATGGCCTAAGTCCTTGGGCCCCTGCAGTCCTTGGAAGACCGGGAAGAAACTCCTGGCTCCTGGCTTCAAATCAGTGCAGCTCTGACCCTTGTGGCCAGTTGGGGAGTGAACCAGCAGATGGAAGACCTCTCCCTCTGCCTCTCCTTCTCTATGTAACTCTGACTTTCAAATAATAAATAAATCTTTAAAAAAAAAAAAGAAAGAAAGAAAGAAAAGCTTGGTAGGGAGCTGGATTGGAAATGGAGCGGAGCAGCCAGGACTTGATCCAGCACCCATGTGGGATGCTGGTGTTGAGGGTAGCCGCTTAACCTACTCTTCCTACCGTGCTGGCCTCAGCTTTAGGTTCAACAATTAGGTCTATGACCCCTTTGTGGTTAACTTTTGTTTATGGTGGGAAGAACAGGTTGAAGTTTTATTTTTTGCCTAAAGATTCATTCCACATGTACTCATGCTGAGACCACCATAAAGTAAATTATTGTTCTAGAATGTTCAGAGGTAGCCCACTTTTACTCATTTTCTTCATAGAGTACCATGTCAAATTGTACTAAAAACCTACAGCCCCCTCCCCACATTTTTTTTTTTTCAAACAAAACAAATTTGAGATTTAACTGAGGCTGGCAAAGCTGTTCCTGCAAAAGTGCCCAGCCCTGCTTTGCATTGGAAGGCTGGTGTTTGGAGGTCTGGTGCTGCTGGCAGTGTCCTCGTTGGGGATCTCTGTGGGCCAGTCTCTGGGCAGGTGTCATCTACCTTCTCTCACAGCTCTCCTTTTTGCCCCTTTCCCAAGGTTGCCTCCGGTAGTTCCTCTAACCCAGAAGTGGGGGTGGGCAGGTGGAACTGAGGCTGCCTTGTTGAAGGGCACCCACTGATGGGTGCCAGACAGATGTCTAACAGACCACTGGCCCAGCAGTGCCACCTCTTCTGGTTTGTTGGGAGAAACTGGGAATAAAGATTTCTGTGTGAAATTGGTGAGTGAAAAAATAAAGGCGCTTTGATGGTCCTGCGACATCCCACAGTGCTGCTGTCCACCTGACCTGAGTCTGGGCCATACCTGTGTGCCTTTTTTTTGGGAGCGTCTTCATTGTTTGATGTCTTGAATTTTTAAATCTCTCTTCCCAGTGGTCTTTCTCCCTTATTTAATGAGCAAGCCAAAGTGTCCAGTATACAGTATTAAACAAATTGAAGTTTTTCTCCATTTCTGCTGCTGTCTTGATCTACCTTTTGGTTCTCCTAGCACCAGGCTTGTGGGCAAACCTGGTCTGTAGTCCAGGAGTTGCGTGGGCTTTGGCTTCTGGAGTGCTTTGCAATCTCAGTGTGGCCCGTTTCTGGCCCTCGTCCAGTTGTGGAACAAAAGGTTTAGAGAAGCTTTTGCTGAAGGGTTCAATACTCAGTCTGGAAATGGGGATGGTATCAGTCATTTCTGTCTACCTGAGCAGGTGGATGCAGTGAGCTGTGTGCATATGCAGCTGGAGTGGGCTGTTTTTGGAATCAGAGTTTTCTTGGACTGTAGAATTAGCTGGTTGTGGCTTAACTCCTGGCTGTGTCACTCCCGAGAAAGTTGTTTAACTTCACTCTCAGTATTTGCATAATGAAACACCCCTTGGGTGTGTTAGGAAAGGATTCCAGCGCCAAGCCCATGAGCAGGCACTGACATCAGGAAGGCAGGCTCAGGCTCTCAGCCAGCCCGTTCAGGCCTCTGTTCTACAGCTTCTTCTTACAGTACAAACACCTGTAACTAATATTTGCAATGATGAATTGAAATTGTCAAGAAAACATTCAGTTCTTTTAGTAAGCTTTAGTGACAGGTAGTTTAGTTATTACATCAGCACATATTTTTAAACGATGTAAATGTTGCCAAGGGTGACAGCCTTAGGGAATCAGTAATTACATCTGTAAATATTTATGTGGGAATCCAGCTAGTAACGTAATGGTTTTATTAAGGTGTTTATCCTGTGGGGTAGATCTGGTCTGAGTACTTATTTACGAAGAATGTTTGAGAAGTTAAAGCCTTTATGATACATTCTTTTTTTTTTTTTTAAGTTTTATTTATTTATTTGGGAGGTAGAATTACAGAGAGAGGAAGAGACAGAGAGAAAGGTCTTCCATCCGCTGGTTCACTCTCTATTGGTGCAATGGCCAGGGCTGGGCCAGGCCAAAGCCAGGAGCTTCTTCTGCGTCTCACACGTGGGTGCCATCTTTCACTGCTTTGCTAGGCCATAAGCATGAAGCTGGATAGGAAGAGGAGCAGCTAGGACACAAACCTGTGTCCATATGGGATGCTGGTGCCACAGGCAGAGGCTTAGCCTACTCTGCCACAGTGCCAGCCCCACAATACAGCCTTTTTAAAATTTTTAAACTCAGTATAATGTCCATGAGGTGACACCTAGATTTGTTTAAAAATTAAACTTGTTGGCAGCCACTTTAGAGAGAGCCTTTAGAATGTTAACAGGCTGGAGGATTATAGGGGTCTTTCTCTCAAACTGAAGGTTTGCATGTACATAGTTTAAAGATTCCAGTGTTTCCACAAGACTTTTGCAGATGAAAACCAGCAATGCCATCTGGCCAGAACCACTACATCTGTGCCACAGAGGTGAGCTCTGTCTCCCTTTAGACTCTGAGCTGTTTCTGCTCTCCGTCCATGTTTTCTGTATCTGCTTCTGCCGTTCCTTCTTCTAGAGCACTGCTTACTGACTTCTCTCTTTGGGTGACATGAGTTTACCTTTCCTTTCCGTGCCTCATTTCTTTCTTGTCTGTTCCCTGTGATTCTGATCTTGTGCACATTGTTCTCAGCTGTGTTGTGGGTGTGTTTTCTTCACCTACTTTGTCCTCCTTGAGATAAATACTTACATGGTGGCTTTGAGTAGGTTTTACCCCCAACTTCTTCTGATTTCTCAGGAGTTGGTATCTCCTCTTGGAGCACTCTTGAGCTGCTCCTGGGTGTTTTGTTCCTGGGGGAGCTCTTTTCAAAGCCTCCACCTCCTCCTCTGCTCATCCTGTGGGCACTCTGCCCCATCATCCCAGAGTTTGCTTTTGCTTCTTCCTCCCATGTCCATCCTTGTCATCATTCCTACTTTTAACTGTCAGGTTTTGGGGAAGGAGTTCCCTCGCTGCCTTCCTGGAGAGTATGGGGGAGTCGCAATTTTAGGCTTTTCTGAAAACGTTGAAAAGTACCCTCAAACTTTATTGATAGTTTGTCTGGAAATGGATTGCGAGGCTCATAATCATTTCACCCCAGAATTGAGAGGCTGTCACTCGTCGTTTTCCAGCTCTGTCACTGCTGCTGGGAGTTAGCACCTTGCTGGCACCTGACTGAATGTAACCAGTGCTTCTCTTTGATGCTGTGTCATATTTTATCTTGTGTTCTGAAATTCCGACATGCCGTCTTTGTTCAGGGTTTGCCTTGATATGCTTCCAAATTATCCATATTCTCTAAATAAATCTTTTTAGTGCTTAGAAAATTATTATAAAAATTTGAGTGGGGTATGAACTTTTAATTCGGCCTACTAGTTAAGACATCCACATCCTATGTTAGAGTACTTGAGTTAGCTTGTCGGCTCTGGCACCTGACTCCCACTCCCTGCTAATGCAGAACCTGGGAAGCAGCCATGATGGCTCAAGTAAGTGGATTTACACCATGCATGTGGGAGACTTGATTCTGTTCCCAGCTTCCTCCTTCTGCCCCAGCCCAGCTCTGGCCATTTTGGGTCTTTGGGGAGTAAACCAGCAATGGGGGAGCACTCATACTCTATCTTTGTCTCGCAAATTAAAAACAAAAATCTGTGTGGTATACAGTACTTTAGAGAAAAAAAATGACCCAGTCAAATAAAAACCTGCTGGCACCTGAGCAGATAGTTAGCATTCTGAAATGTTAGTAGGGTTAGGAGAGCTCAGCGAGCAGGCCATTCACACATTGGTGAGAGTGAAAGGAAGAAAGATGCTGCTCATCATGTTGTCTGTGGTGGGTTATGACACATGGGCTTCCTTGGGACAGAATCTGAAGCTAGTCTTATTTTGGAAAGACCAGTACTTCAAGGAGACAATGCCTGTTTTGGATACAATGAAGTAGTAGTGTGTCTGTTTATGTTAAGTTTGTAAGGTGCCTGTTGAGTTACTTTGGTGAGATATGGTGAATCTAGTGTTACTGTGAAAAAAAGAAAACTTAAGGAAGGTGGCTAGCGTACACATCATCCTAAACTGACAGGAAGGTATGTTTATATTCCTTGAAACTGGTTAGTCTCAGATGCAGAATAGAAAGTGATTTAACATGTATGTTAAATGTGCCATATCAAAAGAAGTTTCCTGGGGGCTTAACAGTTATAAGAATAAGCAGTAAGGTAATACATACTAAAAACCATTGCCCTATTTAGAAGAAATAGTAGATGACTATCTTTTTTCACGTTGTATTGTGAAAATTTTCAGATATACAGAAAAGCTGAAAAAATTTCATGATGAGCATATAGACTCCCAAAATTCCATGAATGAAGCATTAAAGTTTTATAAGTAACATTTTACTTGTGTCATATACATATCCTTCCAGCCATTCTCTAGTTTGTCTTTTTTAAAATTTTTGTATTTCAGAATAAGTTGTATGTCTCAGTGTACTTTAGCATGTGTATCATTAATAATTCATATACAATTCTTTCTTGGTTTTCTTTTAAGATAAAATTTACATATGTGAGATGCACAGGTTTAGGAGTACCATTTATTATGTTCTGAAAGATGCCTTACACATTCTGACTTCTTGGAGTTATCTTTGTCCAATCAAAGCCAACGTGTGAGGTGGTTGGGAGACCCAGGGCCAACTGAAGAGATTTCTGCAGGAGGCGGCTTCCAATAGAAAACAAGAAAGGCCTAGTAGGGAAATAATCAGGGAATGACAAAGGACTTCAGGGGTGGGCATTTGGCTCAGCAATGGATGACACCTTTTGGGAGGCCCACATCCTGTAAGTCTCTGAGTTTGAGTCCTGGCCTATGGCTCTGCTTCCGTTCCAGCTTCCTGCTGACGTCTATCCTAGGAGACAGCAGATGGTGACTCAGGTACTTGGGTCTCCGCCACCCATGTGATAGACCTGGAATGAGTTCTAGGCTCCTGGCTTCAGCCTGGTCCAGAACCAGCTGTTGTGGGTATTTGCTTTTCACATAAATACATCATTTTTAGAAAAAAGTGCTTTAAGGAAAAAGGCAGCTCTGTGGTGTAGCAGGTAGAGCCATGCCTGCCAGCATCCCATATGGGTGCTGGTTTGAGTCCCTGCTGCTTCATTCCTGATCCAACTCCCTGCTGATGTTCCTGGGAAAGCAGTGGAAGAGGGCCCAAGTCCTTGGGCCCCTGCATCGATGTGGGAGACTCAGAAGCTCCTGGCTTCGGATTGGCGCAGCTCCATCTGTTGGGCCATTTGGGGAGTGAACCAGAGGATGGAAGATTTCTCCCTCTCTGTCTCTGCTTCTCTGTAATTCTGTCTTTTAAATAAACAAATAAATCTTAAAAAAAAAAAAAAGAAAAGGGCTTCACCTTTTTTGGTGGGTGCACAAAGTGCCTCTGGTTCAGAGAGCCTGTCTTCAGGGGACTGTCCAGGTGTTGTTCACTGGGTTTCATGCTCTCTGTTCTTGGAAGTTGGTTCCGGTGGACAGCATCCCTTGTCTTGGTTCGTGCTGTTCTGTGTTCAAACAGACAAAATAGAGCTAGCCTTTCTTACTAGGATTACTGTTGGGTCTTCTAGAGGATGTTTCCTCCAAATTGTGAATTCATTGCTTGTGCCATTTTCACTTCCTCAAAACAGCATCTCTCTCTCTCTCTTTTTTTTTTTTTTTTGTCTGTCGTGAACGTAACATGTAGAGCCATAACTTTCTGGTGAACATGGACTGTGTACGTTGAGCAATGGTTCTTCCAGCCAGTGCTGAACTGGCAGGCCAGCTTTGCGATCAGCTTGCTCAAGAGCTATGCCTCCCTAGTGATGACCTTTTTTTAAACGCTTAGCCATATCTTGTGTTAATCTTCCAGAGGTGCTGTCGGGGGTGTGGTGGTGATTGGGCACTTGTCAACTTGCTCCCTTCCTTTACCTCAGCTCATGTATGACTTGTTTGGATGGAGATTTTCTGTCTTGCTTGGTCCGTCTCAGGTATGTGTTGCCATCTGAAAGCATTATATTTTTTTTCATTTTGCTAAATTTTTAAAAAATATATACAGAAAAGTTGAGAGATCAGTACAGTGAATTTTTTGAAAAATTTTTTTATTTGAGAGGCAGAGTTACAGAGAGGTAGAGACAAACAGAGAGAGAGAGAGAGATCTTCCATCTGCTGGTTCACTCCTCAGATGGCTGCAGCAGCTGGAGCTGTGCCGATCTGAAGCCAGCAGCCAGGAGTTTCTTTGGGGTCTCCCACGCGAGTGCAGGGGCCCAAGCACTTGGCCCATCTTCCACTGCTTTGCCAGGTCATAGAGAGCTGGATCAGAAATGGAACAGCTGGGACTGGAACTGGCACCCATATGGGATGCCAGCAATGCAGGTGGCGGTTTTACCTGGTACGCCATGGCACCAACCTCAGTACAGTGTATTTCCATAATACTACTACTATTATTCCATAATACTATATAATTACATAATATCTACCAGTTAAACTTTTGCCATATTTACTGTGTATCGGGTGTGTGTGGGTGGGTGATATTTTAAATTTCTGTTGACCTAGTTCAGAATTACATGTAGCCTTTGTTGCTTCTGTCCTGTGGACTTCAGTGTGGCCCTTATTGACTTCACAGTGAAGACATTTTCCTGCATGTCCATGGTACCATTATCACATAGAAATAGTCATTCTTTAATTTTACTTTATAGTTCATATTAAAATTTTCCAGTTATCCCTAAATTTTTTTTTTAATTTGGAACCAGGATCTACTCAACATTATATGTTGAGTTTGCTTTTAAAGTTGAATTTATGTCTTGTCTTTTTTGGATAGAGAGAAATATGCACACACATACATACAAGCACAAGCACAAGCACACGCACACACACACAGAGCAAGCTCCCATCATCTGTTTCACTTTCTGAATATCTGTAATGGCCTGGGCTGGGGCCAAGCTGAAGCCAGGAGCCAGGAGCTCGATCCAGGTGTTCCTGTGGGTGGCAGGAACCCAAGTACTTGAACCATTACTGCTGCTTCCCTGGGTCCATGTTAGCAAGAAGCTGGAATCAGGAGCTAGAGCCGGGAATTGAACCCAGGTTCTCTGAAGTGAGAATCAGGAGTCCACTTGGCTTCTTAACCATTAGGTCAAATGCCCTCCCCTCTTATCTCTATTAACCCATAGCAGTCTGTCTAGCACATTCCTCTCCCCTTTAATGTTTTGACTAAAAGAATTTTTATTGGTAAAAATCACAAATATATACACAAATACACAGGAATATAATCCTTACCCAGTCTCTGTCTTTAGCAGTTATTGGTTCATGGCTGATATTTTTCATCTATATCCCCACAACTTTCCCTTATATTATTTCTTTTAAAGATTTATTTTTTATTTATTTGAAAGACAGAGTTACAGAGATGCAGGGTCTGAGTCCACCCGTACAAGGATGGACTGGGTCCGAGGAAAGGTGAGTGCGCCGCTCGCCCGTTCCCCAGCCTCCCGATCCCGGAGACAATCAGATGCAGCAGGGAACCAAGTCTAGCAAGGACTCATTTATTCCATGCGTAACCAAACCTTTTATAGCACAAAACTGCAGAGTCATTGGGGCAGGGCTAAGGAGCAACCAAGCACTTTTAAAAGATCACTTTACAGGGGGATTTCTATAGGACTAGCCATATGTCTATACTAGTCTTGTTACCTCCCCTGATGTTGCGTAGCCAATTAGCTTTTGAGTTCCGCCCATCTTACTTCCTCTGGGCGCCATCTTCATTGCCCCTCCTTGGCGCCGCCAGGTCTGGGGGCTGGAGCCGCCACCGCCGCACACCCCGCGGGGTCGATGTCCGCCATGGCGGTGGCCGGGGCCACGTGCAGGCACGCGAGGTCCCTCCTTGCGCTGCCATCCCCAGGACACCCGGTGGCTGGCTCCGAGGGCCCTGGCTTGGGTTAGTTTGCGGTCCTGGCTCCATGCGGCTCCATTCCGCGCAGCTTGGGCGGGGGTACCCGGGGGCAGCTGCGCATGTGGAGCCCTTGGGCCTGGCCTGGCCTGGCCCTGCTCATGCCCCACACAGAAAGAGGCAGAGACAGACAGAGAGGTCTTCCATCCGCTGGTTCACTCTCCAGATGGTTGCAATGGCTGGAGCTATGCCGATCCGAAGCCAGGAGCCAGCAGCTCCTGGGTGGGTGCAGGAGCCCAAGGACTTAGGCCATCTTCTACTGCTTTCCCAGGCCACAGTAGAAAGCTGGATCGGAAGAGGAGCAGCCGGGACTAGAACCAGCACCCATATGGGATGCTGGCGCTTCAAGCCAGGGCTTTTAACCCGCTGTGTCACAGTGCCGGCTTCTCTCTTATATTATTTTGAAGGAAATCTAGACATCAAGTTCATCAGTGTTTTAGTATTTAAAAGATAATAAAAATGCGTATATCACTGTCATGACAAAATACTTACATATCGAAATTATAATGTTCATATTTCTAGGTATTTCATCTGTGTGATGAACATATTTTAATTGTATGATGAAGAAGGGGAACCCTATTGGTTTTTCCTTTACAGGTGTGGGGAAAGTCTGGCCTGTGGGCCATAAAAGCTTGCAAAATCATTTCATCTGGCCTTGTCAAGACAATTGCAGGTGGAACTCAAAAGTTCAACAAATCTATAGCAGGCTGATTTTTTTTTTTTAAGATTTATTTATTTATTTGAAAGGCAGAGTTACAGAGATCTGCTTTTCACTCCCCAAATGGCTGCAACAGCTGGAGTTGGGCCATTCGGAAGCTAGGAGCAAGGAGCTTTTCTCAGGTCTCCCACATGAGTTCAGGGCGGTACTTGAGCTATCTTCCTCTGCTTTCCCAGGTGCATTAACAGGGAGTTGGATCTGAAGTAGAGCAGCCAGGATTCGAACTGGTGCCACAGGTGGTGCCTTTATCCCCTACACCACAGTGCCAGCCCCAGCAGGCTGATTTTTGAGTTGATGATTTTGTATGGCCCACAAATGATGTTACAGATATCCAAAGGCCTCTGGCAAAAAGAAGGTTCACCACCCTTGCTTTATTTTTTTTTTAAAGATTTGTTTATTTATTTGAAATGCAGAGTTACACAGAGAAGGAGAGGTGGAGAGAGAGCTTCCATTTGCTGGTTCACTCCCCAGTTGACTGCAGTGGCAAGAGCTGGGCTGATCCAAAGCCAGGCGCCAGGAGCTTCTTTTGGTCTTGGGCCATCTTCTACTGCTTTCCCAGGCCATAGCAGAGAGCTGGATCTGAAGTGGGTTAGCTGAACTCGAACCCATGCCCATATGGGATGCCAGCACTGCAGGTGGCAGCTTTACCTGCTATACCACAGTGCCAGGTCCATCCACCCCTACTTTAAACCATTTGAAAACAGGCCAGCCCTAAAAATTCAGAAGGTGATACTCAACTTTTAAGTCTAACATCTGTTCTCAAAATGCAGCACAGATAGGGCTGTTCTGTTAGTGACAACTTTTGTAAGACATTATTGCTGTCTTGGTGAGATGTGAGTTTAGTGATTTCTGAGATCTCTTCACTAGGCCAGTGAAAATAATGCTGCAGAAAGTTAATCGCTTTTTATATTTATTTATTTATTTGAAAGTGTTAGAGGTGGAGACAGAGATCTTCCATCTGCTGGTCCACTCCCCAGATGGCTACAGTGGCCAGGACTGGGCCAGGCTGAAGCCAGGAGCCTGGAGCTTCTTCCAGGTCTCCCATGTGAGTAGCAAGGACCCAAGGACTTGTGCCATCTTCCACTATTTTCCCCAGGACATTAGGGAGCTGGATCGGAAGTGGAGCATCTGAGACATGAATCATGCCCATATGGGATGCTGGCATTGCAGGTATTGTCTTTACCCATTTTGCCATAACACCAGCCCTGCAGAAGTGAATTGAGTTTGTGAGCTGGGTTATCTCCCCGTAAAGCAACTGATAGCTTTTTTGCTGGTGTGTCTGTTATTATTGCTTGGTCCTGAGAATTGGGAGGGGACTATTGAGGGCAAGCCTTCATCCCCGCAGTTCCCTTTTTTTGAGACAAACTTGTCCTGCATCCTGAGATAACTCCTAGTTGCCTGCCAAGACTTTGTAAATGCTGATGTCATGGTGGTCTGCTTTCTTGTAATTTTCTCCAGAAGCCAAGCAACTATGGAAAAGGCTGGTTCTTTATAGATCATCTCGTTAGTGACAGAGAGTCACTCTGTGCTTGTATAATGCTCCCGTCACCGTGATTGGTCACCGTTGTGTCCACCATGCATTGTGGCTCGTTTCTTTCTTCTTTGGAGATAGCCAGTCACTATGAGGAGCCGGGCTGTTTGCTGAGAATGTCAGTGTAAGGCGAGAACTTGATGGCTTTCTGCTACCTTTTATTTATAATTTAAGAAAATGATTTACAACTTGTTGTATGATTGGCATAGAAGAGAGTGCACACACATTCATTGCTTCAGCTTCATGGATTTGAGCTAATTTACCCATGAAACAATCCTTCCCTTTTTTATTCTTTTCACAGACTAGGAGGTAAGCAGAGAAAGGGACTCTAAACTTTCCATTTTAAACTTGGGTTCCAAATCATAACTGAAAACCTGTGTATTCTGCTCTTCCTTAGCTAAGCACCGGAATTAAAAGTTGGTATAATTGGTGCTACTTAACATTTACATAGCAGTTGATAAATTTTAAAGTAATATAGGGAGAGCTGGGAGGGTCTTGCCTCTCTGCTGATGGAGGTTATCACCTGACTTGGTGAGCGGGTCTAGGCTCTGCTGCAGATGTATCTAGGTCTGAGGTCCCTGCTGTGTGGCTTAGGAGTGGCTGCCCGTTAGGCATCCGGGAGGATCTTGGCCTTGGCATCTCCTGCTGTAAGACTGCAAAGGGCCGTGCTGAAGAGGACATGTGAAGTATGGTATCCTGGGCACACAGGTCCATGGCAGCTCTGCTAAGGAGTCTCCGAGGTGGGACTTGTAGAAAGGCAGAACACTTAACAGGACTGGCTTGGCCCTTGGAGGAAGGGGAAGTTTCTTTCTTGTGGTTAAAAAAAAAGCATGGGAGCAGCGGGGGCACTTAAAACTGGTGAATTTTCTGGGAATCATTTATTTTCTGTTAGGCTACACCCATGGTTTCTCTGATCGTATACTGGTGGCTTTTTGGTCACTTTCTGCTTTCAGTCAGTATGAATAAAGCTGCTCTGAGCACTGTGCCCGAGAGCCCCTCTCCTGTCCTGCCCAGGGAACAGATCCTGATTCTCTGTTGGGCGGGGCCGGCAGGGGGAAGCAGCGCCAAGCTGTTCACTTGGCAGGCTCTTGGCCACTCTTGTACTGCCAGCCCTTCATCAGCTTTGGAAACAAGTTGCTGACTGGTTTCCAGGCCTGGAGAGGGGCTGCTTCTCTGCTTTCCTGGCTGCTGCCTGGGAATGCAGCTTTCTCAAGCTGGCTAAATCTTTATCCAATAAAGCTCTTTAGGTTTCAGAATGCTGTCTTTTACATTCTTGTTCTATGTGTGGCTTTTTATCTTTTTATTTCTTAATCTGCTTAATTGTCATTGTCATGTTGTTTGGGTGAGGACAGAAGCAGGTGGGTGTGTCGACCCTACTTCTGAACCCAGAAGTCTTTTTAACCCAGTGGTCTTTAACAAGCTTCTCCTTTTGTTTTTGCTGTAATAAACAACACAGTGATAAATGTATTTATAGTTGTGTCTTTGTGTATATACATATATACACATTTTTTAAAAACTATTTATTTATTTATTTGAAAGGTAGAGAGAGAATCTGTTTCATCCGGTGGTTCACTCACCAAATGGCCCCAACAACTGGAGCTGGGCCAGGCCAAAGCCAGGAGCCAAGAGCTTCTTCCTGGTCTCCCACATGGGTGTAGGGGCCCAGGGACTTGGGTCATCTGCTGCTGCTTTCTCAGGCAGGCCATAGCAGGGAGCAGGATTGAAAGTGGAGCAGTGGGGACTTGAACTAGCGATCATGTGGGATGCCAGTGCTACAGGCCATGGATTAACCTGCTGTGCCACAGCGTCAGCCCCCCATATTTATTTCATTAAGCCATATTTCTAGACGTTAATTCTGGAGCTATAGGATATGCATATTTTTAATGCCAAATCGAGCCATGGGAAGGTGAAGCTAATTGATAGTCCAACAGGAAGGTATTTATTTCCTGTTTCATGTGAGCAGATACTTGGTAGAGCTTTGTCCTTCTTCCCAGAATATCCCCTCCGCCACGAATCCTTGCCCACCAAGCCTAAGCTGTGGAGTCAAACTTTAATGGAGGAGGAGGCTCTTTGCTGCACACTGTTCTTCTCCCATGCCCGACCCGGACCTCAGTGGACTCAGGCCGTTGCTTCTTTGTTCCAGGTTACACTCCCGGCACACCTTACAAAGTGTCCTGTTCCCCTACCAGTGGGGCTGTGCCACCGTACTCTTCCTCCCCCAACCCCTACCAGACGGCTGTGTACCCCGTGCGAAGTGCCTACCCCCAGCAAAGCCCGTATGCACAGGTATGCTTGGGTGTGCCCTGAAGTGTGGGAAGGGTTGGTTCTATGAGGTTCTCATCCCCCAGCCGTGGGACCCTATGGCAGTTGTCTCTCTTCTTCCCACAGCAAGGCACGTACTACACGCAGCCACTGTATGCAGCACCCCCTCACGTCATCCACCACACCACGGTGGTGCAGCCCAACGGCATGCCGGCCACAGTGTACCCTGCTCCCATCCCTCCTCCTAGAGGCAACGGGGTCACCATGGGCATGGTGGCTGGGACCACAATGGCCATGTCAGCAGGTAAGTTCTCATTCCTGGGGTGTTTGTTCTACAGTGACGTGAGAACCATGGGCAGGGAGAGCTGTCAGAAGTTCAGACCATTGGCTGTAGACGTTCATGGCCACAGTAGTGTGGGAGGACATCTGATTCTTTGAGGAGAGGAACAGCAAGTTCCCTTTCATATTATCTCCCTTCCTATTCTTCCCTCTCCTTTAGCTGAGAGGAGACTGACTGTGGGGTGCAAAGTAACGAACGATGAACCGAATAGTTTACTTTCCTGCATGGCGCATGACTGAATGGCGTTCTCTGGTTGTGATGGGTTCACTCTGTAGGATGGCTCTAGGAACGAGTGACCAGACACCCCCTGTCAACCTCATGAGCATGGAAAGCTTGAGCAAAAGGGAGATTTTGTGTCCCATGTGGGCTGGCGCTGTTGATACTTCATTGAAGGTGGGCTGGCTTCGCAGGCCAGGTTGTGTTAATGGGGAATGTTTCCATGAATCTAGGAAAGCGGCTATGTGTTAATAGAAGTAACAGCTTATAGAAGTCCTCTGCAATTCTTCTGCTTTACTTCTCAACAAGTCCTCTGAGTCAGGAAAACTTAACCCACAGCCTTGGCCAGGTGGTCATGTCTCAGTGGAACCTGGGAGCCCTGGAGCCTTGGAGGCTCTGATCTTAACACAGGAGTTGGGGAACCTTGTTTCTACCCAGGGCTATGTGCATATTTACAACATCATACAAAGTTCTCAAATGTTAACCTGCTATAGATTTACTGAATTTCACATCCCACCTGTGGTTGCCTTGGCAGGGCCACACCAGATGATTTCATGGGCCGGACGTTCCCCACCCTGATCTAACATTTAGAAGTTAGGTTGCCTGCTGGCCTTTGGATAAATGTCACAGCTTCAGGCAATACTCACATCACATGTATCTGGTTGCTCATAACTGACACTTGTGTACCATCTTATTTGTTTTTCTGAACTTGACTTCAGTAGAAGGATGTCATGCCAGGGAGAAAGGTATCCCAGGATACTGTGTTTCTGCTCAGAATCTGTGTTGTGTAGGTTTTCCCATTTGGACCTGTGAAGGCCAAGGACCTGTGGCATAGACAGATGCTGTGTGTTTGAGACCAGAGCGGGAGGGCTGCAGCCCCAGGGTGGGTGTGGGCAGCAGGGGTGAAGGCCGCTGTGTTGGAGTTGCATTGCTAAGTTTCTGAGTATGGGAAAAATGTGTTTTTTGAATGTATTCAGAAGCTTGTGCAGTTTGGAATCCCTGGTTCTCATTTTTTATTTATGTTTTACAGTCTTACCCATTTTAAGGTGTACAGTTCAGTAGTGTTAAGTATTTCACATTGTGACCCACATCTCCAGAACTTCTTCATCCTGAAAATCTGAAACTCCTGTAACCAATAAACAACAGTTCCCCTCCCCCTCCACCTCCCCCTTCCCACCAGCCTTCTGTGCTCTATGCACCCTCTGCTCTTTTGGGTCCTCTTACCAGTGGAATCATACGCTAGTTGTCCTTTTGTCACTGGTGTATTTCACTTAGCATAATGTCTTTAAAGGTTTGTCTATGTTGTAGCATGTATCACCGTTTCCTTCTGTTTTAAGGCTGAATAATACTTACTTTTAAAATTTCATAGTTTGACTCACAGAAATTATTAAGGGTTCCCCTGAGTGGGAAGCACCCAAGCTTTTACGACCACGTGGTCAGTAGGAGTCAACTGTGTATATACAGGATTGTGTGCTCTGAGCTCTCATTGCACTGAGTCGAGGCCATCCCTCCTCCTGTGGAGGCCTCCTTCCGTGCAGAGAGGCCCAGGCCTGCTTGATGTGGGGCTGTGTGTGACAAGCTGCTCTCTCTTGCAGGTACCTTGCTGACTGCTCATTCCCCAACTCCCGTCGCTCCCCACCCAGTCACTGTACCCACGTACCGGGCCCCAGGAACACCTACCTACAGCTACGTGCCCCCTCAGTGGTGATCACCCTGCAAATGTAAGTGACCAGTGATGACTGGCTGGGCCCCTGATAAGAGTGCACTTCCCAGAGGAGAAGGGCAAACCTGCTCTGTAGTTAAGAGCAGTAAGACAATAAGGTCTGAACTTGACCCATGAACCCAGAGCAGGGCAGTGTTGAAATTTTTATTCGTATTGGAACTTTACAAAGTAGAAGAAAGAAGGAAACCATTGAGTGTTTACTGTTGACCCTATGCATATTGATCCTTCCCTGGAATATGGTCCCAGTCCCCCACCTGCCTGTTCTAGGAAGCTGGGTTCCTGCTGTTACTGAGGTCTTTATGTGTGGGCAGGAACTAGGGCCAGCAGCCTTGCTTGTTGTTGCCCTTCCGGGTGCCCTTCCAGGTGCTTGTGGCTCTGGTCTTCACTGAGTTGTTGGGGCCAAAGTGCTAGGAGAGTTCTGTGTGACTCTGTTTCTTCCGCCAGGTTTGAGGATGGAGCTGTGCAGTCACATCATTGGGGTTCCACAGCTGGTGCTGCAGGCCTTGCGCCTCCAACCAGGACTTTCTTCTTAATGCTCTCGACATTTAGCTAAACTCAACTACGTCCCGGCCCAGCAGGTCCCAGCGCCGTTAGTCTCCAACTAACTCTGTGGGTTGGTCTTAAAGCAAATCCTGTTTTGTGGACTGCCTGGCAATTTTTTAGCTAACTGTAATGATAAAAAGGGAGTATTAATCTATTCTGAATCATATCTAGTTGAATGCATGTTTAAACAAACACACACAAAAACAAAGCTTGCTCAATCTACCTGCAGTGACTGATGCAAAACCATCATATGCAAAATCCAAAGGAATGGAAACGTATTTTACAACTTGTATCACTAATGCACTGTTGTAACGTATGCAGAGTCTTAAAGTTTTAAGTGTTCAAGTGAATTTCTTCATAAAGCATCTGAAATACCTTAGATGATTCTTCAACCTTTTGGGGTTGATGCGGGCTGCCAGTTAGGGGCGTGGACTTTTAGTTTTCAGCAGCTGTTTGGCACTGGCTGTACTTGTGGGAGGGGGTTGCAGGGAGAGGGAAAGAGAAGGGAGGCCGCAGTTGATTGGGTGCAGCCGGTTTTGGGGCATCCCTTTCTTTCCATCTGGGCTTGGTGCAGTCAGTGGGGCAGGGACATACTTAAGATAGGCCTGAAAGAGTAGAGTGATGTGGCCAGTACAGTTAGGGGCAAGAGGGTGGTTTATGTATCAGCAAAACGATTTCCTCTGCTATCTAAATTTTCATTACAGGTCTCTTAGAGAGAAGGATGGTGTTTTCTATATCTGTATTGGAAAAGTCCTGAGTAGAACTAATTTTCCTGGGATGGAAGATAGGTGGAAGAAAAACAGCCAAGCTTGGAGGGGGTATTGTCCTCTGCTTTATTTAGCATAGAAAATCATTCCATTTTTTTTTTTTTCTGAGAAATGTTTGAGTCAACTGAAAATAACATAGACATTGCTGTTTTTTCCCCACAAAGAAGGGCAAAGATTTCAGCTGTCTGTAATGAAGAAAGTTGTATATTTAAGAATGATTAAAAGGGAACAAAACTTTATTTTAAATTCCTCATGTTTCTTTCTTGTAGAGAGACAGGGCCATGGCTGTGTCTGGAAATGTTGAAACCTATAGCTTCTTCTGAGATGGGCTGCCCGATGGTCACTTGTCCTTAGACTGACTGGAGAGGGCACCTGGCGATGGGGCAAGGGAGATGGGAGGGCTGGTGTCTGTCTGTGAGGCTCTTCCACTGTCTGTCTGTACAGCTGAAGGCAAGGCAAGTATGGACAGCAGAAAGGGCCAGGCAGTGCCAGATGCTTTTCCCTGCTGGCTTGTATCATGGCAAGGGTTTTGAGCTTAAGGTCTGAATATTGTAAATAAGGACTCAAGAGGGTTTTTTTGTTTTGTTTTGTTTTTGTTTTTGGCCTGAATATGCCCAGTTGGTATGGATAGGAGTGGGTGTCTGTTCTCAGTTAAGGGTCGGGGGTGGGGAATGTGAGGACTCGTTTCCTTTGAAGGGTCTGTCGGGTAGGGTGTGCATCCTTTCCCGACCCTCTTGTAGCTGTGAGTGCTGGGCCTCAGGTGGGCGGGTTCTGTGCTTCTGTGTCTGGCAGCCAGGTTGGGCTGTGACGCAGGGGTTGAGGTCCCCGCTAGCATTCAACTCTTTGGGTGGGTGGGATGCTGACCACTGAGCCTTCAGTAACCTTATTTTTTATAGTAAGTACTCTTCATAATTTTCTTTTCCACATTTTGTTTTATAAGGAGTTTAGGAATATTTTTGCATGGATCATTGTAAACAGAAGATTGCTTATTTCTAATGTCTGTTAACATAGAATGTTTACTGATGAGTACTTTAAAATTGCTTCATGAGCACTTAACCCGTGTGTGTGAGTGTGAGAGTGTGTGCGTGTATATGTGTATGTGTGGCAGACACCCCAGGCACAGTTTGTCCATTTCTTTGAGTCTGTGTTGGTGATTCCGTCTGCATAGTGGATGGTTTGCAATATCCGTAGATTGTAAGGGTTCCAAGGCTCAACTGACTAACAGTCAGTTTTCCCAGTTGAGTGACAGTGGACAGGAGAAAATATTTACAATCTTAGTGTATGCTTTTAAAAAGCTCCACACAACAACCATGGACGCTCATGCACACTACACTCAACTGCCTGTTGGACGTTGGTGTGAGAAGTTACAGGAGGTCATGTGGGCCGTATCTTGAAACTTGCTGAGATTCGGCTTACCCAGGGTGAGTGTGTCCACCAGCACTGATTAAAAGGGCCGTTTGAAGGAAGAGCAGAGTAGATTGTACCACCCTCCTCCCACCCCCATTTAAATTGGCTTCATAAACATTTCTTCCCTGTAATGCTTCTTTTTCCCCTCTTGTGAAGTTGAGTCGGGACAGTATCAGTTTTGCGTTACACAGTATATACATGGAAACCTTGAACCAGAGTCAGCTAATCAAATATGATGGTGTAAGGGGGGTCCTGTATTATCAAGGAAGAATCTGGACTTCAGAGCAGTACCAAACTGTCACAGTTTGTAGTTTTATTAGTGTTGAGTCCCAACAAGATTATTAAGGAATACAACCTCAGTCAGAATCCTGTTATATAGCTGTATCATTTTGTATCCCAAGCATACTATAGGAACTTTTGCTTTTGTGTGACATCCCTAATTTGAGACTTTCAGAAGCTGAGACAGGCAGGCAAAGGACCTCGTTGCCAAGAACATGAGCACCTCTAGGACTGAACAGAGCTTATCCTCTCTCTCCTGAGGCCAGGAGGTGTGTTCCTTGCTGTGGAGCTGCTGCTCCTCAGTGCTTCTAGAAAGCCTGTTTGGAACCAGGCTGGAAGCCAAGCGGTCATTGTGTAGCAGCTGGCCCCTGCAGGTTGCTGCCTATGAGATTCAAGGCCACTGCAGGACCAGGGCCAGCTTTGGTGACAGACACAGAAGTACTTCCAGACTCTTTCTTGTCTCTGAGGAGAGTGATTATTGTGCCTGCTAGTTGCTCTCTGTGAAACTGTGCTATGCAAATGTGGTATTTACAGGAGCCTACAGGTCCCTTCCCCAGCTGGGCACCCAGTGCCTTGCTCCATCCGGCTGCGATGAAGGTCTGGGAAGTCATGTGCGTGTGTCTCTTGAGGGACGTGTCCACAAGAAGAGGAGAGCAGTTTGGAATGCCCTCGTGTGGGGCGGTGTATTGTGCCCACATCAGGTGTTGTGAGTGTGCCCAGGGGCTGGTGGTGAAAGGCTGGCACACACTGGCCGTGCCAATATCGGGGCTGTTTTACAAAGGGAGTTCAGGCTTCTCACTGGTCTTTGTTGAACATGTGAACACAGTGTTACTATGAACAGTTGGGCCATCTTCTCCTTGCCCCGCAGCTGATGGATGGCCATCATTGCCAGCCGGCACTGCCCAGACAGAACAGGAACTCCAGGGCGTGCACTGGCCGGTGGGCAGCAGTGTCTGGTCCTTCTCTCTGGTGCTTCCTGCGGGTTCTGTAAAGAGCAGAGTGGTTGGCCTGGGAGGGGAGGGTGGGGCTCGGCTGTCCTCTAGCCCGTCTTCTGCTGGTGTGTGTGTTCTCTGAGCCGCCTATTTACCCCCGCGTGAGCTGTCCGAAGGGTGCAGGTTTTCCAGTGCACTGCAGCTGAGGTGGGGGTGTGATCATTTCCAGTGGAAAATGGGAAGTTGATCTCGCATGTGTCAGAGGGTTTGTCTCTGTTCCCCATTCCCCACTCATCTGAAGAACAGACACCCTGAGAGGATAACTGTACTTTGGTCCACAGGACTAAATACAGTTCAGTCATTTGCGCCAGGGAGACAGAGGCCTGTCCTGCCCAGGCTTCGTGACAGGCCGTTCCTCCCTCAGCAGGGCTACCCCTGGTGCCTCATGCACAGGAGTAGGCTCCACAGAGGAGTTGGGCCAGCCAATTAGTGTTCCTAGAGGTTGACCTGATGGCCACTGGGACGAAGGCCCCAAGGAGCCCTGTGGGGGTGTGACTGAATAGGAGTGGTTCCTTTTTTTTCTTTTTTTTTAAAATGACTTTTAAATACTGTTTTTTACACCGTTCTCTTGGTACTTTTTTTAAAGCTTTGGTCAGCATTGTCTTCCAGTGTTAAAGGCATCCCTCGCCTCTGCATTGAACTCCATGTCAGTACAAAGGAGTGGAACACCCATCCTGAGCCAGTTCCATTAGGTATAAAGTCAGACTCTTTTAATTTTTTATGCAATCTGATGAGTAGATGAGCTCAGATTTAAAATTCTTAAAAGCACGTTTATTGTAACAAGAATTGTTATGTATTAATACTGCAGTTTTCAATAAAGATTGACTTGTGTTGCATATTCTGCTTGTCCTGATTTTTCTCCATGGGTTTCCGCTGACTGGGAGGTGGTGTAGCTTCTTTCAAGTTAGGAGGTTGCCAGGGATTGCCAGTGCTGGAGTGTGGCGGAGGAAGCAGCCTCAGGCTCCTCTTCTGGGCCTGTGGCTAGGGACCCCCTAGGAATAGAGATTCTTCCCTGTTTCCCTTAAGAGGATACTCGGGCTCAGAAGTACTGATGGTGTCCCCCAAACTTACATTTCCCATCCAGCTAAACGCCTAAGGAGCAGACAGGGATGAAGCAGACTTCTAGGCCTGGGGCAGCTGTGTCCATCTGTGTGGCACCTGACCCCACCCCTTGGTCTTCCATGGCCCATCCTCCCAGCTCCCCTGGCCCTCTCATCGTGAGCCCAGCACCTGATCCAGCTCCACCAGGGCCCTAAGGCTCACCCCACCTCTGGGAGCTGCTGCCTCCTTCCTCCTCTCAGGGAAAGGCCTGGGGTAGAGATGGGGTAACCGGCGCAGGAAGGCTGGGTGTGTGGAAGGGAAAGCACACAGACACTGACAGAAGACAACGGCTGGCAGCCAGGTGACTTTTCACAAGTTTCTTTATGAAATTAAATGTGGTTTCTGGCTTGGAGAAAGAATAGTGCAAGAGTGACTGTCCATGCTGCTGAGTCCTGTGGGCTCCACTCCAGCACTCCAGGCCCGGGCGGCACCTCCTGCGCAGCAAGATGCATGTGCCTGGGGGTCAGTCCTGGGTGCTGGGCCACAGAATTCAGTTCTTATGGCTTCTCACGCTCACTAGGGTAAGGCAATCTTTCTGTGTCACTAACGACAATGATTTTTTTCTCCATTGTTAGAAAAACAAGACGACAAAATCCAAACAAGAAACAGGGCCCAGGTGGATCTGGAGCTAGCCCACAGCTACAGGTTGACCAGTCACAGACCTGGGCCAAAGGACACAGCTGACTGTATGGTTTTGTTCTTCCCACTACAGACGCACACATCACAAGTGAAGAGGGTGTCCAGCAGCCGGCGGTGCCTAAGGGGCTGGGAGGCCAAAGGGTGGCTCTGGGCTGGACATCTGGGCACAGAGTTCTTGGTTCCCGCCCTCTGAGGATGCAAGCTGCCTCTCGGGGATGGGGGCCCAAAACGAGAGGGGCACCAGGCCCAGCTTTGCAGGGAGCCAGAGGCCAGTGTTGATCTCTGTAGCCCAGAAGTGCCAAGAAGGGGGGATGATCAGACTTCCAAAGGAGGTCCAAAGCAGCCAGAACCTTCTGCGCGCCGGCCTGAGTGGTGGTTCTGAGCTCTGGTTCCCAGGCTCTGGGGCGGTGGAGGATGGCAGGCGGGGGAGCCTAGGCTGCAGGAGGAGATTGCACGTTCGAGGGCCTGTGTCTTCCCAGCTGGTCTCTGTGCCAGGACAGTAGCACAAACCTGGTGCATCCTGGTGACTCCCTCACTCAGCCCTGCAGTTTGCACAGTAGGCAGAGGGCCAGATGGAGTGGGCCTTGAAGAGGAAAAGCTGGGAGCCATGGATGAGCAGGTCCACAAAGTTCTCCCGGGTGGGCGCTGGTCACTTGCGGAAGGGAGCCAGTCGACTGATGCTGTGCCAGAAGGTGGATGGCTTCCTCCTGGGCTCTGCCAGCACCAAGACCTGCTGCTGGGCCCGGCTGGCAGGCAATGCCGGGTGTTTCTGGCGCATCAGGTAGCCAGGCCGTCCAATAGCTGGGCAGGGAGAGATGGGGGTAGGGTCAGCGTGGAGCAGCAGCCTCTGCTGTTGGAGGTGCAAGGATTCATCCCGAGATACTGCCTCAGACCTCCCCCCTGCTCAGGGGAAGAGTTTTGCTACACAGGACTTGCTTTCCAAGGGGCTGATCACACGCAGAAGCCTGGGCTGTCCTGCAGCCTCTTGAAGGATCTGGCCTGCATTTGGGAGAGAGGGTGGCCAGGGAACCTGTCCAGAGCATGTAACGTGTGGCTGTCAGCAGCCCTGGGCGGGAGTGGGGTCACAGGGGCCTAGAGCAAGAGCATCCACTGTGTACCAGTCCAAGCTTCATCCCTGGCAGCCCGTTGTCACCTCTGGGGACAAACACCTGCAAAGGGCAGTGGCCTGTGGGTGTCTGGGGAGCTGGGACTACCAACCACCTACCTTTGGGCTTCCCTGTGGCCTGCTGCTTGCTAGCATTCAGCATGGCCTGCTTCCTCTGCAGCTCAGTGATGGAGAAGCCTGGGGAGGGGGGCACACAAATGAGACCCCTGCCCTGCCCACATTGCTCCTCATGCTGTGCTTCTTGGTTCCAGGCGCAGTCCGCTGTGCACACCTGCACCTCCCACAGTGCCCGGGTTCCATTACGCCACAGGGGCTGTGTCCTGGCTATCTGGTGCCAGGCTCGCAGCAGGCACTGCTCCCCATCCTGCTCGATCAGCCTGCCTTGGTGAACCCGGGCAGGGGAGATGCTGGGGGAGGGGTGGGGTGGGTCCATGACAGAGAACAAAGGTCCAGAGTCCTCCCTCTGCCTCCACCTCACCCCAACCTAATGTTCCTCCTCTGCTTGCCGAAAGCCTGGTATGGTTTCTTTCCATGGGTGAGGGGTCCTCCCCCAGACCAAGAACTGACCTGGTCCCTGTGGAGAGTAATGCTGGGGCCCAGAACAGGAAAGGAGACAGTAGGGGAGATGCTCACGGAGAGGGCAGAGGCGGCTTCTGGGGGGCCAGTACCCACTTCCCCACTCCATATTCTCCTAGGGCTTGTGTTGGCTGCAAAGGGGCTTCCCCAGGTCCCAGCAATCAGAACACTGAGCGTGGAGGGTGCGTGCACGCTTGTGTCTGTGGAGTGAAGCCCACTGCACCCAAAGCCAGCGGAGCCATGGCCTGGGGCTGAGTGCTGAGGAAGGGCCACTCCTGCCAGGGGCATGGTGAAGGCAGGGCCTGTGCTCACCACTGGGACCAAGCCCTGGGGCTGCGCCATGCTGCTTCACGGTTTCAAGGCAGTTCTGGCCAGCTGGCAGGGGCAAGGGGGTGAGAGAGCCCTAGATGCGGGGCAAGGGCCAGCAGGGTCTCGCACCTGTCTCATGGTCCAGCCGCACCTGCTCCCTCTCTCTAGCAAAAGCCTTGAGCCAGCGCTGCTTCTGCTCAGGCTTCCTGGCACATAGTAGGTGGCTGTCCCCCGAGGTGCCACAGCGCAGCCGAAAGGCGTTCTTGATGCTCACGTGGAGGTCTCGGTCCTTCCCATCGTCCAGGTCTACCACCTCCAGGCTGTCCATGTCCAGCCGGCCCTTGTAGTATAGCACGTCCCGGCGCAGCAGGTCCTGCCAGATGGCACCTTGAGCCCTGGCCACCGCACCACTCCCCTGCCATGTCCCAGGCCCGCCCCTGCCCCCTCTGCTCGGCCACCCACTCCACCTGCAGGCGATGAGCTCCCGAGGACTCCGAGGACAGAGTGGGCCTGCTGCGACCCACAGCTGTGTTGAGCCCCGAGTGGAGCAGCCTCCCTCCTTTGCAGCACACCTGCTGGCTGGCAGGAAGGTGGCCCACACCCCACAGCTGGAGGAGCGCCAGTGCACAAGGAGGGCTCCATGCACAGAGGAGGCTGGGGCATAGCCACAAAACGGGGCCCCAGGCTTGAGGTTTGCAGCAAGGCTTGAGCACGGGAAGGCAATGCTCTCAGCAGCACTGGGCCCCGGTCCCTAGGCTACCAGGGTCACCTGCAGAGCCCCGCCCCCATGCCAGCCCGAAGGGCCTGCCTGCGGCTCCCAGGAAGGAGGAGCTAGCTGCTGGTGCAGGAACGGGCAGGCGCCTTTCCTCTGGGTGGCTGCTCTCAGTCTCTGCTTCACCCCCTCCACCTGCTCCCTGCGGGGCCCAGCCAGTCAGAGGGACCCTGGTACCTTCTTACAGTAGATGAGCTGGTGGTCAAAGAGAAAAAACATCCTCTGCTGGCTCTTGGCTTGAGGCTGCGTGACACGAGTCAGCTCCCCTGAATAGATCAGTTCCGAGCTCCTGACCAAGAGATCTTCCCCCTGGAGGGTCCCAAGGACAGCTGTGAGCTTATTAGTGCACTTGCTGTCTCCTCACCAGGCCATGATGGGAGGAGTGCTCTTAAAGCCAAGGAAAGGACCCCCGGGGGCCGTGGGAGGGTCAGGGAGTGAGGGACAGGTGAGCAGGCAGCCACTAAGCACGGGACCGTGGCTAGTCCTTACGAAGTATGAAGTCAAGAAGAGACAACATATCACAAAGGCTATGTTGATTAGAAGGTGAGATGATACTGCATATACTGCATGAAATAAGACATTTCAAAACCTTGTCACCTTTTCATGTTTTCTCTAAGGCGGCTGCTGCAGAGCATAAATTCAGAGGTGACACGTATTTCAGGGCTGCCCTGGAGGACGAGTAGGCAGGCCTGGCTGCAGATCACCTCTGCAAACAGTCTTTTTAGGAGGCTTTTTAAGGAGGCCTGCATCCCAGCTCTGTAGTCGGTACCCAAAATCCTGCCATGTGGGCCTCCGAATTGTCGGAGTAAGCCCCACCCACTTCCAGGTCCTCCTTAAAGATGTACAGCTCAGCTGGGAGCTGTTGGCGGCTGGCTGTCTGTCTGGGAGAACTGAGGCCATTGGCGGCCTTAGCCAGGCTGGGCCTTCCAACCCATTGCCCACATGGCTCAGCCCCACTGCAGGGATTCTAATTCAGTCCGGCAAGGGCGAGGCAGGCCCGGGATACTATATTTTCATGATGTTCTGTGGCTGGCTGTGGTCGGGAATTCTGATGGCAGTGGTCTTGTGTGGGTGGGAGGCCATCTAGGAGCCCAGATTGGTAGGAGAGGGTCTGAGAGGCCCCTATGCCTCTGGGGACAGGAATGGACATCATGAGATCGGGCCTTGATGTTCCCTTAAAAGGCAGAAGAGTGGCAGATGTGAGAATGTGCAAGCAGAAAAATGGAACCGGGGCTGGCGCTGTGGTGCAGTAGGTTAAAGCCCTGGCCTGAAGTGCCGGCATCCCATATGGGCACCTGCTCTAGTCCCAGCTGCTGTTTTTCTGATCCAGCTCTCTGCTATGGCCTGGGAAAGCAGTAGAAGATGGCCCAAGTCCTTGGGCACCTGCACCTGTGTGGGAGACCTGGAAGAAGCTCCTGGCTCCGGATTGGCACAGCTCCAGACATTGCAGCTATCTGGAGAGTGAACCAGCAGATGGAAGACCTCTCTATCTCTACCTCTCTGTGTAACTCTGTCTTTCAAGTAAATAAAATAAATCTTAAAAAAAAAAAAAAAAGAATGGAACCAAGAAGCCATGATGAGGGCAGTCCACTTTCCACAGCACTGTGTCTGGGACTTGAACCCATCTATTGGGAGACCCAGGTGTCAGCTAAAACTCTGGGAGCCTATGCATCCCTTGAGGGCAGAGGAAGAGACTGACACTTCTGAGAAACACACTTGCTCTCTCTAGGGCTCCTGAGCTGGCTGGCTGCTCATGGGGGAGCCTCAGCCTGCAGGAGGGGAGGCACCACGGCACCTCTGGGAGGCCTGGTTTTCCCACTACGCGCTTCTGGCTCCCTGCTTCAGCTTCCAGGAGGCATGAGCAATTTCAAAGCCAGAGGCCATGGACCCCAGGGTGTTTCCTTGACCCTGGGGCCCTCACCTCCCAGTCCTCTATGGAGCTCTGCCACTGAGCAATCTTGTCAATGTTTTCGAGTCTCCGTTTCCGTTCGTTAATGAGCTGGGCCACGTTCTTCATGGCATGCAAGGCAGCTTCGACATCCTTGAAATCCCTGGGGGCAGAACAGACATGGAAGGGTGCTGCAGGCTGGAGAGCAGGGGGGTGCAGGGGAGGAGGAGAGGGCATCTCCTCCAGGGAGCCCGCTACCCTGTACTGCAGCCCCCACACATAGTGCTGCTGCCTTCTGGAGCCGTGCCCCTGAGCCTTGGCCTCATATGTCAAATGCACAGCCCCTCCTTCTCCATAAAAGCCAGGCACAGAGCTCGGCTTAATATCCTGTTGGCATCCTTGTCCCTGCACTGCAGGAGAGCTCATGAGAGCAGAGCTTGCTTTGTTCTCTGCAGAGCAGGGCACTGGCTCACGTAACTGCCCGGCTGGAGGTTCGAAGGGCCTCAGGCCGCCTACCTGTGCTGGGGGTGTGTGTATTTGAGTAGCTCAGCCAGCTGCAGAGGGTACTTGCAGATCTTCTGCACTGGGGTCAGCAGGAAGCCGTCCAGGGAAATGTCAATCATCTTTTGCAGCAGCCGGCAGGCCTCGAAGAAGTACACGTACTTGCTGAGCTTGGTGAGCCGGGAGAGCTCCACGCAGGCGTTGGGGTGGTTATTGCAATACTCTGAGTAGATCTGGAAGTCAGCTTGCTGGGGGGGTAGAGGGGGAAGACGCAGCTGGTGGTGATGACAGCCCAATGGCCACTCCCCCTGGCAACCGGACACAGGTCTGGGAGGGCCAAGAGCCTCTGCCTCGCCCCCTGCCTCTGTCTACCCTCCTCCCTGGGACTCAGACCGAGGGATGGGAATGCCTCTGAGAAGGCGCACGCTGGCCGCTGTGGCCACCCAGCCTTCTCAGCAGGTACTGTGACTGCGCGTCAGTCACGTGGATGACATCAGCACTGCTCATCAATCAGGAAGGGTTATCAGGGCCACTCGGGGGCGGGGGGGGGTGTGGAGGGAGACAGGCATGCTTTGCTCAACCTCATGACTGCTGCAGGAGGTGAGCTAGGAGTCGTCCTATCTGGACTGGAGCCATCCAAAGCACCTTGGCTAAAGACCAAGTGGCACTGAGAGCGGAAGCAACTGAAGTCCCAGTTTGGAAGCCCTAGAACATGCCATGAGCAGCCAGCCCCCTGGGGGGCACACTCCATGAGTAGTTCAGCCCCCTTCCCTCCTCTGCTGCCCCAGGGTGATGCCCCAAAGCCCCCAGTCCCCAGGGACCCCTCCCCTGGTGTGGTTTCCCCGTACACAAGCAGGGCCACTCCTAACCCTGGGTTGCAAGGTGAGGGCAGCAGGTGAGGAGCACCTGGGACATTTGGAAGCTTCTGGAAAGACAGCAGTAGGCAGGGACAGGAGTCAGGTGCAAAGGGAGGTGACAATGCCGAGGGACGGGGGTAGGTGGGGAGAGGGCAGCGCCCCCCCACATGGGGACCGCGCACTCACGTGCTCCAGGAAGCAGGCGCCCAGCTCGCTGAGGTGCGGCCGCTCCCTGTTGAACTTCTGCTCCAGAGCCTTCACGAACGCCTTCTGGCACCGGTAGATGTCCTCGATGTTGCCGAAGATGGTGCGCAGCTGCTCCTCGCTGAACATGTCGGCCCGCTTGCGGCACTGTCGGATGTAGCCCTGGGGGCGGGGCGCCGTCAGCGCTCCCGCGGCGCCCCCCGCCCCGCCCCGCCCGCCCGAGGGCCCCCGGCCCTCACCTCGCAGATGTCCCGCAGGTGCTTGATGTAGTCCCGCTCGGTGCTGAGGATCTCATTGATAACGTTGGTCCGCATCTGATCCTTGCTGCTCTGAGCCTCGGCCCCGCCGTCCTCGGCCCCACCGCTCCCAGCCTGCGGGGCCTCGTCGTCTGCAGGCTCGTCCTGGTTCACCCGCAGCTGCCAGAAACCCGCGCATCGACCGACCGTCAGAGCCCCGCACCCTTCCCCGCGTCAGCGCCCGCTACCCTGTACTGCGGCAGCCAGGAACCCCAGGGGCTCAGGGCTGGCAACGGGGGCTTCCCACGACCCCATCACCCGTCCAAGGCACGCAGGGGACCGATCTGGAGATCACCCCAGCCGCCTCTTCTTATACCTCCTTGTGCTCAGCACTGCGCGTGGGGGACACCCTAGGAGCTCCTGCACCAGTGCCCATTCATACAGGGTCCTCCAGGGAATTGTGCCCCAGGTGGATGGGTGTCCGCCTTGCTGAGGTGCACCTCCGAACTGGAACTTGGGGCACCAGGGGGACTGGGGGGGGCAGCTGTCTGGAGCAGGAGGAGCACCTGAATGCAGGATCTGGGGCCTCTGCTCTGCCCCCAGCAGCAATCCCAGCACAGCTGCCAAGGGAAAGTCCACGCCCACCCCCGGGAGCCCAGTGCTGTTGCAGGCTTGGATTTCTAAGCAGAGCAGGTGGCTGTCTGTGGGAGCCATACCCGCACGAAGCTGGCCGGAAACCAGCCCTCGCCGTCGGCGACACGGCCCCACCACCACTCCCTGTTGGTGGCATCCATCACTTCGATGACGTCCCCAGCTTTGAAGCCCAGTTCCTGGTCGTCCATGGTGACATGGTCCCAGAGAGCTTCGGCACAGACCACACTGCCATCGCTGATGAGCTGTGGAGAGCCATGGGCGGGTGGGTTGGGGGGCTGGGCTGCGGGGGCTTCACCGAATATGCAACCCTGGGAAGAGAGGCTCCTGTCTTCAGAGGAGCTGAGGGAGGCTCTCTCCGGGCAGGGCCGAGCCCTGGCCATGTCTAGGCTGTCACGGCTCAGTGACCCAATCATGGGATCGGAATGGCCATCCATGGCATAAATCCCTCCCTGCTCAGCCATGCTGTCCTCACCCCACTAGGGGGCTGGGGACGAGGCTACTGCTCTCGGCCTCCAGTCGCCCCATTTCCCCCCACTTTCTGTGCTCTGTTGGTGGTACCAGGGCTGTGGCTGTGCCAGCAGCTGTCTGTCAGGCCCTTCTAAAGCAACATTCAAGGAGGGAGAAGAGCCTTGCTCTCTCCTGAGCTTACTGTGGGCTGGCAATCAATAATGCCCCTGCACCTTGGCCTGTCAGCGCACCCGTGGATCCAGTTTGCTGTGTGTTTTTGAGCCTTTGCAGAACCAGCCTCTTGGCACTCCTGCCCCCACTCTGCCTCCCCACCAGATACCAGCAGCAGCTGAGCAGCACCCCTGTTGAGAGCTCTGGGTCCCAAGCCCTAGGACTCTAAGCGCCAATGAGTGCCGCCTCTTCCGGTTATTGCCTAGCTTTAGGAGTAGGTCCGTCCTGCAGCTGCTCCCTCTGTGACAGGTGCTTCAGGAATGATCTTGGGCACATTGTCACCAAGTCTAACCATTTCATTCCTAGCTGGCAGCTCTTTCCATTCCCTTCTCCCTGCGAGCTTCCCGTCTCCCAAGTGTCTGTGCACAGATGACACCCGGGATGCATGCTCCCTTGTCCCACCCACGCAACCCTGGCGCTCGGAGCTCCATTGCCAGCAGGGCTCCATCTCCATCCATGCGTGATGAATGGCTCCAGGGGTGTAGGGCAGAAGAGGAGGGGTGGGCTGGGGAAGTGTGGTCCTGCCTCTCCTTACTGGGCCCACGTGTTAACAAAGGCTCTCAC
Source organism: Sylvilagus floridanus (assembly GCA_949820135.1). Lineage (NCBI taxonomy): Eukaryota > Metazoa > Chordata > Mammalia > Lagomorpha > Leporidae > Sylvilagus > Sylvilagus floridanus. The sequence goes on along the minus strand of OX463236.1, from coordinate 65,181,753 downwards.
AACCACTGGCCTGGCTAAGGCATCAAGAACAAATCGGAGCACTACCAAATGCCCCTCCTCCCAACTGTCCACCACCCCATGGTGGCCATCCCTCGGCATCACTGGGTGCTCCCGGGGCAGTGCTCCTGCAAATCCTCATGTTGTTACAGGGACCAAAAGGGGCCGCACCATGCAGCTGGGACTGCCTGTCCCTCCCCTTGAGTTCCAGCCATCGTCTTTGAGGCCCCTGGGCCGAGGAGTCCACGGTGAGGATGGGACCCTTTCCTCCAGGGGAGGGCCTTGCAAGGCAGATGAAGGCAATAGCCACTGGCTCTTACCCCTTCTTGAAGATGAACGTGTCTCCATACCTGAGAAATCAGGAATTCCACACCCCCCCCCCAATGTGTGGCAGCTATTCAGGGGCTACCGACATGGCCAAGGCCCACACAGGGGACAATGGCACTCTTTCCCAGCTATAGTTTCTGGAGGATCACAATGTGCTAGCTGCCACACAGACAGAATTCAACAGGCAGACAGAGCAAGACTGCATGCGAGGAGCCAGCCTGCTGCACTGGGGTCCCAGCATACCCCGGGCCAGCAGGGTCTGGGTCAAGACCTTGAAGAGTGCGGCTGCAAGGGAAAAGGAGGCAGACACCCGTAGTGCTGTGGGGGAGCCAAGGTGCAGGTAGGGTGCACACATGCCTCTCGTGGGGTCTGAGGCTACAGGCCAGGAGAAAGTAACCCAGACTGAACACAGCCCAGCTTCCCACCAGCTCCCGTCCCAGGAGGTAGCTGCACCAAGTGAGCTGTCTCCCTCCCGCCGTCCCCAGTTTGGCTCACATGAGCCCTGGCCACAGGCCACCTGTGTGCCTCCCCTTCCTCTATTCTGCGGGTCCCTGCCGACAGGTGTGGCTGCTTCCTACCTCGCTGTCGAGGAAGGTCTGTCTCCAGGTGAGGGGCAAAGAGGCAGGACTTCACAGAGAGACCAAGGCTCCGGGCACCAAGAGGGCCCAGCGCCAGTCACCTGGAAGCCCTGGGGTGGGGTGGGGGACAGGGCAGGAAGGTGTCGGTCACCTTTGTTGCTTCCTCATCCCAGCACCAGGTGCAGCACCTGGAGGCAGCAGACACACACAGGGCTGAGCAGGTTCTCCCCAGGAAGTAACCATGGCTGCCCTGCCCTAGATGGTAAAGCCCCTGTGTGGACTCCCAAACACAAGACATTCGGACAAGCTGTGGCGGCAACATCGAGTTTCTGTGGTGTCACTGAGCCCAAAAGAGGCTCCAGGGATCAGCGACCCGCTGCATGGAACCGTGGGACCTGCTCCACCTCCAGGGCAGCAGGGCCGGTTTCCAGAGGCCCTTCCTGCTGGTCTGTCTCCCTGTGCTGTTGCTGCACCTGCAGCCCCTACACTCAAGCTGAGCAGGGGCCCGTGAGGATTGCAGGCTGGCTCTCCGGTGGCAGAGGGGAGCAGAGGCTAGCTCTGAGGCACAGGGATATTTATGGGGGTCCCTGGGGACCGTCTCATTAGAGGGGCGGGTTCAAGGCTCAGACAAGCCGCGGGCAGGGGTTCCCTGTGCCTCAGAGGTTCTGACAAGCCCCAGAGAGATCAGCCCTGCCAGGCTCCACCAGAAACCACCCTCACCCCCCCACACACACCCGGGGTGACCCACTGCGGCCCTTCTCACCCTGCCCATCTCATCTAGTCTCCCACATGCAGAGTGGGTGGCCACTTCCAGGGATAGCATGCCAGTGCTGGGGTGGTGGGGGTGGGTGGCGCAGGGTAACCGCTCCTCAGGGCGGACTCTGCCGGTTGAGAGACTGACACTAATGCTAGGGCCTAAAATGGGAAAAGCACCTGCAGATAACGCGTGCAGGGGTGCCCGGGCACCATTCACAGACCAGGCTCAACGCCTATCAAGTGCATGTCCAGGTCCACTCACCCTGGCGGTCACATGCGCACCGTTCCCAAACGACCACGGCCAGCCGCGGCCACAGCTGTATCCGAATCCCCAGCCACCCACGGAGACGCGCCATTTTAGCCGTCCCCCCTACCCGCGGCGCGAACAGACCCCTAAGAACCCCGTGGCACAAGTGTCACCACGCTTCTTGGGCACCCGCAAAACGGCACACTCCCCCCAACCCCGCGCCCCGAAGTCGGGCTCCTGCAGGGAGCACGTGGGGTCGGGGCACGGAGGCCGCGGTGACAGCTGCAGGAGCGCAGCCCACGCCACTCACCCTGCCCGGCGCTCTTCCCCAGGCGCCCTGGCCGGCCGCTCAGCGGAAGGCCAGCAGGAAAATCAGCACGACGTTGATGAGGACGAGAAAGACCAGCACGGCGGAGACCACCACGCGCTGGGCGCCGGGGGGCAGATTGCAGCGCAGTAGCGCACGCAGGGCGCTCCCGGGCGCCGCGGGGCCGCGCCGGCGCTGCGGGGCCCTCGCCATGGCGCCGGGCCTCCGCGCTCGCTGCGTGCGGCCCCGAGATCCCGGCACGCAGGGCCGGAGCCGGCGGCCCGCAGCGCCCGCGGAGGGGGCGGAGCCGCCCGCGCTCTCCGGCCTGGGCTCCTCCCGCACAGCCGGCGCCGCGTGCGCCGCGTCTCCTAGGCCGGGAGCCTTGGCAACCGCGCGGAGTGCGCGGGCGGGGACAAGGCGCTCCCGCGGCTCGCAGGGGCCACGGCGGCTCCGGCGGGCGCAGAGAGCTCTGCCCTTGGCGTCCCCTTGGGAGGGGTCGAGGGAACCTTAGTGCCGGCACAGCGGGCCTGGGCCAGGGTTGGCCCAGCGCCCAGATGGCCGCGGGACGCTTAGGGATGCCCGGAGGGAGATCTCACACACGCAGGCAGGCCGGGGCCAAGACAGCTGGCACCGGCGCTTAGGGGAGGGCTGGCCGAGGAACTCTGCCTTCCACAAAGGCTGTCCCCGGGCTCCAGCTCACGGAGGAGTAGACGACACTGCAGGTTCTGGGCTCTGTCCTCAAGACGCACAGACACACAGGGCTAGGGCGGCCGGCGCTGGAACCCGGGTCAGACAGACTCACTCGGAGCGCTCCGCCCCCTCCCTGAGCTGGGTCACATTTTCTGCCTTTGGGGAAGCTGCTGACTTCTTTAACGGCTTTTGAAAAAACCTTGTGTCAGGCACCCAGCGGTTCCACTGCCTCCACCAGACAGCGCCTGCAGGTTTCAAAGCTGCCACTCTGTCACTCTGTCCCCGACGGGGAGCTCAGGCAACGCGCCCCTCTGTGAGATGCGCAGAATGCAGCTGACAGACAGGGCTCAGCACACAGCTCGGGCGTGGGCAGATATTTCTGAGTGACAAGCTCAGGGTTCTGACACCGGGTGCAGGGAGGGAGGGAGGGGTGCACAGGGAGTGTACACAGACTGGCTGTTCACATGTGGGTCCAGAGTTCCCTGTGTTTCAGCACCAAGTGCATCTGAGTACAGGTGATGCACATGTTAATGTCACTATCCTCTGAAGAAGCCACAGAACAGGACGAATGCCAGGCGTGTACCTGCATGCGAGTATTCACATGGAACATGTGTGTGCATGTATGTGGAGGGTTACCCTTGCATGTGTGCATCCACATGTGGGCACCTGTATGTGTAGAGGCGGTACCTGCATGTATGTTTACACATGTGGGCTCCTGTGTGGATGCATGTGAGTACTGCATGCATACACATGTGTGTACACATGTGGGCTCCTGTGTGTGCAGGCAAGGGTGAGGTGTATTCCAGAAAGCTGTCTGCCTCCTTCCATTGAAGGTTTCAGCCTGGGCTTATCTGTTTGGAGTTCTTCAGGAAACTGAGGGCTCCACGATTGCTCCCCCAAGCTCTCAGAAGAGTTGTAGAGGCCCCAAAGGCATCTGAAAGTTCCCTGGTACCAGCACATCTCAGCTCCTCTGGTAAGACTGTGCGATGATGGGGCCAGCGCTGTGACACAGCGGGTTAAAGCCCTGGCCTGCAGTGCTGGCATTCCACATGGACGTTGGTTCTAGTCCCAGCTGCTCCACTTCCGACCCAGCTCTTTGCTATGGCCAGGGAAAGCAGTGGAAGATAGCCCAAGTCCTTGGGTCCCTGCACCCATATAGGAGACTAGGAAGAAGCTCTTGACTCCTGGCTTCCGATTGGCTCAGCTCTGGCCATTGCAGTCATTTGGGGAGTGAACCAGTGGATGGAAGACCTGTCTCTCTCTCTGGCTCCACTTCTCTCTGTAACTCTGTCTTTCAAATAAATAAAAGAAATCATTAAAAAGGAAAAAAAAGACTATGATGTGTCCTCTAGTGGGGTGTCACTTGGCATCAGTGATCTAGGTTGATGGTTCTTTGTGCACCTATGATTCCAGAGCCACCAGCCACTGAGGGAGAGGGGGAAGGCTCAGAGGCCACAAAATCTCGGACTCCTGGGTGCAGAGGACCTGGGAGCCCTGTGGCCTGCACAATGCTGAGTGTATGAGGTCCACGGCACCCTGCTCTGCTGCTGCACCAGGCCCATGAGATACACTGTAGTCCTTTAGCCATGGCCGAGCCTGGGCAAGGCCTGAGTCCCACACAACATCAGGGCAGCCTAGGAAGGACTGGATGCTGCACTGGCCCTTCCCGCTGCCCAGGGGCCCAGCTTGTCTATCCCAGGGAGCTGAGAAGGTGGCAACAGCTTTTGTGTATGTGTTATCTATGACCAAAAATACAACAAAGGACCTAGGTGCTCATGGGTTTCAGTCTGGATGGCTGCATCCTTACCTCCCAGGAGCTCCTAAAAGACACAGAGCCCTGGAGCCAGAGAGTCAGACTCACTCCGCAGACAGGCAGCTGAGAGCTGGCCTCTTGGCCTGCAGAATCCTCTAAATGGTCCGTGTAGAAATGCCAAAGGGAAGGCGTGAGGAGCCTGCCTCTTGTCCTAGGGCACCGGCTGGGGTAGTCCTGCTTCTGCTGCTGTGTGGGCCTGGAGGGTCGACCAGCACTCCCCTTTATGCTTGAGGCCAGCTTGGACAAGTTCTACAGCTCACTGCTCACATCTGCCCTTCTGCCTCCTCATGTGGGCTTCGTCTCATCTCTGCAAGACACTCCAGAAGCCACGAACAGCCTTCCTCTCAGTGTCCTGGAGCAGGGAGATGGGTCAGCTGCATACACAGGCACACACAAGGCACACCTGGCACCTCAAGACCCTCAAGGAGGTGTGGGGAGAGGAGAGAGCCACGTGCAGCTCCAGCTGGGGCCTGACCCACAGGGGACAGGCTGCTGTCCGTGGTGGTGAGGTGGGCAGCAGGAGACCTTGTCCCCTGCCTGCATTCATCATCACAGGCACCTGCAGCAAGGACAGTGTGGGGCTGGGGGCTGGGCCATCATGCACAGGGAAAGTCTTCCAGAGACACAGGGTCAAAGACACCTCTTCAGAAATAGGCTCTGGGCTGAGCATGGTCTGAGGTCTGACTGTGGGGATGGCGGTGGCACAGGCAACTGGAGAGGGCATTAGAGGGGACAAGCACAAAAGAAGAGGGGACCATTCTGCACTTGTTGATTTATCTTGCCGGGTCTGGGCAACCACAAAGGGCCAGGCACACGTCTGTGCAGGAAAACAGAAAACACAAGACCTTGTGTCTCCTCATCCTCCAAGCACACACAGAAAAACACAGGTGGCCCCCCCCAGCTCCTCCTCCTGCACAGCCAGCTGCCTGTGTGTCTGGCACAGCTGCCTCCCAGGGTTGCTATACCACCCAGCACATGGTAGGTGCTCAGTTACATGTGTGGCACATGCATGTATCACACCCATCACCCTCTCACACACCATGTGCACACACATACACACACACACGTGTGTGTAAAAACTCTCACTGCTCAGGTGCCCAGGATACCAACTGCCTCTCTGGCCCCTGCATCTACTGCTCTCCAAGTCAGAGGGTTTGGATCCCTTTCTGCTGAGCCAATCAAGAAGTGGCTGCCCCTTCTGAAGTCAATATGTACAAGAATCCTGCCAATTTTGGACAGTGCGCTTGTGTATTCTAAGAAAATACAAGTGGGCCAGCGCCATGGCTCAACAGGCTAATCCTCTGCCTTGCAGCGCCGGCACACCGGGTTCTAGTCCTGGTCGGGGCACCGGATTCTGTCCCAGTTGCCCCTCTTCCAGGCCAGCTCTCTGCTGTGGCCCGGGAAGATGGCCCAAGTGCTTGGGCCCTGCACCCCATGGGAGACCAGGAGAAGCACATGGCTCCTGGCTTTGTATCAGCATGATGCGCCTGCAGCAGCATGCCGGCCGCGGCGGCCATTGGAGGGTGAACCAACGGCAAAGGAAGACCTTTCTCTCTGTCTCTCTCTCTCTCACTGTCTACTCTGCCTGTCAAAAAAAAATTTTTTTTAATTTAAAAAAAGAAAATACAAGTGAATATGTGGCTCTGGAGCAAGCCAAAGAGTAAGTCGTGAGTGCAGACTTTTCTCTGACACCTGTCACTTTGATAACCTCCAGCTACGAAACCCAGGTGAACCTCCAGCTTAGCTTCTGGCCTAGCTCCTAGAGATAGCAAGTGCCCGAGGGGTGGGAAGGCCAGGGTACAGTGGCCTGTCATTGGACAATCACCTCTCACACTTTTCCCCCAGAGTGTCTGATAAGGTTGAGTGTCTGATAAGGTTCCCCCAGAGTGCCTCCAGCTCATCCTAATAGTTGCTACCTTTCCTGAGTCTCCCATGCAAACCAGGAGCAGTGAAGACCCAGCAGCCCTGCTCAGGTGCCGCGTCCACCGCACGATGACAATCACTGCCCGGCCACATGTCCTCCATCACACCCAGGGCCCGGCGGCCGCAGCGCTTGGCCTCTCTCTGGGCAGTGCCCTTTGGCCTGCTTGCATCCTGACTCGGAAGTGAAGGGGAGGCTGAGGGTGGATGCCGCCCACTGCACAGCCTACTGTGGCTGCTGGAGACGGGCTCTCTCAGCCCTGCTTGCTGTCCCCTTTGAGATGTGGCAGGTCCTCCCTCCTGGGGACACAGATGAGGGCAGTGCTCTTCCTGTCCAGGGTCCAGGGAGGACCAAGAGTCCTGGAAAGTACTGAGCACATGAAGACCTCCCCAGGGACCTCCAATAGCAAGACGCACCTTCGAACCACACAGGGAGCACCCCCTGAGAGGCCTAGGCAGATGCTGACGCAGTTCGTGGTCAGCTGCCGTACCTGTTTCCCTGTGGACGTGCCCCGGTGCCAGGGCCTCCACCAGTCCTGACTCTTGGCTTGCTTTCCTTGGCTGAGCCTCTTAGAGTGACAAACTGCTCAAGAATCCACCTCCCCACCCCCTCTCCGGGCCCGAAAAAGCACCTCCTCACCAGCAGTAAGCTGTGGCTGTCTACAATTTCACCATGAGGCAGGAGAGAGAACATCTGTCATACGCAGACAATGCAACTCTAGGAACGCAACAGCTAAGGCCAGGCAAGTAACCCCTACCTCCTTGCAGTCCCTGTCATCCTGATCACTGGGAACTCAGGGGGAACTCAGCAGCCTCACAGGCACCCTTGTTTCACAGCCCAGCAACTGGGCCACGCTTAGCCCGTCACCTGCTCTGCACACCACACCACCACTGTCGTCAGCCCCAACATCCTAGACCCCCTGCCTCCAAGGATGGAGGAGGAAGCCTGGGTCTGCCAGAAGAAGCCCAGCCATTCGCTGTGAGTTCTGCCCATGGTAACCTGATTCCAGGACATCTTCCATCCAAAATAGAAGGGTACTTCAAGGAGTTTGTGGGAAATATGAAATTCAAAGGTAAACTCAGTCAAGATGCCAGTGAAGATCCATGCGTCCAACACTGAGCGCCTCGATCTCATACCTGGCTCTGGCTCCTGACTCTGCCTTCACACCAGGCGGACCATGGGAGGCAGCAGTGATGGCTCAGATACTTGGGTTCCTGCCTGCCACCCATGTGGGAGACCTGTTTGTGTTCTTAGCTGCTTCGGTTCCCAACTGTTGTGAGTAAAGTTTAGGGAGCCAGCCTCTCTCTCTCTCTCTCTCTCTCTCTCTCTCTCTCTCTCGTAAATAAAATCAAAAATTTAAAAAGTTAGCATTGGGGCGGCGCTGTGGCATAGTGGATAGGGTCGCCACCTGCAGTGTCAGCATCCCATATGGGCACCAGTTCCAGTCCCCGCTGCTCCACTTCCGATCCAGCTCTCTGCTACAGCCTAGGAAAGCAATGGAGATTGGCCCAGGCCTTCGGGTCCCTGAATCCATGTGGGAGACTGGAAGAAGCTCCTGGCTCCTGGCTTCGGATCAGCACAGCTGCAGCTGTTGCGGCCAACTGGGGAGTAAACCAGCAGATGGAAGACTTCTCTCTCTTAGCCTCTCCTTCACTCTCTGTGTAACTTTGACTTTCAAGTAAAATCAATAAATCTTTTTAAAAAGTTGGCATCATTTTTAGAAAAGATTTATTTATTTAAAAGGCAGAATTACAGAGAGAGAGACAGAGAAATCTTCCATCTGCTGGTTCACTCCCCAAATGGCCTCAACAGCTGGGGCTGGGTGAGGCCAAAGACAGGAGCATGGAACTCTATCCAGGTCTCCCATGTAGGTACAAGGACCCAAGCACTCGGGCCATCTTCCACTGCTTTCTCAGGTGCCATTAGCAGTTAGTTGGAATCAGAGCAGCTGGGAATCAAACCTGTGCTCCTATGGGATGCTAACCTCTCGGGCTGTGGCTTCCTGTATTGTGTCACAACACTAGCCACTGTGTTTTCCATTCCCTTTTTTTAAATATAAGTGTATTTTGGTGCAAAACACGTTTGAAGCCCACGCACACCTTTTCATAACATGCATTTCCATGAAGTTTTTGAAGAGCCCCTCCTGTGTACTGTAGCTTATGAGAGGCTCTTAACAGTTTCATTTGTTGAAAAGACTTATTTGCACTGTACTCACTATGCAACAAGGGTTTTTCCCTGAAGCATTATTTAATGACTGTTGTAGGTCAATATCCAGAGCGGACTGGCTGGCCCTGGGCTCCACTGCTGTGCTGTATGGATGAGGAGGATCCCTGTTCCACTCTGGTTTCTGAGAAGTTCCCAAGCATGCATTCACTAAAGGCTGATTTTTTTTTTTTTTTTTTTTTTTTTTTGCGATTGATCCCCTCTGGAGGAAAGCGTCCACGTGTGGCAAGTGTGGCAAGATCTGGGTTGTTAGGCTCCGGTTTTCATGGAGCAGAAGGACTGGGGGGTAGGGGTGGGGGTGGCGCTTGCTCTGCACGTTTGGTTAAACTCTCTCTTGTGTCCACCCATTCAGCCCAGGATTGGAGACAGCAGGAGAGAAGCCCGCAAGCCCCACGCTTCTCTCTCCTTGGAGAAAGTGAAGAGTGAAGCTGGGATGGGACCCCAGGTTTATCCAGATGGGGTTTGCTCACTAACTTCCTCCGCTCTGAAGGAATAGCAAAAAATGGTAACTGGCATATGGTTGTCATAGCAACTGCACACTTCTGAGCTCTTGGTGTCCGTGGGAGAAAATTGGTTTCACTGGCTTTGTCCCCCAGTCTGCCCGGGCTACTTGTTGGAGTGCTGGAAGCCCCGCCCCCACCCCTCCCCCTCCCCGCACACCACGCAGTCTTCTCCAGCCAGGGTATGCCAGCGAGCATGCGGGGACAGTGTGCCTGCTCCGCCCATCCCCGCGGACCCCACGAGGGCACAGGGGACCCCACCGTTTGGACAGACTCTGCTCGGGGCACCACCTGCTGCAGCTGCGCTGTGGGCCCGGTGGCACCGCTGCCGTCTGTTCTGGAACACAGCTGTGCACATCTGGCCGGCAACAGTGCAACAGGCCTGCGGTCAAGTCCCGCCCTGGTCGCCTCCTCCACCCGCTCAGCTGTGACCCTACCTCATTGATGGCCAGCTGCTCACCGCCCCCTCCAGGGTGGCTGTAGTGGTGGCTGGAACCGTGCAGGTCCTCATACAGGTCCTCCTCGCTCCCCGCCTCATCAGCGCGGACAACTGTGTCCAGGACTCCATCGGGCATGGCTGAAAGAGAGACAGCAGCTGGCAGGGAGGGCAGAGGCGCAGTAGGCAGAACAAGGTCTCAGAGCCAACTCCCTCTCCCCTTCCCGTGAGAGGATGGCTCCTGCTGCCTGCGGGAATGTGGCCCTGGCAGCAAGAATGCACCTGCTGGCTCACACCACCCGCCAGTCACCCAGAACGACCAGAAGATCCAAAAAACACAACTATCAGCCGCAGCTCGACGCTCAGGATCTGTTCCCAGGGCCTTCAGTACAAACCATTTTCCAGTGTGTTAGCTGTTGGAAAGGCCCTTAAAGAAAATGCTAGAGGGTCGGCACTGTGGCGTAGTGGGTAAAGCCACCGCCTGCAGTGCTGGCATCCCATATCGGCACCGGTTCAAGTGCCGGCTGCTCCACTTCCTATCCCGATCTCTGCTATGGCCTGGGAAAGCAGTGGAAGGTCCTGGTCCCTAGAATGCTGCTTAAGCAAAACTCCAGAATCTTAGACTAGGCCCTGCCCAGGCCCACTGCAGTCTCAGCGCCATCTCTCGCCTTCGCAGGCACCCAACGGTTGGAACATTCTATAAGTCCTTCCCACGCTAGTCTCTGTTTCGGCACTAATTTCTGTCCAGTAGTGCCTGGTTTTGAGGCTACAGAAACGCAGCCGTTCAGGAACTCTTCCCTGGCCATCCTCCCGCAATGGCTGGTACAGTGGTGTGGTCTCATTTGCACAAATGATTCCCCTTGCACGGCTGGACCGGAGCACGCTGCGTCCCGTGCTGGCGCAGGCGCATCCCCATGCTTCCTTGCAGGTGTCTGAGAGTTTCTCTAGGCCCGCTCAGGAGCCTTCTGCACATTGGTGTCCTGATCTCCTCGTGTCCCCAGTGAAATTTTAATGCCACTGGTGGATAGTGCACTGCTCGTGTAATGCAGCCCTCTGGAAAGTCACGGACCATTAACAGCCGAGACTTTTTACCACTCGGGGAAAAAAAAAATCATTGCTCCATGTGTCACTAGGATGTCAACTCCTAGGTGTGGCATGGCAGGTAAAGCCGCCACATGTGACACCAGCATCCTGTATGGGCACCAGTTTGAGTCCTGGCTGCTCCACTTCCAATCCAGCTCCCTGGATTATACAACCAATATAAACCATATAAGGCACTCAGCTTGTTGGCGATCCAAAATGTAAATTAAAACCACAGTAAGGTACAATTTCATACCCATTAGCCTTTCAAAACTTAAAAGGTCTCACTATGCCAGTCCCAAGTATTGGCTAGGACACAGAGTTATGGAAACATTCACACACCACTACTGGGAGTCTAAATGGGTAAAATAGCTTTGGGGACTTGCGTGGCATGCCTAGGCAAATAAATTAACCAAAATAAACTTCCATTTTCTGTGAACTTTTTTTTTTAAGATTTATTTTTTATTGGGGCCGGCACTGTGACGCAGCAGGTTAAAAGCCCTGGCTTGAAGTGCCGGCATCCCATATGGGCGCTGGTTCTAGTCCCGGCTGCTCCTCTTCCAATCCAGCTTTCTTCTGTGGCCTGAGAAAGCAGTAGAAGGTGGCCTAAGTCCTTGGGCTCCTGCACCCATATGGGAGACCTGGAAGAAGCTCCTGGCTCCTGGCTTCGGATCGGCACAGCTCTGGCCGTGGTGGCCATCTGGGGAGCGGAAGGAGAATCCTCTCTCTCTGTCTCTACCTCTCTCTGTAACTCTGTCTTTCAAATAAATAAAATAATTCTTTAAAAAAAGCAGACAAAATGAAAATTCCTAGGAATGCATAATCTTCCAAAAGTAACTCAAGAAGAAATAGACAAGCTGAATGGACCTATGGTTGGTAAGGAGACTGCATGAGTAACCAAAATCTGCCAACAAAGAAAACCTAGGACCAGAAGGCTTCTACTACCTGGTAGTGAGTAACACCAAATATTTAAACAATAATTAATACTAGTTCTTCTCAAACTTTTTCATACTGCCTAACTTATTCTACGAGGCTAGAATTACCCTGATAACAAAACCAGACCAAGAAACTACAACAAAAATAAAACTACAGGTGCATATTCCTTATGAAAACAGGTTTAAAGCCATTCAACATAACACCAGCAAACAGAATTCAACAGCCTATCACAAGGATTATATATCATAACCAAAAGGGGTTTATTGCTGGAATGTAAGGACCGTTCAACATATGAAAATAAATCATTATATCACATTAATGAAGAAAAATATATGATATCTCAATTGATGCAGAAAAAGTACTGACAACTTTCAACACCTTTTCATGGTTAAAAAAGTTCAATAAATTAGGGATGGAGGGGAATGTCCTTAACATTTAAAGACTTATCTGAAAAGTTAACAGCTGACATCATGTCAAATGGTGAGAGACTGAAAACTTTTGCCCTAAGACTGGGCACAGGATGTCCATGTTCTCTTATTCTAATCATCATGTTAAAGTAAGCTCCAGTGAGATTGAAAGGCAATAAAAACAAAGCTGTTGTCAGAGTCACGTTACCCAGTTCCCTTCTCAGCCACACATTTGACAGTGAAAGGAGCCTTTACCTATCATAGCAGACCTGGAATCCAACCTCAGAAGGTAATGCTGTTGGTGGAAAATGTAGAAGGATCAAACAGGCTTTAAATTTTTGGACAAGAGAGCATGTTGGTGCCCCATGGAAGATATCCTTGAGATCTCTGAGAGGAAGACCTTCTGTTCATTCTTGGTCCCACCTCTAGAACGGTCTTGGGCTGGATGGGTTATAGCGCTGAGCTCCTGTACTGGTGGTTCTTAACGTTAGTAAAAATAAAAATTTGAAAAACCAAAAAAAAAAAAAAATCAAAGACATCTGAACCCGAGCAGAAGACATAGGGGCTGTAGTGTGGCACAGCAGCTAAGTGGGGTGCCCATATCCCTGTTCGCGTGCCGGGTTCAGCTCTCAGGTGTCCAGCTTCTGATCTGGCTTCCTGCTAGCCCATATGCTGGGAAGCAGCAGGCAGTGACTCAAGTCCATGGGAGACCCGGATTACATTCTGGCACAGCCTGGCCCAGACCTGGCTGTTGTTGGCAATGGAGAATGAACCATCAGATGGAAGATCTCTCTGTGCCTTTTTCTCTGTCTCTATTCCTGTGCCTCTGCTTTTCAAATACAATGCAGATAAATAAAATATTTTTAAGAAGACATAAAATTATCTCCATTTGCAGACGACATGATTTTATAAATGGAAAACCATAGAGAAACCCCAATGAAATAGTTAGAGCTAACAAATAAATTTAACAAAGCTGCAGAATATAAATAACATGCAAAAAATCAGTTTTATTTCTACATATTTGCAATGAGCAACCTAAAAGGGATGTTTTTAAAAACTCCATTAATATGGCATCAAAAATAATGAAATACTTAGCAAAAAACTTAACAAAATGAACTAGGGCAGCAATATATTTGTGTATTGAAGACTATAAAATATTGCTTAAAGAAAATCTAAGCAAATGGAAAGACTTCTCATGCTCATGGATTGGAAGACTTAATATATTTAAGATGAGAACAAGACCACGGCAATCTGCCCACTGAGGCATTCTTATCAAAATTTGAATAGCACTTTACACAAGTAGAAAAGTGAACCCTTAAATGCACATCACATCTCAAGGGACCCCAAGAAGTCCAAATTAGAGAAACAAAAAGAACAAAATTACAGGATCCATTTTTCCTGCTTTCAAAGGTTACTGTAAAGCCACAGTAACCAAAACAATATAGTACTCTCATAAGGATGGAGATGAAGACCAATGGAATAGAATAAGAACCCAGAAATTAACCCTTACAGTTATCAATTGTTTTTTGACAAAGGCACCAAGATGTTCAATGAAGGAAAAATAGTAGTTTTAACAAATGGTGTTGGGAAACTGGATTTCCAAGTGCAATAGAATGAAGTTGGACTCTATACATATACAAGAATTAATTCAAAGATGTCAATATAAGAGCTAAAACTATAAAACTCTTAGCAAAAAACATACTCCACTGATTTCCCAGGCCATTAGCAGGAAGCTAGATCAGAAGTGGAGCAGCCAGGACATGAACCATTGCCCTTATGGGAAGCTGGCATTACAAGTGGTGGCTTTATCCACTATGCCACAGCACTGGTCCCCACACTAGGCTCTTTGGTTGCAACACGAAGATCCTGGCAGAAATTAGGGGACTTAAAAGTTTTCAAGTGGTGGTGTCAGAAGCCAGGGTTGAGGAAGTGACATGCAGGGGGGCGGGGGGGGGCGCTAAAGTGTTGCAGGTGATGGGGACAGCATCTGGGCCCAGAAGCAGAGAGACCTGGGAGAAGCTCCAGGCTTCTGGCTTTGGATCAGGACAGCTCTGGCCATTATGATTATTTGGGGAGTAAACCAGCAGATGGATGACCTTTCCCTGTCTCTCCCTCTCTCTGACTGTAACTGCCTCTCTAGCAAATAAATAAATAAATAAAATGTCTCTACTAAAAAGCATATTATTAATAGACTTTTGTTTTTTAGAACAGAGTTAGATTTAGAGAACAGTTCTCATACACCTACTCGCAGACTCCCCTGTTATCGAGATCCCAATTCCATATGGTACATTTGTCACAATGAATGAACCAGTGAACCAATACCTGAGGATTCACTGAAGTCCATGCTTTGTTTAGATTTCCTCAGGGTTCCTTATCCCAGACCATATTTAGTCAGCTTGGCTCAAGAGTTTTGGTTCTAGCTTGCGCAAAAGTCTAATTTCAGCTTTTGAGAAGTTTGCTCATTTGACAACGAACACTCGGTGACATCAGCAGCCCCCGATTGGAGTCCTCCGCACTCCATGGCTTCCCTCGCAGGGTTTCCTCGTGACAAACACCTTGAACTTGTCTTCTAGCCACCCCGGTCTCCCAGTACCCTGACTGGTGGGAGGAAGACACCTTCTTCTGAGAATGCACAATGAGCCGACGGCTGTCATATCTGATGCACGCCCACCCCCGAAGGAGACACTGGCAGGCACAAGACTTTCATGGAGGCTGCGAGGCTCCCAGAAGTAAAACATGTGCTGGGCTCTCTCAGATAACCAGAGCAGGAGCAGGACTCCAACTGCTCCACCTGCCCCCTCCAGGGGCCGGCCCTCTGCTTGGGCCATCTCCCTCTGCCAGCGCCCACACACTCTGCCTGCAAGGACCTAGCTGCTTTGGCTGCACCATCAGGGCACCCCTGTTTCTCCCACATTCCGCTCCCTGCCTCCTCCCCCATGAGTTACCCTGCGCACCTTGCTTATCAGCGGGTGATGCCGTATCATTAAAAGCATGAAGTAAGGGCTGGCGCTGTGGCACATCGAGTTAACACCCTGGCCTGAAGCGGCAGCATTCCAAATGGGTGCTGGTTTGAGACCTGGCTGCTCCACTTCCCATCTAGCTCTCTGCTACAACCTGGGAAAGCAGTAGAAGATGGCCCAAGTCGTTGAGCCCCTGCATCTGCATGGGAGACCTAGAGGAAGCTCCCGGCTCCTGACTTTGGATCAGCTTAGCTCCAGCCATTGTGGTCATTTGGTGGGTGAACCAGAAGATGGAAGATCTCTCTGTCTCTCTCTCTGTGGTTTGGCCTCTCAAATAAATAATTAAATCCTTTTTTTTTTTTTTTAAATGAAATACCCGGGCAATCTGTTAACGGGCAGGCGTTCACGAATAAGAAAGATATCTGTTCTGTGGTCACACGATTACTTTATAATGTACTTTCAGGGGCCAGTGCTGAGGCATAGCAGGTGTAGCTGCCGCCTGTAGTGCTGGCATCCCATATGGACGCCGGTTCAAGTCCCAGCTGCTCCATTTCCAATCCAGCTCTCTGCTATGGCCTGGGAAAGCAGTAGATTACCCGTCCTTGAGCCCCTGCACCTGCGTGGGAAGGAAGAAGCTCCTGGCTCCTGTCTTTGTCTCCCTCTCTCTCTGTCTCTCCTTCTCTCTGTGTAACTCTAACTTTCAAATAAATAAAAAAATATTCAAAATGTACTTTCATAAAAAATGTGCCGTGTCATGCTTTAGCAGCAAGTGCAACATGATTTTTTTTAGTTTTTATTTAATGAATGCATTTTTTCATAGATACAACTTTAGGAATATAGTGGTTCTTTCCCCCATAGCCCCTCCTACTCCCATCTCACCTCCATCTCCCTCTCCCATCTCCTTCTTCATTATTGTTCATTTTTAGTTTGACTTTATATACAGAGGACCAACTCCATGCTAAGCATAGACTTTGCCCCCATGCCCACACTCAACTTATAGAGTACAGTTTAGGGAGAGAATTTGCAGTGGATTCTCATATTACAATTCAATAGGAATGGAGGTCCTACATGGGGAGCAAGTGCAGAGTGACTTCTGTTGTTCCTTTAACAATTAACACTCTTATTCATGACATCAATGATCATTGGAGGCTCTTGCCATGGGCTGCCAAGGCTATGGCAGCCTTCTGTGACCATAGACTCCATCGGTATTTGGACACAGCCATAAGCGAAGTGGATGTTCTCTCCTCCCTTCAGACAACAGTGTCTCCTTTTTTGATGACCCTTTCCTTCCTCTGAGGTCTCACAGAGGTCCTCTGTGTAGGATATTTTTTTGTCAGAGTCTTTGTCTGAAATGCTCTCACAGCCTTTCAGCTGGACCAGGAAGCCTTCGGGGCAATATGATTTTTTATTCTTTTTTTTTTTTTTTGGACAGGCAGAGTGGACAGTGAGAGAGAGAGAGACAGAGAGAAAGGTCTTCCTTTGCCGTTGGTTCACCCTCCAATGGCCGCCGCGGTCGGCGCGCTGCAGCCAGCGCACCGCGCTCATCCGATGGCAGGAGCCAGGAGCCAGGTGCTTTTCCTGGTCTCCCCATGGGGTGCAGGGCCCAAGCACCTGGGCCATCCTCCACTGCACTCCCGGACCACAGCAGAGGGCTGGCCTGGAAGAGGGGCAACCGGGACAGAATCCGGTGCCCCGACCGGTACTAGAACCCGGTGTGCCGGCGCCGCAAGGCGGAGGATTAGCCTGTTGAGCCACGGCGCCGGCCGGGGCAATATGATTTTTAACACACTGTTTTCTTATGTCAGGGGAGTGTAAAGTGCCAAGGAGGGGAACAGCTGTCTCTCTACTTTTGGGCTGCTGTAGAATTCAGATGATGGCTGTGATTTTTTTTTTCACTGCACAGAGCCACCCTGCTAGAGAACATTCTAGATCTTGGACTTGTGTAAAAATTCACAGATGGCAGCATCTTTATCAAACTGCAAGTTTTGGCAAATCAAAACAGTACTCTATAGTGTAATGCAATTAGGTCCCACGTTGATTTAATGATACTGTTCCTAATTTCCATCCCAGAGCTCTGCAATACAATAAAAATAATGACTCAAAACAATCGTTTTTGCCACAAAAATTATTCAAAAGCCCCTAAGCCTGCCATGACTGTTCATGGTAGATTAGAGCTGAGCCAGTTGTTTAAAAGAAACAAGGCTTCTAAAAGGAGACATCTCTCTGTTAGTGTGCAGACTGCTCATGTCAAACACAACGGGACAACCTTGGGCATCTAAAGACAGCTCTGCTTCATCTGGAGGTTGTCTCAAACCTGCAACATTGCTTATGCAGGTTGAACCAATACAGGCTGAAGTAACTTTCCAAACGTTAATAAGTCCTCACATCACAGCAGAGCTGTCACTGCTCACTGCTCTCTGCATCCCACACTTGTCCTAGCTGACCTCTTTGGAAGATCTGCACATCTCAAAAATACATGCAGTCTATCTACAACCTCTTTTGTTTTGAAAGATTTTTATTTATTTGAAATACAGAGAGAGAGAGGGAGAGAGAGAGAGAGAGAGGAGAGAGAATCTTCTATATGCTAGCCCACTCCCCAAATGGCCACATTGACCCAGGGCTGGACCAGGCTGAAACCAGGAGCCAGGAACTCCATCCAATCCTCCCACTTGGGTTTCAGGAACTCAAATATTTGAGGCACCATGCGCTGCCTCCCAGGTGCATCAGCAGGAAGCAGGCTCAGAAACGGAGAAGCCGGGATTCAAACCAGCACTCCGATATGGGGTCCTGGCATCGCAGGCGGTGGCTTTTATGACTGGGCCACAATGCTGGCCCCATCTCCAGCTTATTTTTAAATAATTGTCTAGTATATAGTTACACTTTTTAAATTGCAAATACAAATAAATATACAGTCAGCTCTTCATATCCCTGGGTTCCACATTTCAGGATTCAACCAAGGATCAAAAATAGAAGGAGAACAAATGGCATCTGTATTGAACACGTACAGATTTTCACCATTATTCCCTAAACAGCACACGGTAACAGCTATTTACATATCATTTACATTGCATTAGGTGCTATCAGTCATCTAGAGATGATTTAAATATCTGGGAGGGGCAGTGACGTAAGGATGGCGCAGGGGCATGAGGTTTGAAGATGGCAGGGGCTGGGCGGGAGATCTAGAGGCAGAGGCGAAGACCCCTCTGGAATAAAAGAAGCCAGGAGTCACCCCCTCCCCGTTTCTTTACAGTGCTCAGAGCCCAGTGGAAGTGTTCTTTTCTTTCTTTTTGTTAACGAACAAGTAAACCACACAGACTGTCAGCAAGTGACAGGAGCGCTGTGTCGTCCACCAAGAGGGGGATTTAGGAAGCCCGTGGACCAAGCCTGAAAGTTTGCCCTGAAGATAGAGCTAAAAGAGAACACACAACACGACACAAGCTGAGGGGTCTCCGGCTGGTCATCCAGGACACGAGGAGCTGGACAAAACTGAGTCGAACCTGGTGTAGCAGCCGCAGTGCAACGAGAAAGCACTGGAAGACAGACATGCACGCCAATCTGGCCAAGCCCTCTGATCATCCTCCCGGACTCCCGGGAAAGAGAATGCAGCTACCTACAAAGACTGAAGGATGCCAGAGCTAGAATATGAAGAGGACTGGGCTCAGCGTGGCCCGCGATGCTGCTGTGCAGGGCACCTAGCAGATGCCAGAGATGCTGCGTGCTCCTTCCGACATCCAGATCCAAGATACGCCCCTTGCTGGTGCAGCCATCCCCACCCTCGAGAAAATTTCAGCCTACGGCCCTCCAAGTCGGGCAGTTTCTTTCTTCTGCTTTTTAAACAAGATTTATTTATTTATTTGAAACTAGAGTTATACTATGTATAGAGAGAGGGAGAGACACACAGAGAGAGATCTATCTGCTGGTTCACTCCCCAGATGGCCACAACGGCCAGGTCAAAGCCAGGAGCCCAGAATGCCATCTGGGTCTCCAATGTGGGTGGCAGGGGCCAAGCACGTGGGGCCATCCTCTGCTGTTTCCCAGGTTCTTGGGCAGGGAGCTGGGTTGGGAGTGGAGTAGCCGGGACTCTGCCGGTGTCACAGGTGGCGACTTAAGCCATTGCACTGCACAGTTTCTGTACTTGGACACGGTGTGCTACATTTGCCCCCCTGGCAGAACACCTCCTGGCCCTCCCCCAGGCCCACCTCCTCCTCTGGTTCCTACAGACATAAAGTGGGCGTTGCCCGGGATCTTCCCCACCCCACCACCATAGGCCAGGCAGAGACACAGTGTATGTAACCCTGCCCTTGCTCAGCGAGGGCCTGACAATGGCGTTTGCAGCACAAGTGAAGATGACGGCTGTCCTGAGGACACGGACCAAGACAAGCATAATGACAGCACTGGTGACAGCGACACTGAGAGATCAGACAGCCGCAGCAACGGGGCTGCATCCATGCACAATCAAAAACACCCCAGGTCTGAGCGTATGATTTGCTGATACATCTGGAAAGTCAAGGCAGAAAGAGAAGACCCAAGGAGCTGACCCCTCTTGAAGCCACGATGCTTCGAGTGGCAGCCAGGGAAGCCTTGAGGGGCAGACGGGAAGTAGAGGAATTTCCAGAGAATGATGGTGAAGAAGATTCTGCAGCCGAGGAGCAATAGCCAAGATAGCACGGAAGGGCTTCCCACTTGGATGGCACAACACATCTTCCCAGCGGCAGCTCCGCCTCCATCCTCCTCCCAATCACCTGCTCCACCCTACTGGCTTCCTGGACCACCAGCAAAGGCTCCTCCCATTCCTGAGCCAGCTGGAATAGCCCAGACTCCCAGAGTCTTTACCCCAACCTATACCTCCAGGACCACCACCAGGCTGGCTCCCCCCTCCGCCCTGACCTCCCCAGGCCCACCTCCAGGTCTGCCTCCTGGCCCCCCTCTTCAGGGACCTCCACCACAGCTACCTCCCTCCGCCCCTCCAGGCATGGCTCCACCTCACCCAGGCAGGATGTGCCCACTTTGGTGTCTCTACTTGGATCTGCCCCACCTGGGCTTCTCCCACCAGCTCCCTTGTTGAACCCTGGGGGTCTTCAGGGTCCCACCCAATTTGATTCAGTGACCCAGGGTGGGTGATGCCAGCGTAGCCATTGTGCCAAGCCACAGATCACTCATCCCAAGGCAGGAAGTCTTCGAGTTGCGCCCACTGTGAGAAGGGTACGTGGGGGAGAATAAAGGGGCTACTGCTGCTCCCCCCAAAAAGTCAGAGGGTGATTCTGCTGTGCCTCTTGCCAAAGCAGCCCCCAAATCTGGTTCTGCTGCTCCTGTGTCAGTGCAAACTAAGGATGATGTTTACAAAGCTTTCCAGCAAAGAGGTGGAAGGGCTACTGTGACAGCTTCTGATGCCAGAGCAGGCTTGTGTTCACAAAAGCGGCCCGTGGAGAGACCGGCTCTTGCCTAACTGGGGGTGCACAGCTGCTCCCATTGGGGGTGCTTTCTAATTCCACTGTGGGGAATAGCCTCACGGGTAGCCTGGCTCAGAGTTACTGCATGCGACAGGGGGGACTTTGTTCAGAATCAACTGGCTCTTGAAGCAGAGCTGCTAACACCCACTCGCTGTCGCAGCAACACTTCATCCCTTCTCCTCCCCTCCCCAGCTCTCGGGGAAATCTGTGATCAGGGGAATCTTAGCCACCAATGTGTCTGACTCTCTTCTTGTGTGTGGTGGGCACTGGAGTAGAAAGTCCTGGAAAAAAACCAGCTTTTTTTTTTTATCTTGTCTTTCATGTTGGAGTTCTTTTCAATATTTTCCTGTAAATATTTTGTAACATTCTCCTTGTGGTCAAATAGATCGCAATGTCATTTCCTAACACAAAGCAGGATACGTGGGAAGAAAATGTATACTTCTTTGATTAAAATTATTTCTCACTGACCTAAACTTGGAGTGTTTATGGAAAAATAAAAAAAAATGCTAAAACACACAAAAAAATTCATGGGTAGGGGTCGTGGGCAGCTATTTGGCCTAATGGTTTGGATGCTCATTAAGATGCCTGTACCCTGTACCCGAGCACCTAGGGTGGATACCCACATCTGGCTCCTGATCCAGCCTCCAGCTAATGCAGACCCTGTCGGGCAGTGATTGGATCCCTGCCACCCACATGGGAGACCTGGAGAGCTCCTAGCCCTCAGCCTTAGCCAACACCTCTCTGTTCCAGCCACTGCAGGTATCTGGGGGGAGTAAACCATCTAATTGCAGCTTGCTGTCTCCTTCTCTGCCTCTTAACTAAATACATTTAAAAATATTTTTTAAAAGATATAGAAATCACCAACATGTGAAAACACAGTCACTACCACGGTCACCAAGGAAATGAAAAAGTGAAAACCAAGCAAAACTCAAGTGGACACAAAGCTCTGCACAGGTTCTATGCATGAGCTATGGCATTTTACAGAAGGGGCTTGAGCAACCCTGGATTTGGGAATCTGCAGAGGGTCCTGTCCCCTGTCCCCTGTGGATACCGAGGGATGACCACTGCAGATGGGAAGGACTGTGGGGGCCTTAGGTTTTGCACTACTCTTGAAGGAGCCACTTCCCTCTTACACAAATGCTGCCGGGAGTCCCCTCGTGCCCCCTCCCTCTGAAGCTGTCAGTCCTGAGCAGCAGCATTTAGTATCTGGACATCCTGTTGGTCACGAGCACCCCGTAACGACTGGGGCTGGTTACTCAATCAATTTGTTCACAATGGTTACAGTTTCTCAGATCAGAACAGTTGTTCATGGGTCCTGAGGATGGTGGATTCTACATCCGGAACGTGTGGATGAAATCCCAGCCACAGTCAACTGCACAATGGCCTTCTGCCCTTGTTTCTCTAGGAACAGGTGACTCCACTATGATTTCCCTGGGAGTTAATCTTCTGCCTGACACAGCCAGGCTTGGGGTCACATTTGGTTATTTGGATATTATTGTCCTGCCATCACTGCTTCCCATGGCGGTTAAATAAACAAGACTGAAATGCAAACTGTCACTGCTGTCAGGGGAATGGATACCTGCCCCCTCCCCCCGCCCCACCACCCAGGGAACTGCATTTCCATCGCCAGCTGGGGCTCCTGGAAGGCACCTTGACTTTCATCTGCCCCAAGCTGAAACCTGGCTACAACCCACATTTGCTCAGCCCACAGGGGTCCAGATCGCAACACCTGACGACTACCTTCTGTCACTTGCTCAGAACCCAGCTATCCTTGGCTCTGCTGTGTCCTCACAGGCCCTGTCCATTTCTCTGTCTTTATTGCCCTGAATCCAACCGTGCTCATCCCTCCACCACCGACCCCTTCTGCAGCTCCCGTCTGTGGAGTAACACACAGCCCCGTCTGAGCCTTTGTCCTCCTCCGCACGATAGCCAGCGAGGTCTTTGGTAAGATCACCACTCCTCTGCCCAAGATCTGCAAGGGCTCCCAGCTACCGGGGTGAAAGCCGAAGCCCTCACCATGGCCTCCTAAGCCTGCTGCCTTTCCGGCCGCCTTTCCATTCCTGCCCCTGCTGCACTTCAGCTCCAACGGGTTCCTGACCAACCGGAGTTGACCAATGTTGGCAGAAGCCACCGGAGACCACTACAGTGGATGTTAAGAGCACCCATGTGGCTTCAGGTCTTGACATTCAAGGAGCTCACGTTCTGTAACCTTGCTGGAAATGCACAGACCTTCCAGAAACTGCATTTTGCTTTGCTTTTGCTGCATCCCTTTTCCTATCAACTCTGATCCTGTCTGTTCAAATGCACATATCTTTTAAGACAGATAAAGCAGACTTGCTCAAGGCTATTTCTCTCTCCTCGTCAAAATGTATCCCATAAAATTCCTGGGCTTGAACACCGGTGACACAGAATAACCTGGGGGTGGGGTTAGAAGGCTGACATTGGAAGGCAGAGAACTGAAAAAACAAAGTTGAAAGTACCTTATTGTTTCTTAACCATCAAGAAAATGCTATCTAAATCTTTCAGATTAGAATTCAACAAACATTTTAATAGAAAGCTTTTATTTAATAAATATAAATTTCATAAGTACAACTTTTAGATTATAGCATTTCTTCCATCTATACCCACCCTCCTACCCCCAAACCATTCCACCTCCTACTCCCTCTCCCGTACCATTCTTCATTAAGGTTCATTTTTAATTATCTCTAGATACAGAAGATTAACTCTATACTAAGTAAAGATTTCAACAGTTTGCACCCACAGACACATAAAATATGAAGTATTGTTTGAAGACTAGTTTTACTGTTAATTCTCATAGTAGAACACATTAAGGACAGACATCCTAGATAAGGAGCAAGTGCACAGTGACTCCCGTTGTTGATTTAACAATTGACACTCTTATTTATGACATCAGTAATCTCCGGAGGCTCTTGTCATGAGCTGCCAGGGCTATGGAAGCCTCTTGAGTCCACAAACTCCGACATTATTTAGACAAAGACATAATCAAAGTAGAAGCTCTCTCCTCACTTCAGAGAAAGGTACCTTCTTCTTTGATGGCCCATTCTTTCCACTGGGATCTCACAGAGATCTTTCATTTAGGTCATTTTTTTGCCACAGTGTCTTGGCTTTCCATGCCTGAAATGCTCTCATGGGCTTTTTAGCCAGATCCGAATGGCTTAAGGGCTGATTCTGAGGCCAGAGTGCTGTTTATGGCATTTGTCATTCTATGAGTCTGCTGTTGTTCTGCTTCCTATGTTGGATCGTTCTCTCTTTTTTAATTCTTGTTTTTTTCCTTTTTAATTCTTTCAATTATTTTTAGCAGACACTTGGTCTTATTTAGGTGATCCCTTTGACACTTAATCCTATCTTTATGATCAGTTATGAACTTAAACTGATCATTTTAACTAGTAAGATGGCATTGGTACCTGCCCACTTAATGGGAGTTGGAGTCCCATGGCAGGTTTTTGGCTTTACCCTTAGGGGTAAGTCCAAGGGAACGTGTGCTGAACTGTACATTGCCTCCCTCTCTTATTCCCACTCTTATTTTTTAAAAAATTTATTTGACAGGTAGAGTTATAGACACACAGAGAGAGACAGAGAGAAAGGTCTTCCTTCCACTGGTTCACCCCCCAAATGGCCTCCACAGCCAGCGCTGCACCGATATGAAGCCAGGAGCCAGATGCTTCTTCCCAGTCTCCCACGCAGGTGCAGAATCCCAAGCACTTGGGCCATCCTCCACTGCCCTCCCAGGCCACAGCAGAGAGCTGGACTGGAAGAGGAGCAACCGGGACTAGAACCCAGCATCCCTATGGGATGCCGCTCTGCAGGCGGAGGATTAACCAAGGTAAGCCACGGTGCCCCCCCCCCACTCTTATTTTTAACAGGGATCAATTTTCGATTGGATTTAAACACTTGAGTAAAGTTAAAACATCTGAGTTAAGTAAAGAGTTCAACCAATGGTATTAAATAGAAAAGAAAATACCAAAGATAATAAAATAGCTGTTCCTCCACAGTCAGGACAAGAGTTGATCAAGTCATTGATCAGGTTTCCTTTTAGGTGCTCAGTTAGTTGTCACAGATCAGGGAGAACATATAACATTTGTCCCTTTGGGACTGGTTTATTTCACTCAGCATGTTGTCAACAAACATTTTTATTTACTTCTCTGTTTTGTGAATTACGCTTTTTCCTTCATTTTGTATAGAGAAATTCTACAGGTCATGGATGACACAGAAGCTGAGTTTTCTGGCTTCAAGTTGCATAGTTTCCAACATAAGTATATACTTCTATTCTCTGCTCTATTATTTTACCCACTTTTTTTTTTCTTCCTGAAGACTTGTCTAAAATTAATTCGAGGAGACAGTGCTGTGGTGCCATGGGTTAAACCACTGTCTGTGACACTGGCATGCGGTATTGGAGTGCTGGTTCAAGTCCCAGCTATTCTCTTTCAATCCAGCTCCCTGCTAATGCACCTGGGAAGACAGCAGAGGATAGCCCAAGTCCTTGGGCCCCTGATAAACATACGGGAGACCAGGAAGAAGTTCCTGGCTCTGGCTTTCAGGCCTGGTTTTGCCTAGCCCTAGCTGTTACGGCCACTTGGGCAGTGAACCAGCAAACAGAAGAGCTCTCTGTCTCCTTTCTCTCTGTGTCATTCTGCCTTTCAAATAAATCTTTAAAAAAAAAAGTAAGAAAATTAACTTGAAAATACTGTCCACACTAGATCTGCTTGAGCTGCACAAATATGAATTTGAATGTTTTAGAAGATTTATTTATTGTATTTGAAAGGCACAGTTACAGAGAGAGAAAGGAGAGACACACAGAGAGATCTTCCATCTGCTGGTTCTCTTCCAAAATGGTCACAATGGCTGGGCCTGCATCAGGCCAAACCCAGGAGCCAGGAGCTTCTTCTGTGTCTCCTGCATGGGTGGCAGGGGCCCAAGCACTTGGGCCATCCCCTGCTGCTTTCTCAGGCCATTGATAGGGAGCTGGATTGGAAGTGGGGCAGTCAGGATTTGAACCAATGCCTATGTAGGATGCCAGCATTGCAGATGGCAGCTTAATCCACCATGCCACAGCTCTGTCCCTAGGAATTTGATTTCTACAGCAGAAATGCCCCGACACTGCTAAGCTATAGGGCTCTGCAAGGATGCAGTTTCAGCATTCATCCATTTTGTTTATTTTTACAATTTATTCTACTAGGAAACTGACTTATTTGTGGAGCTGCCAAAGTCTGGGTGTTGCTGATCTTATCACGGTGGTGTCACTTCACATGTTCATGTGTTATTGCTTTTCCTCTGAATTAA